>JAHHUM010000875.1:425012-1025012 GCA_036173005.1 Crenichthys baileyi
CTGGTATGAGGCACAGAATCCAGAGGAGGAAGAGATCCAGACAGTTAATGAGGAAGCGTCCAACAGACTGAAGTGGGATTGCCGACTGATCCAAACCCTCTGGGGAAAACCAGCTGACGCTTGTGACAGGAACACAGAGAGCTGTGATTGTCCTCTTGACAATAAATCCAGGCAGACTAGAGAGCCAGGCGAACTCAGGCTAAAATAAACCAGGGGCTAGGCTGAGACGTAAATCCAGGGACAGAAAAACAGGGTCGAATTCCAGGGCTAGAGGCGTCAGACAAGGGGCAGGCAGAGACATAAACCAGAGGCAGAAAACAGAGTCGAAATCCAAAATCCAATCCGTCAGACAAGGAGCAAGCAAGAGGGAATAATCTGTAAGGCAAGGCAAGGTCATGGAACGAGATCAGTCAGGAAGGAACGCTGGATAACTACTCACAAATGTTTTCAAAAATGTGGCACCGTCTGCCTGTCAGAGGGCTGTATATAACTGCAGCTCCACAGGTGTGTGGCATGACGGTGATTGCGCAGCAGCGCAGCAGCAGACAGGTGAAGCAGATGAGTTAATTGCATGAGTGAGAGCAGAGCAGGCAGACGGGCCAGAATCATAACAACAAGTTCTGGTAGTTGGCAGGGCTTTGAATGACTGGTGAAACATGGTCAAGCGCAGCATGGGCATGAATTGAATTCATAATTTACTCGTAAGAATAGTTAGATGTGAACATGCCCCAAACAACTTTTCATGCAAGTTTAACTTATAGGTCGGGACTTTTAAGCTGTGCTTGAAATCCTACTTCTTAAAGAATAAAGATACAGATTAAAGCTTAGATAAACGAACAGTTACAATGTGGGCTAATGTTCCAGTTCTCCACTTTACTCTGGCATGAGGTGCTTCATCCCAACAAGTGATGTTACACTTTGTGTTTGATTAATTTGTTTTACTTTGGAGTAAATTATATAACCTGCAGATTGTGGGGCAACTGTGATGATTTACTGAATAACACAATTATGCCATATCTTTATCATTAAAAACATACATATTTTGAATTAACATGGTAACAACTCAGCTAGTTACAATACATGTACCCTGGAAATTGACTGAATTATTATATCAGACCAGTAGGAGAAACAAATTTTGAGAACTATCATCAGATTTTAGCAGATCAGGTTTAAATGACAAAAGCTTTGCAAATTGAAAGTTAAAATTAAAATAAATGTAGAATTACTTTCACATAGCATTTTATTATTCATCAATAATTATGTCCGCCAATGTTTTTAGATATCATGAAAGAAGGTTATTATTAATAAATGTGTACAGTAAACTGTATTTTCAGTGCAACTGATTCTGCTTAGGATGGATAGCTACAGAATAATGTTAACCTTTTTTCAGTGTTCCAATAGCAATCAGACTGAAACCGTAATGGGCCATTTTAATAAAGCCATCAGTGAATTTGGCCGGCCAGTTCATATTAGAAGTGATTATGAGGGAGATAATGTGCTACTTGGGGAAGACATAAGTTGCACAGGGGAGAAAATTTTGTGTTGACACAAAGTTCTGTGCATCCAACATACTGAACACTTCAATTGTGACTTGAACTGTAGAGATGTGTTGCAACTTTCTAAGAACAAAAAATAAACAGAACATTAAACACAAAATATCTAGTTTTTCTTTCAGCTTTTCCCTTTCAAGGGTCACAACAGCGAGTCACCAAACACAAATGTTTAAAACAAGTTTAAACTTCACGTAAAGCACCAATTAGACTATTTCACTTTGTCTTTTTCTTTAGAAATCAGCATCTGTTTATTACAGTTTAAGAACATGTATGTAGCTTACATTGTGCAAAAGATTGCTGTTTATCAGAGCAACCAGAAAATTGTACTCAAACTCATCATTATTTGCAAGACTCTTCCCATTGATGAAGTTCTGATACTCATTTGAGCATGCATGAGCAATAGGATGGAATTTTTTCTCATCATGGACAAAATGTTTCAAAAGGGTTGAACTAGCAAAGAATGTGATTGCTGTCACTTTGCTGCTTCCAGTTACAAAGGCCTGAATGTGTTTAGGTGTCAGTGTTTGGATAAAATCCCATTCTTCCCCAGTGAGGTTTCTGGTAATAACCCATCTCTTTCTCGCACAGCTCAAAACAGTGCAAAATATTATAAGCTGGAACAGTTCCATCAAAATAAAATCAGGTCACAGATCTGCTGTACCTTCTACCACTATACTATAATTTGAACAGCTGTTGCAGTTTTTATATTTGAAGTACATTTGTGTTTCACATTAAGTTTGCCTGTATTTTTGCACCAATTCTATGGATTAGATGGGCAAATTGTGGATAAAATAACTGACAAACCAAAATTGGAAAATCAGTCTGGAAAATGTGTTTATCCAGTGACATCTACAGGAAGAGGATGAAGAACCAGCTGCAGCACAACACCAGTGGAGTTAGGAAGCACCTATATACAATTTCAATTTAACAAGCCACATTTCCAGGCTGAAGATTTAGGGTGGTTGAATAATCTAAACCAGTTCTTAAGCAGGTTTGATCAGATACTCAGCCCAGTCTCCCCTGCTGCAACCCCCATTATATCAACCACTGTCTGCTTTTCTATCCAGAACTTCTCCGCTCTCAGCCATCATCCACCCCCTCCACTTCACAGAACTCCATCACACAGACCCCCTCCCCCACCTCCATCCTGTCTCTTTAAACATTTCAGGTGACCTGCCATGACCTGTCAAATATCAAGGTGCAAACTGTGTGGCATCATAGGATACATGTTTAACATGAACCTAAAGCTGGGGAAAGTACCACAGCTGTGAAAAACCTGTGTGGCACCAGTGCCTAAGACCACACAATTGAAGGACCTTAGCAGCTATAGGCCGGTGCCACTGACCTTGCATCTGATGAAGACCCTCAAGAGGTTGGTCAATGGCAACCTTTTTCAGACAGTTAATACTGCCCCTTTAATATCTTCCTTGCTTTACTGATGGGGATGGTGACAGTTCATCATGACAATGACAACAAAACACCAGCTGAGAGTCGTGTAGCAACTCAACAACAGTCAGATGTGTCTCTGTGCATTTATATTTTCACATGCTGGCATACCCAAAGGATCAGGGGTCAAAAAGATACAGCTCAAACATTTTGGCAGTACCTAAAGCATTAGTAGTGCACGAGTGTGTGGGGCCTAATTTGCATATATTCAGACGGGCATTCATCTCCTAAAACTACACTTGTACAGTACACTAGAAATGGAAGTTCTTTATATTGCAAGTTGTGTTTTCAGTGTTTGCAATCTTGGTTTTAGTTCACTGTGGCCCAATGAAAGAAGCACCTGTTGGATGAACTGGAATGAGAGTTTCATAGAGCCGGGGTAGTTTTGATGGTGCATATGCAAGTCCAAACAAAACGCATATAGCTTTTGGTATGTCTGGAATGCTGTCCATCACAATTTGTCCCTCAATGGCAATCTTCAATTAGGCTGGACCGAGATGCAGTGAAGATTCAAATATCATTTATAAAAGAACATTGTGGCGGAATGACTCATCATCATCGGTGTCCACTCCTGAGGCTCCATTGTCTTTATTGTTACATTTCAAAAAAGGAAAGTGGTATAAAGTTGATTTTCTTAAATCGTAGTCAAATGGTAAAATCCTGAAACAGATTTATTTATTTTAACTATGCCAAGAGCTTTCGAAACATTTTATTAAAATTGTTCCTTCTTTTATGAACCTGTTCTCTTTTATCGCCATATTTTCAGCCCTTCATTCCATTTCTGAAGAAATTTGGCCTGCCAAAAATAATAACTGAAACATTTTACAACACAGTCTTTTGTTCTGCACTGAGCATGTGAGCCATTAGTGCAGTTCTTACTATTAAACACTTTGAGAGGAAAGTGTGTTAAGTTGTGATGTTTAAAACATAGCATAGAGCCTCATCCTGGACCTTATCAGTGCTAATATTACAGTTATTAATAACTGTATACATATGGTATGTATGTCTCACCTTCAGTAAAACTGTATCCTTGTTTAATTAGTTTAGTTTATATAATATTACATGGGTCATTAGAAAAATAGAATAGTTAACTCATTAATGGTCCACCTGTGATTAATTGCTATGATTTATTTCTTAATTATACTGCATCTTTAAACCCAGAGCTGTATGTTTAGAATCAGCAATGGAATCTGTAGAACATTTCTATCACAGCCAGATCATTTAACTTTACATGTAGCTCAGGTGAATGTCCCTCTGCTCTCTGTTCCTCATCATGACCCTGATGATGCTCATTAGAGTGAACCTCCACCTCATGTCTTGCTGGGTGAACAAGTGATTAGCTGTAACTTACAATTAGCCCATTCTGAGTCAGCATTCAGGTTTTACCTTCATCTTCAGCCTGGGTTTCTGCCGCTCTGCTTCCACCTGTTCCTGTACATACACACGCACCAGGCTCCCACTCTCCGGTTAGCTCTGTGGTTGCTCTAAAATGAGCCCTGTTCGAGGTGCTCAGTTTAACTTTTCGGGTAATAAAGGAGGCAGGTCGACGGCCCTGGAGTGAACTGCCATTTTGGACTTCTCCAGAATGGAGTCCTCTCTGCCTGTGTGCGTAGTTGCGCATTCGCGGTGCTGCGAGTGCGCAAATAAGATTTTTTGTTTTCTTCTTTTAACTCATTGTCAGGTTAGGTGGAGTGGGAGGTGATTATTTGGAACACAATTGAAAAAAAAAAACGGATTGTTTTTGAATAAATATTTGAAGTCCAATACCATTTTGTAGCTGCATCTTAATACTTCTAAATTTCTTCCATCAATATATCCGGGGCTATTCAAAAACACCCGGGGCGTTAGCCCCGGAAGCTCAGGTCTGATGACGTGCCTGACTGTGCACTTTGTCGGCTAAACAAACATGACCCAGTGTGTGTACACTTACTTTGAGGTTTCACACCAGAATGTGGCCTTTATTGTGAAGGTGAGGAGGAGCGGAAGTTATGCATATGAGGAAGGAGGAGAGACTAAAGGGTTGTTAAGTTCCCCAGACCTTTTGTGTAGATAGCTGGAAGCTGAGTTGAATAAAGAGAGACTCTTGTCACCTTTCGTCTTTTCATTGTCGACTTCCACATTGGTGACCCCAGACATTTGAACATGATGGCGAACGAGAACTCACTAGACGACGCCGCTGCATCTTTCCAGGCGTCTGCTCCTCCTTTGGCCGTAGTTTCGGCCCCTGCTGTCACTTCATCTGCGGTTCTGCGAGTTCTGGCAGCACGATCCAGAGCCATGGTTCCAGCATGTAGAGGCACAGTTCCATCTCCGTGGGACAATGACTGACGAGACCAAGTATTTCCATGTCGTCGCAGCATTAGATTCTGTTTCCACCCGCCATCTGATGGGACTGCTGAGAACCTGCCGAGCACCAACAAATATGGCGCGCTCAAGGAAAATCTGTTGCAGCTTTATCAACTTTCAGACGGCGAGCAAGCCGATCGCCTGTTGTCCCTGGATGACTTGGGAGATCACAAGCCTTCTGAGCTGATGGAGAACATGCTGGCCCTGCTTGGCTTGGACGATGTTTCCTTCTTGTTCGAGCATCTGTTTCTGTGGCAGCTTCCTCCACCCATTCGAACCGTGCTGGCTAGTTACCCCCTGATCAACACAAAGGATTACCGTGCCTTGGCTGAGGAGGTGGACCGGGTTTTCTTGGCTTCCAGACAGCACAGTGTGCACGCACTTCTGCCAGGGGTGGTTCAAGGAGGGCCAGAGGCTGCCAAAGCCGTGGCTGCGGTGACAGAGCGGCGAAAGGATGACGTTCTCTGTTTCTACCACCCCCGATTTGGAGTGAAGGCAAATCGCTGCATACCTCTGTTTTCCTTCCGATTTTAGGGAAATGAGAGGGCCGGTGCTCGCTAGCGGCTGCGCGTGCCGGTGGCTAAGATAAGCTGCTTTTCATCTTGGACAAAGCTTCTGGTCGTCGTTTCCTGTTGGAGTCGGGTGCGCAGCGGAGCATTATGCTGGTGTTGGCGGCGGACAATTTGTGTCAGAGCCAGGGACCACCGCTAGATGCTGCTAATGGCACCCCCATACGCACTTTTGGATCAAGGTTGACTGTATGTTTCGATGGACGTCAGTTTAACTGGGAGTTTGTAGTAGCAACTGTGTCAGTATCTATTCTGGGTGCTGATTTTTTGTGTGCTTTTAGGTTAATGGTGCATTTTGCTAACGGTTGCTTAAACGATGCTGTGACTTTTGACACCCCATCCCTGTACATTTGGGGGTCCTGGCCATCGGCCTCTTGCTAACATTCTGGCCATGGGCAATGAGTTTCAGCGTTTGTTGGCTGAGTTTCCTGCTCTCACGGTCCCCACTTTTTCTGCTACAATAGTTAAACATGGGGTAGAGAATTGTAATTCTACGGTGGGTCCCCTGGGTTTTGCGCAGGCATGCCGCCTAGATGCCACTAAGTTAGCGATAGCTAAGGAGGAGTTTGCTAACATCAGTTAGATGTACCCAAGACTGCAGTTTTCACTCCTTTCGATCTTTTCGAGTTTTTACAGATGCCTTTCGGTCTTAAAGACGCTGTGGCGACTCATGGACTCGGTACTGCAAGGTATGCCGTTTTTGTTCGTCTATTTTGACGATATCCTGGTGGCTTGTCCTTCTGCGGCAGAACACATGATGCACCTCCGGGAGTTGTTTTTGCAGCTCAGTGAGCATGGCCAGATCGTGAACCTGGCTAAATGCAAGTTCGGTCTGCTGGCTGTTGAGTTCCTAGGAGTTTCTGCCAAGGTTGAAGCGGTTTCGGCTTTTCCTCACCCCCCCTCTGTGAAGCCCCTTGCAGGAGTTTTTGGGGATGGTGAACTTTTATAACCGTTTAATTCCACAGGCTGTTCACCTTATGCACCCCTTGTATGAGGCGCTTAAGGGTAAAAAAGGTGACCAGCGGATAGAGTGCACCCCCGAAAGGTTGCAGGCTTTTGATGATGCCAAAAAAGCCCTGACTACCGATGCCTCTGATTATGCGGTGGGGGCGGTGTGTGAATAATGGGTGGATGGGGCCTGGCAACCCCTCGCTTTTTTTAGTCGGAAACTGAGATATGCTGAGAGGAAGTATAGTACCTTTGACAGGGAACTACTTGCCCTTTTTCTGGCCACACGCCATTTTCGGTTCATGTTGGAGGGCCGAGACTTTACCGCTTTTGTTGACCATAAGCCTCTCACTTTTGCTATGGTGAAGGTTTCAGAACAGTGGTCGGCACGGCAACAGCGGGATTTGCCTGCTATTTTGGAGTTCACCACAGACATTCAGCATGTGGCTGGCAAGAATAATCTTGTGACTGATTGTCTGTCCCGAGCACGGGTTGCTGCTGTGCATTTGGGCGTGGATTACCTCGCCATGGCCACGGACCAGCTGATGGATCCGGGGATTCTTGCTTTTAAAACACCTGAGTCCAGTTTGCGTCTGGAAGAGGTGTCTTTTCACGAGAGCTGGGCGACTCTTCTGTTTGATGTCTCGACCGGTGTGCCTCGTCCTTTGGTTCCTAATGGCTGGTGTCGGCGGGTTTTTGATGCAGTTCATTCCCTTGCACACCCCGGAGTTAAAGCTTCGGTTAATCTGGGGGGGGGGCAAAGTTTGTGTGGCGAGGCCTGTGGAAACTTAAAGCTTTGTTTGTTAGATTAAAGGTGTTATTATTGTTTTTACCATATGTAAAATGAATTCTGTGTAGATCATTCTGGGCATAAGCATAGGGTCACTCTGAGCAGCATGCAAGGCCTGTCTGGGAACAAATTACATTAGGGAAAAGTCTGATGGGCTTGTTATTGTAGAAGTGAACTCGCAGGCTGGATGGGAAACAGTTTAGCCAGGAAATCTCATGATACCCTCAATCCTGCCAGGTCACTTTGACATTAGTTCAGCAGTCCAGTTTAGTTCAGGAATGAGGAATTGACCAAAGTTATTGTGTAACTGTCACGTAGACCAGTGTGATTTCCTGCAGATGTTTTGCTGGATTTGTATTCCTGGAACTGTGATTGAGAATCAATGTTGTGGATGCCAAAACTTTTATGTAAATGAGTATGATGATTTCAATTGGTCAAGAGGACCCCATATACACCAATGGTTTGTATCTGTATAAAAAAACGCCCTGTAAGAACTGAAAGGGAACTTCTGGAATTTTTGATGAAGATGTTTTTGCGTTGTAAGAAATACAAGTTCCCCCCGTGAAGGCTGGGAAGAGAAAATACTTTTGTGTTAATTGCTTTTAGCTCAGTAGTAAGGCCGCGCTCTTCCACAAATTGGTGGCCCGTACGGGGAGATTCAATCTACAGGGAGAGGCTTGCAGTCCCCCCCTCCGGAGAGCAGAGCCTGGGCGGCTGTGGTTCGGGCCCACAACAAGAGGAGGTGAGTTCTTGTCTCTTTTCTTGTTGAAAGAATTTCAGCTGCCCGGACCCTCGACTGGAGGGGTGTGGTTAGAGACTTCGGTCTCTCTCTTTTTCTCTCTTCTCCTCACAATCTCCACGGTTTCCTGCATGCAGGAAGACTGCCAAAAAATAAAAAGTTGGAATTGGCTACCTGGCAGTCTTAAAATGAGTATTGTACACACCCCGGCGTTTATCATGGTTCCAAGACAGGAATAGTCCTAAATAATAGAGTGGTTGTTGTTGATACTGATTTCTCTCCAAGAATTAACCCACCTTGCAGAGAAATAGCTATTTTGATATATAAAAAACCTGTTAGAAAAGGTACGTAGTGACCTTGAGATTAAGTAGCCGGTGGATTTAAGCCGAGGTGAGATTGTGCCTCGTTGTGATGCCTGGAGGGCAAAAAAGCGCTGGAAAAGGCCACAGCTGTTGAAATTTTACAGGTATACGATTTGGAGGTTACAATGTTGATATGGCTGCAGTGTTTTCTTTTCTGTTTGAGATTTCTGTGGTGACCAGTGGTGATCGGTGTTCTGCAGAAGAGGTAATTTGATCTTGTTAAAAAGACCAACGTGAGTTAAGCAAACAATTAACTTGTGAACTAACACAAAGTAAGAGAAGTGATTAATTGGGATATCAACAATACTATAAATTAGGTTTGAACTCCCTGGGGAGGAAAATTAGGTGTGAGTTTGAGAGTGTGAAAGACGTATGAAGTTGCTGTGGTTTATGAATGGCTTTGATCAGCGCCGATTGTGTGAAAGGCTGTGTGTCAACTGGTATTTTGTGTGTGATGCATGTGAAGCGTATGGAAATGTGCATGTGTTGGCCATACTGAATGTATGCATTGCTTTTGGGGTTCCATTGTTCTGTTCAGAATGATAACTGTGAGTGTCTAAAGTGTGTTTTCCTCTTCTTTCTTCGCTCTGGTGGTTTCTAGATGCTTCGGTTGCCAAATGTCTTATGCTGAATTTATGTGTCAACATCAGCCACCAGGACAAGATAAAACTTTTATAAAACAGTGAGACAGCTTCTAGTAAAACTTTAAATCCCAGGCGTTACAACTCTTTCTCCTCTCTCTCTCTCTCTCTCTCTCTCCTCCCTCGCTCCTCCTCTCTCTGTTCTCTCTCTCTCTCTTTTTCTCTGAGATTTTTACATGTTTGAACTACATCATCTGATGATAAAATAAAAGTATAAGATTCCTTTGGAGCAAGTCAGACTTTTAGTGCATACGTTTGGTAAAAAAGATTGTGCAAGCGGTTTAATCAATGAATTTACTCAATGATAAAAGACCTTGAGTAAAACATGCTTGCATTTACTTTATTTTATTAATTTTTTTACATTTAAGAGAGCATACCATTAAAATAAAATAAAACAAGCAGTAAACAGTTGCTTATTAAGTTTAATATAATTTAAAAATAAGTATCTGGTCTGCATGAGGCTTAATTAGGTTACAAAGACTAAAATCAAGACTCATTTGTCTTGGATAAGACAATATTAAATCGTTACTCAAAAATAACAATAATTATAGATGAATAAATATATTTTAAACACTACCTAATTAACAATGAATTTTTGGGAACAATACAAACAATCTTCCTAAGGGAACAAAAATGAGCAATCTACCAACAGTGATTATCGGGTGTAAGAACCCAGATTATGCTTCAAAGATCCCAAAGATTTCTAAAAAATGGGAGAAAAGAACACGTGGATTGCCTTCACCATTGCCTTAAAATGGAAGCTTTGACCTGTCTCTATGTGAACAAATGGACACTTGAATTCTGGATTATAAGGCAAAAGACAAAAGTAAGAAAAGAGTGGCAAAAAGAGAACACGAGTTGAACATTTTAAAGTTATTCAAAGAGGAAGGTAAGAAATACCGACAGAACTTGAAACATCAGTTGACAGAGTTGAAAAAAACAACATGATGGAACTAAAGGCGATAATCTGAACCCAGCAGGAATATACCCTTCCTTGGCTGGAACACTTAATATCTTGGGCAACTTTGATTATAAAGGGGAAGAAACAGAACAGGGAGAAGCTCAAATGTTTCCAGGTGACTTAATGCAGGACATCAGTGCTGAAGAATGAGAGATACAGAACGGCCACTTAATCCACAGGGTGTGTCTCCGGTAAGTAACGGACCTCACATGCAGAGTGCACCTGCGGGAAGCGAACAAACTCCAATGCAATGCAGAGAGCTCTCCCAATAAATACCGATTCGCCAGTCGCAATTCAGGGCATACACCCTCAACATTGTAGTACAACAAGGAGACAGCCTTCCAGAAGTGTGCAGTTGCCCCAGCAGGGGACAGCAACAAATTCAACAACACAGCAACCAGGTGGGACAAGAATAATTGATTGTTATACGGAACACACTGGAAGACCAGGAGGTGAAATGACACCTCCTGGGTAGTACGATTTGCGCTATCGGCCTTATATTTATCCACCTGATAGATACACAGATGGAAGACAGATGGCAATTCTGGTCAAACGAAACACAACCCAATATGTTCCTTGGGCCTCTGTGGACCTGGTCGGATTGGTCGTGCGGTTGCCGTATGTAGACGAAGGTGCAAACAAGTGGATTACAAAATTTGAAAAAGAAACAGTAGGGAAACTGCTGGCAGACATTAAAGCAGTTTGGGCACAGTGTCTTGGGACTCCAACCATGGAGAACATTTTGAAACAAAACAATGGTGGGATGCTTCATCATCGAGCAGATGAAATTGAATTCCATGCATTTTGAAATGTGCTCTGGAAAGAACTACGAACAGAATACCCAGCAAGGGTAGACCCCAGAGCACTGAAAGGGGAACCACTCGGTGACAACAAGAACCCAGCAATGTACATCTCTAAACAATTGGAAAGGTGGAAACAGGATGCGGAACAGGACATTGACAAGAGTCCTCTACTCACAACCTTATTTCGGAATACCATCGTTGAGAGTATGCCAGCACCTGTGCGGAGCAGACTCGATGATGTTGTTGCTCTGACATCAATGCCACACAAAGAGTTTAGAGATCATGTGGTACACAATGTAGGAAAATACAGAAAAGCGGAGCAGAAGCTCGATGAACAAGACAAAAATGTACAAAGAAATCTGGCCCAATTGCAACTCGGAGAGCTTCAGGGAAACGTTAAAGCCAAAACACAGGCTGTAATGGTGAAAGGGGATGAACACACCTACACTCATCTACAACACCTACAGCACCTTTTCCTGAGGTAGTACATCCATCACAGGTGGGTCCTCCAAACTTTCCAACAGCCCTGCCACCGCATCCGGTTGTAAATGTCTACCCTACGGTGTGGAATTCACGACCATTTGGAGCACGAGGAAGACAACAAAGAGGATCCCCATGGGCAAACGGGGCGAAATGCTGTACCCGATGCTAAACATTCAAATAGAAAATAAAGAAACACCAATGTTAGTCGATACAGGAGCAGCTTACACATGTGTGAGCCCAAATTATGCAACTCATCTCCCCATGTCTGATAAATTTATATCGACGGTAGGGTTTCCGGGAACACGACAACTAATCCAAATGACGGCTCCTGTACGGCTGGTAACTGATGATGATGAAAAAAAGATACCAATTTTAATCCCTGATCAAACCCCAATTAATTTGTTGGGCAGAGATGCTCTGTGAAAACTGAAAATAAAAATTTGGTGTACCCTTCAAGGAGTGTATGTTCAAAAAGAAGGTCTGGATCTGCAAACGTTTATGCAGGTGCATGAGGCAAAGGTTTATTGGCTAGGAGACATTAACAGTCCAGTTGGGGATGTAATTTCTAAGTGGGGCCAGTACATTCAACTCCAACATCCATAAGCAAAAAAACCTCATGTACAATGTTCCATGATGTTTCAAAAAGCACAGAGTTTGAGGAAAAATGGGACAGCGAAACGCAATGATTAAATGTGAACCTGGCAACCAAATACATTGTTATTGGTACACAAGGGGCAGCAATAAATGTGGAAACAAATGATTTCATTTCCAAATGGTATAACGTTCCGGAATCGGTGCCACACATAACCTTGTTGATAAAAATTTTCATGCAAAAGACTTGGGACCAATGATGAAAGTTGCAACCACAATAAAATGGGAAGAAACAGAATCCATTAATTTTCCAATCACAGGATGTTATGATTTGGGGTTGTTTGGTTTTTGGTTACTGGGTTTTTCTTATATTTGTCTCACAGTTTTTGAATCATGCTTCTGTTTATTATTTTTCTGGTCATGTTTTAGTCTTGTTCATGTTTTGTCAAGTTTGGTTTTTGGTTCTGGGCATGCTTTAGTTTTTGTTTGTATTCAAGAGTCTCTGTTCTTGCTCCAGCCACGTTCTGTTCTGTCTGTTAATTATCTTTATCCGGTTCAACTGCTCCAAACTAATCTGTCTCCTAGCTCCACCTGTTTCACACTATATATACACACCTGTTCAGTTATTTGTTGTGGAAACATTTTCTCAAATCATGTCTTGTTCTCAGCTCATGTCTTGTTTTGTGGACCATGCAATGCCTGTCTAGCCAGCCTGCTTCTGTTTTGTTCCTGCCTCTTCTGAGAGTGAGTTTTTGTTTTTTTATTAAATCGTTTTTCACCTACCGTCATGCTGCCTACTTGTCTGCATTCTGGGGTCCCACATAACGCAAGTCCTAACACAGGATGCAACAATGATTAAGATTGTAAGCGAAACATTTATGAAATCCAAACCACAAGTGGTGACAGTACCTGTTAATGACACAAACACATCTGAGGAAAAGGAGTCGTCAAAAGGAGATTTGTCTTTGGAGGACATGCTAAAACATGCTCCAGATCACTTGTGGTCTAAACATGATACAGATGTGGGGTTGGTAATATCGGCCAAGCCATTTAAGGTTGAGTTGAAACCAAATGTAGAACTTCCATTCTGTCCACAATACCTGTTAAAGGTAAAAGCAGAAAAAGGCATTAGCAGAACTATTGAAAGACTACCAAAAGCAGGAGTATTGGTGGAAACAAGCAGTCAGCGCAACACACCAATATTTACAGTCCGAAAGGCAGATGGATCAAAATATCATCTGGTTCACGATTTGAGGATCATCAATCAGGTTGTTCAGGATTGGCCTGAAGATGTGCCAAATCCACACACGCTGCTAACCGCTGTTCCACCAGAAGCACAGTTTTTCGCTGTCATTGTTCTCTGTTCTGCGTTTTTCAGCATCCCGTTTTTAGCAGAAGAGTCTCAACACTTGTTTGCATTCACATACAGAGGCAAAAAGTACAGTTACACTCGCTTACCACAAGGGTTCAAACACAGCCCTCATGTGTTCATCCACATCCTAAAGCAGGATCTTGAAGAGTTGAGACTGAACAGCACATTGCTGCAGTATGTTGATGATTTATTAATCTGTGCACCCACATTGGACTGTCATCAAGACTCAATGAAAGTCCTTCAGAGATTGGCTGAAGGAGGTCATAAAGCCTCAAACAAAAAACTTCAATATTGTCAGCCGCAGGTAGAATACCTGGGCAGAGGGGTTTCACAAGGAACCATTGGCATTTCGCCTTCGCAACTCGAAGGTGTCAGCAAAGTACCATGCCCACGAACGGTTGGTGAGATGATGACGTTCTTGGGGATGACAGGCTTTAATGCAGACTGGATAGAAGACTATGCAGAAAAAACAGCACCATTGAGAGAGCTTATGAAAGAATAAGGAAATTGGTCGTTGAAAACCATGTTAAAATGGACGGCTGAGGCTAAAATAGCTTTTGAAACACTAAAACAGGAAATGCAAGTGGCACTCACTCTGGCAATGCCAGACTATAACAAGCAATTCTACCTATATGTGGCAAACAGAAAAGAAATGTACGTCTCCGCAGTACTGATGCCGGAAACCTGTGCAGGTCGGCGAAAACAAGCTATTTCTTATTATAGCAAAGCTTCACAATGTAGCACAGGGCTGGCCACCATGCTATCAAGGGCTAGCAGCAGTCTACTACACCTATGAGAAAGCATCAACCATAACAATGGGTTACCCAGTCACAATTACGACTCATCACAAAATTGTAGAGTTAATCAATCAAGGGAAGTTTGTTGTAACCCAGGCAAGATATTAGCAGTACATGCTGCTTCTGACATATTCAGACATATCCAGACATATTCAAAGCACATATTCAGCACCACTCATGTGGTTCTCATGTGGTTCTCCTTCACAATCGAGGGGAATCATATTCAAAGCACATATTCAGCACCTCAAATCCAGCTAACATGATTCCCCTTGACTGTGAAGGAGAACCACATGAGTGTGTTGCAGAAACAATGAAATACACAAGACTAAGACCAGACTTGGAGTAAACTCCATTGACGAACGCAGAAGTCACTTACTTTATTGATGGCTCATGTTTCAGAGATCATCTCAGGAACCATGCAGGATCAATCGTTGAGCAAAGAGATGATGACTTTGAATATGTAAAAGCTGAAATGTGTGAGCAACTATGCTCAGCACAACTAGCAGAATTGAAAGCACTAACTGAGGCATGTAAACTGGCAAAAGGAAAGGTGGCAAATATTTTCACAGACTCGGCTTATGCTCATGGAGTTTATTTTTTTGCTTCTGTCTGGAACCAAAGAGGGTTCAAAAGAGCAGATGGAAGTCCAGTACTACATAAAGAGCAGCTTCAACAGTTAATTAATGCAATGATGCTCCCCTCAAAACTGGCAGTAATAAAGTGTCAGGCAAAGGTAATGAGGTAGTCATAAGAGGTAATAACGCAGCAGACGAAGCAGCAAAAATGGCATCCCAATGCCAGATGGCTATCTTGGCACCTGTAGTGTCATTGGAAGCTTTGGTTACGCCAGAAGACTTGATACTGATTCAACAAGCGGCAAACAGCAGTGAGCGCGACTTGTGGGCAAAAAGAGGTGCAACAATGAGTGAAAATTGTTTGTGGAGATCACAGAATGGCCTACTGGTGGCACGAGTGGCATTGTTAACAGTGCTGATTTCAGAAGCACATGGTGGAGATCACTGCGATAGAAGTAAGGTGATAGAGAAGTTGAGAAATCAAGTTTTTTGGTCCTCACATTTGCGAGCCATGGTAGATGAAAATCTCAGTCAATACGACATATGCGCTCAAAATAATGTTCGCAAAGGCATAATATCACCCATTGGACACATTCCGTCCACATCTTGTGATAGATTTTGTAGACATGATCAAACCAGTTCAGGGTAAGGGGTACATGCTGGTAGTGATTGATCGTTTCAGTCGATGAGTTGAATCCGTCCCATCAAAAACACTGGGAGCAGATACCGTTATCAAATTCTTAGCAAGAGAAGTGATTCCCAGATTTGAGATCCTATCCGAAATACGTTCTGATAACGGCTCACCATTTGTGCAGAAAACAGTCAAAGGTGTTTTGCAGCAGTTACAGATCAAACAAAGGTTTGGTGCAGTCTACCATCCCCAGAGCCAGGTAATGGTTGAGAGAATAAATGGAACCTTGAAAGCTAAGCTGAACAAAATATGTGCTTCAACTAAGCTAAACTGGGTAGACACTTTGCCTCTCGCACTAATGAGCTATCGCATGCAAATGCTTAGGAGCACGGATCTAACACCGCATGAAATGCTGACGGGCAGACCTATGCCCGTGCCTCAATGGAGGCTACCATTCAAGGGACCAGCCCTTGAGCAGTTGAAAGCTTATATGGAACAACTAACTGCTATCCATAGAGCCATCTATTTGCAAGAAAAAGCCAAAAGTTCCAGTCCAGAGACGGTGGTGAACAAACCAGTGGAGCCTGGAGATCTGGTGTACGTGAAGGTGTACAGGCGCAAGTGGCACAAACCAAGATGGGAAGGGCCGTGCAAGGTCAAAAGAACAACTGCAACGGCCGTTTAGTTATAGGGAAGTGACATGTGGCGTCATCTGACTCATTGCACAAAAATTCATAAAAAAAAGACAAAGCAGAACTCAATTCTGAGGAGGATGAACAGAAAAGTTGCAATGTTGAAACTAATACAAATAAGTGTTCAATTATGGATGTTGACAGAGCAGCAGCAAAAGTGGAAATTACCTCTTACAATCTGCAGCCAGCACCACAAGACAAACCCTTGCAACGAGAAGCACAGTCAAGCACAGAGAGGAGCAGCAGCGTGAAGGAACAAGACCATCATCCCAGGGAGATGAACAATGACTCAGTGACATCAGTTAAGGAGGGAAGATCCATCTCCACCAAAGATGAGTACAAAACAACTTATTATTACCCAGACCAGTACACACCAGTGTTCTTGCCAGCAGAAGTAGAATTAGTAAGCCATGTGAATGTTAAAAGCAAGTCAACACGGAAAAATAGAAAACTTCGTAAGATTAGATACGCGCATGCAGAATGGAAATGGAGGGCTAGCATTACAGACACTGAATTCAAAACAGGGCTAGCAACAGAATATGAAGTGCATGTAAGCCAGGATGGAAGAAGATTATGTGGCAGAAATGTTAAAGAAAAGAATACAGATCAGTGTTCAATTACAATGAACATGAAGGATAATGGTTTTGATGTGGAAGTGAGATTAGAAAGTCATTGGAGTGAAGATGGTAATTATGGATACAACATGGTGATGAGAAATTCAGACACAACCGCAGCAGTACGAGGCGAAGGGGATTTGGAGTGTATAGAGGGTGCAGCACTAAATGCTAAAGTAGAAATGAAAGGAGGAAGGGTTAGGTTACATATTGCACCCCAAGAAACTAGAGCTAACTTGTTGGGGTAGAAGCATAATTATTTTTAGATTAGTACTCAGAAATGACCAACGGCGAATGTGTAGTTGGTACATGGATTCTAATTAGTAAAATGTGGTCTACAAGTCGTAAAAACAACCTGTGGATGGACTGTGGAAGTGGATGTGATAGCTCTTAGAATAGAGAAAACATATGAGTTGAGGCTAGAAGAAGCTAAGAATGGTGGAATAGTAGAGTCACTTATGTTTTGGAAAGTTCCAGACAAAGAAAGCGTATTAATTGAAAACAAGTGTTATCCGCTGTTTACTGTTACTAGTAAAGCTCCCACGATTGAGACAGATGAAAACAAACAAGATGACATAATTCTGCCTATGGTAAATACCACGCGAAAAGTAATTGCACCCACTACAACAGTAAGCACAATAGCAAACCCTATAAACAATACAAATATTACGCCCTCAGTGGCACTCACTAAAACCACATTAAGCGCGTCGCTTGTTAACTGGAGAGTCGCCTTAATTAACTCCGGTGGAATTGGGGAGACCACTAAGTATGGTAAAACAGTAGAACATGCTAAAAACACTATACTTGTAAATACTACAGAATTATTCACGCTACCAGAGTCAGAAGACGTAACTGTATTACCAAGAACGACTGGCACTCCAAATGAAACACATGCATCGGATCTAAATGATTATGTCCTGATCACGGGTAAAACCACACTTATGCAGAATGATTTGGTAAATTTGCCAAAGCCTAACCAAACTAAGTATGGATGCTCTGAAAAGGAGGGCTGTTATGACTATCAAGGCAGCCTGGATAAATTCTATAAGGAGCGTCGGGACAACAAAGCAACCCCAAGAGCAATCAATAAATTACAAGACATTAAATGGCATGGATTGAGGTCAAGGGGGGCTGCACTTTGGCAAAGGGCCATCCAGAACATATGATACAGCTGGTCATGGTACACAGCTAGAGAATTGACAGAAAACGATTGTTTAATTTGTACTTTTACCCCTGGAGCAGCTCCAATTGTCATCCCAGTGAAGTATACATCCAAAAAATGTGCACTAGTGCAACAACAGAGGTGCAGAAATGGAGAGTTTACTCCCAGTGTAGGTGTGGTGTCCTTCTTCAAGTTACCAATGTGTGGTATAAGTTGCAGACTGCTGTATGGCTCACGCAATTCGCACCAATATTTAGATAAGTGGAAAGGTTACAGGTTTGAAGCACTGTGTGCTGAATTTAACCTCAGTACTACACAAAGTAGTCCTCCACTAAATTACGAGGTAGACTATGATGCAGAATACAAGTGTTTTGCAAATGAAGGTTTCGAGGATGGCAAAGGGGTTGATGTGGGTAACACGACGGTAAAATGTAATGTGACTTGGGTGTTATCTTGGTTTAAATACGCAAATAGGGCACCAATATTTTTTAAAACTCCAATATGGTTTCAAAACCCAGACTTTGTAGAACAGGACTGTGAAAACATTACCATCTCCATTCCAATATTATTCTTCCTAGGAGACCAAACACACCCGGTGGCAGATAGTTATTGGATGTGTGGGGAAGACATGTTAGTAAATACCTAACCCCTTTGATGGGAGGGTCTTTGTGCACTCGTTAGAATGAAATTACCTATAACTTTGGTGTACGAAGGAGTAAAAAGTATGATTGGAATAGATTAAAATAAACAAGGGTTCGTAGAAATTTAGGTGATTATGGACCAAATGAAGGTGTATATTTGAATCTTATAGGCCAACCAAGAGGAATTCCTGACGAATTTAAAGCGCAACATGAAGTCACAGCAGGATTTGAATCTATTTTACCTTGGGTCACAATTAACAAAAATGTTGAGTGGATAAACTATGTTTATTATAATCAGCAAAGAATGATTCATTTTACGGTTGAAGGGTTTATGGCTTTAGGTGACCAATTGCATGAGACAAGCAGAATGGCATTGCAAAACAGGCAAGTTTTAGATTGGATGTTAGCAGACAAGGGGGGTGTTTGTCACATGTTTGGCAATCAATGTTGCACATATATCCCCCTGAACACAGCCCCAAGAGGTACCTTCAATGCCATAATTGTTAGACTCCGCAAATTAAAAGGAAGAAATGAAGGAGAATGCGGGCAAGAACAGCTGGTCGTGGATGAGTCTGGAGGAAATATTTGGTGACTGGGGAGCCTTAGCAGTGAAAACAGGATTAACCTTGCTAATTGTATTAGTTGTGATATTCCTGTTCGTGTGTTGCGTGTTGCCTATCTTAAGAAAGTGGATCTTGGGAACTGTGTACCGATGGAAGACTGATGATGGGAAACATCAGAAGGTCTAATACGTATAGCGGCCTGGACCTGATGGACTCATGGTTTTATTTTCCTGTTTCATTATTTACACATAACATACGTCCAAAACCAAACATAAAGGCACATACGCCAAACTATATATTTATGTTATTTAAAAAGTATATTGGAGACCATATACTGTGTTAATCAAATTCTGCAGAATGGAAGATATTACCATCATGTTTTGTTTTGGAAGTTTATTTTGTCCACTGATGTGTTTTGTTTTCAGTTATCCATATGTGCTTGGGAACTTGGAGCCATGATGGCCGAAAATCCAGTGGGACTGCCCGTATCAAACGAGACTCTGATAAGATGGACATTGAGGAAGTTCGGGCAGAACAAAAGGTGATGTCATTTATCCATAACAAAGTCATATAAGCAGTTTCTGTTAAAACATGAAGCATATTATTTCTGAAGGTCAATATTATGTGTTTTCATGTTTTGAGTAGGGGTTGAACTGCCATTTCTGTTTATCAGTTTTCTCCTGGTTATGTTATATAAAGTAGGTAAGCATTTTGTATTTCTTTTTGAGGTTCTTTTGGTTAGGTTAGTTGTCTTCATGAAGTTTTTTCATGTTTGTTATTTTGGCCTGAGTTCACCCTGAAGCTATGAGAATCCTTTTAACCCCATGTAAACATGTTAGAACTGTTTTGAGAAGAGTCATTAGTATTGTGAGGGGACTATGTGGAACGTTGACGTTAATGTGAGGAAAAAAGGATTATAAGGACATGTTTTGGCAAGATAACAGGAAAACATCAGGAAGCTGCCATCCAAAGAGACTCTGGCGGTTCGGGGACCCCTCTTACGTTGTGCGTGGACTCAGAGACATATGGACAGTGCTTGGGGACCCCGAATCAGGACTAATGTGATGGCAGAACAATAAAGTTGCAAAAGACTGACCTAGGAGATGTGGAATTGCTCGGAGTAAAGAGTCCACATGAGGACACAACAAAGGACTTAATGTATTGCCATGTTATTCTATGTCATTCTATGTTATAATTTTTTATTTTGTCTAAGTAGTTAGATTTGCTGTAGGAATGTTCTGAATCATGTTAGTCCATTTATACTTGCAAGTTGTGATATTCAGCTTCAGAGGTTTGACATGACCAGTGTTCTCCGTTACAAAGGTTTTGGTAATAGGAAGGGTTTTTAACACAAAACCTGACTGGCATTAATGGGGTTTTTTCCTTTTAAATAGAGTGGTAAAATGACACGTATTAGAGTAAAAACGGGGTATCTCTCGTTCAGATTGGGCCGGGGTAAATGATATTTCTCTTTGGGGCCCATCCAAAACTTTTTTTTCCCCCTTTTAGGACAGGGGGGATTTTTCGACTGGGGACTAGGGGGGGAACGCCTAAGGTCCCTGGGGGTCATTGACCCCCAAAATTTTTAATTCCAGGCAGTTCTGACTACCCCAGTGGGAAATCAGGGCGTCCACCTGGTCTGTTTTGGAAAGGACTCATCACCCGTCCTGGGAAATCCGTGCAATGACAATGGTGTCATCTGCAAACTTAAGGGTTTTTTTCAAAAAGATGGTTTTTGCTGAATTTGCGCCTCATTTGTGTACAGGGAGAAGCGTAGGGGGGGATAGAAACACCCCCTTTGGGGGGCACCAGTACTTATAAAACTCTGGTTCGGGGAAGATTCCCCCCCAGTTTTCAACTGCTGCGGGTTGGTCCTTTGGGAAGCTGTTGTTTCACGGGATAGGTGGAGGCTGGAAGGGTTTTTGAGCTGGGTGGGGGCTTCTGGGGGGTGGAGGTTGTTTTGGGTATGATGGTGTTTTAAAAAACCCGGCTGAAGTCTAACAAACGGATTCCTGACGTGGCCCCCTGGGGGTTTTCGAGGTGTTGCCCGGGGGTGATTAAAGGGTAGACCTAATTTTTACACCCGTATTCGTGCCAACCTGTTTTTCCCGCTCTTTTAAGCAAACTGCAGGGGCGTCCAAAAAGGGCCCCTTTTTTTTTAATCTTTTCAGGTGTTTTCCACACCACCCGCTAAAAAAGGATTTCATGACCACAAGACGTACAGGGGTTTACGGCTGTAGTCATTTAATCCTAGGATGGTGGGTTTCTTGGGACGGGGATGATGGCGGATCATTTAAAAGCAGGAGGGGACCTCACACTTCTCCAGTGGACTTGTTGAAAATTCCCGGGTAAAAGATGGGAGCGAGTTTTAAGATTTGGGGGCACAGGCTTTCAGGCATGATGGGGAGACGTTATCAGGTCCTCCCCAATTTCTTTTTTTTCATGCGCTGAAAGAAGCCTTTTTTACATCATCCTCAGAGAATTTTTTAGTGCAGGCGAGAGGATCTGAAATGGGAGGGGGGTTTTTTTATCGAAAACTTTCCGGAAAAGGACTTTTTCCCTTTGAAACCCTGGTTTGGGAACTTGTTGTTTTATCCTATAATGTTAAAGTAACCCTGCTTATCTGATATAAACTCCCAATATTTACACTTCTACTGCATTTTCCTATGAACCTAAAAGAGGGAGACCATGTACGAAACTCTGCTAATAACCAACAATATCCTTTGAAAGGTTTGCTGAGATAGTGCCGTAAGTGCATCTAGTCACCAATGCAAAATAAAAGGAACCATTTTGGATCTGTAAGTTACTATATTGGGCAGAAATGAGCCAATTGCCTCAATAAAGGCTAACACAAGTGCTAATACTGATTCTTTTGGGGGTAAACTTTTCTCTGAAAGTTCTATACAAACACTTTACACACTCACCTTTCCTTGGTTTCACGTTGCTTTGAGAAATCCACAGCTTTTTCCGACATGTGGTCAACATCAGCTGAACATCAGCTGTTCAGGTCTAGACACAGTGTTCTGCAAGCTGAAAGTAGCTACCGTTGAACAGGCCCCACCTCTCCCCATTCACCAGCATAAGATTTTAAGCTATCTCTGCTTACTATGATCATTGCACTGTAGTTTTTTTCACCTGAATAGTACAAATAACTAATCTAATTGAGAATTTTTGAGACAGAGAATTTTTCTATGAAACAAGCAAGAATTATTATGGACAACTAAAAAGTTTATTAAAAACAAAATCCGGATTTACACTGTAGGTTCTCAGGTGACTGCCATATTCTTACACAGCAAAAATATATTGGTCAGTATAGTCAGTCATCAGTCATTTTCTACCACTTCTTCCATAGTGGGTCTTTGGGGAGCTGGTGCCTATCTCCAGCAGTTTATGGGCGGGAGGCGGGGTACACCCTGGACAGGTCGCCAGTCCACCGCAGGGCAACACAGACACACATAGTAAAACAACCAAACACACACTCATTCGCACCTAAGTCAAATTTAGAGGAACCAATTAATGTAACAGTCATGTTTTTGGACTGTGGGAGGAAGCCGGAGTACCCGGTGAGAACCCATGCATGCAAGGGGAGAACATGCAAAGGACATGCAGAAAGACCCCCGGCCGGCAGTCGAACCCTGGACCTTCTTGCTGCAAGGCAACAGTGCTACTAGGGCTGGGCCATATCATATCATTCACGATAATACCGGTAAAAAGAAATTGCCCGGGAAAATAAATTATATCATGATATGTTAATTTCATGGCATAAATACGTCACCCTACCACGCAGAGGATTATGCTCACTAGGGTCATGCAACGATGTTCAATTTGTAAAGGTGAATGCAAACATGGCTGAAAGCGTTACTGCAGAAGAATTAATTCCCAAGAAAGGAGGTACTTCAGTGGTGAGGAAATATTTTGGATACAAACAAGTTGATTCCCAACAGACCACAGTAATATGCAAAGAGTGAAAGAAGCCTTTAATTTCAAAATGGGGAAATACGTCTAACTTATTTTGCCATCTCAAGCATCAGCACCCGAATATTTACCAGGATTGTCTGAAAGTCCGGGAGGAAAGTTCGGCAGCTAACACTTCTCAACCAAAACAATGTAAGCTAGTCCAGCATGGCATCGCCGAGTCACTCGCTAGCTGTGCCCTGTATGATAAATCAAGAAAGCGCTGGAAAGATATTACCCAAGCTGTCGCATTTTTTTTGGCGAAAGATATGATGCCAATCCAAACTGTAGAGAAAGAAGGCTTCACTCATCTTGTTAAGAAACTAGACCCGCGATACCCCTCCCAAAAATGAAATATTTTCCAAGACGTGTACTCCCAGACATGTATGAATAATGCCTAAAAAGGTTCAAGCGCTACTGTCATCTGCGGATTACTATGCATCGACCACCGATGTGTTATGGATAAGTAGGACCGCAGAGCCTTATTTGAGTCCTGACTGTGGCACTATATTAACAGCGGCTGGAACTGTGCAGCTCAACCCATCGAGACCAGCTACTTTCCTGAGGATCATACAGGGGAGAATATTGCGACTGGCTTAAAGGAGTTAATCCAGTCTTGGCACTCCAACGAAGAAAAACAGGTGTGCATAACGACAGATAGCGGTGCTAATGTTGTCAAAGCTCTCAGACTGAATAACTGGACTCGACTGTCCTGCTTTGGGCATCGTCTTCAAATTGCCATCGGTAAGTTTGCTTCAATTAGTCCACAATTACATAAGCTATAATATGATAAAGTTAACACAAGTACAGGTGCGTCACAATTACTGTATAATAACAAAACTGTAAAGTATGTTGGAACTGAGTTATGTTTTAAATTATTTATTTTCTAAAGATACTTTTAATCTGACAAATGGTCTCATTAAAACACACAATAATTTGCAAAGATGTACCTGTATCTGAATTATTACATAATGTTAACTACTTTGTGGCTCTAGATATAATACAACACCACAGCTGTACTTTACATGTTAAGAAAATATTGAAAAATAAATTAATGGATAAATTACAGATTGAGTGGGATGCCTTATTGTTGTTCTTGCCAACAATAAGGTCCATCAATAATCGTATATTGACAAATCACTAATATTTTGAAAAACATAAAAATGTAAAAATCTCACTTGAAAGGACTGTGATCGGATTATACCTTGCACTCAAAATGTTAAAAAGACTAATATTTCATAAATTCACAGTTATTTAAGAAATAAAAATGAAAATTTTAAATTATATTTATTTTGTGTGCAAGGATAATGGTGAAATGAAAACTATGATTTCAATCTCTCTGTCTGTCTCTCCTCCTCTACCCAACCTATAATGCAGAGAGAAGTATTAGGATCCCAGGTTGACAGAGCTGGGCCAGTATTGTAAGAAGATTGTGTTTTTTCTCCAACAGCTGGAGAGGCAGCGGGCACCTCAAACTGCTGGAGGCCTCAAAAAAGAGAGGGAACAGCTCAACGCAAGCTCATCACGGAATCTCCCACGAGTTGGGGGTCCAAACAGAAAATGATCCAGCGGGTGTTGGAGCAAGAAAAGCCCATCACCCAGGTCTTAGCTGCTGACCGATTAACAAGGCACCTGGTCCCCACATGGCAAGATCTACAGGTTCTGGATTCTGTGGGCAAAGCCCTGGGTCCTCTGGTTGAGTTCACTGATGCTCTGTCTGCTGAGGACTATGATACTCTCATGCTTGAAGCCTGTCCTTCAGCTGTTCAACAGTAGCATTCTTCTCATGAAGGAGAACGACACAGAACTGACAAAATCCATAGAAAACTCAACACTGGAGTACTTGAACAGCAAGTATGAAGAAGACCCAGTGGTTGTGGAACTAATGAATTTGGCAACCATGCTCCACCCATGGTTCCACAGTTGGTACATGGACCAAGAAAAGAGTCAGTTAATCAAAGACAGAGCAGTCAGCAAAATGGAATCATTCCTGCAAGGAATAGAGGAAGCTGAAACACCCCCCAAGCTTCAGGGTCAGCTGAAGCACACTTCAGGCCCAAGTGATGCAAAGTTTGAGCTTGGAGCTTTTTTAAGAGGGCTGACAGTAATTGACCGACTGGGAACAGGAACCATCCCCAGGAGAGAGAATTCAAGCAGATTTAAACAACTACCTAGACTGGTCCTCCAGCAAAAAATAGTGAGAGTGATCCTCTTAACTGGTGGAAAGTGCATGAGGTAACTTTCCTCAGGTTAGGCCGTTTGGTCAAAAAAGTACCTGTGCATCCAAGCCACTAGTGCAGCCTCTG
The DNA here is from genome assembly GCA_036173005.1 of Crenichthys baileyi. Lineage (NCBI taxonomy): Eukaryota > Metazoa > Chordata > Actinopteri > Cyprinodontiformes > Goodeidae > Crenichthys > Crenichthys baileyi. The sequence continues at coordinate 450,552 of JAHHUM010000875.1, forward strand.
AAAGGTTGTTCAGCACAGGCGGGACATTGTTACCTGTCATCGGTCTGCACTGAAGGCCTGCTTCAGTGGACAAGGGCTTGTGTTCTTGAATAAGAATCTGAACTTGATGAATGATAACCAAGTAGATGCCTATATTCTGCTAATGATTAGCAATCCTTTCAGGCAGCATTTCAATTTTGTTTTCAGCATTTGTTTTGGGAAGTTTTGAAATGTTATCTAATTTAAGGGCAAACATATTTTTGATTGAATGTTACATTTATGCTCAAAAGGTCTTACGCTTTCCTTTTATTTTTGGGAACTGCCACTGCACTTTACTTTTGTGGTGGATTTTGTTATTCTATTTATATTTTGTGCAGACTTTTTCAATCTAAATAACAATGAGAATTTTTACTTTTTATTTTTATACTTTGAGACTGAATACTTTACTAAATAAAGTCATTGTAGTAAAATTGACCTGGTTTTTTTGGTTTTTATATAATACTGCAACGCAACCTTTTGAATTAATTTTGTCAAATGATTAACCATGATTCCTTTATTTTTTGTTATATTGCAAAATTTATCGTTATCGTCAGAATGCTCTGAAATATCATGATATTATGTTTGAGCCATATCGCCCACCCCAAGTGCTACCAATTGTGCCACATCATATATATTTTCAATATATTATGTGGCAATATATTTCATATATTTAAAATATTTCATGATAAATCACTATGTACATTTCACAATACATGAATACACATGAAATATATTGCCACATAATATATACAGGGGTTGGACAATGAAACTGAAACACCTGTCATTTTAGTGTGGGATGTTTCATGGCTAAATTGGACCAGCCTGGTAGCCAGTCTTCATTGATTGCACATTGCACTAGTAAGAGCAGAGTGTGAAGGTTCAATTAGCAGGGTAAGAGAACAGTTTGGCTCAAAATATTGAAATGCACACAACATTATGGGTGACATACCACAGTTCAAAAGAGGACAAATTGTTGGTGCATGTCTTGCTGGCGCATCTGTGACCAAGACAGCAAGTCTTTGTGATGTATCAAGAGCCACGGTATCCAGGGTAATGTCAGCATACCACCAAGAACGACGAACCCAATCCAATAGGATTAACTGTGGACGCAAAAGAAGCTGTCTGTCACCGAGGGATGTTCGGGTACTAACCCGGATTGTATCCAAAAAAATGTAAACCATGGCTGCCCAAATTTACGCAGAATTAAATGTGCACCTCAACTCTCCTGTTTTCCAGAGAACTGTCCGTCGGGAGCTCCATGGTCAATATACACGGCCGGGCTGCTATAGCCACACCCCTTGTCACTCCTGCAAATGCCAAACGTTATTTTCAATGGTGCAAAGAGAGCAAATGTTGGGCTGTGGACAATGTGAAACATGTATTGTTTTTCTGATGAGTCCATCCGGGAGAGGTTCAGTGTGGAGATCCCCAAGAAGTCGACCACTCCAGACTGTTGCATCCCAGAGTGAAGCATGGGGTGGATCAGTGATGGTTTGGGCTGCCATTCATTGCATTCCCTTGCCCAATACTTGTGGCTAGATGGCACGTCACTTGCAAAGGTGACTAACGAACCATTCTTGAGGACCATGTGCATCCAATGGTTCAAACATTGGGATCCTGAAGGCGGTGCCCGTGTATCAGGATGACAATGCCCCAATAACAAACTACTCAGCAAGAACTGGGAACAGATTGTTTTTGATGAAACATGAAATGAAGTGAACTCTCCCATGGCCTGCACATTCTCAGATCTAAATATTATTGAGCACATGGTGTGTTTTGGGGAGCAGGTCAGGAAACGTTGGAAAGAAAAAGTATCCACGTAGTGACCTGCCCACTATCCTGCAAGAAGAATGGTTTAAAATCCCTCTTACCACTGTGCAGGACTTGTATATGTCATTCCCAAGACGAATTGATGCTGAATTGGCCGCAAAAGGAGGCCCTACACCATACTAATAAATTATTGTGGTCTAAAACCAGGTGTTTCAGTTTCATTGTCCAACCCCTGTATTTCTCAATACATATAATATATAATATCATAATATACTATATATGTAAGTAATATACTGCAATATATGGTAAAATACTGCAATTATCGCTGGTTTCATATACTGAATAAATATATTCTTCTATTAGTTAATTTATTGATATATTTTAATTATATCCTAAATTGTATGAGATTATATACTGGAAGATACATTTTAAATATATGTGAAAATATATGAGACAAATTACCTGAATGAACAAGATAATACAATCACATATATATATGGGAAGATATGTGGTGGTGTGGTGGTGTCCAGAAAACAATGTGGTAATCTGGCGAACATTTTGGGGAAAACCTGGTCTGATCCGGAGAGACGGCATCCATCCCACTTTGGATGGAGCAACTCGTCTTTCTAGGAATCTGGACAAATTTATTAGTTCTCCAAAACTCTGACAACGCCGGGTTCAGACCAGGAAGCAGGGTCGTAGTTTAACACTCTTCTCTGCAGCTTCTGTACTGCTACCCACCCATTACCCTATTAAGACAGTGTCTCGCCCACGGGCCAAAATTGAATAGATAAAATAATCTAAAAGGAGGAAATCAGGAAAATAAAATAAACACAATTCAGACTAAAAAAGAAAAATAAAACTATTAAATGTGCCCTTAGAACAAAGATCTCCTCTTCAAAGACATTGCATTTTAGTGACCTGATTTGTGACAATCAGATTGATTTATTTTGCCTCACACAACCTGGCTGCAGCAAGAGGATTATGTTACTATAATGAGTCCAACTCCTACTAATTATTTAAATTTTCACATTCCTGAATACTGGGACGAGGAGGAGGAGTAGCAAACCATCTTTCAGTCCGATTTTATTATTGTCGCAGACAAAATCATAGCTACAATCTTTTGAATATTTAATCCTAGTTTTCCTCATCAAATTGCAAAGCACTAAAACCCTTCTGTTATGTTTGTTTTTTGTACAGTCCCTCAGGCCATTACTCTCAATTTTTAGATCAGTTTTTTTCGTACCTTTTATCTGATTTAGTGTTAATACAGATAAAGTTATTATAGTGGGGATTTTAACATTCATGTTGGACTGCGACTGAAGTGATAGCCTTTTAATGCTATCTTACCTCATTGGCTTTGCCTCAAAGCATTAACAAACCTACCCACCTTTGTCTCATTCTTCTCTGGACTTGTGCTGACATTGTCATTGGGTGAGTGGGTAAGACATTCAATATCTTCACAAACTCTGTCCTGTCTGATGACCATTTTTTAATAACTTTGATTTAATTTAACTGAGTACTACCACTACCTGAAAGAAATGTCATTATAGTAGAATCGATTATCAGACGATGCTTGTAACAACCAAAGATCTGTTCCACTTTTAATCTCCTCATTATCACTGAAAAGCACAAGTGTACCGGCAATAATTCCCTGTTCTTCCTCCCCCTTCACAAAATTGATTCTCCTTTTTCATATGGTTTATTCATCATTGTGTGGTGCATTAGACAATGCAGCGCCCTTGAAAAAGAAGGTAATTATTCATAGGAGGCAGGCTCCTTGGTTTAATTTAGATCTGTGTACTTTAAAGCACAATGTTAGAAAATTGGAGAGAAAATGGCACTCCACACAACTAGAGGATTCCTACTTAATCTGGAAAAATAGCCTGCTGTTGTATAAAAAGACACTTCGCCAAGCCAGACACTTCGCCAAGCCAGAACAGCTTTCTCATCATTAATAGAAGAGAACAAGAATAATCCTAGGTTTCTCTTTAGTACAGTTGCTAAACTTACACAGAGTCATAGCTCTGTTGAGACATCCATTCCCTTAGCTCTTAGCAGTCATGACTTTATGGGATTCTTCTTAAATAAAATTGATTCTATTAAAAAGAAAATCTTTGACATACTCCCGAAGATGATTACTTAATCCTTAGCAAGTGAGACAACATTGGAAAGAACTGTAGAAATGCTGATTTAGAAATGGATATGTACCACAGGCTTTTAAGGTAGCTGTAATTAAACCTTTACTTAAGAAACCTTCGCTTGATTGAGATGATTTGAAAAATTACAGACCTATATCCAATCTTCCATTCTTATCTAAAATTCTTGAGAAAATAGTTGCTAATCAAATGTGTGAGCATTTAAACAGCAATGATCTGTTTGAAGAGTTTCAGTCAGGCTTCAGAGCTCATCATAGCACTGAAACAGCTCTGCTGAAAGTCACTAATGATATTCTTATGGCCTCAGATATTCAGATAATGTTAGATCTCAGTGTTGCATTTGATACAGTCGATCATAATATTACGCTGATGATACTCAGCTTTACTTATCCATAAATCCTGATGAACCCAACCAGTTAGATAGACTACAAGCATGTCTTGAAGATATAAAAACTTGGATGACTTTACATTTTTTGCTTCTAAATTCAGACAAGACAGAAGTTGTCGTCTTTGGACTGGAGTCTTTGAAAAAGAAACTGCTTAGTCAATCACTTAACCTGGATGGCATTAAATTGACTTCCGGTAATAAAGTAAAAAACCTTGGTGTTATTTTTGACCAGGACATGTCATTTAAATCCCATATTAAACAGGTTTCTAGAATTTCCTTCTTTCACCTCCGGAACATTGCCAAAATTACAAATATCCTTTCCAGGAGTGACGCTGAAAGACTAGTCCATGCATTTGTTACTTCAAGGCTGGACTATCGTAATTCTTTACTATCAGGATGTCCACAAAATGCAGTTAAAAGCCTTCAGCTGATTCAAAATGCTGCAGCAAGAGTTCTGATGAAAATTAAAAAGAGAGATCATATTTCTGTCAGAGTCTGCATTCTGTCAGTAGCTGCTACTAACTGTTTTCAACCACTAGGTGTGGCCTAAGACCGTTCTCGGAGGGTAACAGGTGCGGCGGATTGAGATGATCACTTGGGGAGGTATAAAGAGGATGGATTGCCAGTAAATCAGCGCCTGAGTGTTTGCCTATGCAGTACTTTAACCTGCCCAGAATATCCTGTCTGTTACAGTTACCTGTTCCTCGAAGTAACTCTTGTCTTTGTTTAGAGCCTGATCCCGCCTCGCTTCCTGGAGATCTAGAGATCATAACCCCACCCAAACAAAAGAAGAACCTGGACTACTTACCAGCTGGCAATCCATCTGAGCCCCACCGAGCCGAACCTGTCCGCCCTCCAACAGTCCTCTATCATCCAGCCTCTGAAACCCTGGTAGCCTGGAACGCAGCTATCTGCAGGTCTGGACTCACCTCTCTCTCCCTTTGTGGATCAGAATCCAGCTAGGTCTGTACTACAGTCTGTTGAATTCCAATTATCCTGTGAACCCATTTCTTACCATTCCTCTCTGTTGCAGTTTTCCTGGCCCGAGCAGCGGCTGTCGTTTCCCACTCCAGTCTTTAAATAAACTTCCTAAATGGTTCTCTGTTCTCTGGGTGCTTCTGTTCATGTGGGTCAGATCGGCCTTAAACACTATGACAATTTCTCTTATTTTAGCTTCCCTTCATTGGCTCCCTGTTAAATCCAGAATAGAATTTAAAATTCTCCTCCTCACATATAAAGGCGTTAATGATTTAGCTCCATCATACATAAGAGATCTGATTGTTCCATGTGTTCCTAACAGGGCACTTCGTTCTTAGACTGCAGGTTTACTGGCGAGTCTCTAGAAGTAGAATGGGGAGGCAGATCCTTTAGTTATCAGGCTCCTCTGCTGTGGAACCAGGTCCCCGGTTTTGGTCCGTGAGGGGGGACACCCTTCTACTTTTAAGGCTAGGCTTAAAAAACTTTCCCCTTTTATAAAGCTTATAGTTAGAGTGGCTTTTTTAATCAGGGGGGGAAGCCTTCCTCCCTCCCTCTTGGATGGAGTAAGGGGGAGTCAGGTTGAGCCAAAAACCGGGGTCAGTTATGGTTTTGAGGTGGAAAACACACCCTCCATTTCTGCTAACCTGTAAAAACCCTTTTTTTTTTTTTTTTTTCCTGTTATGATTCTGGCCCTCTGCCTGCTCTGCTCTCACTCATGCAATTTAAACTCATCTGCTTCACCCATTCTGCTGTGATCCTTCCCCGCCAATAACCGTCATGCCACACCCCTGTGGAGCTGCAGTTATATACAGCCCTCTGACAGGCAGACGGTGCCAAGATTTTCAAAAACTTTTTGTGAGTAGTTATCCAGCGTTTCCTTCCTGACTGATCTCGTTCCATGACCTTTTGCCTTGCCTTACGGATTATTCCCCTTGCTGGCTCCTTGTCTGACGGATTGGGTTTTTTGGGGATTTCGACTCTGTTTTCTGCTTCTGGTTTATGTCTCTGCCTGCCCCTTGTCTGACGCCTTTTGAGCCCTGGAATTCGACCCTGTTTCTGTCCCTGATTTACGTCTCAGCCTAGCCAAGGGTTTATTCAACCTGGGAGTTCGCCTGGCTCTCTTGTCTGCCTGGATTTATTATCAAGAGGACAATCACAGCTCTCTGTGTTCCTGTCCCAGCGTCAGCTGGTTCCCCGGAGGATTTGGATCAGTCGGCAATCCGACTTCAGTCTGTCGGACCCCTTCCTCATTAAATTTTCCGGGGAATCTCTTCCTCTGGATTCTGTGCCTCATCACCAGACTGAGAAGGTTAGTGGTTTTATCTAACTCCTTGCAGATCCTGAGTTTTATTCAGCCACTAACTAGTCTCTCTTTTCTCAGTGGTTCCTGGAAGCTGACTGCTGTTCTTCTGCTCTCTGATCCTGAGTTTCTGAATAACCCTTTTTACTTATCACTTTGTTTTTTGGTTTTGAATTTGGGTTTTTTCCCCTGGTCGTGATAGAAAAATCTGGCCAAAAGATGGACCCATCGCCAGCACAGCAGTGGCGCACTAATGTTGATCACCTTTTTGCCCGTCTTAATTCCGGCTTGGGGGGAAAGTGATTTCTATGCTGCGATCCATGACTCCTGCTTCCACGCCAGCATCCTCACAGCCTGTTTCCCCCAGAGTTCCTGATCTTTCCGCTGTGGTAAGGGGGGAACCTAGACTCACGCCTCCTGGAACTGTTTGGGGGGAGATCCTGACCAGTGCCGTGCTTTTCTTACTCAATGTGAGATTCATTTTGAGCTTCAGCCTTTTCGTTCCCTTCTGAGCGCTCTAAGGGGTGGCGTTTGTTTTTCCTCCCTTTTGGGGGAAAGGCTAAGCAATGGGGCACTGCTGAGTGGCAAAATGGTTCGATCACATGTGCTTCTTTTTTTTGCATTTTCCAAAGAGCTCATCAGGGTTTTTTTGATCCAGTTCTTCCTAGTCGTGAAGCTGCCAGAGGTTTACTCTCCATTAAACAGGGAGAGAGAAGGGTTTATCTTATATCATTGACTTTCATTTACTGGCAGCAGAACAGTCTTTTGGAATGAGCATGCTAAAATGGAGTCTTTCATGCAAGGTCTGAATGAGAACATTAAGGGGATGAAGGCTTCCGGGACTACCCTGCCTCCCTTCACCAACTTGAGGCCCCTGGCAACCCGCATCGATTTGCGGCTAAAGGGAAAGGAGGAGGGAGAGGTTTTCATAGACGGGTTTTAAATTCCCCTTCAGCTCACAGTCCTTTTTTTCCCCCCTAGAACCCCAAGGGTCTTCCAACCCCCTTCTGATCACTTTTGTGAACCCGGAGTCCATGCAGTTGGGTCGTTCTAAGATTTTGGGGGGGAACGAGATCGACGAAGGAAGAATAATTTTGTTTTTTTAATTGTGGTGGACAGGGTCATGTTGCATTCAAGTGTCCGTTAAAAGCCCAGGCTCAGTAGAGGTGAGGAGAACTCTACTGAGTTTAAGTCAACTGTCTGTCTCCTCATGCTCATTTCCTGCAACTATTCAAGTGTCTTCCAATTCTCATCAGGTGTCAGTATTCATTGACTTAAGGGGCGGACACGGAGTTTATGGATGAGTCGTTCGCCAGGGGACCATGACATCAACTCCTTCCCACGTCCGACACCCGTAATGTCCTGGCTTTGGATGGTCATAGTATCAATTTTTTACATACTAAAAGACGGAGGTTTAAAAAAACCCAAAAGGGGGGCAATCATCAGGACGAGGTCACATTCCCCAGGATTATAAAACTCTCCTAAACTACCCATTTTTTTAAAGGGGCCCTCCGGGTACAAAAGCACAATCCCCTATTGACTTGCAAGCCAAAGAGTTTTTTGGGCTGGGCTAAGTCCTGCTGGGCCCTTGCCTTTTTCTGCCCTCACAGATATTTTTCCGGGGGAAGGGACATTGAGGAGAAAATTACCTATCTGTCAAAGGTACCCCCCGAATATCTTTTCCCAAAAAGGGGAGGTTTTTTAAACCCAAGTCCGGGGGCTACGGCATTTCCCCCTTTCATAGACCCTTTTACTGGGGCATTGGAGCTCCTCCCAGGCATTTTCCCCCCCTAGGGGTAAAGGTATTCATTGGGGGGCCCAGAACCAAAGCCTGAGGAAGTATGTTGAGAGTCCCAAAAAGCTGGTGTTATGGGACCTTTTTTTTTCCTCCAGCGGGGGAAAGGTTTCTTCTTTGTGGGAAAGAAGGATGGTTTTTGGGAGACCATGTATCGATACGGGTTTTTAAAAACCCAACTCCCCGCAAAAAACCCGATCCCCTTTCTCCCCTTTTTAACACGTTTTCTTAAAAGTTTTTTTTTTTCCCCCCCAAGGGGCCACCAAAAATCTTCCCCTAAGTTGGATTTTGGAAAAACCGGTTACCCCCTTTGTTCGTATAAAGGGAAAGGGGGAAATGGAAGACGGCATTTAACCCATTTCCCACTGGTCCAAACGGAAACTGTGTAATCCCTTTTTGGGTTAACAATCCCCCTGAAATTTTTTTCGGGCTTTGGTGAATGAGTCCTGGGGGACATGGGGGGGAAAGTTTTTTTTTGTATCCCTTTGAATGACATTCTGATTTTTCCGGGTCGGGAAACCCACAAAAAAATCATGTCCGGGCGCCCTCCCCCCGGGTTTTCCCTTAAAAATACTTTTTGTCAAAGTTTGAAAAGTTTTTTTTCCCATACCACAAACCACCTCATTCCTTGGTTCATCATTTCTCCAGACCAAGCCCAAGTGGACCCCCCCCAAAGTCAAGGCAGTTTTTGGAAGGGCCCCTTCCCCCCCACCGACCGCAAACGCTTAAAAGGTTTCTGTGGTTTGCTAATTTTTACAGACGGTTCATCCCGGAATTATAGCCTCGTACAGCCCCTCTTAAAGCCCCCAAAATATCCTTAAAAAAAGGTTTTATTGGAAAGAGGGCAGCAGAAAGAGTTTTGTCAAGCTCAAAGGGTTTTTACGTTTTTCTCCTGTTTCCGGGGCCCCTAACCCGATAAACAGTTCTTGTGGAGGGTTTACGCCCCAAACCAGGGGTTTTGGGCTGTTTCTAAGCCAAAGAAAATTTTTGATGGTCGTACCCCCCATGTGCCCTTTTTCTTTTCTAGGACTTTGGGCCCCCAAGCAGAGCGCAATTATGATGTGGGGGAAACCCAGAAAAATTGGCAGTCAATTGGCCCCCTTTGAGGAGTGGAGGGAAATTTGGCCTAGAGGGGGCTAAGGAAAACCCTTTCTTGTATGGACAGATCATAAGAACCTGGAGTACCTGAGATCAGCGAAGCCCCTTAATCCCAGGCAGGGGAAGGAGGGCTTTATTTTTTGGAAAGATTCAACTTCTCTTTGTCTTTCAGACCTGGAGTCAAAAAGGCAAACCCAGACGCCCAGTCCAGAATACAGGAACCCTCCGAGTCACAGACCTCTGGGGGGTGAGTTTTATTTTTCCGGAATCAGTGAGAAAACCCCTGTTCACCTGTTGGAGTTGGGGGGGAGAGGTTTAAGATGCCCCAAAAGACCTCCTTTTCCCTACTTCATGCCACCTGACCGGTGTTTTGTTTCCGGAGCGCCTCGTACCCAAGGTACTGAAAATTTTCCCCCAATAATTCACCCTTGTTCTGTCATCCTGGTATCAGCAGGACGTTGCAGAGGTTCCCCGAAATCAGTTTTTGGTGGCCATTCTCTTTGTCAAAAGTGTCCAGATTACGTCACGGCCCTTTACTCAATGTTCCCAAAAACCCCAAGTCCCTTTCTCATCGCCCTCCTGCTGGGAACTCTTACATCCCCTGCCCATTCCTCCTCGTCCCTGGGTCACACATAGCCATGGACTTCGTTAAAGGTTTGCCAGTTTCTAATGATTCCACAGTTCTGTTAACTATCATCGACAGATTTTTTTAAATGGTTTCCCCAGTCCTCTCAAGAAGTTGCCCTCAGCCAAGGAAAAGGGGGACATTCTGGCACGTGAGGTTTTTCCGCCTTCACGGCATACCCCCAAGACATTGTCTCAGACAGAGGGCCCCAGTTTTTGTCACGTTTCTGGAAAGAGTTTTGTTCCTTGCTGGGGATTACTGGTTGTTTTCCTCAGGGTTTCACCCCCAGTCGGGTGGACAGACTGAGAGGGCCAACCAGGAGGGGGAGACCAAACTTCGGGCACTATGTGAGTCAGACGCAACCAAATGGTCTCAAAATTTTCCCCGGGGTTGAATATGCTGTCAAAACCCTCCCGGTAGGCCACGGGGTTATCCCCTTTCCCAAATTTTGGTTTTTGGGTTTTCAGCCAAACCCCTTTTTTTCACAGCCAGGAGAAAAAGCCTGAGGTTTCCCCCCTTTCTTAGGCCCGCGGCCCTAATTTTCAGCGCATCTGGAAAGGGAAAGCCCCAGCAAATCGTCGGACCATCCCTGCTCCCAAGCTACCCCCGGGGGAAAAGAAGGTTTGGCTATCCACCAAGGCCTTCCCGCTTCTGGTTGACTCCCGTAAGCCTGGCACCCCCGTTTGTGGGGGCCCCCTTTCCCCCAAACCAAGATCATCAATCCTGTGGGCGTTCGTTTACGTCTTTCCTCGTGCCATGAGAGTTCACCCTACCTTCCACGTGTCCCGGATCAAGCCCTATGTGGTGTCCCGCCTCGGGCCCCCCCTCCGGGGGGGGCCCCCCCCCACCCGCCCGGCTTCTTGCTGATGGCCCAGTCTACACTTCCCCGGCACATCATCCGGTCCAGACGGCAGGGAGGGGGCATACGTTACCGGTGGACTGGGGGGGCTATGGTCCGGGGGAGAGGTTTTCCTGGATTCCGGCACGATTCATATTGGACAAAACCCTCATCCGGGAGTTTCCATCGCCTCCATCCTGATCAGCCTCGGGGTCCGTCTGGAGCCGACCTTGAGGGGGGGTACTGTTTTGATTTTGCCCGTTCGCCTGCTCTGCTCTCACTCATGCAATTAACTCATCTTCTTCACCTGTTTTGGCTGCTGCGCAATCACCGTCATGCCACACACCTGTGGAGCTGCAGTTATATACAGGCCCCGTGACAGGCAGACGGTGCCCAGATTTTCGAAAACATTTGTGAGTAGTTATCCGCTTTTCCTTTTGACTCTGATCTCGTTCCATGACCTTGCCTTGCCTTACGGATTATTCCCTCTTGCTTTTGCCCCTTGTCTGACCCCCTCTAGCCCTGGAATTTAAACCCTGTTTTTGGTCCCTGGATTTACGTCTCAGCCTAGCCACTGGTTTTTTTTCAGCCTGAGTTCGCCTGACTCTCTAGTCTGCCTGGATTTATTATCAAGAGGACAATCACAGCTCTCTGTGTTCCTGTCCACAGCGTCAGCTGGTTTCCCCCGAGGGGATTTGGATCAGTCGGCAATCCGACTTCAGTCTGTTGGACGGGTTTTCCTCATTAACTGTCTGGATCTCTTCCTCCTCTGGATTCTGTGCCCCATCACCAGACTGAGAAGGTTAGTGGCTTTTTCAATCCCTTGCAGATCCTGAGTTTTATTCAAGCCACTAAACTAGTCTCTCTGTTCTCAGTGGGTTTCCTGGAAGCGGACTGCTGTTCTTCTGCTCTCCTGAGTTTCTGAATAAAATCTTTTTTACTTATCACTTTGTGTTTGGCTGAATTTGGGTTCTCTGTCCCCCTCTGGGGTGATATTTCCCCAAAGGTTTATAATCAGTCTGAAAAGAGAGAGGTATCCCAAATTCTTCTGGTTTTTAGTATAACAATGACCATCAGTTGGGGACCCTTTGGTTTGGGGCCTTTAAAAAGACATTTTTTTAAAAAAAGCGACGTTTAACTAAATAATCTGAACTGAAAACTTTCTGTGTAAAAAAGTTATGCTGCTATAGGCTAAGGCTGCTGGTGGACAAAAATGACCACTTTCACCCTCTTCGCTAATTTCTCACACTACTCTCCAAATTTTGCATTATTTGCTGTTATTTTTCAGCTTCTAACTTTTTGTTCTCTCTCTTTTCTCTTCTATAAAATACAACCCGGCCTTGACTTTTGGGGTTACCTGTGACACCTTTTTGGGAGAGGGGCCCTCGTCCCGCTTCTGCTGGCAAAAAAATTAATGCTCACCCTCTACAGATGATCCACATGGCCCTGTCTTTCTGTGTTTAAAACCCCTTTTTCTCTCCTTAGACATGGCGATTTACTGGGGCTTTTACCTTTTAACTAATTATATGGGGCTCTCTTTCCAGACTCTAACCCCTTTAAAAATGGCTCAGAGTTTATCTGTTTCTTTCTTTCTACATGGAAACGACTAAAGGGGCTACTTTTTAACATTTACTTTTCCCCTTTTCCATAGAAAGTACTCCTGGATCAGTGCTTCTTTGTTTTCTCTTTTTGGGCTGTGCTCTGTTTTCTCTAACCCCCAGTCGGTCGTTGGGACAAAGGCCCCCACACTGCGGGCCCTGGTTCTGCTTTGGGGGTTTTTTTTCCTGTTAAAAGGGGGAGATTTTCCTCTCCCTGTCGCTACAAAGGCCCCATTTATGAGGGATTGCTGCAACGCCAGTGACTTTTCACTGTCTCTACATGCCTCATCCGGGAGGAGGGGAAATGCTGCAAGTTACTGACTGGATGCAATCTGCTGGGTTTCGTTAGAAAGAAAAACTTTTTATCCAATTTGAATAAATAACCAACTCTGACTGCACTGTTCATTGGTTAGGACTAATTGGAATGTATGTACCTGACTTTTGTGAAGTGCCGTGAGACAACATGTGTTGTGAATTTGCGCTATATAAATAAAACTGAATTGAATTGAATGTCTATGTATAGATTTAAATTAAATAATATATTTGATATAATTATACAGTATATTGTAAACATGGTAAATATGAAATAATCTTTAGTGCAACTTCTGTCAGACATTTTTAAATAAAACATAATGAATAATACATCAATATAGTTCACACTACCTGAATGAGGTTTATTTCAAAAGCACCAGTTCAAGGGACATTGATCTGATTAACAAACAAAATGAAAGGTATGTCACCATGGTTGTACATAATCTGTTTGCTGGTAGGGATGCCGCATGTGTCATGTGGCAGCTGTGTCACACCAGTGCATGTGTTCGGATCAACCGGTTTAACACTTTCACATTTAACTATTGATGTAATCATTAATGTTGGCTGGATGTTTTCAGTCACTGTAAGGAGAGGAAGGGGAACATCTCTGACCCGCAAACCTCAGCTATCTTCTGAATCCACCCTCTGATGGAGAATAAACACAGTCTCATAACTACACAGCCGGTATTTAGTCAAGAATCTGTTTTTAACTGGACTGAGATCCAGACTGGCCATGTCATGATCAGGTTTCACTGACATGGCACCAAACAAATATCCCAGCATCATCTTCTGGGTCGACCCAGACTCAGGATTCATTCCTGAATCCCACTTTCATCCAATCCTCCACATTCCATGACTGCTTCCCTGCAGTCCACTGGAACCTTACTTTCTTCAGACATTAGTGATGCATTTAGTGTGGCTCATTTTCCCTCAGCGGAGTTATTCGCTCTCAAACATGGACTCCTGGTTCTGTCCACTTCTCTGTCACCGTGTCCTGTCCGCCAGAGTAGCGCTCAGGATTGTTGTCTGAGTGCCAAGAAAAAGCCCAACAGATTTACTTTCACAAGTGCAGCATTACAGCTAACGCTTTAAAGCTCTGCTTGATATTTATAAAAGAAACTTTATTAGAAACTGCTTTGGGATTATTTCAATTGTTACAGATACGGAGACAGAAATGAAAAGGAAAAAAAAAAAGAAGCACGAAAGAGAGGAAGGTGGGGCAAAAAGGAAAAGGGGAGAGAAGGAGAATAGAATGGAGGAAAGAAAGAAGGATGAAGAGAATACAAGATAACACCCTGGTTGCTTCTACACCTGCAGAAATGTTCATATTACCAGCTTTTTTAACGAAAAGTGCACGGTACTTTTCAATACATAATGTATTTAGTGGTAAATACGGCTCAATATAGAACATTTGTGTATCTGTTAACACCTGAATCTAAATACCTGTGGGTCTGAGTGTGAGCGCGCTTGTGTATACTAGGCTTCTCCATAAAAATATGCAATAGTGAGTGTGAGGAGCCACAGACCAGCCCCCCAGGACCCGGGAGAGATACGGAGGACATCCGAGCCACAGACATTCAAAGGCCCCCCAGAGCACAGCAACCCCAGGAGAACCACCACTGGGACTACCGCAACCCCCTCAGAGAAGAGCAGGGGAGAGTCCCAGGGGAACTACCCAGCAGCCACAGTGCAGAAGCCCCAGGGAGCTGCAGTGACGGGCCCACAGGCCCCGCCGGCAGCCGTCTATGCCAGAGCAGATCCAACCATGGACCCAGAGACCCGAGACCCCGGGACATATCACCCGCCAGAGCAGAAGGCCCAGACCCCCACCCCCCACCGCGACCCCATTCCCCAACGACCCCCATCCTCATCCGGAGAGGGGGCCATGTACAAAAGAGGCGCCTACATGGTCCAAACCAGCCCGCCAACCAGAGCTGCCTCAGAATAAAATAGTCCCAACCCCCAATGAATTCTGATCCCAACTCCATGAGCCCCCCACCCCCAATGAATCCCGACATGAATTTCCTCACATAGCCACCCCCAACCAGGACACTAATATCGAACACATGCCCCCAAACCCAAATGCCATGAATCCCCTCCCCACAGCACATGGGCACACCCCCATAGGTGAGCTTCATCCCCAAAAAGCAGACGAAGCAACACCCACACAGCGCAAGCTCCACACACAGCCCCGCTCTAAGTACCCCCACCGTATCCCGCCCCCACCACCCTCACCCCACACGCTGCATCCCCCCACGCCACCCTCTAGCCCGCTCCTTCGATCCCCCCCAGACACAACAGCCAGCAGAGCAGCACACCACCAAGCCCGCCCAACCATTCGGCCAGCGGCATGGCAGGCCAACCGCTCCAGGCCAACCGCATCCCACCAGCCACACCAGTGCAGGCACAAGAGACAAGAGCCAGGAAGCATTGGAGGAAGGCCACCACAGCACACCAAGGACCAGGCAAGCAGTCAACCAGACCCTGCGATGTACCACCCCATCCACCACCGTGCCCAAGAGAAAGACGCCAGCCCAGCAAGCAGAATGGTGGCACAGAAAGGCCACAGCACGCACAGCAAAGAGGCCGCACTTCCCCCCGAGACGCAGAACCACCAACATCCATGCCAGCCAAGCAAAAACGACAGAGCCAAGCCAAGCATAAGGCCGAGAAGCCCAATGCAACCGCCGAGGCCAGCGGCGCCCGCCTACAGCACCCACACATCGAGGCCAGAGCCGCCATGCACAGGGCTACTGCCCCAACACCACAGCGCGCCATACAGCAGAAGACATAACGCATCAATGGAACCGGAACCCAGACAAGGAACCAAAATCCGAACTGGAATCACCCAGGTGCAAACGATGCCCATCCCCACCCAAGGCCAACCACCCACCTCCACCCCAGAAGAAAACATACACCCACACCAACATTCAAACAACTCCCAGAACACATAAGACATTAGACACCCAGGTTGACTCCACCCCACCCCCTCCAACAGATCCTCCGGCCCGTCTGCACTCCTTGAAGGAGAGAGTGCCTGCAATGAGATGGTACCTACCTGCCAGCTTAGGAGGCCCATGAGAGCCACCAAAGCCCCACCCCGGTTGGGGCCACAGCCCCCGACACCTGACCCCCCAGCGACCCCAGCCCAGGGACACCCTAAATGCCCCAAACCCAGACACCCCAACGCATCCATCACATTGCCTCACAGGACGAAGTCAAAGGTGCCCCACTAGGTGATGGAGCCGATTAAAGGAGCCCAGAGAGATTGATCTGATGTGGAGGCAGAGGCTGTCTCAAGACTTACATAATCCAACAGAATGTTTCTGTACTAGTTACTATTACGAAGGTTTTTATTTTTCCAATTCATGAGGATAGTTTTTTTGCGATACATAAGGCAGTGAAAACCATGTGAACTGAATTTGTCTCTATGGTGACGTCATCTAAGTTGCCCAACAAGCAAACTGAGGGGGAAGGTGAAATATTACATCTCAGACACTTTGATAAGTCTTCACATATCAGGCACCAGAACCTCTGAACAGGTGTACACAACCGTAGTGCGTGGATGTAATTGTCAGGTATATTGCCTGTGCAATGTAAGCAAGTATTAGACGGTGCAAAACCCATCTTGAACATCCGTCGACCTGTATAGTATACTCTATAAAGGATTTTATATTGTATTAATTGTAAACTGGTGTTACTAGTCTTTTTAAAGTTCTAGAACGTATCTGAGACAAAAATGTTTGGTCAAAGTTAACTGATAAGTCCACCTCCCATTTCATAATAGGACGGGAAAACAAGCATTTTTCAGTAGATGGTTCTTGTGAACACCTGCAGAGACCTTTGCCTTTAATGAACACTAAGTCTCCAGATCACTGAACATACATCTGTCCTGCCATTCTCTGCTGGAAAACAAAGTTTGCCCATTTTAAAGTTTAAACTCAGAAAACAAGATAATCTGCAATAGAGCTGAAGCTGTTTCTGAGCTTCTTAACAAAAACCCAACCAGAATTGCTTCAGTCATGAGACAGATGCTGGAGCCTGCAGCCTGGACAGAAACGGGCTTTTTAACCACAGACTTGATCTTACTAAAACCAGCTTAAAATATAAAACTTAAATCTTTACCCATATTGTGGAATCAATTTTCCACAGCTGATGGAAGCTGATGGAGGGAAGGAGAGGCTGGAAGATATTAAACATATACTTCTTGGATTTCTTGCAGCAGCTGAATCATTTCAGACATGAACTCTGACCTAAAACACAAATTAAGGCAAAACTAAATACTGAACGGCAAGATCTTCAAACAGGTGCTAAAACATCACCTCCACACAGACATTCAAAGACTAAACTTTGGAAAGTTTATCATATTATTTTTTTGAAGGATGTCAGGGTTATTCCAGATGGGTGTGCGTCTGCATGGGATTAGTGAATACCCTGTCATTTTTAGATATTCCCACCATGCTGTCAGAGAGGTGCTGATATTGAGGCTTTTAAAGCATACATGTCGTTTATATTTGAGCTAATAAATGGTAGATCTGAAATCTTAATATTATTGCATAATGTCTGTTCTACATCTAGCCAGGGTTCATCTAGAGGACTGTGTTTAAACTATTTTGAGATGTATTGTAGCCTGTTGGCTAAGAAGTAATGATGAAAGTTAGGCAGATCTAGTCCTCCTTTATCTTTGGTCTTTTGTAGCATTTTTAAGCTAATACGCGGGGGTTTATCTTTCCAAAGAAATTTACTGTTGGAGGAGTCCGGAGACCAGTCAGATGACGGTTTATTTGGGATAATTGAGAATAAGTAATTGATTTTTGGCAAGGCCACCATTTTTATTGAAGCAACCCTGCCCATGAGTGATATGGGTAGAGATTTCCATCTAGCGAGATCATCTTCTATTTTTTTAAAAGCAGGATGTGATTTAGTTTTGTTATGTCTGCCAATCTAGGAGAAACATTAATACCCAAGGATGTCATATTCCCTAACTGTAGTTGTGTATTAAGGGAATTGTGGAAAGAACAGTTAATTGGAAGAACTGTGGATTTCAACCAATTTGTAGAATCCAAACTTCTTGAGAAAGAATTTATCAATCCAATTACCTGAGAGACAGAGGTTTGCGAATGCTGGAGAAAAAGTAATACATCATCTGCATAAAGACTGATTTTATGTTGAATTTTCATGCATTTTATGCCTTTAATGTCTTTAGTTTGCCTGATTGCTGCTGCTAGTGGTTCAATAAAAATTGCAAATAATGAGGGGGAAAGTGGGCATCCCTGCCTGGTGCCCCACTGAAGATAGAAGCTGGAAGATGTTTGGTTATTGGTCCTGATACGTGCCATTGGGGAACTGTATAATATTTTTAACCAGTTTATGTTAACTCTATCAAATGCTTTTTCTGCATCTAGAGATAATATATTGGTCTCAATATTTTTACTGTAGGAATAGACTATTAAATTAGGTAATCTGTGTGAATTTTTGGATGAATGTCTCCCTTTTATAAAACCAGTTTGGTCAGGATGTATTATGAGAGGAGTTACCTTTTCTAGTCTTTTTGCGAGGGCTTTACAGATTATTTTGAGATCAATGTTAATACGGGATATGAGAGAGTGCTGTTTATCCTTTCAGGATCATAAACTATATTTCCTGTCGAGTCTTTAACAGCAAATATACAGGGGTTGGACAATGAAACTGAAACACCTGGTTTTAGACCACAATAATTTATTAGTATGATGTAGGGCCTCCTTTTGAGGCCAATACAGCGTCAATTCGTCTTGGGAATTACATATACAAGTCCTGCACAGTGGTCAGAGGGATTTTAAGCCATTCTTCTTGCAGAATAGTGGCCAGGTCACTACGTGATACTGGTGGAGGAAAACGTTTCCTGACTCGCTCCTCCAAAACAAGACCAAAGTGGCTCAATCTGGTGACTGTGCAGGCCATGGGAGATGTTCAACTTCACTTTCATGTTCATCAAACCAATCTTTCACCAGTCTTGCTGTGTGTATTGGTGCATTGTCATCCTGATACACGGCACCGCCTTCAGGAAACAATGTTTGAACCACTGGATGCACATGGTCCTCAAGAATGGTTCGGTAGTCCTTGGCAGTGACGCGCCCATCTAGCACAAGTATTGGGCCAAGGGAATGCCATGATACGGCAGCTCAAACCATCACTGATCCACCCCCATGCTTCACTCTGGGCATGCAACAGTCTGGGTGGTGCGCTTCTTTGGGGCTTCTCCACACCGTAACTCTCCCGGATGTGGGGAAAACAGTAAAGGTGGACTCATCAGAGAACAATACATGTTTCACATTGTCCACAGCCCAAGATTTGCGCTCCTTGCACCATTGAAACCGACGTTTGGCATTGGCATGAGTGACCAAAGGTTTGGCTATAGCAGCCCGGCCGTGTATATTGACCCTGTGGAGCTCCCGACGGACAGTTCTGGTGGAAACAGGAGAGTTGAGGTGCACATTTAATTGTGCCATGATTTGGGCAGCTGTGGTTTTATGTTTTTTGGATATAATCCGGGTTAGCACCCGAACATCCCTTTCAGACAGCTTCCTCTTGCGTCCACAGTTAATCCTGTTGGATGTGGTTCGTCCTTCTTGGTGGTATGCTGACATTACCCTGGATACTGTGGCTCTTGATACATAACAAAGACTTGCTGTCTTGGTCACTGATGCACCAGCAAGACGTGCACCAACAATTTGTCCTCTTTTGAACTCTGGTATGTCACCCATAATGTTGTGTGCATTTCAATATTTTGAGCAAAACTGTGCTGTTACCCTCCTAATTGAACCTTCACACTCTGCTCTTACTGGTGCAATGTGCAATTAATGAAGGCTGGCTACCAGGCTGGTCCAATTTAGCCATGAAACCTCCCACTCTAAAATGACAGGTGTTTCAGTTTCATTGTCTAACCCCTGTAGTTGTCTTTTCTTTCTTTATTTTTAGCTGGTTAGCTAAAAACCTACCTGATTTATTGCCATCTTCAAAGTTTTCTATTCGAAGTCTTTGAACTAAGAATTGGGTTTTTTGTCAATAATTTCAGTTAATAATAAAGAAATATTATTAAGGAAATATTAAAATAATATTTATGGAAATATTATTTTGAATAAGAACCAAACCTTTTGGGTAAATGGGTCTTACTGGTGTATAATTAGTTATCATGTTAAGTAAAATAATATTTAAGGAAATATTACTTTCTAGATTGGAAACTAACAACATTTCTGGATAAATGATCTTGAGCTGACTCATAAAGTGGGCGAGCACATGTTCTTAGCCGTTAGCGGTTGGAGCTAACAAAAGAAACTTATAGCTGGTTACCAGAATGAAAATACCACTAATAAAAGGGTTGAAATGCATAAGCATGGACGGGGCGTGATGGCTGATCTTCTATTTAAAAAAACACCTTTTAAATAAAGTTTGTCTTAATTTTAAAAACAGAAGACATCCTTAGCTGAGTGCTAGTCTGCTAGCACTTACTGTAGCTAAGTTTCTCAACACAACAAAAAAAACGTCATTGAACGAACATTATTTAACTTTAAACTAATCTTTTCTGTCCAAACACTATCTCTTACGTGAACCGTGCTGAAGATAAGTTGTCCTGGGCGTTGAGGAAAGCATCAATGTGTGGGTAAACAAAGGGTTAACTTGCAGCTAACCTCCTTAGATGTGGGGTGGGGCGGCTCGTTCTGCCAACCTGGCCAAACCGTACGACAAAGGCACGTTCGGCTCCTTGATTGGCCGCGATGCGGTGGGGTAGCTCTCGCTACCTGGACGTACACGCAGGAAGGTGTGCGATGCAAGCTTGTCTCATTCAACCCTTTATATGAATGAATGCCGGATACTCGAACAGCAAATCATTAGTTAACTTTGTTGCATGTGATCGTAGTCACTCTGGATCCAAGTTGAAGAGTTATGTCTGCTTGCCAACAAGAGACATTAACGCTGTCTCTCCTTCCAGCTCTGCTGGGGACCTGTGTGGAAGAGGTCTGTTTGTTGGAACGCGGGGTTTTTATTCAAACAGTGACATCACTAGAAGTCCGCTGTTACTTCTGTTCCTGTTTCTGGCTAAGGTGGTAGTAGGTTACTGTGATTTATTTGAAAATTCCAAAGATGTTCTTACTGGCCTTTAATATTGTAATGTTGTCACTGTTGCGTTGCACAAAGACAATTGATATACTAGTTCTAAAGGAGTTTCTTAGATCTTATTGTATAATGTAGTGTACTTATTTTCTAACATAATGGATCTACATTTTCTCTTTGTTTTAGGTAAATGTAATATGCCGTATAGGAAAAGTGGGTAAAAATTTTTAATCATGGTTATACCTATGGTTTGTACAGTTTATTATTCATTTACCTCATAGTACTGAAGCCCTCAGCTAACTGGTCATAGCAACACTTTTGTTGAACAAGGACACGGAGAAGTATTGCATTTTATGAATGCATCTTTGTTGTCCATTTTGACTGGGTTTGAACGACCTTCAGAAGTCAAAACATTCCAGTGCAGCCTGTGTTGTAACTTGATCAGTGTTTAGGGTAAAAAAGGAAACAATAGAGACAGTTAGAGAAAAAAACAGAGTCTTCACACTGTAACTAAAATAAGTTCCCTATCTCACCTTCTTTGAGTTCTCTCTTAGTTCCATATCAGCTACATCATCAGGGCTGACAGTGCCCTCACCTGCTCAGCTCTCTCTTCACCACAATGGAACGGGACAGCATCCTCATTACCGATCCGTCTGTCAGTCTCCCGCTCCATTGTCTTCTCACTTGTGAACAAGACCCCAAGATACACGAACTCCTCCATCTTCATTGGTATTTTCATCTCTGGCAAAGGTTACACGTGCCATATTCGTACTCTTAGCAAACCTGCTAAACTGTTGAAGGGCAGAAGTCCACACATTCCCTCGGCTTATAAAGATCAGCCTGTATGCTGTTGTGACAACTTTCTCACAGTGTGTCTTTAAAATTCAAAGTTTTTACAAACCTTAAAAACAGAAACACAGTAGTTATAAACAATACTTTAAGACCCCGATCGTCAAAGATCCCAAATAGGGGCGCTAAATTTCCTGGATAAAAACAAAAATTGCACGTGCAATAAGTGGGAGTGTTGTTTGCAATTTTCAAAGATTACGCTTGCAATGGATAACAGGTGCAAAAGAGCTGTAGACCGCCCTATTTAAATTAGGAAATTGCTTGCGCTACTGGCTAGCTGCTACTGCCTCCCGTGGAACTAGAGGAAGCTGAAAGCTCTCCAAAACATTACACGGGTGGCACCAACCTACTTACCTAGTGTATCTAACAGAAAAGAACCTATGTGTGAAAAATGTACAGGGTACCCCAAACTCACCTAGTCCTCTAACTCCCACCACAAACTTTTTAAAAACAAACATGCTCCCGAGAAGCTATACAGATGTACCAAACAGGCATCAGCCTGGAGGAGAAGAACGCGGGGCCAGCACCACAGGTGAGCTTCCTTTATAAGGCAGTCCTGATTCCTGGTGGGTCCTTTTAAGTTCCCCATCCAGTCAGAGCTCAAGATTTCAATTTGGCACCAGTTGGAATTCCGGACCTAAGGAGAAAAAAAGGGGAGGGGGAAAAACACCACCACAGCCTGCCAGATATGTAACACCCCCAAAACATGAAACAAGTGTATGGTTCAGAAATTTATTGACGTTGTCGTTGTCCGATGAGCTAACCCCTCCCTCCTACTTCCCTATGTCTAAGGGGATTGCTCAATCCAGCTCTCCATCCAACGGGTCCGGACTTCCCTAAACCTGAAAAGCCTTACCAAGCAGGTTCACTGAAAGTTCTGTTTAAGCTGGAGTCGGGAAATGACTCGCCTAGCCTCTGACAGCCTACATCCAGAAGTCTCGCCCTTCTTCAACCGGAGGTCTGGACGACTGAGTAGCCTACCGCAGTCATTCACAGTCCGACAGTCACTTCTGTTAATGGCTGCTCAAAAATACCAAAAATACGGTGACTCAAATAATTGAATGTCCACGATTTAACTAGAATTTTATATGCTTTCTTTAATTAGTAACGCTTTTGCAGGGGTCAGTAACAGCTTAAATTCAGCAACACAATAAATTCAATAATAGAAATAAATCAATCAACTCAACCTGTCTTTTCCTGATGCTAAAACTAGTGAGTTTGGAGAGGCTTTGAAGACGGAGGCTCGTCCAAGCACCCGATGGAGCTGTTCCTTCGGGTAACAACGAGTGGTTTCTTGAGGGGAATACGACTTAATCTTCATTTTTCTTCCTTTAAGTGGCAGGCACTGATGCTCCAGTCTTTGATGGTTAAACAGAAACTTTGTTGTCATATGTCTCAGGAGACAATAGCTTCCAGAGGCTTAAGAGTTGAAGGAAACCCCGGGGACATAATTGAGGTTGATTCAGGACTTCCAGAAGCCTGAAACTTAGAGCAATCAGCTGTTCACCGATCAAGTTCACTTCTGTTGTCTGGATAAAAAGGCTGTAGATGAAATCAGATTCTTAATCTTGAGGCACAGTCCTTCTAGGGCACACGGGTTGATCCTCTTTTTAATGCAGTCGATCAGCTGGGCTGTGTCTCTGTTCCTTTTCCATCTGAGCTTCTTTTCTCCGTCCGATCTTGTTCGCTGGTCTTCTGCGAGGAAACAACCCAGTTCCTTCCTTCAGCTTTGCTTTTATGGTGCTTGATGCCTTCACCAGTCAGCTCCTTATTAGGCTTTCCATTTATTGCTCAACCTATTCAGCTCAACCTCTTGGTCTATGCGCAATACTTTAGTCATGGTCATTGTGACCTACTGGTTCCTGCTTTTCGGCCTTGGAGATATCGGTAATAGCCACGCAGCTGGCTGTAGTCGCATCCTCCCTTCCTCCCGTTGGCCTTTAAAGGTTCTCTGTCAGCATACAGCCGGCTCTCGTCACTCTTAGTCATCCTGCACTTCTCTCCCTAATCTGCTGAGTCTTAAACTTTACAAAGTATCACACATTCCATTCTCAGCTTTATACATTTACTTTAAAGACACAGTTATAAAATCATCACTTCATTGTTTTTATTTATACATCACTAATAATCAACATTATATCTTTCATATATGGTTGATTGAGAATTTTAAACCTTAATGTTTTGTATTTATTATCAGTTCTCAATCATATTTCAATCATATGTGTTCTAACTTGAAAATCAAAGATTACTCGTTTCATTTATTACTTGTAAAAGAATGGAAAATCATCATACATCATTTCTTTGGATACACTTGTTTACATTTCTGCAAAAGATAAGACAGTTAATATTTATCTCCACACAGGCCTCTCCAGTCTTCTCAGTTCCAGAATATGAGAACATGCCTGTTTCACTCTCCACTGCTTCAACTGTATATTTTAATAATTGTTGCATGGATTACACAGAAATATATCTATTGTAATTTTTATGGATTTAACTGTGAGTTCTTAATGAATGCTGCATGGATTACATGGCAAGATCTCACCTTATTTTGACACGGTCCTTAAGCAAACCAGCATCTGCAGGAGGAGGGAACACGCAGAGAACAGCTGCCTGCAATCAGACTGCCTGCCTCGGATCAAACGGTAGGAAGTCCCGCTGTATATGTGGAGCTCGAATGTCCAATATCGAACATAAAATTAACTTTACCACAGTCCATAGTCCATGTCTTTATTATTTATTATTATTATTATTTCTAAGACAAAAAAATTCCTCATAAAGCCTAAAATTGGAACTTCTTTAGGCAAACTTTGGAGCTTCTTCAGTCCAGACAGCTCCTTCTCCTGCCACACCCGTCCGAGTGGAGCATAGCCTCGCTGCCGAAAACGAGCCAGTGGAAAAGGGGCATTAATTTTTGCGGTTTGGCCTGTTGTGTCTTTATTTAGCAAATAAAGCCAACCCACTCTCTCTATTGCATCTGCCATTGTACACAAGAGACTAGCAAAGGAAAATAACCAAGGGTAAATCCTCCCAAAGCACGTCTGTCCACATTTTGCTCAGCCACACGTCTTGGACATGTAGCACGATTTTGACGCTTGATATTAAGCGTCTGACTTCAAAGTGCACAAGTGTCCAACTTGAGGTGTTGAATGCCTTTTTGACCTGTGAATCGTGTTTGATCTGTTATCATTACCATTAGCAAAGAATTGTACATTGTCCTCTGTATTTTGTCCATAGGGTTTTTGTAGCAAGTTGTTCCTAAACTTTACCATTTTATCTTCTGCTTTGTTTAACCTCTTGTAGAGAACTGTCAAACAACAAGACAACCAATGTGACACATGTATACTACAAATGCCGGATGTTGCATGTTCAACACAAACCAAGCTTAGTATTGGAAGCCATCGTCTAGTGGTTGCAGCTGTGGCCACATATTTCTAATTGGTCTAATATGCATTCGAAATATCTACATTTATATCTATGTATGTTCTATAATCAAATGAACGATCTCTACTTCATTTATAATCTGATGGACAGCAAATATACAATATTTTTTATATAATATATGCAGACAATAACAGATTAAAACATAACATAAAGGAATCTGATGTGATTATATACTTCAGGTTAAATTTGTATAATTCAGAACCTGATATCAGTAAAATCATTTTGGGATTACATGCCTAAAACTGACAGAGGGTGCAGTTTTCTTTGTGGTAAATAGAGGTGGAGAGGAATACTATTTTGTCTAAAGCAGTGTCACAGGCATTTAATCAAGGCCTCTAAAAAAAAACAACAAAACGGGGAGAATGGGCTTCAACATGTACCAGTAAAGAACACTTGTTCACAAGTCAAAAAAAATAAGGCATTTGCTGTTAAATGTAAAAGTATTTCATGTGCTACCTTCATAAATTTGTCTGACACATCGAACCAACATTAGAAAGTGTCATTAAGGCAAAGTACAACTGAGGCAATGAAAGCATTACAGCTGTAAGAGAGCTGTCTACATGTCCAAACATATGATGGATTGCCCCTTAATTCAGCCATATCATTACATATCGATCTGCTTTACAAATCGGGGTGATGTCATTCCAGAGAAACTGCTGGCAAGACAAAGCCGTTGTGATAGTTGGAGACAGCACATTAAGGGTCTATGTGGTTCAGCGATCAGCAGTAATGGGCTCTGCAGGTCTTTTCTTCTATCAGGTTTCTCCTCACAAGGCCACATCATTACCACAGAGCTCCCATCTACTAAGCGCTGGGGTCAACCTTTTAAAGGAAATGGAATTGGTTCCAAACAAAGATATTACTGTTACTCACAACATCAAAGACAAAGTGCTCTGGATTCAAACCAAACTTACAGACTTGTGCTTCCTCTAAAGAGCAGGAAATGCCCAGTTTATATGTCCCTCATTTGGAATGATTTTCATGTGCTGGGTAGTTGACAGGAGTTTTTTCGGAGACCCTCCTATTCAATTGCTTCTAACACTGAGCTCCTCTATTGCTTATGCTGTCTCTTGTTTGAAATGTGTGGTTTTACAAAATAAATGTATTGACAACAGAAAATATTATGTGTGCTTCTTCCACTGAATTTGTTTGCCGTTTTTCTTAGTACACTTTTTTTTCTTAGTGGAGTTTTTCTTAGTCTCCTAATAACCATGTAACACAGTTTCATTTGCTTGTTTACTTCAAGGGGGAACCCAAATAGCATTTTTATTAAAACCCTTTCAAGTCTGATAGATGTCAATGACTTTGGGCCTGATCTACTAAGATCTACTCCTAAAAAAGGAGTAATAAATTGCATTTGTAAAAACAAAAAATTGCAAGTGTTATTAGTGGGCATGTTTTGGGTGATCTACTAAGATTGCATGCGCATTTGATAACAGGTACAAAAGTAGTCCGGACAGCCCTATTTAAATTTGAATTTTTGTGTGTGCTACTGGCAGTCACCATGGAGAGTTTGAAGACATTCATGAACATGCACAGATAGGCCTCTAGTGGGGCTCAAGTACCTGCCCAACTCAGAAAAGGAACCACTCTGCTGGAGCCCATTTTTTTCTTCCTTCATCAATGTTTAAAAATAAAAACTACCCTCTCTTCTATCCATTCCCCATCCATTCTCTATTCTGCTACTTCACTTTCATTTCATGCAGTGTCAAATGGCTGCAGCCCCACACTTCTGCTCTGACCCATATGAGACAGACAGGCAGACAGGTCAGTGTTTCTGGAATCCCAGAAGGGAACCTGAAGGAAATAAAAATAAAAATAAAAACTTTTAGGCACTCACCAGATTCTTTCAGGTGTGTCCGGGACAGTTTTTCTTTGTTTTCCTCAATGTCCCTTTACAGGCTCTGTAATGGTTTCATGTTATCTGGTGGCTGTTAATGTTCAGTTTGGTATTAAAACTTGCCACAACATTTATAGTCATAGTTTGTGCTTTAGTTTAAATTGCATAAAGAATTTTAACAAAATGCATACCTTAAATGGCTCAAAAGAAATGGCTTTGGATCAGATTGGCCTCTGTCTGCATTCCCACATTTATCTGTCTCGCATGGACTGTCTTTTTCCTCCAAATTCATGGCATCGTGAATATGTTGTGTGCAGCAGGCAACTATAACCTGTGCTACCTTTTCTGGGCTATATTGAACCGCTCTTCCAGTGTGATCCAGACATTGGTGTCATTAAGTGATGGTGTGCTAGAATTATCCAGACCAAGAACATGCAGCATTGGGAGATTTCCATAAGAGATAATGGTATGGCCTCTATTTGTGACTGGCTTCAAATCAGCCATTTTTATTTCTGAAATAGGTTGAAATATTGCTATTTTGCTCATTTGACATGCACACAGAAGGTTGTCTCTCATCGTCGTCTGTCATTGTACCCATACCTCCTTCTGGTCACAATGACGGTAGACATGTGTTCGTAATGCTGTGCCAGTTTGCACCTGCCTTTCAAAAATAGATGCAAAAACAGTGACTACAATCAGTTTCATGTGTGATAACTTAATTTGCGCCTGATAAATGATGACATTTGCATATCCTCCTAAATGGATTGCGTCCGCTATTTTGCTTATTTGACAGAGCCAATCCTCAGCGCACCCTAGATAGTAGATTAGTTTTGTGTGCACTATCAAGTTTGCATGTGTTTTTATGCTTGCAAACGTTTAGTAGATGAGGCTCTTTGTTTCATAGCTGTTCTTGATTTTTTTTTAGATCGGGCTATGATGCATTGCTTTTTGAGATCTTTTAGCCTTCCTTTTAAAATTACATGTTTAATCTTTTATGTTTAACCATCACCATATAACAAGGCAAGATCCTTCTGTGAAAAGAATTGTTTTGTCTTTTACTTACTCTAAAAAAATAAGTAGGAATTGCCATTTACTGGGGCATCAGTGCTTCTGGTCCTATGTTATGTAATGTCTTTTCCTTCAACCCAGGCAGAGCTTAGAGTGTTTCTGCAATGTCTTATCTGTGGTAATGAACAAGCAATCAGCCAAACGATAGTCTGGGCACCCTCACAGTTGGCCACACTGCTCTTCTAGCTGTTCAGTCTTCCAGGGCTTGACTTGCAGTAATGAAATCTTCCACTTTCAATCCGGTATCTGGAAACAAGTTCTAGACACAAATGCAGAATAGTAAGTTTCTCATTAAGATTAGTTACTCATTTTCAGCATCCTGACAACATACAGTACAGCCAAAACCTATGGTTTTATTATGGCAACATACTACCATGCTTGACAACTATTTTAGCTTTCACAAACTGGCAGCTAGCAATTGCTGCATGCATGACTCATCAGAGCTTCCAAATTATTAAGTTGATGGAAACGGTCTGTACTCTGCTCAGAGCTGGACTATAACAGAATTACAATTTGTTCAAATAAGTCAGAGCGCATAATAGTCATAATATGTAACAATTTTTTTTTACCAATTATTTTAACCATTATACACACATTCTTTCCAGGCCGCTGGTAGTCTTTAAAGTAAGTGCTTTTTGACTTGCTACAGCACACATAAGGAATGGTGCTTCCTCTGCTGGTGCCAGTAAAACCACGCCACTATATCAGAGAAAAGGGTTTGCCAGCCCTGTATTTTACATAGGTTACAGACGGTAAATATTTTAATTCAAAAATATATTATTAATCCCAAAGGGACATTAAATGTTGTTATAGCTTATTATGCAGGTTTCTTCAAGGAGCCATTGTAGATGCTGATGGCTGTGGCCAGTCTGTCTTACGGCACATCTGAAGAAGCCTCTGACTGAAGACACTCTGTTGTTGTACAACAGTCTGATGAAGAGGATGCTCAGAGTTCTCCATAATGTTCATTTTATGAAGAATCCTTCTTTGCACAATGATCCCCAGAGGTTCCAGAAGAGTCCCTAGAACAGAGCCAGCCTTCTGTATTAGCTTATTGAGATTTTTTAGGTCCCTGGCTCTATATATATATTTTCTGCATGGAGTTTGCATGTTCTCCCCGTGCATGCGTTGGTTCTCACCGGGTACTCCGGCTTCCTCCCACAGTCCAAAGACATGCCTGTTAGGTTAACTGGTCACTCTAAATTGCCCTTAGGTGTATGAATGAGTGTGTGCATGGTTGTTTGTGTGTTGCCCTGTGATGGACTGGCGACCTGTCCAGGGTGTACCCTGCCTCTCGCCCACTGAATGCTGGAGATAGGCACCAGCTCCCCCGCGACCCACTATAGAATAAGCGGTAGAAAATGACTGACTGACTGACTGATATATATATATATATATATATATATTATATATTATATATATAATATAAAACATTTTTTATTTAACCCGTTCTGATTTTTTTTGTTTGTTTGTTCACCAGATAATGCTGTTTTTTTTTAGTCAGAATCTGTCAGTCTGTGTCTGTGTGTGTGTGTGCATGGTGTACTTGTATTCATGGCTTCAGTGTTTTTCAGTTGGTGCTGGAGGTTCTCAGGTGCGCTGGATGACAGGTGCGGCCTATCTGCTGATTGCATGGAGGAGTACTTATGCGGGAGGCTGCCAGCAGTGACGCCAGAGTGTTTGCCTTAGTGGTAACAAGCTCAGTCTCTACTGATTTTTGCTGCGTCCATGTGCTTCTAGTAACTTTTGTATTTGCTCCCTCGCAGGTTTTTACCTGAGGCTTTGTTTACCTTGCTGAGACCCGACTTCTCTGAGCAATCTGGATAATCAGCTACTGAGTATTTGATCTACCTTCTTGTGGCTTTCTCTCCCAACCATCTGTACTTTTCAGACACGGACCAAGCTGGCGGCTTCCCGCTTTCTAATTCCAGGACCAAGGCATAAGCGTACCCTGTTCCACCCTCCATCGCAAGCATCGGCACTTGTGCTTCATCTGGTTTGCACCAAACCAGCAGCTGAGAAGACAACTGAGCAACCTCACTTCGCAAGGTAAGACTCTGAATCTCTCTACCCCTGGTGGTTCAAGCAACAGCAATTTAGTAAGCCATTTCTCAGATCTCTGTAATCAGTTGCTATATAGTCAGTTTATTCATCAGTCCCTTCCCCTTTCATCCTGTACAGTTGGTGTTTCCAGTTCTCGTCCCTGATTACTTTACTGACAATAAAAACACGTTAAACTTTACTTCTGAGTGTTTTCTTTATGTGGGTCAGAACTGTGTTGAAAATGACAGAATCAGCTTTATTTAAGTTTGTGCACAAACAACGTTGAGATTGGTTCCACTTAGCTGTCAAAGAACGCATTTTAAATATAGGTATATAGGAGGGGAAATTTTTTTTTTGTAAACATGTGTATGCGTTTTTACAAAAGAGCTTCAATTGGTGTAAAATTACAAGGTATCAAGCTGGGCGCTCTGTAGCACCAACCTAAAGGTAAGTCTAAGCTGTTTGTGACCAGGATGTGTGGGATCTGCAGAGATGTACGCTGCCCTTTACCTGACCCTAGACCTGTACAAGTCCTGGATGGAGAGAAGGCCAGCCCCGAAGATCCTCTCTGAATAATGACATTGTAGAATACTGGTGTTCCTTGAGGGTCTGTGTCCTGCATGTGTTAAATGTTTCCCTTCTTTAGCATACCTAATTCAATTGATTGCAGTTAAGCAAAAACCTGTTAATCAGCCATCAATGGAAATCAGGTGTGCTGAAGCGGGGGATGATCTAAAACATACGAGACACCTGCCCTCGAGGACCAACTTTGGACACCACTGGTGTAGGAGATGACCATCAGCTCCTGTGGACGGTTGTACTTGAGTTGCCACAGGAGGTGGCCCTTCTTCCAAACAATGTCAATATGCAAGGACCTTCTCAGATCCTGAGAAAGGGACCTGGAACGAGAAGTGGTCCACAGTGATTTTTCAGGATGGTGAGGGGAGGCAGTGGGCTGGGTGTTCTCTGTGAGTCCACCATTATCTCCATATTCTTTAGTGGGTTAAGCTTCAGGAGGTTCTGACCACACCAGTGGACCAGCTGACCCACCTCATGTGTGCAGACTCATCAGTTTCCTGTATCAGACTAATAACAGCGTGGTCCTGTGCAAACTTCAGAACTTTCACAGATGGGTCCGCTGAGGTGCAGTCATTTGTGAACAGAAGAGTGGGAAGAGAACACAAGCCGACAGAAGCCGGTGCTAGTGGTTCTTGTGCAGGAGAAGATTCTCCCTAGCCTCAACTGCTGCTGCCTGTTGGTCAGAAAGATGGTAATCCACTGACAGTAGTAGTCAGTGGATCACCTGTAGCCATTTAATCCTGTGATGGTGGGTTTCTTGGGGACCAGTATCCTGGTGGAGCAGGACAAGCACATGGAAACCTCACACAGCTCCAGAGACTTATTGAACAGTGCAAATGAGGGCCAGTTACTCAACACAGGTTGTCAGGCATGAGTGGGAGACATTTTCAGGTCCTAAAGCTTTCCTGGTCTTCTGAAAGGGGCAACTTACATCTTCCTCAGATTTATGATGCCCAGACAGGAAGTCTGAGGAGAGGAGGGTGGTTGGTGCATAGGGAGCTTTTGTGTCAAAGTGAGAAGTGGACAAGCTGATGGGAGGTGGGATCAGCTGCTTTTCAAACCTGCAGTAGAATGTGTTAATGCTGTCTGCCGGACAAGGATTCTGCTCAGGGAGGGATGGGCTTCTGTAGTTATGTTTTTCAAATCATACAATACTGATGTTTTTTTATCGTCGTTCATTCGCTTCTCTTAGCTGCCCTGATCTCCTTGGTCAGTTTGTTCCTGCCCTGCTTATTCATTGCCCGGTCCTCACTGCTATAAGCCTCTTCCTTGATTCTTCTCGGCTTCCTCAGATGTAAAGTGATGCATGTTTATTGTATGTGCAAATGGTCTTGGTCTGCATACACATGACCTCACAAAAACTGATGTAAGAAGTCAGTTTCTGAAAGTTCATTCAGATCAGTGGCTGAAACTTCATAAACATTTTGATCTATGCAGTCAAAGCAGGCCTTTGACATCTGCTTTGACTGATCAGTCCACTTCCTAAAAGTCCAAACAACAGATTTAGAAGTTTTTTTTATTTCTGCCCATAGGTTGGAATCAGATAAAGCAGAAAGTCCCAAAGTGGCCCTAAACAACCTAATATGCATCTGAAGCTGTGTAATGTTTTTTTTTTTTTGTGTAACAGTGTGTTACTGTGAAGCACAAGCTTTACAGGAAAAACCTTACAAAAAAGGTCAAAAATCTGGTGACATTCCCAACTAAAATTCATGCTCAAATGTCACGTATCAAATAAACCCATTTGCAAGTCACTGACTCAGTGCAATCAACTGGGCTTGTTTTATTATTGGCATTGCAAAGTTGATTTAATTGGACTTTTTGAAATTGGATGTGGAATCTGAAAATATACTTTGATTTGCCATATTGAAGTAATTTCTTTTTAAGTTATTCTAGACTGAATTGGATTTCATAAAATTGGATAAGAATTGAACCTTGATGTATTATAAAGTGCATTGAGATGACACTTTTATTGAATTGGTGGTGTAAAGGCCATTAACTAATGCAATTTTTGTTTAAGAGTATTTACATTTTGGGGTTATTTTAATTTGTCATTTCCTGTAGACACAGAAGTGCTACTTGTACATAAAGTGTCCATAAAGCTTGACAGTAAACAAGACGACGGTAGAGAGAATTTCCGATCATCAAACTGTCATGTTTTGGTTTTGAAGGTAGTAATGTGTCCAGTGTGCCAATGCTTCAAAGTGTGTTTCCAGGCAGATATTTTGTGAAGCACGTATCGATGACGGGTGTGTGTGTGTGTGGTGATGAAGACCTTTTAGAGCTGGCTGTTCCACGTGACTAAGGGTCTGGATTGCCAGTTTGCTCAATACTTGAAGTAAAAAGGACAATGCAACGCTGCTCATTCCCAGTCACATTTAGTTGTCATGGGATCGTATTGCGAGTGTGTTGGCAATCTATTTGAGCTCCTTTTTTTGACTCAGCAAGAAGGGAGTATTGGAAAGGATAGAAAAATGTTCATCACAACTTGTATAAAAGTGCTGTTGCTTTTATCATTCACCAGTTTCATCTTCTGAATGGGTATTTTCTAAAGCAGGTGAAATCATTTTGAGCTATTCATTGGTGGTGGTGGTTAAAATTCAGCATTCCATTGACCTCCATTGCACAGAGTCACTTCCCAGTTAAACTTATAAAGCTATATTCTCTATCTTGGAAAAGTTATATTCTAAAAGGAGGTTTTACTTGCTTAAATAACCACCATTATTATAAACATAAGTAACGTAAGCGAACACACATCACAACCCTCTCCCATATTTGTTTCCACTTTGCCTTTTGCTCCAGCCATTGTATCATAAAGACAAATTGAGATAATTGAGACCATATTCAGAATTCATTGGGATTGCAAACACCATTTATTCAATGTAAAGCTTTACACAAGAAATTCATGTTATTATAATCACTCTGCCCATTTTACATTTACTGTCCGCGTGATGGTACAGTAGAGCAAATTATTCATCTTCATGCCTTGCCTTATGAGTCTGAATGGAAAGTCTCAGTGCTTCAAGAGGCTTCATCTTGCCATCACTGTTGGTAATTCTTGAATGTTGCAGGATGGCTGCTGAATATTCCAATGTGCACCAGTGTACTAGTAAAATGTTTGGTTAAGTCATTCAAGCCAAACATCATGATACAGGCATGTCCCCTGTGACAGACATCTTTTGGTGCAGCTCTTGTACAAGATGAAAGCTGCAAGGAGCAAGAGTTTGATTGGTTGACCAAGGGGATGGAATGTGGGTGTGGAAATTCAAAGTAAATAAAAGAAATATAAAATAACATATAAATTGTGTATGTATATACATGACCGGTTTATATTTCATTACTGATGAATGATTGTTACTGTTGACATTATTTATATAAAATCTAATCTTTGTTTTCTTGTCCCTCTCTGTGTTGTGATTTCATTTGAATTAAGAAGGTGGGGTCTGAGGGTATATATAGTTGGACTGCTGGGTGTGCCAGAGAGATGGATTGGCTGCCATTTTGCAAGCTGTGGCCTTGTGTAATGGCTGGAAGACAAACAGACTTCTTTTGCTGTTTAGTCAGGTCAGACTGATGCCTTGCCTTTCCCACACCACATCTCTTAAAGAACTTTCTGAAATTTATATCTGATATGAGAGAATTTATGCAACGATCCAAGCAAACAGATGTATATTCTGAACTTTATAAACTTCTGTCCAGAGTGACAGTTCAACAACAGCTGTTTTCCCAAAGCGAGAGATTAAGAAACTGCCTCCGCTTTAAGCATTGGATCCACCTCAGAGCTTTTGAGCACCAAGCTGAGCCGCCTTTTCCATTTCAACCAGTGCCTGATCAGCCTCAATTCCTTTTTGAATGAGCTGCTCCAGCACATAGTGTGGAAACTGGCCGTAGAAGTGAACCTTATAGGTCAGGATCTTTAAAGTTTCTTTGTACGATTTGAACTAGCACATAAGGATGACAAAGAGTTGAATGGACCGCTTGAGTGGTTATATTGTTTACTGGAAAAGCTCTTGAAGCCTGTGCTGGCATGGATCAAGAACAGTCTGATTTGTATGATACTGTTAAAGCTGCAGTGGTGGATGAATGCAGACTGACAGTGGGAGTAGAGATTTGGGAAACCATCATCTTTGAGCAGTATTGTTGAGTGCTTCATCCAGCTGTCCACACATGGGTGAAGGAGAGAACCCAAAGACAGGAGAAGAAGCTGCAAATCTGGCTGAACACTACCTAGCTACTCATTGGCAACGATTGGCAAGATTACTTTCTTCAGACCAATGTTTGTGGAGGTAAAACCATCAGGTGTAACTAGTGTTGACAGTGTGGACACTAGAGGTGGTAAGAAACCTATACATTCCAGTCTAAAGTATAACCTCATTTGTTAATACTGTCAGAAGCCTGGTCACAAAGCCTCTTTATGTCCTCTAGGAAAACCTAAGTCAGTAGAATTGTGTGTGGTACCTTCCAAAGATGATCGCGAACTGACGGTCTGATTCCCCATGTGGTGGGTTTGACAATAAATGGCAAACAGTAAATGATCTTGCAGACACTAGTAGTTCACAAACTTTTGTGAACTATGTTGAACAATGTATTGCCAAACTTCAAAAGCCTGTAAACATTACTTGAGTTCATGGATGTCAGTAAGATTACCCAACTGCAGATATAACAATTGAAGTTGAGGACCAAGGCTTCACATTGACTGTTGGAGTTTTGAATCAATTAACATATGATGTAATTCTGGGAGAAGACTTGCTAATCTCAAACAACTTGATTCACTAAAACTCTGGCATATTTCTGTGCTGTCATTACACGCTCAAGAAAAACGGGTTTAGAACCCCTGCCAGAGGCAGATTATGATTTATACCAAGAAACTAAAGGAAGAAAACTCAAACAAGGTGACAACGAAATAAGAGAGAAATAAAACAAAGGTAGGGCAAAACATCTTCAACGTGTCTTGCCAAAAACTGTTGATCTCCAGTGGCAAATCCCCAAAAACTTTAAAGTCAAGAAAATGTTCTTTTTTTTAAACCCCATCTTTAATAAAGCACATAAAGTTGATGAAGTATTGTGGGGCTCAAAAGTTTAGCTGAAGAACCTTTCATAATAAAAGGTAAACTTTTGTATCTGGTAGACTCATACCAAAAGAGCATTATCTAGTAATCCTGCATTTGGGCCACACTTCACCATGGTCAGGACACCGAGGACTGGCAAAGCCTTATAATCGTGCTGCTCAATGTTTTTATTGGCCAAGATTGTACAAACAGGTGGTTGACTTCAAAACAGGCCATGACTGTCAGGTAGTAGCTCCCACCAAAGTTTCAGACCAAGCCCATTATAAATATTACCGATAATGAATGTACCCTGAGAGAATAGCCATGAATATCTTAGGGCCTTTTCCAAAGAGCAGTAGTGGCCATAAATTTCCTTTATTCATTTGTAATATGCAATAAAATATCCAGATTTCTATCCATTACGTTCCTTTCAGGTCAAAAACATTCTCTGGTGTTTAGTAGACTTTTTTTTTTTTTCCAGAGTTGGCATCCTATCCTATCAGATCAAGGTACCACATTCATCCCACATTGATTTAATGTCCTTATGACCAACGTGGTGTAAAAGGTATTCAAACTACTCCATACCATCCAGAAGCAGACAGGTTGGTGGAATGATTTAATGGTGCATTAAAGCAAATGTTAAGAGATTGTATTGTTGATACTGGCAAAAACTGGGATAAATCGTTGCCTTTTCTTTTGTTTGCATAGAGAAGTATCACAGGGTTCAACCAGTTTCTCTCCTTTTGACCTGCTATATGGAAGACAGGTTACAGGCCTGAAAGTTTTAGTAATTTTGCTGACTGGACCAAGTGAGTTGCTCAGTGACAAGGGCCCTACGCTATGTTACAGGCCCTGTAACATATGAAATCATCTGTCAAAAGGAACATAAGTCAAAGCAACTGCTCCATATAAACCTGTCAAGTATCATGAAAGAAATGTGCCAGAAACAGATGTAAAGCAGATCCTTATGACACAAGATGTTCAGCAAGAAGATGGTGGCATTTTGGAGGCTGGAGAAGCTGAGATGAGTCCACTCAGAGAATTGGCTAAATCGGAAAACGCTCTAAAGCATCTGACTGAAGATCAGTGGCATCAGCTGGGACAGGTTAAGCAATCATTTCCATCTCTGTTCTCAGATACACTTGGGCTAACTGATGTCATAAAACGTAAGATTATATTAAAAGACACAAAATCTTTATCTAGTCCCCAGAGACCCTTAAGCGCTTTACACTACATTCAGTCATCCACCCATTAATGAACACATTCAAACACTGACAGTGGAAAGCTACATAGTAGCCACAACTGCCCTGGGGCAGACTGACAGAAGTGAGACTGATATACAATCGGCACCACCGAGCCCGCTGACCACCATCAGCAGGCAAAGCGGATGAAGATTCTCGCCCAAGGACAAAACAACTGAGGCAGACAGATTGGGGGCAACCACAATAACTTATCGGTTACAGGAAGAACCCCTACCACTTTTGCCAGTGTCGCCAGAAGTGAGTGGTCAAATCCTATTGTCTTGTTCCAAAGAAAAATTTAACTATTAATGTACTACAGAGTTAACACTGTAAAACAATGATATTCAATATGAAGGCTTGAATGTTTACAATATAAAAAAACTTTCAGTCATATAAATTAATGTTTACAGGAAAACGGTTAGTAGATTTGAAAAAATGTTGCCTGGTTCAACAAATCTATATTTCAGCTCTAACATTCTCATAGTATGTTGAGAATTTGGCGGTCCAGGGTGCTGATGGTCTAATTGTGTGGTAGATATTTTTGGCACATATTATGCCCTTTAGTACCAACTGAGCATTGTTTAAATGTCACAAGTCACCTAATTATTATTGCTGTCCATATCGATCTCTTTATGACCACTGTGTACCAGCAAGAATGCGTCATATCACAGAGCTTTGTCAATTTATTTCCCACAAACATAACCCAGAGTTTCCTTATGACTAATGAATTTATTACATTTATAAACAAAAACATGTTACTAAAATGTTTTGGGAGTAAACCTGTGGCTTGGGGCCCTTTAGCAGCTACAGGGCCCTGTATATCTACATAGTGCGAGAAATGACACTGCATCTAAACATTCCTCTCCTTTGCACATTGTAATAAAGTTGTTTTAGAAAATGATGAAATGTTTTCTACTTACACAGTATGTGACAGAGAAACCCATTTCACTGCCATTCCTGCAAAAAGCTACTTTTAAATTGGATTTTGACGCTGTTTGGTTCAGACTTTGTTCACAAGTTGAACCCTATTCAAGTGAGGCCCAGAGCTTCAAGGTTTGACGCTGTGAACGAAGGCACCTGAACGAGGAGGCGTGGTAAG
This sequence comes from Crenichthys baileyi, assembly GCA_036173005.1. Lineage (NCBI taxonomy): Eukaryota > Metazoa > Chordata > Actinopteri > Cyprinodontiformes > Goodeidae > Crenichthys > Crenichthys baileyi. The sequence continues at coordinate 488,727 of JAHHUM010000875.1, forward strand.
GCGTATTCGTCATTTCCTGTTTTGCACTTGGTGGATTGTGTGGTGTGTGAAGGCTCTCTCGTTTGATCTGATTTCTCTCTACTGTGATATCTTTTACTTGTTAGAAAACATAAGCACGTTAAAACACATACTTTCTGTTGCTGTATTTAATGTTTGGGGACTCTCCGTGTTTTACATGTTTTTTTTCTAGTAGTGGTAAGGGGTCGCTAGCTTAGCGTTAGCTTTAGCTCCACCATGGCTACCCGTTCTGCTGTTTCTCTCTCCGAGTCTTCTCCTCTCTCCTGCTCTCTGTGTCAGATGTTCAGTTACTTCTCTGCCTCCATCAGTGATAATGGTACGTGTAATAAATGTAGCATTTTTGTAGCTTTGGAGGCCCGGCTTCGCGCTGTTGAAAAGCCAGCAGATAGCCGAGGCCCCTTAGCCAGAGTGGAGCCACCGAGGGTAGCTCCTCGTAGCAGTCCTCCCGCGCAGCCGCGGCCTCAGGCCGGCTGGGTGACGGTACGTAGGAAGCATAATCCTAGATCTCAGCCCACAGGTCACCACCAACTCGTCTGCGTTTCTAATAGATTTTCCCCGCTCAGCAACACACCCGCTGAGAAGCCAACTCTGGTAATTGGCAGCTCCATAGTCAGAAACGTGGCACTAGAGACACCAGCGACCATAGTCAAATGTCTGCCAGGGGCCAGAACGGGCGACATCAAATCATACCTGAAACTGCTGGCTAAGGATAAGCGTAAATACAGTAAGATTGTTATTCACGCTGGCGGTAATGACACCTGGTTATGTCAATCGGAGGTCACCAAAGTTAGTGTTGCTTCGGTGTGTAAGTTTGCCAAAACAATGTTGGACTCCGTAATTTTCTTTGGTCCCCTCCCCGATCTGACCAGTGATGACATGTTTAGCTGCATGCTGTCATTCAACCGCTGGCTGTCTAGGTGGTGTCCAGAAAACAATGTGGGCTACATTGATAATTGGCGAACCTTTTGGGGAAAACCTGGTCTGCTCCGGAGAGACGGCATCCATCCCACTTTGGATGGAGCAGCTCTTCTTTCTAGGAATCTGGCCGAATTTATTAGTTCTCCAAAACTGTGACAACCCAGGGTTCAGACCAGGAAGCAGGGTCGTAGTTTAACACTCCTCTCTGCAGCTTCTGTACTGCTACCCACCCATTACCCTATTAAGACAGTGTCTCGCCCAAGGCCAAAATTGAATAGATGAAAAAATTATCTAAAAAGGAGGAAATCAGGAAAATCTAATAAAAATAAACACAACTCAGACTAAAAAGAAAAATAAAACAATTAAATGTGGCTTACTGAACATAAGATCTCTCTCTTCAAAGACATTGTTAGTTAGTGACCTGATTTCTGACAATCAGATTTATTTATTTTGCCTCACAGAAACCTGGCTGCAGCAAGAGGATTATGTTACTATAAATGAGTCAACTCCTACTAATTATTTAAATTTTCACATTCCTCGAAAAACTGGCCGAGGAGGAGGAGTAGCAACCATCTTTCAGTCCGATTTATTGATTAGTCCCAGACCAATCAATAGCTACAACTCTTTTGAATATTTAATCCTTAGTTTTCCTCATCCAAATTTCAAAGCACTAAAAACCACTTCTGTTTGTTGTTTGTTTCCATTCCACCAGGCCTTACTCTCAATTTTTAGATCAGTTTTCAGACCTTCTATCTGATTTAGTGTTAAATACAGATAATGTTATTATAGTGGGGAATTTTAACATTCATGTTGACGCTGAAAGTGATAGCTTAAATATAGCCTTTAATGGTATCTTAGACTCAATTGGCTTTACTCAAAACATTAACAAACCTACCCACATTTGTCTTCATTCTCTGGACCTTGTGCTGACATATGGCATTGAGTGAAAAAGACATAATATTTTCTCACAACCCTGTGCTGTCTGACCATTTTTTAAAAAACTTTGAGTTTAATTTAACAGAGTACTCCACACCTGAAAAAAAAATTTTCATTATAGTAGATCATTATCAGACAATGCTATAACAACCTTTAAAGAATTTTTTCCACTTTTAATTTCCTCATATCACAGAAAAACACAGTGGAGGGCAATTAATTTTGTTTCTTCCCCTTCACAAATTGATTCTCTTGTTCAGAGTGTTACTTCATCATTGCGTGGTGCATTAGACAATGCAGCCCCCTTGAAAAAAGAAGGTAATTATTCATAGGAGGCAGGCTCCCTGGTTTAATTCAGGGCTGCGTACTTTAAAGCACAATGTTTGAAAATTGGAGCCGAAAAATGGCGCTCTACACAACTACAGTATTCCTACTTAATCTGGAAAAATAGCCTACTGTTGTATAAAAGACACTTCACAAGCATGAACAGCTTATTTTTCATCCTTAATAGAAGAAAAACAAGAATAATCCGAGGTTTCTCTTTAGTACAGTTGCTAAAACTTACAGAGTCATAGCTCTGTTGAGCCGTTCCCATTCCCTTAGCTCTCAGCAGTCATGACTTTATGGGATTCTTCCAAAATAAAATTGATTCTATTAAGAAGAAAATCTTTGACATACTCCCGAAGATGATTACTTCATCTTCAGCAAGTGAAACAACATTGGAAATAACTGTAGAACCTGATCTGTGTTTGGACTGTTTTGATCCTGTGGAGCTTAATGAGTTATCAGAAATATCAGCTTCATCTAAACCTTCAACTTGTATGTTAGACCCAATCCCAACCAAATAATTTAAGGAAGTGTTCCCTCTGATTACCAGCCCCATTTTAGATATGATTCATTTATCTTTAGTAAATGGGTATGTACCACAAGCTTTTAAGGTAGCTGTAATTAAACCTTTGCTTAAGAAACCTTCGCTTGATCGAGATGACTTAATAAATTAAGACCGATATCCTATCTTCCATTCTTATCTAAAATTCTTGAGAAAATAGTTGCTAATCAAATATGTGAGCATTTACACAGCAATGACCTGTTTGAAGAGTTTCAGTCAGGTTTCAGAGCTCATCATAGCACTGAAACAGCTCTGCTGAAATTCACTAATGATATTCTTATTGCCTCAGATAATGGACTTGTGTCTGTACTGGTCATGTTAGATCTCAGTGCTGCATTTGATACAGTCGATCATAATATTCTCTTAGAAAGGGTGGAATATGCTGTAGGGATCAGGGGAACAGCGCTAGGCTGGTTTAAATCTTATTTGTCTGACAGATTCCAGTTTGTTCATGTAAATGATAAATCATCTTTAAACTCCAGGGTTAATTGTGGAGTACCACAGGGTTCAGTACTTGGGCCAATTCTCTTTACTATATATATGTTTCTAATAGGTAAAATTATCAAGCAGCATAGAATAAATTTTCACTGTTACGCTGATGACACTCAGCTTTACTTATCCATAAATCCTGGTGAACCCAACCAGTAAGATAGACTACAAGCATGTCTTGAAGACATACAACTTGGATGACTTTAAATTTTCTGCTTCTAAATTCCGACAAGACAGAAGTTGTCGTCTTTGGACTGGAGTCTTTAAAAAAGAAACTGCTTAGTCAATCACCTAACCTGGATGGCATTAAATTGACCTCCGATAATAAAGTAAAAAACCTTGGTGTTATTTTTGACCAGGACATGTCATTTAAATCCCATATTAAACAGGTTTCTAGGATTTCCTTTTATCATCTCCGGAACATTGCCAAAATTATAAATATCCTGTCCAGGATTTATGCTGAAAAACTAGTCCATGCATTTGTTACTTCAAGGCTGGATTATTGTAATTCTTTACTATCAGGATGTCCAGGATATCAGGATGTTCTTCCTGTTAAAAGGGAGTTTTTCCTCTCCACTGTTGCTACATGCATGCTCAGTATGAGGGATTTCTGCAAAGTCAACGCCAGTGACTGTCCACTGTCTCTACATGCTCATCCGGGAGGAGTGAATGCTGCAAGTCACTGACTTGATGCAATATGCTGGGTTTCCTTAGATAGAAAAACTTTTTATCCAATTTGAATAAATAACAGAATCTGACTTGAGACGACATGTGTTGTGAATTGGCGCTATATAAATAAACTGAATTGAATTGAATATTTTGAAATGTCAGTTTGCTCTCTCATCACATTTCTCATCTGAGAATCACTGACTCCCTACTGCTCCCTCCTCTGCTGAAGCCCCCATGACACAACTAAATGATGTGAAAGATAGAGCTCTATGCCAAAACTAACCGATTATCCAACTAGGAAAAGACACATCTTGGTACCCTGATGTTTTTCAAGTTGTCACTCTATCCACTGATGCTCTGGGTGCTCTCAGAATGTCAGCTCCTGCCAGGTAGGGTCTCCTTATTTGCAAACAGAGTATTCATTGGTAAGAAAGAGAATATCTACTTTGATGAGCTTTGAATTGCCATAATGTTCAGCTGAATTAAGAAGGAGAAGCAGAGCTACATTTATTTGTAACAAGCTGTGAATTAAAAAGACTATTTAGTTCTTTTTTCTGTGTAAAATTTAAATTCAGTCAGGCACATGTTAATCAAGGGAATGTTTAATCCCTCAGAAGTAATTCATGTTTGACATCTGTGTTCTTGGACCTTCGTGCTTTTCTATGTGCAAATATTAAAAGCTTAAGGCATAAAAAGCAGCACTAAAGACACCTGGGCAAAGAACTGAGTAGTCAACAAAAACACAAATAATTATTTTGTAAAAGGAAATAATAAACACAATAATTATTTTGTTTCCATCCCTCTGTACTCCCTCCGGTGTGAACTATTTCATAAATTGCAAACTGCAGCAACAGGAAATGCTGATTGTATTTTTTGTCACTTCCGTGGGGGCTGTTCTTGTCTTCTCTTATTTTTTTGGGGGGGGGTGGGGGGGTAGAGTTTAATCTAATTGAGACATAGTTGTGCACAAACAGGCACCATCCAACTAGAAGGAGCAGCGCTAGGCTGGTTTAAATCTTATTTGTCTGACAGATTCCAGTTTGTTCATGTAAATGATAAATCATCTTTAAACTCCAGGGTTAATTGTGGAGTACCACAGGGTTCAGTACTTGGGCCAATTCTCTTTACTATATATATGCTTCCAATAGGTAAAATTATCAGGCAGCATAGAATAAATTTTCACTGTTACGCTGATGATACTCAGCTTTACTTATCCATAAATCCTGATGAGCCCAACCAGTTAGACAGACTACAAGCATGTCTTGAAGACATAAAAACTTGGATGACCTTAAATTTTCTGCTTCTAAATTCAGACAAGACAGAAGTTGTCGTCTTTGGACTGGAGTCTTTTAAAAAGAAACTGCTTAGTCAATCACTTAACCTGGATGGCATTAAATTGACCTCCGGTAATAAAGTAAAAAACCTTGGTGTTATTTTTGACAAGGACATATCATTTAAATCCCATATTAAACAGGTTTCTAGGATTGCCTTCTTTCATCTCCGGAACATTGCCAAAATTACAAATATCCTGTCCAGGAGTGACGCTGAGAAACTAGTCCATGCATTTGTTACTTCAAGGCTGGACTATCGTAATTCTTTACTATCAGGATGCCCACAAAATGCAGTTAAAAGCCTTCAGCTGATTCAAAATGCTGCAGCAAGAGTTTTGATGAAAATTAAAAAGAGAGATCATATTTCCCCTACTTTAGCTTCCCTTCATTGGCTCCCTGTTAAATCCAGAATAGAATTTAAAATTCTCCTACTCACATATAAAGCCCTTAATGATCTAGCTCCATCATACATCAGAGATTTAATTGTTCCATACGTTCCTAACAGAGCACTTCGTTCTCAGACTGCAGGTTTACTGGTGGTTCCTAGAGTCTCTAGAAGTAGAATGGGAGGCAGATCCTTAAGTTATCAGGCTCCCCTCCTGTGGAACCAGCTCCTAGTTTTAGTCCGTGAGGCGGACACCCGGTCTACTTTTAAGGCTAGGCTTAAAATTTTCCTTTTTGATAAAGCTTATAGTTAGAGTGGCTTAGGTTATCCTGAGCTATCTTCCTTATTTTTACCTCCGTCTTCTTCCCTCCCTGTTGAATGGAGTAAGGGGGAGTCAGGTTTAGGCTAAACCGGCTCAGTTATGGTTGAGGTGCAAACACACCCTCCATTTCTGCTACCAGTATGACCCCCTCTCTTTTCCAATAGTTATAATCAATCTGAAAGAGAGAGGTATCCCAATCGTTGTGGTTTTTAGTATAACAATGGCCATCAGTGGGCTCTAGATGGACAAACTGTCTACTTTTAAGGCTAAGCTTAAACTTTCCTTTTTGATAAAGCTTATAGTTAGAGTGGCTTCGGTTATCCTGAGCTATCTCTGCAGTTATGCTGCTATAGGCTTAGGCTGCTGGAGGACATAATGACCACTTTCACCCTCTTTGCTACATTCTCACACTACTCTACAATTTTGCATTATTTGCTGTTATTTCAGCTTTTAACTTTGTTCTCTTTCTTTTCTCTTCCTAGAAGCTACACCTGGCCTGACTCTGTGTCTACCTGTGACACCTTTCTGGAGAGGGGCATCGTCCAAGCTTCTGCTGGCAACAACTTAATGCTCACCCTCTACTGATGATCCACATGGCCCTGTCTTTCAGTGTTAAACCCTTTCTCTCTTCTAGACATGGCAATTGTCTCTATGTGCTCTCTTTCAGACTCTAACCTTGAAAACTGGCTCAGAGTTTCTGTTCTTTCTTTCTAGGTGAAACATTTACTTTTCCTTCCCATAGAAAGGACTCCTGGATCAGTGCTTCTTTGTTCTCTTTGTGTCTCTGCTCTGTTCTCTCTAACCCCCAGTCGGTCGTGGCAGATGGCCGCTCACACTGAGCCTGGTTCTGCTGGAGGTTTCTTCCTGTTAAAAGGGAGTTTTTCCTCTCCACTGTCGCTACATGCATGCTCAGTATGAGGGATTTCTGCAAAGTCAACGCCAGTGACTGTCCACTGTCTCTACATGCTCATCTAGGAGGAGGGAATGCTGCAAGTCACTGACTGGATGCAATCTGCTGGGTTTCCTTTCCTTAGATAGAAAAACTTTTTATCCAATTTGAATAAATAACTGAATCTGACTGCACTGTTCAATGATTAGGATTAATTGGAATGTATGTACCTGACTTTTGTGACGTGCCTTGAGACGACATGTGTTGTGAATTGGCGCTATATAAATAAAACTGAATTGAATTGAATTGAATAGCAACGCTCCAAATAGCCAGATGTGTCAGGCTTAAAGGAAGGGTTCAGAATTTTTGGTAGCCTGATAGCTATGGGCACAAATTCAAGTGATAAATATTTTGTGCTAGTAAACCAGACTGCGTAGTTGTGGATTAGGTTTTGTAACAAAAGACTGGGAATTTCAGCTTTGTGCATGCTTATATAGGAATGTGTGTGTGTGTGTGTGTGTGTTCCTGTCTTGGCATCACAGTGAGAACCATTTTCCCGATTTCACCATCAAATTGAGGACCGTTGGTAACAAAGTGAGGACATTTTGCTGGTCCTCACGACCTATTTTGCTAACGGTTAGGTTTAGGACTAAGGTGTGAATTGAGTTTAGGTTAAGGTTAGGGTTAGGCATGCACTGGTAATGGTTAGGTTTAGGGTTTTGTCAGGGTTTAGGGCATAGAAAAAGGGGTTTAAAATGACTGAAAATGAATGGAAGTCAATGGGAGTCAACACATGGTCCTCACTACATATAGCAAACAAGAGTGTGTGTGTGTGTTTTGTGTGGTGTTTTGTGTGTGTGTGGTGTGTGTGTGTGTGGTTGTAAAACAGATTTAAACTTGTAAAAAATAATTACACATGTTGCAAGTTTTCTTTGTGAAGGTCTGTTTACAGATACAAAGCTAAAACCTATGCCAAACCTTTGTGTAAAACTCTGTGCTCAAGTTCCCCAACTTGCGTGAGTTTCAACTTGCAAGTACGAATTTTGACCAGAACTTTACTTCTTCCATTCGACTGGTCAATGTCATGTCAATCACAAATTGAACAATCCAATCAGAGAACAGATGGGTTTGGCTGTAGTGGAGGCATTTTTACTGAGTGGCAGATCCTGGACGGACACTACAATAACATCATTGTCCGGATAAATATTTTTGCAAAAACTATACCCTGTCATTTCCCTATACCCTGTCTCCTTAAAAATCACCACCGTGGAAAATGTCTTCCGATTTAAAATTAATCTTGATAAGATGTTGTGCTGGTAACAGAACAGAACTGCTTTGAATCAACGTCAACCCTGGCACTTTAAAGAGTGACACTAAGGAGTACTCCATCATACTGCACCAGATTGACCAAAAATGCACCTATTTCCTTTAGGTGGAATACAGTACGCAAAATCTGTTGATATTTTGTTTACCGTATGTCAGATGTGTTTTGGGACTTTTAAGTCAAGTTAATTCTTTATTATGTTATTTATCTTAAAGTGTGCTAGTTTAAAATTGTAAATCATATATGTTGTCATGGGAATATTAGTCTTCATCATCATTTTAATATTTATGAAGCAAAGTGTCGTACAGGTGAATAACAGATAAAATAGAAATCAAAAACAATTTTATAACAACCAAAAGCAATAAAAAGTGGTAACAATATAGGTAATAAAATCAGCAATAAAAGGCATAAAATACCACAAAGACTTGCCTAATGCCCATGCTCTCTGGAATTAAAAGCTGGGTTAAAAAGATGAGTTTTTAAAAGATTGTGTAAACTTCCAGCAGACCTCACAGAAAGAGGGAGACTAGGAGCTGCAGCTGAAGAAGCTCTGACTCCCATGGTCACAAGCAGAGTCCATGGAACATCTAAGAGCTGATAGTCTTGAGACCTTAAAGTTCAACTGGGGATGTGTGGATATAAAAGCTTGTTGAGGTAAAGAGGTGCCAGACCATTCTTATATTTAAAAACTAAAAGCTACATTCTAAAAACAATTCTATAAGAAACAAAGTGGTATTTCAGAGAGTATATGATGTTATAATTTTACTTATGTATTTACATATATTTCTATTACTTAAAAAAACAATAACTTGTACTGTTCATAAAACTTTCAAGGTCTAACAACAACAATATATTTACCAGTCGCCTAAAAAAAAGCTATCTTCCAAAGAAGCGCAAACATTGGCTGCTGCAGCTGCGCAGTGGACCCAGTGCAGTAGCGGGCTTGGCTTTCGGCCTACTTGATGATGAGGACCCCTGGCAACAGTTAATTCGAAAGAAATACATCTTTGGCTAATATGCGTCTGGTATTCAGATCCATTATGACTGAAGACTTAAAAGAGGAGGCGTATACAGTCTTGGATAATGTCTCTGTCGCAATATTAAAAAGGTATCTTCTTCCCAGACAGGACAGGCACCAAACAGCGCGTATGTCTCTCTGCTGGCAAGCAGACATGACTTCAACTTAGATCCAGAGTGACTATGATCACATGCAACAAAGTTAGGTAATGATTTGCTGTTTGAGTATCTGGCATTCATTCATATAAAGGGTGTAATGAGACAAGCGTGACTTGGCTTTTCTTCTGAGGCCTCCAGAAGCAGCCCCAATTGTAGCGGATTCCCCCACGGCCTGGAAAAGAAGGCCGGGATTGCATCGCACGCCTTCCTGCGTGCACGTCCATTTAGCGAGAGCTACCCCGCCGCACCGCCAATCTAGGAAATAATATTTCCATAAATATTATTTTACTAAACGTGATAACTAGCTAAACGCAACTAAAGATCATTTACCCAGAAAGGTTTTTGATCCTCATTCAAAATATTTTCTCAAATATTATTTTAACATTTCCTTAATAATATTTCCTTAAATACAATTTGTAGGTGAAGCCAGCTAATTAAACACCATTAAGACCCATTTATCCAAAAATGTTTGGTTCTTATTCCAAATAATATTTCCTTGAATATTATTTCAATAAATAAAGGCAGCTAATTAAACACCGTTGAGAATTAGTCATCCAGAAGGTTGGTTTTATTCAGCACATCATTCTTTAAAATGTTTTATTAAAATAATGTTTTACACACGTGGAAAATTTTGTTTTTACCCCTCGGTTCATGAAAGAAAAACCCACAATGGTCACAGAAATAACCTGAATCTGACAAAGGTAATAATGAATAAAAATTCTATGAAAATGACCAAATGAAACATGCTTCAAGAGAATTATTTAAAAAAATAAACTCATGAAAATGATGTTACCCTTGAAAATAATGTGACCAAAGGGACATGTTAAATCAAGGTGTGAAAGACTGAATTATCATTTAATAAAATACTAAAGTAATAATATTAAATAATATTCATATTCATAATCACAACAGAATGTTATCTTGTATTAAGAGAACTGTTTCCTGGGCCAGAGCACTTCCTAAGGCAAAGAACAATTTAGCATTTGGTCCATGGAGAAAGTGAGGTGAGTTGTTGGAGTCACCACTTAGAAAATCTTACTGTGCCTTTTAGAATTGTTTGATTCTTGTACACATTTATTACTATCATAAGCACCTGCCAAATGCTGCTGGATTTTATATTAGACATGTAGTTAAAATGTATCCATATATCTGTAAAATTTTAGAATTCTTATATTACATTCTATTAATTACATGTGAACAGCATATTAGAGATTCACAAGAATGCAGATTTATATCCATCTTATATAGCTGATATGTTGTGATTTGCTTTTAAACAGTTAACAGTCAAGGTCAGTCATTCATTCATTCATCCTCTATACCGCTTATTCCATAATGGGTCACAGGGAAACAGTCAAAGTTTTTTCCTATATTCAGTGAAAGTAAATGTAACCAGAAAACATGCTTCATAGTTCTGAAAACTACTAGAAACAGTAGCCATTGAGCTATAAGGCTGATGTCTAAATGTCTTCTTATATAAAATTATTAACACACATTTACTGTATGTTATAAACAGGGTAAGCAATCAGATCCTTCTGGACTAGAGAGTTCTTCGGTGACGTGCAGCCCTTCTCCTAGGCATTCCTCCTCTGTTAAGCTTTGCTCTCCAACACCCCACAATTCTCCAAACCCAAGACACAAGGAACACTCTGATGCAAACAAGACTGTTCAGATTCTGAGCCCACAGTATGTGGTATACACAGACACAGAACTAGAGCAAACAAGAAGCACTTTTTTTCAAAAACAGCGTGCTGGACAAGACAAAGAGTATACCCTGTAAAAGGAGCTTCGTTGCAGATTAATCAGGAACACCATGATAACAAGCATGATTTCCATTAAAAGAGCAACAAGGGACGACTTCAAGTATCCGTGCACTTGTGAACTGACCGCCATGGCCAAGCGTCTCATAGAATACTACCCAATACTGTGAGATAAATCTCCTGCCACTTAATAAATGGGTAAGTAGAGATGGTTACCGAATTCGGTACTTTTATTGGTACCGACTGAATTCTGTCGGTACTACCGAGTACCAATTCATGTAAAATCAAACTGTACCATGTTTCGGTACCTAAAAGCATCATTCTGACACTGAGTGTGGGCGATTTTCCATGCCGGACATGAACACAGCCTTGCACGCACAAGAGCATAATGACTTCAGTAGCTGCTGGTCAACAAAGCATGGCTGATAGAAAGCTCTCGAAAGTATGGCTCCACTTTTCAAAATGCGGTGCAGATTACGCTCGCTGCAATATTTCTGATGCAATGTGGAAGGCCAGTGGCGGGAATACTTCTAATTTGAGGAAGCACTTGCAGCGTTTCCACTATTCGGGGGAGGGGCGGGGGGGGTATTAGGGTGAGAGGGTTAGGGTAACCCTAACCCCTCCCCCAAATCCCTAACCCCTAACCCACGCTCACCCTAACCCACCAACCAGACCGCCCCCTCCCCTGAGGATCACTAGTAATAGTATGTTTTAACAGTTCCATTTAATTCAGTTTTTTTTATATAGCACCAATTCACAACACATGTTGTCTCAAGGGACTTCACAAAAGTCAGGTACATACATTCATTAACATACAGTTAATACCATTTGTTTTAATAGCTCACGTCGTGTAGGATTTCTGTCCCTGCGTCGTTGCTACTCTATTTTCTACGGGCAAACTTGACAAAAGCTGGACGAAAACACACTCATACTCAGTGTCACCAACGCTGACGCTGACTCAGTGTCATGTTCTGTATTATTGTGTTGTCTGTTGGTGCATTCACTGTGTTCAGCCTCTAGATGGCGTGGAACCTGGAGGAGAGGTGACAGGTGTTCGGTATTCCCCTGATTACCTTCAGAGGACTTTTTAAGGAGGAGGCTGCCAGCTACTCACTGCCAGAGTGTTGCCCTTAGTGGTACAAACTAGCCACATAATCTTGCATTGTCCATGTCTTGTTCCTCAAGTAATCTTGCATTTTTGTATCCTGCAGGTTTCCTGAAATCTGAACTGCCTTGCATAGAATCCTGCCTGGATAAACCGTTCTTAAGAAGGAAGCTATCCTGTTTCCGTGAACAAAGATTCAAGTCCTTCATGACTTCGTTGGATCACACCTGTTGGAAGCCTCCTGGTTCCTGTGTACCTCGGACATCCTTCTGTGAACCCTGTCCACCCTCCTCCTACCTCGCTCACCTTGGATTACAGACACTCCTGGTTTACCATATCCACCCCAGTATCTCTGGCTAACAGTTACCTGGTTCCTCCACTTCCCCCTCTGGCGGATACCTCCACCATTTCTTGTTAGACAGATTTATTATCTTCATGTTTCCAGTCCCTCAGTTACCCCTTCTTACTCTCTTGTTTATTTTTACAGTTCGCATCCTGGTTCCAGTTCCTTGCACTTTTCTCACTGTTGTAAATAAACACGTTAACGAACATTACCGTCTCCTGGATTGCTTCTGCATGTGGGTCAAATCCGTTAAATACAATATGACAGAACACTCTGGCCAATCTGACCCAGCAGAAGCATTCAGGTTAACCTTATCTGAACAACATCACCAGATCGCTACTCATGACTCTTCTCTCCGCTCTCTTTTTGAACAACAGAAACAGACCAATCATCAAACAACTCAGTTCCTTGTTTCAGCACATCTTGAGCAATTTCACCGCCCCGGCTATAGAAGGCGCTGCCGCCTCTCCTGTTTCCCAGCAACTTCCGCACTCACGTGAGGTCATTTCCCCAAACCCAGAAAAATTATCTGGTGAGAATGGAGATTGTAAGGGTTTTCTTCTCCAATGCACCCTAGTATTTAATCGCTCCCCACAATCTTTCCCTCACGATGCAGTTAAGATTTCTTTTGTTTTTGGGTTGTTAACCGGAAAGGCCCTGCGGTGGGCAGAAGACCGTTTCTCTAACTGTCTTGACTTTGGCTACACCTTTGCTGAGTTTGAGGAGGAGTTTCCTCAGGCTTTCTCTTGTGAGCTAGATTTGACTGCCAATGCCCGTAGCTTATGGTCAATAAAACAGAGAAATCAGTCAGTAGCTGAGTATTCCATCGATTTTCGTACCCTTGCTGTCGCATCTGGATGGAATGACTGCGCTCTTAGAGCCGCTTTCTTTCAGTCACTAAATGATCCATTAAAGGATGCATTAGCCTTAACTGACGAACCTAAGACTCTGAATGGACTACTCAAGTTAGCCATTAGACTTGGTAATCGCATGAGGGAGAGAAAAAGATCCACGTTAGAACACGGTTCCACCAGAGCCTTTCTCTCCAGCCCTGTCCCCGAAACTGTTCGCCCCAAACCTGCGTTAGTCAATTCAGGTAGTGAACCCATGCAGATCGGGCGCACCCAGCTTTCTCCTGTAGAAAGATTAAGATGTCGCCAAGCTAATCAGTGTTTTTACTGTGGCTCACCGGAACAGCACCTTGCTAACTGTCCTATTCGACCTTCGGGGCCAAAAGGCCAGGTCCGCCAGTAGATGAGGGGGAACTGACGGACCGATTCCTTACCCCCAGACTTAGTTTACCAGCCACATTAATTTTTTACCGTCCAATCCAAAACCTTTCTGCTCTTATTGACTCGGGTAGCGACCAGAACCTAATAGATCCTGGGTTAGTTAAAGACGCACAGATTGAGACAGAGCCACTTTTTACACCTCAAGCTGTTTCTTCTTTGGATGGCAAGAAATTGCCTTGAATAACTCACAAAACCAAACCTTTGACATTAATTCTGTCAGGTAACCATAGGGAGGAGATCTCATTTTTTGGGTTTCCCATTGCCCTGAATTCAATCGTGTTAGGGTTTCCCTGGCCCAAGAAGCACAACCCCCAGATTAACTGGACTGAAACTCGGGTTGAATCCTGGTCCACCAACTGTCATTCATCCTGTTTGCAACCAGCCATTGTTTCTCAACCCGCCGAATTAGCTGCTACCGTAACTGAGAATTTTGACCTCACTAGTGTACCTTCACAATACCATGATCTCCGTTTGGTTTTTAGTAAATCTAAGGCCCAGTCATTGCTTCCACATAGGCCCTGCGATTGTGCCATTGACTTGCTTCCTGGTGCCCCTGTACCTACCAGTAGACTTTATCACATTTCTGGTCCTGAAAGAAAAGTAATGGAAGACTACATCAATGAGTCCTTAGTAGCCGGGCTTATCCGTCCATCTTCTTCTCCACTCGGAGCTGGGTTTTTCTTTGTGGGTAAAAAAGATGGCTCACTCCGCCCTTGCATTGATTATAGGGGGTTAAACCAAATAACTGTTAAAAACAAGTACCCTCTTCCACTCCTTTCCTCAGCTTTCGAACCAGTCCACGGTTCCACTATCTTCTCCAAGCTAGATCTCCGTAATGCTTCTCATTTAGTTAGGATCCGCCAGGGGGACGAGTGGAAAACTGCCTTCAAAACCCCGTTAGGTAACTTTGAGTACCTCGTCATGCCTTTTGAACTAAGTAACGCACCAGCAGTATTCCAGTCACTCATTAATGACGTCTTAAGGGATTTTTTGAACGTCTTTGTTTTTGTTTACCTTGATGACATCTTGATCTATTCAAAGGACATTAAAGAACACATCTGTCACGTCCGCCTGGTGTTAGAAAGACTTTTGGAAAACAAACTATTTGTTAAAGCTGAGAAATGTGAATTTCACAAGAAATCTGTCACATTCTTAGGATACATCCTGGAGGGTGGACAGGTTCACTCGGACCCGGAGAAGATCAAGGCGGTGTCCATGCCCCCCATGGGTCCCCCCGGAAAGTCTCCGAGACGGGGGACGGCGGTAGGGGTTCTCTCTTGGCTGGTGTCCATGAGAACCACAGCACAGCTGGCAAATGCATGCCCACTCACAGAGCGCTACTCAGAGTGGCAGAGCGCATGTTCCCTGGACAGGTGGATGGTTCGAATAATCAGCAAGGGTTACACCCTGCAGTTTGCGACCCATCCTCCTCCGTTCAGAGGGATTATAGAGACGGTCCTGTCATCCCCACAGCAGAGCTCCGTTCTCCAGTCAGAACTGCAGGAGCTCCTGATGAAAAACGTCATTTCCAGGGTTCCCCACAGAGAGGAAAACGCAGGCTTTTATTCCCGTTATTTCCTAGTCCCAAAGAAAATGGGAGGAATGCTCGATCTGTCCTTGTTCAACAAAGTGATCATGGAGAGACAATTCCACACGCTGACAATCAGACAGGTGCTGGAAAATGTTCACCAGAACGACTGGTTCACCTCCATAGATCTGAAAGACGCATATTTCCACATTCCCATCATCCCCAAACACAGGAAGTATCTGCGTTTCTCCTTCCAGGGGATTTCATATCAGTACAACCGTTTTCCAAATGTGTGGAAACAGAGCTGGAGTCATTGCGCACGGCGGGGATGAGAGTCCTCTTTTACTGGCTCGGTCCAGAGGAAGCAGCTGTGCAGACTAGGAAGTTGGTGGAACATCTGCTAAAACTGGGATTCTCCATAAATTGGGGGAAAAGCTCAGTTCTTCTGTCCCAGATGATAGTTATTTTGGAGTGGAGTTAAACTCAGTCACAATGAGAGCTCGATTATCACAGCCGAGAGCAAATGCGCTGTCGGCGCTTCTTTGCCGTGTCAAACCTCACAGCATAGTGACAGCCCTGTCAGTTATGAGACTGCTGGGAATGATGTCGGCAGCTCACGTAGTTGTTCCGCTGGGACTGCTTCACATGAGACGCCTTCAGAGATGGTTCACCCGCTTGTGCATAGATGCTGTTCGCCAGAAAAGGCCGATGATCTCTGTTCCTCCTTCAGTGAGAGCTGACCTCGCCCACTGGAGAAATCCCCACAATCTGTCAGAGGGGGTTCCCCTCTGACGTCACATGTCTCAGTGTTCACAGAAGCGTCAATGTCAAGGTGGGGAGGGAAGTGTCAGTTTCAGGCGGTGGGAGCACAGTGGCCAGACCACATTTCTCTCTACATAAATGTGCTGGAGCTCCTAACAGTCTGGAAGGTGACACAGCACTTCGCTCCTCTGCTGCGGGATCAGCATGTTCTGATCCATACAGACAACAGAGTTGCAGCAGCCTATATAAATTGCCAGGGAGGTGTGCGCTCGGCTCAGCTGCTGAATATTGCCAGGCAGCTGCTGTGCTGCGCGTGGACAAACCTGCGCTCCGTCAGAGCAGTGTACATCTCCGGCATCCTGAACAGAGGCGCAAACATCATGTCCAGGGGGGGGTCCCCGGCACAGAGACTGGAACCTCCATCCCGATCTGATCTTTCAGATCTGGAGCAGATTCGGCAGAGCAGCAGTGGATCTGTTTGCTACACGGGAGAAAGCACAGTCCCTGCTGTGAGTCCGAAGGAGTATCCACCGTTAGGAGTGGACGCCTTTGCTCGCAGCCCGTGGCCAAAAATGCCCCCTTTGGCTATCCCTCCGGTTCCGCTGATCCCGCGGCTCTTAGACCGGGTTTGCAAAGAGCAGCTATCAGTGGTCCTCGTAGCCCCCGAGCACACAGGCGGTTCGTGGTTCCCAATCTGCAGCAGCTGCTGTCAGGCAGCCTTAAAGGGTGAAGTCTATACGAAATAGAACGTTGGTTACGTACTGTAACCCCAGATTCTATGAGTATAGGTGCAGCCCTTTAGGTTCTGGGCCTCACTGTGTCCTAAATGGCTGAAGAAAAAGCTATTTGGGAGCCGTTGGCCCAGTCTCACTGTAATTTATACGGACCGTGGTGGGGCCCACACAGCAGGTGGCCGTGGACTGAGGTTTTCAGTGCTGTGTTGCGCCATGGGATAAACCCACTAGCGACAGCCGTAAAGGGCTGCACCTATACTCATAGAATCTGGGGTTACAGTACATAACCAATGTTTCAGGTCTTTCGCAGTCTCTGTCCAACTGCCAACGTTCAACCAACTCCTATCCCATCCCTTGAAGACCTGAAACCAGATTAATCCCTTTTCTCCATTCTCTGCTCCAATCAGCAAAATACTACTGTAATTTAGGTCTAGCTCCTTCGACATTCAGATCATATTCTTTCGCCTGGCAAACCTTTTCTAAATTCTACCTCCCTCATCATACCCCTCTGTATCCAGTCCGCATTCAAACATCCTGGCCTTTTGTTAGGCTTTTGTTTTGAAAACCACCGTTTTAAACTCCCTTATATCCAGAGCTTACTAGCAGGCATCAATTTCTTCGCACAATACCACCCGTCTGAACCAGCTCCGAGCCTTTTTTCAAAACACGCAATTTAACTCTCTTTAACTCTCCTCAAAGGTTTCGCTAATCATTCTATCGCTCAGCCCGATTCCCGAAGACCTGTTACACTCCCTATCCTCAAATAATCTCATTACAGCTCTTCTTTCTGGCCCTCTTTCCCCTTATCTAAAATAACTCCTTTCCAGTGCCTTTTTTCTAGCCTTCCACTTCTTCCTTAGGTTAAGTGAATTTACCTCCCCTAACAATTCATTCGATCCATCAAGACACTTAGCCTCTTCAGACCTCAAGTTTTATCCTGACCACTTCAAACATTTCCTTAAACATACCAAAGGGAAAGGCCCCTGTTTATTTCCATTGCTCACCTTGATGGCCCGTTCTGCCCTTTCAAATCCATGTTCAAATTTGCAGTCAAACGTCACAAATTCAGTCCGCCTAACATACCCTTCTTTCTCACTTCAGAAGGGGCCCCCAGTGACCGCCTCCTGGTTCCTCAAACATTTTGGACAAACTCTAGCCAATGCAATCTGCCCCCAGTCAGTTTTAAGGACATTCAATTAGAATAGAAACAGCAACTACTGCAGCCACTCAAGGAGTTTCAACAGCTTCCCTTCAACAACTCGGCCGCTGGTCATCTTCAGCTTTCTCATCCTATGTTCGTCCAGATTTCCACTCTGGGTTAACTGCTCAACGATCTCTCAGTTCTTAGGTAAGAACTTCTTGCATTGTCTGCTGGTGCATGGCCTCTAATTAAATTAAATTTATCTTCATAGATATAGATCAATCCATCTAACTTCATGTCTTTTATCCCCATTTCTCCAAGGTCTGCTACCTCCAGCTTTCGTCAGCCACAGTCAATCATTTCTCTTTCCCACATCATCACTTCATTCTTTCCCTCAACATGTACAGTCATGTCATCATTCTCTCTCTCTTTATCTTTCTGATGCTTCTGCAGTCTTATCTATCATTCCCATGCCTTCACGGCATAACGCATTCGTCATCTCGATGCCTTTACGGCTCAAGTCATCATTCCTTGCCTTCATATTCATTCATCACCCCCTGATGCTTCCACGGCATAACGCATTTGTCATCTCGACGCCTACGCGGCTCGAGTCATCACCTCTTTTGCCTTGAATACTTTCATCAACCCCCCCAATGCCTCCGTGGCATAACTCAATGGTCATCTAGATGCCTTTCGCGGCTCAAGTCATCATTCCTTGCCTTCATATTCATTCATTACCCCCTGATGCCTCCACGGCATAACGCATTTGTCATCTCGATGCCTCCGTAGCTCGAGTCATCACTCTTTATGACTTGAATACTCATTCATCACCCCCTAATGCCTCTGCAGCATAACGCATTTGTCATCCCAATGCCTCCGCGGCATGAGTCATCATTCTCATGCCTTCATAAACTCATTCTCATCATTCTCATGCCTGTTCAAGCTTATTCATCATTCTCACTGCCTCACACCCAGGCAGGCTCCCTATTTTCTTTCGTTCCTCGCCTCTTTCCACCCTCATGTGCTCGAGCGTCACGCTCCTTCCCTCCTCTTTCTGTCTAACCCATCCCTTTATCAAGCCTGTCCAGGTCTCTCTTTTCCCTTTCTTCTTGTAAGCCTGTCCTTCTTAATTCATTCATTATCCCGCCTTATATTATTTACGTCTAACAGTTCATTTATTTCAGCCTCGGCACAGCCTTGGCCCTTTTGTGGGAAAGACATCTCTAATTCTAATCCTAAGTTGTTCATTCAAGCTGATGTCATTCTCAGCGTTTGTCTTCCTCCGG
Organism: Crenichthys baileyi; assembly: GCA_036173005.1. Classification (NCBI taxonomy): domain Eukaryota; kingdom Metazoa; phylum Chordata; class Actinopteri; order Cyprinodontiformes; family Goodeidae; genus Crenichthys; species Crenichthys baileyi. The sequence goes on from JAHHUM010000875.1 coordinate 508,018, forward strand.
GATCCGAGCTCCAAAGAAATAAATATCTGTAAATAAACTTCTCTAATTGCCACCTCTTCTCATTGTGAGTCTTACTGGATTGAATTGTGAAAAACACTGCGTATTCAGTTAAGGGTTTTAATGTTGAAGAAATCTTTGAAACAACTGAGATGTTACTTTTACCATATAATACAAGCAGCTGGATGTTGTTTTGATAAATTCGTTGAAGTTTATATATTGAATATGTTGAATTGAAAATGTTTGAGATTTTGTTATTAAATGAATTAACATTTATTACCACATAAACACACACAAAAGTACTGAAACCGGTACCGCAGAGTAACGTGTTGTTTTCGGTGTGTTATCTTTAACAAAACCAACGTTTAAAACAGGTTTAGGCTTAAACCATTAGCTCTTCCAAATGGTGATGGGGTTTAATATAACTCCTGTCTCTAAACTATCTAGATGCAAAAAAAGGGGGAGAAAAATAATAATTAAATTGCAGTACCTCGGCTATAAGCCAGGGGGGGTTTGTGGAGGTTGCAAGGTGTCTGCTGTAGTGGACTCAGGATTTTCTCTACTAATTTTCAGCAGAACTAGGCCATGGGTATCTGTGCCTCGGTGGGACTGTCTACAGATGAACCAACCTCCTTTAATAAGGTTTTGCATGAAATCTCTGGCAATTGTGGTGTCCCATTACATCATTCTTAACCACTTCTGTGAGGGTCTGCAGTGCATGCAGAGTGTTATGGAAAATTATCGTGCCAACTTATATTTTAACACTGTGTCCTAGAAGGTAGTTATTTTTTAACAGTTTCTGTTGAAGAAATGTTGTTAGTGATTAGTTCATGTTAGTGTGAGTTTATGAACATGCACCTATTAACTAGTCCTACGCACTGGTCTCTCCTTTCCCGGACATGGAGACAAACTCTGTTCTTGGGGAGGAGACTTCGATGTAGAACTTAGATCTGGTTCAGCAAAAGAGCAGCAGCTGTGATGAGGGTTTTCAATCTTTTTAAAAAGCATCTGAACCCACTTAATGGAGCTGCATGTCACAGTTTAGGAGGAATTTGTTCAAATTTCAAAGCATGGGAATTTTTTTGGGTCCCAATCTGCAACACTGGAAGTGCACACTCTGATTGTCAGAGGGCGGAGCCTGTCTGCTAAAAGGAGTGTGTGGCTGTTTTTGTGCCTCAGTTACGGGGGGACTTTTTGGGCCCAAAAGCGGTCATACAGCCCTCTACTGGTTGATGAATTTTCCAGCCAGAATGCTAGGGGGACACTTCTGGTATGAACATGGTTTCCAGGTGTACACCTTCCAACACTTTGGGGGTTGTAAGTTTTCCCCACCTGGGTTTTTTTAAAGAGCAAAGGGGAATGATGCGTGACTGCATCTGGGGGAGTTTTCTGGGGGGGCGGGTGCAGCTGTGTCCCAGAGGTTGCCCATGACCAGCTCTGCGGGGGGCCTGAGAGGCTCTTTGGGCTCCTCTAAGATGGTGCCTTGGGTTGGTCACAATGGATCGTTCGCTGCTTGCACCCGTGGGTTTGGCACCCCACCTGGATCCAGAGTTGGTCCTGGTGGCAGACAATGAGCGGGGAGCCTGTCCCAAGTTTCGGCCACTGAGAAAAAGCTCTCGTTTTAATGTGCACATATAGAGGGGGTGCACCTGAGTCATGTCTAGGAGTGTGATGTCCAGCTCCACCCAACTAGTGATACATGATCGGGTTTTTGGGTGCGGCTGGTGATGTTTACATCACAAGCTTCAGCCTGAGAGGGGTTCATTGAGGGAGAGCATGGCTCTACTCCCCCTCCTCAAAAAAACCGAGAACATCAGGCTGATCTCTGATCCTTTTTTAAAAAGGGGAAACTCAGTTGGAAACTTCCTCCTATAATGATCAGAGAGTATAGACGACGTGCATGTCCATTTTGGTTCAGTTTCCCCTGAGAACTTGGAAAGATGGTTTGTGGTGTTTCTCCTGGGGGGCCCAAGGGGTGCTTGGAGTTTCCCAGGTTTGTCTCCCCATCCGATCAGGTAGCCTCTGATGGCTGTGGAGACTGGGTCCACGCCTAGTCATGCTGACGGGAAGTTTGGGGTTGGTTTAACTGGGGGTCGGCTTCCTGTTTTCAAGGGTTGTGGGGGCGGGGGGGCCCCTGACGCACTGCTTCTGTCACCATCTTGCGTAAGGCGTCCTCCATCTTTTTCCCCATAATCCCCCTTCTGCGTGGCGGTTCCCCCCCTTTCCATCAGTTTTACCTTTAGGCCTCAAGTGATGGTAGGGTCGTCTGTTCGACCGGAAGGGGTCCGGCAACTTTGACCGTGGTTGGTATTCAGTACCACCCCCCTGGCCCCATGACCAAACCTACGTTGTTCCCTGAACCTGTTTTTTAAAAGGGGGGTTCCTGCTGAGGGCTTTTTTCCTGACCTTTCCCAACGCAAGGCTGGTTCTTTCAGTCTGGACTTGTAAAACCCTAGCCTCACCCTCTGATCCCCTTTGGGGTGGGGGCGCACGTTTTCCCCATGCCATCTGAGCATATTTGCGGATCTCTTGCATGCTCATGGTCTTTGTTCTGCAATACATAGTAACATCGTATCGAAAACACTTTCATGAAGGGGTTGTGAGGAACGGGGGATTTAAATGCATGTTCCTCCTCAATGCCAGGAGCGTTGCGTCCTTGGAAAAGTAAAAACTCTCAAGCGCCGGTAATACTCCCTAGGTGCTTCGCTTTTTTTTTCCCCGGGGAAGTAAAAAGCACCAAGTGTGGCGGAGGCCGGTCCGTGTACAAAATATTCTTCCCCTTAGAGCTTCGCAGAGGGTTGAATAACGGTCCCGGGACTGCAGGGGCAGGCTCTCCATGAAAACATGGATGCCCCTGGATGTTGTCTTCCAGATGAGCTTCATTTTTTTCCCGTGCTGATGGGCAATACAAATCTAAAAGACAGTGTTCAACTTCCCCTCAGATAGTCGTCAATGTTTGACTCTACATTCTTGGGGGTAAAAAACGCTCTATGTCTTTGCCAGAGACTCAAGCTGACGGGTGCGCAATCCACTCTCAGGGATTGGGGTCCGGCCCATCTGAGTCATCATCCGAGAATTCACCCCGGCTGCACTCAGGGTGTGTCAGTGCATCACGCCTCATCCTCGGAGGAGGCAGTGGAGGCTGCTCAGGGTACAACGGGGGGGCCCTGTTTTTCCCCGGACTTGGGCCCCTGGGGGGGGTTGAGGGCGGTAGGAACCACCGGAAAAATCCCAAGGGGGCTCTCCTGTCGCCTTGGCGGAGGTGAGGGATCGTAGAGGACCGTACTGCGAGTCAAGTTTGAAGGCTGCTCGCCTCTAAGCCTTGAACTATTTACTCCTGTGGATCCCCAGCCAGGTATCGTTCATGGCTGCTGATTATAGTGGAGTGGGGAACACCGCACCACTGAACCCTATTCTGACTACTTACACCTGTTCTTGCCTTGGTGGATGTATGGGGAAAAACCCCATGAGCCCTGAAAGGTAATCTCGGGGAGCAGCTTCTAACCCCTCCAATTTGACCTGCAGGTTCCCGGGGTATCGCAGGGTGGCTCACCCCAAAGGTTTAAAACCTGTGAGGGGTTTTCGTCCCCCCCCCCCCCCCCCCCCATTCCTCCGGGGAGGGGGGGGAGTGGCCTGGCTACCCTCAATTGTCTCCAAACCTATTTCCAACTTCTGTTATTTCACCTCTAAGGACATCCACCGTCTGCAAAGTATCATTCAGCTTGAACTGCAGTCTAACACGCTGGTCATTCCCAACATTAACCTTCGCTGATACAACAGAGTGAGCTGTCCAAAACCCCATCTGAGACCTGTCTGTTTTTTGGTGGTTTTTAATGACTTGTAGCAACTCCTGAATCCGGGCTTCACATTGCTCAATGCCATAATCATTGAGACCTTTACTTTTCCGAATCAATACCCAACTTTTTCTTGTGCTTGCATTCCTAGGGGGTCCTCTAACATACACACCTTTCCCCAACTGCGGTCGGGGGATGTTTCCCCCCATCTTTGGCCCCAATGCACAGTGGTAAACACACAATGCAAACACACAAACTGTTTAGCTTATGAACCACCACTAAAAATTACCAGTCGTACCCAAATTAGCAGTAACACAAACAGCTAACTGTTCTTTGATGAATAATAGCTAATTTTTAGCAGCACACAAAAAGGTAAGCTGTTCTATATGAGCGGTAGTAATTAATTTGCAGCAATCAAACGGTAAATGTTCAGCTAGCGTTCTTTTTTCAAATATTACCCCGGTGATGGGTTTGCTTAAAATGGGAGTATCAGCAAACAAAACGGCAAAAAGGGGAAAAGGGAAAAGGAAAAGACGATTTTTCCTTTCCTGAAATAACGCAAACCCAACTTTAAAAAAAAAAACTTTTAAAGTGAAAACGAAACTAAAAATTCAATGCTTTCTTAGCTTCAAATAAATTTAGTGCTTCCTAATATGGATCACTTACCTTCTAGTTAGGCAAACCCAATTAGTTTTTTGGAGTCAGATCAAAACATGCTTCCAAAAAAATAAACCCAGCAAAAACGCTTAAATTTTATCCAAAGTCGTCGTGAATGATCAAAAACTTCAAAAATTTCAACTGAAGTTAATGTCCTTTGATCATAGGTGATGGAAATTATCTGCCTGTGTTAAGAAACTGAGTGATTAAAATCAAAGTAGGGAAACTACAATTCTCACTAGTGACCACCAGGTGGTACCAAGTGCAGGTCTTGCAAAAATTTGGAAACCAGCTGCCACTGCAATTTTATTCAATGGCCCACCAGATGTAGGTGGCCCTCTACCTGACTGGGGGGGGGCTGGTCAGACCTGTAATTACACCTAGCGGCCACTGGAGGGCTGCCTATCAGCGCTGGTTCCCCGCAGCTGGCGCAGCAGGGTTGCCGGCTGGAAATCAACTTTAAATTTACCACAAGCTATAAAACCTTTAACTTTTCATCCACCACAAGCACCTCTGAAAGATTTTTTTATCCTCTGCAGCAGAACTGAGCAAACTCTATTCAAGATACCCCTAGATCACAAACGCTCTCTGCAAAACTCGAAAATCTCACAGTAAAACGTCTGTTTAAATGCCACGGATATCACAATTTTTTTAAATTTTGTGCAACAGTGATGTGATGTCTGTCTTTTTAAGGCCCACCCCGGGACGCCAAATCTGTTGTAATTTTAGATTTATTGATTAATTGAATATTTATCAAAAAATTATAATTAAAATCATAATCCGATAAAATTAACTCCTAAACCAAAAATCCTCGTTTATGAATTGAAACCCAGAGCTGTCCTCTGGGGGTTTTAATTATGGCTCAAGGGCTCTGATAATTAAAATTATTAAATGTCACTGTTTAATCGACCGGTTTCTGCCGAAACGTGGGGAACTTTGCTTTATTTTGACTGACGAATCACTCTTGCCCCAAAAAAAACACAAAACGCCTTCTCTTTCTACGGAAAATTTATTAAATCAATCAGCCTGATACATTCACCTCCCCGATTCAATAATCTTTACCTACTCAAAACATGCAAAGTTCTACACAAAAAGGGGAAAATATCTAACAAACAAAAAAAAAGCAAAACAGCAAGGGTGTGTGTTTTAATCAACCCAGCAGTTATGGCAAAAAGTGGTAATATGACAAAGGGATGTGGGTTTTTTTTTGAACGGGGTTTTAAAAGTCCGCCAAAAAGCGTAGCCCCAGCGGGACACGGGCTGTCATAAAACCCCCCCCAAGCAAAATTTTTAAAATCAGCTTAGACAAAGAGTCATAAACCTTTTGGCGGCAAGTTAGCAAGCAGTAAAGTTGGAACAAAGAAAAATGGTGAATTTCACCATGAGGTTACTGTCGTAGTCCAGTACAGGCGCTCCGGTGTTTGCCTGTAAACAAAATTGTGAGACGCAGCCGCCTCGGGTCTCAATACAATGTTGCATGCAAATACAATTTCATAAAATCAGACTTAAAAATTGCATTTTCTGATCGCACTAAAAATCCTATCTCTGTCTACCCGCCCAGACTACTTCTAATAAAGAAATCAAAGAAAATAATGAAAGATGGGTATTACTTTGTGGAGCAAATTTTTCAGGGCTGCCCGCATGAGGGGGAGAGGAGGAGGGGGAAAGTTTGGAAGTTAACGTGCGTCCACGATTAACTTCGGGAAAAGCGGGAATCTTCGTCCTTTGGGCCCCCCTTTGCGAAAGGGAAAAATATGATCTGACTGTCAGCAGTTGACTAGAACAAAAAAACAAGGTGGCGATCCGTCTCCCTTGAAACCCCGTTTTTTTTTGGTACGTGTTAAAAACACCCTTGATCGGGTAAAATTGAAAAATTTTTGGCCTTTTATTCCCGGGGAAATTTCTGTCATGAACGTTCTTTTCGTGGCCAACGAAGGAGAATAAATGAAGACTCCACGTGGGACCTCTTCTTCTCCAGAGGATGCTTCCGTTGCGTGGTTATCTGTGGAGATTTCCAGCTGAAAGCCAGGTTTTAAAGCTCCTGCCTTCCATATATAATCTCGTGTGACGTCAAACTTCTTGTGACGTCAGACTTGGGACGTCCACTCCCTACTAGCCGCAGTGCCCACTGGGATTTGTAGTGGCGGACAATACTGGATATAAAATGGCCGATGATGTCGGAAGGCCTGGTGGTGTCCAGCAATGTGTAAATGGTCCAATATTCAGCAAACAAGTGGTCCAACAAACGGTATCGATTCCCAGGTACAGAGTATCGGTACAGTATCGGTTCAAATGTGAAAGGTACCCATCCCTATGGGTAAGTCTGTCTTTTTTAGATGGTAGATTGAAGATTCAGCATTGGTGATTGTTGTTTGGCTTTTTACAAAAAATGCTGTTTTTAGGAGTCTGTGAAGAGGTTGTTATTAAAAAGGTGCTTTCGTTGTGCGATGAGCTAACCCCTCCCTCCTACTTCCCTATATCTAAGGGGATTGCTCAATCCAGCTCTCCATCCAACGGGTCCGGACTTCCCTAAACCTGAAAAGTCTTACTAAGCAGGTTCACTGAAAGTTCTGTTTTAAGCGTGTTCGGGAAAAAATTCCCTAGCCTCTGCCAGCCTACATCCAGAAGTCTCGCCCCTTTTTCAACCAGAGGTCTGGACGACTGAGTAGCCAACCGCAGTCGTTCACAGTCCGACAATCACTCCTGTTAATGGGTGCTCATTCCTAAATTTTAAAATGGGACTTGGGATATGGGCTGGTTTAATTTTAGTGACTCGGCACGAGCCCCAAGGGCGTTTTTTAAAAACTTGGCTAAGGCAACCTCTAAAAACCCCCTATAATTTCTTAGAACCAGGCAACAAGACTTTTTCCACAATGAAAAAACCAAAAAAAAAGGTGACTCAAATAATTGAATGTCCACAATTCAACTAGAATTTTATATGCTTTCTTTAATTAGTAACGCTTTTGCAGGGGTCAGTAACAGCTTAAATTCAGCAACACAATAAATTCAATAATAGAAATAAATCAATCAACTCAACCTGTCTTTCCCTGATGCTGAAACTAGTGAGTTTGGAGAGGTTTTGAAGACGGAGGGTCATCCATGCACACGATGGAACTGTTCCTTAGGGTGACAACGAGTGGTTTCTTGAGGGGGATACGACTTGATCTTCAGTTTTCCTCCTTTAAGTGGCAGGCACTGATACTCCAGGCTTCGATGGTTAAACAGAAACTTTGTTGTCATATGTCTCAGGAGACAATAGCTTCCAGAGGCTGAAGAGTTGAAGGAAACCCCGGGGACATAATTGAGGTTGATTCAGGACTTCCAGGAGCCTGAAACTTAGAGCAATCAGCTGTTCACCGATCAAGTTCACTTCTGTTGTCTGGATAAAAAGGCTGTAGATGAAATCAGATTCTTAATTTTGAGGCACAGTCCTTCAGTGCACACCGGTTGATCCTCTTCAGTGCAGTCGATCAGCAGGGCTGTGTCTCTGTTGTTTTTCCATCTGAGCTTCTTTTCTCCGTCCGATCTTGTTCACTGGTCTTCTGCGAGGAAACAACACCGTTCCTTCCTTCAGCTTTGTCTTTATAGTGCTTGATGCTTTCACCAGTCAGCTCCTTATTAGGCTTTCCAGTTATTGCTCAATCTATTCAGCTCAACTTCTTGGTTATTGCTCAATACTATAGTCATGGTCATCGTGACCTACTGGTTCCTGCTTTTTCGGCCTTGGAGCTTGTTGTAGTCGCATCCTCCCTTCCTCCTGTGTCCTTTAAAGGTTCTCTGTCAGCATACAGCTGGCTCTCGTCACTCTTAGTCATCCTGCACTTCTCTCCCTAATCTGCTCAGTCTTAAACTTTACACAGTATCACACATTGCATTCTCAGCTTTATACATTTACTTGAACACACAATTATAAAATCATCACTTCATTCTTTTTATCCATCACTAATAATCAACATTATATCTTTCATATATGGTTGATTGAGAATTTTAAACCTTAATGTTTTGTATTTATTATCAGCTCTCAATCATATTTCAATCATTTGTGTTCTAACTTGAAAATCAAAGATTACTCGTTTCATTTATTACTTGTAAAAGAATGGAAAATCATCATGCATAATTTCTTTGGATACACTGGTTTATAGTACTGCAAAAGATAAGACAGTTAATATGTATCTCCACACAGGCCTCTCCAGTCCTCTTAGCTCCTGAATATGAGAACATGCCCGTTTCACTCTGCACTGCTTCAACTGTATTTTTTTAATAATTGTTGCATGGATTACACAGAAATATATCTTTGTAATTTTTATGGATTGCACTGGGGATTCTGTCATCTCCTATTTGCCAAGAATCATCAAATGCCTCAATTTTAATGACTGAGGATAACCCACCATGTACTGACGGTGACAAAGGTATGTTTGAAAGAAATTAGGGCTGCAGCTATTAATTATTTTAAAAATCTATCAATTAAAATTTTAGCTAAGCGATTAATCCAATAAGCATAATTTTTGCATTATGGCATATTTTTAAAAGAAAAGCGAATTTTATTAAATAAAACACTGCTTTGGATATACTTTTTTGTACATTTGGGATGTTTATTTCAAACTCAAAACAGATTTTTCACACTCAAAATAGATTTTTCACACAATGAAAGAAGTACAACTTCATACTAAACTTAAAACATCATAAAAATAAAAAAATAAAAATTCATATAAATTTTTTATTGCCCCAAAGACACAATATATTTTTTGCATTATGTTTTGATGTCCAAATTAGATGTAGCCTTCTTTAAAATATAGCAACAAGAAAGTTCCTTGACTACATACAGTACAAAGGCTAAGTTACAGAACAGAACAGAGGTGAATTATTTCTGAATGAAATAAAATTAATACAAAATATGTTTCTGTCCTTAGAGAGACCACTGGCCCAGGTGAGGCACTATAAAGCTTTGCAGGACATGTACAAAAACAAGAAAAAACCCAACATGGAGGATGTTGCCCAGCTTCTGGATCTTGAATTTAAAGCGAGGCGATCTTTCATCGACAGTGATTCTCTAAAGGATCAAGACAGGCACATGAAGACATGAAGGCTTACCCTTGTTTTAGAGAACTAGAACATGTAAGTGAAAGCATGTATTTACAAAGTTTACAAATCAGCAACCAGCAAACACCTGATCATGGATGAACTTGGGCGAATCCTGGATAGAGGGAACCCTGCCTTCAAGCTCTAACAGAAGAGCAGATGGCAGATGTACATCCTTCAATCAAACAAGGTGTGAAAATTTTGACAGGTGGGGGCAGGACTTCCGGGGGGCGGGACATCGGGTGGTGTAGCCGTATGTCGTCATTAACCGGATGTTGTCATTAGAGGGGGGCGAATCTTTCTAATTGTATGTTTTTAGATATTTTTAAATCTAAAAAAAAACATGCAGTTTCTCCACTTTAAAGGTACGCTCACTTAATGCAGGCACGTCACATGAATTTCTGATAAAAAGAGAGAACCTGACAGAAGTGTAATTTTGTGCTCAGTATGCTGTTTCCAAATTAGAAATGGATTCTACAGCTAAAAGTCTTTGTTTGGAATCATGAGAGACTCCATTTGGTAAATTGGATGATAATTTTAGTTACCTTAAGCTTTTCTTTTTCATCTTAGAACAATAATTATTGAGGATTTAGAGAAAACAGTCATCCTGTAACTGCTGCCTCGTCCTTCTGATTCAAAGGCTTCTCATCCGACGTGGGAGCTGGAGGTTGTATCCTTCAGGCGTGGTCTATGTTAAACGTCACAAGAAACTGAAAAAGTCCTCAGACATGTCACTGTTTATTGAATTAAGGCAGGCATCCGCAGCTGTTTCTTGTGGATTGTCTCAGACAAAGTCTTCACACCGACTGTATTCATAAAGTAATTAAGACGACCGTGCTCCTTCCTGGCCCAAAGTGTCGAGCATTGTCTCAGCCAATCCACATCCACTGTTTATTGAATTAAGGCAGACATCTGCAGCTTTGCTGAGGTGTCTCGGGGATGTGACCAAGGGGCGTAACCCTGCACGCTGATCGGATGTCATCATTGGAAACAAAGAAGGTGGTGAATTCAGTAATTCTTCTTCTATCGAGAAATACAGCGCAATCTTTACGGGGAGAGCAGCTTCAAATCTGGTAGCTAAAAAAGTTTATTTTTAACCTGTTACACTGAAATATTGTTAGACCACTTGTTGAGAAAAAAAAAAAGGCGGAATATATTTTAGGAAACAACGAAGGTGGTGAAGTCTGTAATTCTGCTTCTATCGAGAAATACAATGCAATCTTCAGTGGTAAGTATTCATCTTTAAGTGCGTGTGAATGCTCCTTGATAAAAATAATGATGATGTTTAATTTATATTCTTTAGAACCCACAAGTGACAAGCTGGATGGTATCGTTTTAACACACTCCGACTACGGTAATTATTAACTGCAGCAACATCTGGTTTAGTCAAATGGTGAATGCTATTTTATGATTTAAAAAATAAATGAAATTACTTCTACTTACAGATTTAACAACAGATTTAACAGGCGTATTCCTGAACGTTGAACAGGTCAGGTTGTAACCGTCTGCCCCCGAAAAAATGAAAGTTGAGACGGAAACTTGTCAAAAAAGACAATCCGGTCCCAACTGAACATATCCACGGACAAGAGGGTGACCCCATTCATGCACCACAGTCTGTATTATCCCCTGATCATGCGGCGGAAAAATTAACAGCTCCGGAAGAGGAGAATAAGTAAAAAAATATATATATTTTTATATGCATATGTTTTTACCGGTGTATGCGATATTGCAGACTTGTTTTAACCCTTGAATAAATATTTTACAGATATATCTAATGATTTAATCCAGAACCATAGCCTGGATAACATTCAGAAGAACTGTACCAGTTCAGTGCAGGAAGAGTTGGAACCGTCCAGAACCGTTAAAATACCCCGTTTACGGAGTAAGTGAAAGTTTTAGTATTTCAAATTCTGTTCCATCCAAATCTTCACAGAAACCAAAACATTTTTTTTTTCGAAAGATCAACATTGTAAGGTAACTTTATTTTGTTTCACAGAATATCTTACACTGAGGAAAAGGTGGCGACTCTCTGCCCTGTATACCAGGGCGAAGCTTGTTAGACGTTTAATGAATGGTATGTTTAATTGTTATTTTATATGAATGGTACGTTTAATTCTTATTTTACCAACTGAATTAATTTGTATATTTCAACAATTTATTTTTTCTTCACCTTTCCAGAGGCAGCGTTCATGGTAGTGCAGATTCCATCCAGACCCGAATAGCAACAGCGCAGACAGAGAGTTTCTCTATCCTTACGTGACCGTCGTAATAAAGCGTCAACCTTAACGCTTTTGGCTGCATGCCAGACATTCTTACTGAAACATTGCGCTGATATCAAGGTAATTTAAAGTGATCCCTGAGTTTTATTCTTCTTCTTCTTATACTCATGTAAATATGGACAACCAAATCACACATGCGCTGAATGAAATAAGGAATGCTTTTGCTCTGCTCAGTGAAATTCCTGTTAATGCAGAAGTAGCAGATAACATCGGGTTAAGTGATGATTCATCTCCTGCAAACAACAGTGAAAATGTGCACGGTGACTTTTTACACTCACTAGAACAGGCAGTTGAAGATTTAAATAGAGCACCGTCTCCACCCTGCATTCATCAAAATGAATTAGATAACTTACAAATTCCTTCAACGTCACACGCCGCTGATCATACTGGGCAGCATGGCGGTAATTTCAATCCGGAGGTTGCAGTCAACCCTGATCAGATTCAACATGAACGTTTTAATAACATTGAAATAAGGAGACCTTTCACCATCCCACCTTCCTGCCCGGGTAATGTCCCTGATCTTGCAGCATTGTATATAAACATCATACGTATTCTTGCTGAACTAGGCGACACTGGAAGATCTTTAAACAGACGTAACAATATTGTACAGCTAGAATGAGTCGGGGAAAATCTTAACCGTAATGTCACGTTTACCGTTACCGATGATGTAAATATGATCCTGCCTGCTTTCGAGGATTTTTTAGATGAGTTAGTACAGTCCGACGCTGAAATGCCTGCTGATAATAACCTGGAATCTGTTCTACAGGTAGTTAATGACCCTGCAGGATGGTTGAAACATAAGGTTAAAGGAACGTTAGACTGTGAACTGATTAATAAGAAAAAGCGTCACCTGTATATTGTAGATAATACCGGTAATCAGTTATGCTTTGCCATCAGTCTTGCACACGTCTCTGACCCTAGCCTTACTGATTATCAGGCTTTAGAGCTGGGCAGGATGAGGCTCTACAGCTCTGTGTAAATTTGAGACCAGTTTCCCCGATCAATCAAACCCCCTCTTTCTGCTGTTATTTCAAGGTCACTACTATGGGATAAAAAATCTCAAGGGTTTTATAGGGTCGAGAAACATCTGTGCATATTGTTACAGCAGCTATGAAAAGCCAGACACACACCACTTTGAAGGCTATTGCTCGGTTTGTCACTCATACCAGTGTATGCGTGGAATTAACGAACCTGTCGCCTGTGCAGGTTGTCACAGAATCTGTCGTAACTCTTCATGTTTCCGCAGACATAGGGAACCCCGCAACAGACCTAATGCTGACAGGCCTATGAGTGACTGTGAGTTGGTAAAACTGTGCCAGGTGTGCAAAAGGATATACATTATTGCAATCAGCAAACAGGAAAAACCACAAGTGTGTCATGTAAAATACCGTATTTGCGGTGAGAATATATACCTCCTGGTTTAGATGTGACATGCGATGAACATCAGTGCTACATTCAACCAGGCAAACCCTGTAAACAGCTAGATGATAAACAGATTTTTTATGATTTTGAATGCTTCATCGACAAAAACGGTGTGCACATCCCCCATCTGGTCTGTGTTAAAACGTTGAAAGGTAAGGAATGGCACGCTTATGGATTAAATTGCACCCAAAGATTTATTCTCGATTTCAGGAGGACGATGTATAGGGGCTTCACCTTAATAGCTCATAATGCACGGGAGAATGATAGCTACCTCATTCTCACACTTATGCTGCAGTTAGGCATTAAACCCCATCTCATCATGCAAGGAGGTAAAGTTCTCTGTTTAACCGACCCTGATTACAGGTTAAAATGCATTGATAGCCTGTCCTTCATGTGTATGAAGCTTAGTGTGATGCCAAAGGCATTAGGTTTTAGTGATCAGACCAAAGGTTTTTTCCCCCACCTATTCTCCTCTGAACAACGTCTCCAGTATGTGGGGTCTTTTCCTGCTCCATCCTACTACGCATGAGCCTTCAAGACCAGCAGGTGTTTAACAGCTGGTACAGAGAAGTGAGCAAAGGGATCTTTGACTTTAAGAAAGAAGCTCTTCGTTATTGTAAAAATGATGTGGACATTCTTTATCAAGGTTGTGTTAAATCCAGGGTTGAGTTCTTTAAGGAGACAAGTGTGGATCCGCTTAAATGCATCACGATAGCCTCAGCCTGCATGAAGGTTTTTGTAACAAATTTCCTTCCTCCTAAAACCTTGGCCATCCCCTCACTTCTGGACTACAGGTGTAGTAGTAAGACGTTTTCCAGCGCGTCCATTCAATGGCTTGGCTGGATTTCAGACAGCAGAAAAATAGACATCGAACATGCATTAAACAAGGGGGAAAAGGAAATCGGTCCATATTCTGTGGATGGGTTTGCGGAGATTTACGGTGGAAAGGTTGCATTCGAATTTTATGGCTGTTTTTTCCACGGCTGTAAATTGTGTTATTCACCTCATGATTAGAGTCCTTTGAGAGGCACAGCATTTCAACAGTTTTACGCAGTGAGTGTTGAGAGAAGCAAGGTACTCCAAACTGTGTATGGTCTTCGTCTCAAGGTTATTTGGGAGCATGAGTGGACTGAAATGAAAAAATCAGACCCGGGGGTGATCAGCTTTCTTGAGAAAGTTAATGCACCCGACCCGCTATCACCCCAAGATGCTCTGTATGGTGGTTGCACCTGCCCTATAAGCCTGAGGTACACAGCGGGGCCGGGTGAAACTGTAGATTATGTGGATTACACATCTATGTACCCTTATGTAAATGCTAACTGCGTCTTTCCCCTCGGGCACCCTACCATCATTTACAAAGATGTTGAAGACCCCAGCAGCTACTTTGGCATCATCAAAGCTGTGGTCTACCCCCCACGAGGTCTCTTTTTCCCCGTTTTGCCTTACAGAACATCCCAAGGTAAACTTGTGTTTACTCTATGCCGCACCTGTTGTAACCATGTCATGGATGTTGTTCCAGAAAATGGTGTGGATTTACACATCTTTTCAGCCCATGTATGCTGAATTGCAGAAAATGAATAAAAATATTACATTTGTGGAAGGATTGCCTCATTCTTTTGAAGATGAAAACCTGTTTCCTCCTGATCAGAATCATCTGGTTATTCTAGACGATGTAATTGCCCAAGCCTCAGATGATGAAAACGTAACGAAGGTCTTTACACAGTTTCGTCACCATCGTAATATGAGCGTCATGCTGTTGACTCAGAATGTATTTCATCAGGGAAAGTACAGTCGCACCATTAGTTTGAACACTAATTATATGGTGTTGTTCAAGAACCCGAGAGATAAACTGGAGTTGAATATATTAGCCCGCCAAATGTTTCCATCGCAAAAGAGTCTCTTCCTGGAGAGTTTTGAAGATGCACCGAGAGACGCTCATGGTTATTTAATCATCGATTTCACACCTACCTGCCCAGAATATTTCAGACTGAGAACGGACATACTTCCTCACCAGTGGCCTGCTGTGTACATGCCCAAAAAAAAAAGGAAAGTCTCATGTCTGCAAGTAAAAAAAAGGAATGTCCCATTAATCAGGGCTCTATCCACGCCATCCTCAGAAGTGTAAAGATATTCTCGCACACTGGCCCTTTTGACTTTTTTCGGCTCTGTGTGAGATTGCTCTGAATTTTTAAAAAGGTAACATTAAACTATCGCCCTCTAAACACCGGAAATTGCGAAAAAATCATCAGGCCTTTTAGCTGAAAAAAAGAAACGGAAAAAAAAACGTAAACAGCTGGCTCTCAAAAACCCGGGGAGGTGGTTTATTCTCCACATCAAAAAGGCTCTTGCCCCTTGATCGGGTGATCTAGTGGCTGGAATCATCAGGAGATAATGTCTTTACAAACATCGCAGAAGATGTTTCCTTTCCCCTCATCAGTTCAGGCGTCTGACCCATTAAAAAAACGTCCATCAGACAGACGGCGGAGGAGAATTTGGATGCTGAAATGAGAGCGATATTGAATCCCCCCGTTTTGACTTCTTATGAAAAAATAAAAAAATATGATGCACTTTTGCAGAGGTATCTGACTCTACTCAAAGGCAGGGGTGAAAAAGGAAAAAACCACGGGTGATTTTGACGCTTCAGCGTGACACATCGAGCGAGACTCCAGAGCATAAACAGCAGAAAAAAAAACATTACCATATTGCTTGGGGATCAGATTGTTATGGATGTACTGAAAAGCCTGCCAAAGCAAAAACCGTAAAAATGCTGATTAAAATTTTGAAAAAAATTATCCAAAAGAAGGGGGTTGGACTTCGCGAGGAGAATTTGTAATTTAAAGGAAATGTTGTAAAGGGGTCCCATATGATTGACTTGTTGAAAAATTCTCATGCTAACGTTTAAAAAATCTGGAGCACCGCTACACAAAGGACGGTCAGACTTTCTGCATACTTTGTCAGAGGTAAACATCCCTTTATCTTCTGTCAATAACCCTTATGCTCGTGATGAATATAGACAGCTCAAAACAGAGGGAGAAGGATCATTTATTGAAAGTGCTGAAGCATTCCCTTGCATTAAGCAGAGAAGAAAAAAGCAGATAACTCTTTCTCCCCATTGGTCGAGATCCGAGCAGGAAGACCCTAAAAATACTAACATCAAGCTAAAAAAGTCTCTTCGTTAAACAATACTACCTCCCCGATGGATCACATTTTCATCATAAACCGTTATAAGAAAATGAGACTTGTAACCTATTTCTTTCACTCAATAAAATCTTTATTGATTATATTTTCATGTCTAGCATCATGCTCTACTTCACACACACACACTGATATACATTTTCATTAGAATTTAAACAAAATAATTAAAAAAAAGACTTAGGATTTAAATTCCTTAGTTTCCTTAATTCTTAGTGATACAATATTTTTGATGATCGGTCTTTAAAAAATGTTACGATGCTTGACAGGTAGAAATCAAAATTCGGAGGAAATCCATAAGAGTCAAAAAAGCTGGCTTCACCATTCTCTTCCAGAGTCAGAGCCAACCAGTCTTCACCCGGCATGTGTGAAGGATGTGTGTTCACTATAAAGTATGCAGGTCCTGTGAGTGTGTCAGCGAGCAGCGGCAGCTGGTCGCATGCCCAAAACCCGTAAAACAAATCTCCCCAAAGCAGATGATGCAGTAGATCCTCAATTTCATGATTATTCATGTCTGATTAGATTATTAAAAAATTCCCCCACACACGCCTTTTTGAATAAAATCTCTAAAAATAGAGTCAAAAACAAGCGTAGATGATCAGCGTGGTAGTATTGGGCAGGGGTTATCAAAAAATCGCATTTCCCAATCTTACATTCCCCGGAAATTGAAGATAGAGCATCTGTGTCCTCACCCGGGTTAAGATTAAATACGAAAAAGAGTATCCTTGATTAAATTCTTGATGGTTTTCCCCTTCAGGGGAAGATCTTTTAGATGTCGTCCTGTAGCCGTAAAAAAGTTGTAATACTCTCTCACTGAATTGCCTTGGTTTAAAATTGGGGTTGGAAGGCCTTAGCAGGAATTTGTCTACCATCCTTACAAAGGGCTAAATATTCCATATCAAAAGGATTAAAGTCAAACAGTTTTGAGATCGGTTTTCCTGTAAAAGCGTTATGATCCAGAAAACCAAATCACCAATTACTTGGGAAAGAACCCTAAAAAAATATTCTCTTGGGTCCCACCCCCTTGAATTTTCAAGGAGGAAAAATTTTTTACATTCACATGTAAAAAGTATGATAGCAATTTGCTTTTCATTAAAGGTGGTGTGACCCAGTCGTACAGCGGGGACGGTAATTTTTTTGGGAAAAAAAGAGAGGCTCCTAAAAATCCTGATTTTTGAAAGGGAAACCCTCTTGCGGCCATGAGACCAAAATAGAATCGTTGGCTCTTGTAAATTTTATTTTTGGGGGTCAACAGAGTTTAAAAAAAAGTCCCCTCCGCAGAAAAATAGTCTGCATGCAAGGGGTCCTAGAAGATTCCCTTTCCCGGGGGGTGGAATTTTTTTTTTTTTTTTCCCGTAAACCCTGCTCTACTGTTAAGACCTCGGTTGGGGCCCGTTATTTTAAAACCGTAGAGTTCAGAGCCCCGCAGGTTTTAAAAAAATATACCAGAGCTAAACTCGGCTTTTTAAAGAATCCCCCAAAAATTTTTTAACAATGTCTCAATCATGGCTCTATATGGATGTGTGCGCTGGAATTTTTAAAAAATAAAATCGATCCCCGAAGAGTGACATCACACTGACTAAAGATGGTGTTTAACGGGTAGTTGATGAGTCCTACAGGTGCATCATTCGGCAGGTTTTTTTTCCACCCCCTTAGAAATTTTTTCATTTTGAGATTGCAATAGGGGTATCGTTAAAGATCCAAGTATTTTCTCCGTCTCCCGGAATAAAAAACTAGATCTGGCCTGCATCGGTGATTGCTGATAAAGGCTGGATCTCGGGGGTAAATTTTATCTTCGATCGATAGCTGCGTCATCGGGGAAAATAAGTCCAAACTCTCCCAGCGTTGCACTCTGATGAATTTTTTTATGTAAAAGATTCATTATTTAAATATATAAAAAAAACTTGCGGAAGACTTCCGTCCTCTTCGTTTGTCAGCTCCAATTGATCTCCTTTTTCATGTTCGTCTTTTTTTAAAAGTCCTAAAAACCCGTTACCAGGGGGGTTTTTTCTTGTTTTTTTTTTTGGGGGATAAAACCCCCAAATTTCCTGAACCTTTTTGGAGGGGTTGGAACCACTCATTTTTACTCACGGCTCTACCTATGACGTCCAAAAAGCGATATTTGATGCATCCGTTTTCAGATGGGGTTTTTGCAATAGCAAATTTTTTTTTAAAAACCAGAGGGGAACAAAGCGAAAAAAATTTTAAAAATAATGACCCCAATTTCGCGTCCGTACATCCCGGGGGCCCCCAAAACCCTGGCAGATTACCGCCTGATTGACTTACATAGTACTGTACAAAGCGAATTAGGATCACGTCTCAGACTTAGCTGTGCCATTTTCTCTCTTGCCTGCTTGGTGCACAGTTTTAAGGGGGACCAGGGGAATATGAATGATAAACAATCGGATTTAGTTTTTATATAATCTCTGGAATAGTTTAAACAAAAAAAAATTTATCTCAGGCTACGTTTTTAATATCACCGGTCTGGAAGTGTAGTCTTATGACGGTCTTTTCCGTAGACGAAATTTACAGGAAACCCTTTTGTCTGATTTTAATTTTCTATATGGATATTTTCAATATGTCTTTTGGAAACTGGAAGGTAGTGGGCGGGGTTTTAAACGCCAGGGTAACCATATCACTGAAGTCGCCTTGTACTTTGAGTAAAAAAGGTGCAAAAGCGTTGCCTGCTATTTTTGGGGTGGAAAACCCCGTCGCTGTAACAGTTTAAGTGATAGAAAAACCAGCCTTTATATCCGCCGGAAAAGGAGCCAGTGTTGGTTCACCTACATGAATCCATTCCCCCGTTTTACCACCCAGCATATAAGCTAGAGTGCTGAATAAGCGTATCTCATACCGACCGCCTTTTTGAAATGCAAATCTTTTTTTAAAATTGCTTGGAATTTCATGCGGATATCAGAGTTTTTTTTTTTAAAAAAAAATTTCCATCTCTGTCTCGAGTTGAAAAACGCTTTTTTATAGTAGCCCCCTCTAATCCTCTGCGTATGGATCTTCCCCACCCAAAATCCTCCATTCAAAGTAGGCTACATGATCCGGTAAAATTTTGCCATGTTTTGGGGATAAAAAATCTCTGCTAATGCAACCAGCCATTGGCCTTCTAAATCAATATGTTGAGCTAATTTACACAGAAACTTGAGCTGGGATTATTCCAAAGACTTCCTTGGCTAGCGTTAAAGGAAAGGGTTTTTAATGTAAAAACCGCCTTCCCTCTTCTGTTCCATGATGCTATATGAATCGAAAGGTTTCAGCGCATCCTTTTTTTATACGTCCGGAAAATTTTCAAAACCTGATCCAACTGTTGAAATTTCTCAGGCCAATTTTTTCCCCAGCTTCAAAACCTGTTTGAACTCCCTAGACTGTGCGTTTTTTAATATCTTTTCCACTTAACATCTTGTCGTTACATATTTTTACTTTTTGGGGGGAAGTTCCTCTGCGTAAAGGAAACCCTGGATAGGTTCCCCGTCCAAATCTCTTTGAGTTTGTAAAAAGGAGGAGATCGGGGTTTTGCTCATACACTTGGAAATACTTCATCCGTTCAAAATCTGTTCGTTTTTTTGTCAAACACTCCACGGACCTTGGATATTCTGACAAGGATCCCCTTGTTTAAAACGTTGTCACTGAGTCCTTGCAATATCTGTTGGACTTGACACCATACAGATTCTGAAACACTTAAAAAGGCATTTTCTGAGGTCACTTCCTTAGGGGTATTTTAATGCTGGTGTGGTAGCTGTGGTTGTAGCTTCTAGCTAGGTTTTGGCAGGAAAATTTAACGTATTGCCGGGTGTTGTTAGCTGTAAAATATCTCCCCATCCTTGTTTTTAATGTGCGGTTAAAACCTCTCAAACCCAGAGGCTTTTGCTTCACTTACTGTGGAAAAAATTTTTCAATACCGTGTTTTCCTCATTAGAAGCTTAATTTTTCTTGTTAAAAAATTCTTTGCCTGCATCAGTCTGAAGTTTTTTAGGGACCTGACTTTCTTCTTCTTTCTAAAAACTGATTCAAAAGCCTTTAGCACCTCTGTAGCAGTTTTCCTTTTTCAAAACCCGTACATACGCCCTCTTTGAAAAGATGTCAAGATGTTTTTATAAATAATTGTAATCGTCATTTTCTTTGGGCCAGATCTTGCATGTCACAGAGATCGGCTTGGAACTGTTTCAATGGTCTGGTGACAAAAAACCCTGTTTTTCGGGAACTTTATTCTTGCAGGTTTATGTAGAGTATAGGTATCTTCTCCTAAAAAAAATCTTTAAATTTTTTAACTGCTACCTTCTTTCCCGTTTCATCTTGCAAAAAAACCCCCCCAAAACCCTTCTAAACCCCCTAAATTTCCCGATTTGATGGATTGTAATATAGATTCTTCATCAATCTTCTTTCAGCCATCCCAGTCTTATGCTCACTCTGACGACTACTTGTGAAATAAAGAAAAACAAAAAACCCGGGGGGATATTTATCCTTCTTTTTCTTTACTTGTATTTTAATAGAAAAAACAGAAAAACATTCAGACAATAAAGATCCCCATTTAAACACTACAATCTTTAAAAAAAAGATATATATATTTTAATATTATATATTTTAAAATATATATATAAAATATATTATTATATTATTATATAGATAAAAAAATATAGATAAATATAGATATATACATAGAGATTTTTAGATATATAATTTTAATATAAAATTTTATAATATAGAAACATAGAGACATAGATATAGATATACATAGAGATATAGATAGAGAGATAGATAGAGAGATAGAGAGATAGATAGAGAGATAGATAGAGAGATAGATAGAGAAGATAGATGATAGACTAGATAAGATAGATAGATAGATAGATAGATAGAAAAGATAGATAGGATAGATAGATAGATGAAGATAGATAGATAGATAGATAGATTAGACTATATATAAAAGGGACGAGGCAGCAAATTCAGGATGACCCTTTTCCCCAAAAATCCTCAATAATTATTGCTCTAAGAAAAAAGAAAAGCTTAAGGTAACTAAAATTATCCATTTTACCAAATGGACTCTCTCATGATTCCAAACAAAGAAACAGGATACTGAGCACAGAATTTACAATTCTGTCAGGTTCTCTCTTTCATCAGAATTTAGTGTGACGTGCCTGCATTAAGTGAGCGTACCTTTAAAGTGGAGAAACTGCATGTTTTTTTTTTAATGTAAAAACATCTAAAAACAAACAATTAGAAAGATTCCCCCCCTGGTTAATCTGGTTAATGACGACATACGGTTACGCCACCGGATGTCCTGTCACTGGAAGTCCCGCCCTAGGAAGTCCCGCCCCACCTGTCAAAAGTTTCACACCTCGTTTGATTGAAGGGTGTATATTTAGTCTCTCAGGCACAATTTTACTAAGTCTTCAAAAAGATTACAAAGGTCCCAGTGCCAGACCAAGGTAAATATCACTGATCAATTTTTATTATATTGAAATGTAATTACTGTACATAAATTATTGCTTAATCATGTTGTTTGAAGAGTGAACCACTCCATAGCAGTAGTGAAGGCTTTACCAGAGATGTTCCCATCAGCCCAGGCTCTACCCAAGAAGTTAGGACATGCAAGTGAGGCCTTATTTCATATTCTTCAGGTAAGAATTTTTTGTGTTTTCCAGTTCAGTCTTTTACTGTGATTATTTTATTTGATTTTTATGTTTGCCTTAGTCATCAGAGGAGCCTAATCTGTTCCTGCAGTCAGGGCCACTCATCAGCCCCAGTCACTCTCAATTTCTCAGTCTCTCCTTTAATGTTGCTAGACCTAGACCTAGTCTACCTATTTTTCAGACGAATGGATTTTCTTCAGGATAGCTCTGTGTGAGCATTATGATTATTGATTTATTAATATTTATCAAGAATTATAATTTAAATAATAATTGAGAAAAATAATTTCTTAACCAAAAATTATTACATACGAATAAAAATCAGAGATGTCCTCTGGTGTTGTGATTATGGGCTCAAAGCCATTAATAATTACAATTAGTTAATCATCATTAATAATTAATTATTAATCAAAACCACTAAATGTCTGTTTATTCAACTGCTTCACCAAAGGTGGGGGAACTTTGACCTTATTTTGACAGATAGATCACTCTTGCACAAAAAACACAAACGCTTCTCTTAAATATATGTGTGGAAAATTTATTGAAGCCATAAAGCCCTGATATACCACCATTCTGGTCCAAAAACGACGACTAAAAATTACTACCTAACAATAATATTAAAAGAAAATATATGCACATTGAGTGTCTATGAAGATCAAACCAGCAGTTTTATGGACAAAATGTGCGATTTGGGTTAACTTTGAAAGACAAAGCCTACTGGTGTGCTGATGTATCGACTGTGGCGATCTGCTAGTAAACGGTGGGCTGTGCCCTTAGCCACTAGTAGCTGATTGCCCCAAATTTCGAACAAAGAGTCATAAAACTCTGAGGTGGGAACTTGGAAAAACTCCAGTAATAAAACTGGGACAAAGGAGTGGTCAGGCCGCAAGGCTCAGGCCGCAGCTGCATTGAATGGAAAAATGTTAAAAGTCCATCTTCTAACTCCTGGCTGATTTGGAATCAGCCGGGCAAAAACATGAACATGCACCTTGCTGATCGAATCCGCTCTCTGCGATTCAGTGCACTTGCATAGCAAATAAAAACAGCTCAGCATAAAACACTTCAATCAGTCTTGCATGCAACAAGTTGATACCTTGGAATAACTGCTGATGATTCTAAATCACCTTAACTATGCCTCATCCTGCCCAGACCTCTAATATTAAATTATATTAAAACTGATTTAATATAAATGAACAAAATTACGTTGATGTTTATTTCTTCTGTCCACTGGTTGAGTATGGGTCAGGTCTGAAGAAAAACGAGGGGGAGATCGCGTGTCCGTGATCAACTTAAAAAAAAAAAAAAAAAAAAAGTAAACTTCTCATCCGTCCAAAACGGGGAACCGCTTAGTCAACAATCACAAGGGGAAACTCATCTCCTTGGAAATAAAACCTCTGTGGGTTTTCACCTGCGCTGGGTGCTGGCGTGGTTTTCGATCAGTATATAAATCTTCTAACCTTCTTGTATCAGACAGAATTCCAGCTTTCAAGCTCTTCCGGGAATGGCCGTGTGGAGGAAAAGTTCGCCTGCAAGCTTTTGTCTCTCTAGATATGTGCCTCCGTTGTGTCGTCCCGTGAGACACACTGGAAATGGCAACTAAAGTTTATTTTCCACGGGTTTTGTAATCCCAGGTGACGTCACAGCTGCAATGTCTGTTGAGCTATGCATGTCGAACTGCGCAGACTAGTCGGTCTGTACGACCAAAATGGATGACCCCAACATCTGTCTTTGGTTAGCATCTCCGTGAACTCTCGGCAAGGAAGGTTGATGTTTGTCTTTACAGTAAGTATGGCTTTGATGGTAGGAACAGGGAACCTATTTCTGTTATTAGTCCACATATCATACTGGAGCAGTATTTCCAGGTAAGCACATGACAACAGACACTAATTTAGCCAGGTTAATGTGTGAGATGTCATTTTCTGTAAAGTGGTTAAATACTATGTTCCATCTCTGACTGAGTGGTGTGTTCGATCTTCACCATTCATCAACTGATACCCCCTTAAAGAAATTGTGCAGGGCAGAAACATCGTCAAATAAGTCATCTTCTTTGATAGTGAAATTAGGGAAACCAGCTGCATGCTTTCCCCATGCTTGTAAATAGTTCACCGCTGCAGTGAAGAATGACTGGGATGTTCTGAGAAAGGTCTCTCTTGTCATTGCTGCATTTTCCTCAAGCTCCCTCAGAAGTCCTCTGGCCAGAAGTGGAATAAAGTTGTTGTCATGTCTTGCTGTGACATTTGCCTCAAGGTTTCTCAGAGTTGCAGCTAGCTCCACACCAATGCAGTCCTGACCTTCAAGGATTTTGATTGTGTCACAGAATATGGTCAGGTTTCCACGGGCAAGGCCAACCACATTTCAGTCAATGGATCTTTGAACATTGTTTGCAGGACAACAGGGCATCTCTCTTCAGAGAGAAAAAAGATTTCAGTGGCGCATAAATTTTCAACACTCTTTCCAGAGCAGGGAGCATGGAAAGCCAACGGACATTGCTGTGTCCTATAATGTTGCAGAACTCCAGTCCAACAATCTCAAACTTTTCAATCTTTTTACTCTAACAGTAAAAATATGAAAATATCCAAATATTTTTGTGAGAAGGTACTCAACATCAATGGGGATGGTATCGAAAGCTGTTCATTATAAATGATGTGGGCAGGACAACCCAAGCCAATAACCTCCCGCTGCAGAGAATCTTTCACTTTGGTGTGAACATTGACCCTCCCCTGCCTATTCAGTCCTCCAAAGTTGATGCTTGTGTTGTCGGCAGATAATGCTACTACTTTTTTTTCTAGGGTGTATTTTTCTATCACCACCAGGATCTGAGCTGCATGTTCCTCTGCTAAATATTTTCAACAAAATCAAGCAGTTTTGTTTCTACTGAAATTCTCCCATCATATATTTTGCAAAATTTTACTATTATTGGCTGAATCTGTAGACAGGGACACCAATTCAACCTGGTCAAGGTCCTGTGTTGGCATATTGGTGGCCCATTGCTGCAAAGATGTTCCTAATGGAATCACCTTTGGTCCTAGCACATGGAAACTTTGGCTTATAAAGCTTCCTTGTCAGTTGTGCTGTGCAGTAACTATGACTGTGTTTCATAGTAAGGTATGCTAAGATTCCCTCCTGCATGGCTAAATCATATTCTTTTTGAGAAGGCACTACCTTTTTGAAGAATGTTGTGACACAAGGCAGACTTGCGCTGGCATTTAAGGAGGCTTTGTGTTTCTTTGTTTGCTGATACTCCACCACAGCAAATCTCCCACAACTGGCAATAGAAAATGATGATTTACAAAGAGTGCAGTGCACCGTTGTGTCATCTTGGTTTGGCCGACAAGGATGTAGAAATGGAAATTCTGCTTGTAATTTCACAGTAAAATGACACTTTGAAAGAGCCATCTAGTCATAAGGTCTCATCCGTCTTCTTCCCTCTCTTCCCAACAGTCTTTTCCTCTATGCTTTATTCTTCTTTCTATCAGTCTATTTTCCTCCTCTCTTTGACTCTTCCTTCCAATTAGTCTATTTTCCTCCCCTCTCCTCTTCTATCAATCTTCCACTACTCTAAAACATAGATGTAATATAAACACAATCCCCTCCAAAACCATTGAAACATACAATTTAATGAATAAAATTGCATTTTAGTTTAATAGCCTTTAGAATTTGGTTATTTTGTGATATTAAACAGAGTCCATCCTAGTATTATCTTGGTATAAATATTGAATAAAAAAAAAAAATTTCAACAACTTCCTTAGCTGATGAATTGCCAAAAATGCTATATTTAGCAAAAGCAACTATTGTTATTTTGAGCTACAAGCTGATACAACAGAAGAAATAATCTCTCTCTCATCATTCTTAGTCAGTGCAGTTCTTGCCTCATTCAGTTTCCCTTTCACTGACTCTTTCATAAGTTCAAACTCATACCTAGCTCTTGAAATATAAACTAAATATCACCATTTTATTCCTAAACATCGTATTTGGATAAACAAAATAGGACATCACTTTACAATAAGTTTCTTTTAATTATACTGTTATGATTTCTCCCACTCTCTCATTCATGCTGCATCTACTCTGCTCTTGCCTTTTCTTAATCAAAGCTTGGGCACACCAAATTTTGACAACATTAATAAAGTTTCCCATGGACCAAACCTGTATGATGGCAAGGATCAACCCAGTCAAAAAAAAAATAGGTTAAATCACACATACCATATCACAGGACAGCTCCCCGTCAGTGGTAAGCAGCTTGCGCTCTGCTCTTCTGTTCTCCTAGCTTGACTTGTTCGTATTATTTTTAAAAGTTGCTGCGCTTGGCTCTTTTTCTACTTTGTAACAGCAGCATGACCAGCTATCGTAACAGCTGTTGTTGCGCACAACATGCTCACTCACGCTTTCCACCCAGCAACTGTAACAGTCTACGCTTCAGATTGTTTTCCTTCACAAAACGCTAAAATTGGGGACATTTCCAGGGACAGCTTTAGCGGGGGACAGGTCATTCAAAGTGGGATGTCTGGTCACCTTACTGTAAATCAAGAGGACCTTGGTCTATTTTCCTCCAGCAAGGAGAACCTGGGTCATTCCTGTGACTCCTTGGTGAGTTAATTATTGAAGAAAAATAGCAAGAATTATTTGAATATAGCAACACGGCACAGGTTACATAATATTAAGTTAACTTAAGTACTATACTTTGAAGGGGTTATGCGCTAACCTGTGTCTGGATATGGAAAAAAACAACATGATAAAGTCCTTATGACAGTAAAATGAGCTATTTAAAGCCAATCAAGTTCAGTTATTCTTTTCTTTTTAGAAAATAATTTGGGTAAGAATGCCCCTATATTGAAAAAAAAATTACCATGAAATACCGTAAAACCAATATTTTTTTTAAAACCGTGATATGAAAATTTTCCCATACCGCCCACCCCTGGTGTACAGGGCCCCCTGCAGGAGAGTACCCACAGCACCATCACCTCACCTGACCCACACAACCACAACACCAACATGCATTATAGTGTAGCACACAAAAATTGCAACATCGCACCACACACCTGACGGTCAGGTCCTGGCCCACACAAATATGCCACAGGAGTGCTGTCTCTCCCCTGAGCAGACACATAAATCTGAAGCACGTAACTTGGGTCTCAGGTGGGCAGGGATAGATGCATAGTGACAATTTTTTGGTGTTACTCCAGTCACTCACTGGCTTTGATCAGAGAAAATATGCATTGACCACACTCATTCACACCCAAGGGCAATTTAGATCGACCGATTTATCTAACAGTCATGTTTTTGGACTGAGGGAGGAAAACGGAGTACCCAGTGAGAACCCACACATGCACGAGGAGAACATGCAAACTCCTTGCACAAAGACCCCCAGCCTGCAGTCGAACCCAGGACCTTCTTGCAGCATGGCAACAGTGCTACCAACTGCGCCACCATGCAGCCCATTTATTTATTAATTTTCGGATTTATACAACATAACATTATGTAAGTAACAACCCTCACTTTTACCCCTTTCTTCCCACCACACCTCCCCAAAGCAGGTTGGAAGAAAAAGAAAAAAAACATACACACACACACACAAAAACTGTACCTTACAGTGAAATCTTCTTTGGTCATCGGTAACTGCGGTCAAAATATACTTAAATTACAGACAAATATTTGAACACAAAATGTTTAGGTGTCATGAGAGCCCTCTCTGCAGTGTGATATGGTCAATAAATGGTTGCCATATCTGATAGAATCTGTTTAATGTCCTTGATATCTCAAATAAACTTTTTTTCAATATTTAAATATTTAAGAGTATCTCTGGGTGTGAAAGGAGATCATATCCATGAACCTCAGAGTAGAGGTAAATCTTGCACCAACATCTGTGAAGTTCTTTACAAAGAAAAAAAAAATATGCGCCAGTGTACCATCCGACTGTTTACATTTTACACATGGTTAAACAGATAAAAAGAATGAGTGCAGTTTAACATGCAAATAATAGAGTCTGTGTAAAACCTTATATTGTATTAGGTGGTGTTTTCAATTAATTGAACATGTATGTATGCTATAAAGGCATTTACCCCATGCATCTTAGATGATGGTGCCTATTTCCGTCTCCCAACACGCTCTCACATGTTGCGTACTTGGAGCGGTTTGAGCTGCAAATATATTTACAAACATGGATACTAGCTTTTTGGTCCCAGCTTCCTTTGTTACAAGAGAGTACACTTCGTCTGGTGAATTATAAATTTAAAATTTTAAAATGTTTGCTCTGGTGGATGGGCTTCTGTCACATCTAGCTTATGGAAAAGGCACCACGTGCCAAATAAACAAACGTAAACTAATTAAATTTTTGTTTAGGACGCACACGGATGTATGTACAGGATGGTTAGACAGAAGACCATTTCTTATTTTATTTAGATCAGAATTTTGGTAATACATAAATCAAAAAATCAAAAAGTCGAAAACAATTAAAATAAATTTGTTTTTTTAAATTAGAGTAAAATCTCAAGGTGTGTTCAGCTACTGCTGGTGTACATCCCTTCTTAATTAAGGTGGTGCAGAATGAAGTGTAGTGAAGTGTTGTGAAGTGTTTGCATGGTAAGAAAAATGCAGGGGGTCCGACAGGGCCTCAAAGGATTTCATAACCAGAGATGTCAGGGCCACAGGCTCGTGTGCTTTTTACCCGGAGATGGTGCGTTTCTTGTGGACCAGGATGATTATTGAGCGTTTTAAGCACAACATTAACCTCACACAGCTCCAGAGACTTGTTGAAGATCTGAGCAAAGATGGGGGCCAGTTGGTCAGCGCCGGTCATCATGCAGAAGGTGGAAATACCACCAGGTCCTGGAGCTTTCCTGGTGTTGTGACACTAAAAGACCCTTTTTTACCTTCCTCTGAGATCCTTAAGGCAGGCAAGGGGTCAGAAGGGAGAGGGGAGGGGGTTATAGAGTTTTTTTATGGGTGGTGCAGGTAGTCCTTATGTGTGGGAGTGTGGTATAGGTGCATGGGTGTTTTTTAAATCTGCAAAAGAAGGTGTTGACGTTGTCAGTGTGAAATGTGATCAGACTGCTGTTCACGGATTGGCCATTTGCGTGGTCAGCCGAAGTCTGACTGCAATATTCAGCGCCAAAGTAGGAGAAAGAAGGACAAGCCAATGATTTTACAGCACATCATGGCAGTCCTGGGAAAAGCTCAAAAAGCTCAAGAGCCACTGCAAAAATATTAAGGGCCAGAGGCGAAAGCCATGGTGGTCATTCAAAATCATGGACATTATTTATGACCATCGTCCTAACAGTTGTGGACGGGAGAGTTGTTTGGACTCTGCAACCTCACCGTTTTAAGAGGATATGTGTGACGGTGAGTGTTAATTTAATTTGCACAGCACACGTTGCTGTCCAACTTAATTCGATGGAAACACAACAGGTTTTGAAGTGAAGTAGAGCAAGGCTGTGATGTGCTGGAACTGGGAATGGAAAAGAGGCATTAGTGATGTCATTCAGGTCCTGCAAACTGCTGCTGGGTCATTAGCTGAGAAGCTGTTTTTTAGCTTCTTGCTGTAGCTTATTTTAGTTGCCCTGATTTCTTTGGTCAGTCTGTTTCTTGCCTGCTTATATAGCGGCCGGGCCCCACTGCTGTAAGCGTCTTATTCGTTCCGATCTTCAAGGAGCTTGAAATGAATAATGACTTGAAAATGTTGGTTTACTTTTATGACTTATTGGTTTTGCTTGGAAAGCAGCAAGCTCATTCAAACCAATAATGCCAGGAAATTGTGAAGTGAAAATGGAGAAAAAACACTCTTTAAGTAAAGAGATGCAAAGCCCTAAAATGTGTTAAGACTTTGAGTCTGCTTGTTCAAGAATAAGACAAACTGGTGTTTTAGAACCTGCAGTAATTACAGTAAAAAGAATAAGACAGTTGAATCGTTTCAAATAATGAATGCAGGCACGAGGTTGTTTTTAAACCCAAGCTTGACATTCACCTATCAAGCAGCTAATACCAACTGGTGATTACATTGTGACATTTACAATGGATGGCTTACATGATTTCATATGTTCCGCCGTGAAACTTTTAATGTCAGTCCCTTACATGTTTAGAATTCCCTTTTTTATTTCAGAGGGTAAATGCAGCTGGAGAAAATATGTAGCTATTTAGCATTCTTCTTTGTCAGTAATTAATAAATCCAATAGGCATCATTACCTTTTTAAAGTAACAGATTAACTTCCAGCCTGTACATTTCAGTGAGTTGTTTATATGACCATCTCTGCAACACAAATAACCCACAGTAGAAATGTGACAGCACCAAATTAAGCAGAGAAATAACAGTGTTAAAGTGCAAAGTTAAGCTGGGTGACTTGTGAAGAAAGGCTCCCTAATGCATAATGGATCAGCCCTTGAACCTCTTTAAAATAGAGCACTGTCACCCCCGGTTACATGTGGCCCCGAATCATAGGCTAAGCCCTGCTCTATCCATCTGCACATTATGTGTTTATTTTGATAAAAACATTGCTCTATGTGCCTTCCACTTGCAGCGGCTCAACAAGCGTAACTGTGTCTCAACGATCAGGCAGTCGCACACAGCAGGAAGACTGATGATGAAGCTTCAGCAGCATGCTGAGCAGTGCTGCCAGTGTGTTGTCTCTAATGTTTTAATTTAAAAATGACAGGTATTCACCTACCTACACTACAAAGTTATAAAGTGTCTGCATTGAGCTCATATGTGTCAGTTTTGTAGGTTATACAATTTGTTACCAGATGTGTGATATTTACTTAAAATCCAAAAACACACTTCCATCTCAAGCAAGTGCCATGGCAGTTCCTGAATCAAAGTCAACTCCGCACACAAATGTGCTTCCCTTTTAGACTATTTTGAACATCCTGCTGTGTTGCATGGAACTTATTTATTGCACATGAGTTTTATCTGACTGGTCTCTGCTTTTCTGGAAGCACGTATTGCACTTTAGTGAATAGGAACCATGGCAGAGCGGGCAGGATGAAGACTAGGCTGTCACTGTTAGCAGTCAAGCGCTTATTCATGAAATGAAATTACTCTCTGACAATGGCAGTGCCTTGCTTTTGAAACTGCCTGTCTTTTCTGAACTGTAAATCATTTGGCTTGCACCTCTTCCCCAACTGCAACTCCCTCTCTTTGCCTCTCCTTCTGGGAAAGTGCAACTGCAGAACACGTTATTCTTACCTCTGCACAAAGGGGATTGTCATCAACATTTTCACACTTTTTTTCGACACCCAGAAGGGATAAAGCAAACACTGATTCGATGATAGCCCCTATTTACCCACAGAATGCATTTACCTAGTGGCCTAAAGTTCTACTCCAAAAGTAGTGAAATTCTGATTCTGGTATTAGTTTCTGTATTTTTTTTAATACATGTGTTGGTTTTGGGTCATTCTTGTGTTGGTTCTGTTCTGTGTTGATAGTTTATTGGTTTTCTTTTTGTAGTATTTGCTTCAGTTTAACATTTTCCTTTTGTTAGTTCCTTCTAAACCTTAGTCTTCATGGTTTGATCTTAGCTGTTTCCACTCAGGTAATTATTCTGACCTGGTTTACAATCCAGCAGTCACCTTAAGTATTTATACCTACTAGTTTCTTGCATTCTCTGTCAGGTCCTTTGTTGCTATCTCTTTGTGTTGCTGAGCCAGATTTTTCCCTTGTTTCTTCAGTCACTTGTATGCTTCGTCTCATGATTAATTTCAAAAACATCCTGTTACACCTCCACCTGACCTCGTTTGGGTCCCCATGCCAACACCACTGATAATTTGATAATTTAATTTTTGTGTAATGGAAACATAAACAACACACAGCTGTTAGGATCTGCGGGTCTGATTTTGTTTTTCACATTTTTTGCTCCGTATTGAGTTTGTTTTAACCTTCTTCAGGCTTACTTGTGTTTTGTCCTTTAAAGGGGACCTATTATGCAAAATTCACTTTTAGATCGTTTTTATACTTCCATTTCTGTAATTGTGACATCACAATTACACTGGCACCTAACACCGTTACCTGAGTCCCAACCCTGACTAGCAACTGAAGCGGAGCTCCACCCATTTAATTTTTAGTAGAGGACCACGTCTCACCGGCTGGTTTTACCTTACACGCGCTTTACAATGGCTACCCTCAAAGGCAGATGTTCTGTTGTTGGCTGCAAAGATCCACGTGTCCATGCACATTCTCCCACTGTTGGACAACAGAGATTCATGGTTTTATTTTATTTTTGAGGACAATGTTCCAGTCACATTGCCGAAGACAGTACTAGTTTGCTCAAATCAGCTCATCAAGGACTGCCTTGAGAACTCACATCAGTACACGTCAGGATTTGCAGAGAGCCCTCGACTGAAGAAAAAATCTCAGTCCCTACTATTTGTGGCAATTCTGCAGATGACGGAAATGTAAGTACTTATTGTTGTGTCTTATAAGTTTCGTTTTCGTTTTCACGTATATGAAGTGCTACTTAGGGGTGTGGCCAGCTACAGCTAAATTGCATAAAAGTGACAGAGCTCTAACAGCTCATTCTGAAAGGAGCTCAAAAAAGGGTCCGCTGAGGAGGCAAAATCTCATTATTTGAGAATGATTTTGTGCGAAAATGTAATTAGCGTGTTTTGTATAGCCCATAGACCTATCCTGAATGTATAATATATACAACCTGCCTAGGGTGACAGGCAGGTCACCTATTATACTTATATATATATATATATATATATATATAAGTATAATAGGTCATCTTTAAGGCCTTGTTCTTGAAAAATCCCAAATAGGGGGCGCTAAATCGCTTGTACAAAAAACATTGCACGTGCAATAATTGGCCGTGTTCAAGATTGTACGTGCAATGGATAACAGGTGCAAAAGAGGTGCAGACTGCCCTATTTAAATGAAGAAATTGCATGTGCTACTGGCTGGCCGCTACTGCCCCAGTGGAACTAGAGGAAAAGCTAACAGATCCCCTGCTGTGTTGCTTTAAACATGCAGGGGTTGTTTCACTGCATCATTATGAATGATTCAGTTGCTGATTTTTTTTCTTCTGTTCCATTCTGCTCCTGCTTTTCTGGACAGTTACAGTTTCCTAACCTTTGTCGTCGCTATTCACAGCAGCAGGTTTGTCATCTTAGCCTCTGCCCTGATAAATTTTTTTCCCCTCTCTGTTCAGTTGCGCAGAGCGCCTCTAAGTGCGTAATTGCAAATGCAACAGGTTGAGTTTGAAGTTGTTCTGCGAGCAGATGCTTTATGTTTGTGTTCTGGACGGACCCAGTGAGGCAAAGATTACATTCTGCTTCGCGTTTAATAAAAATATTGGATTACAGGGCAGAGCAGTGTCCAGAGTAACGCACACCCCCCACCATCGGTGCGCACACAGGTCAGCGCTTCGTGTAGACTGACAGCACCACAGGAGCACACACAGCTTGTTAACTTTGTTGCTCACCATAACTTAACAGTTGAAGGTTAGAAATTGGCCAAACAATATTAACAATAAAAAAGGCAAACATGTCTGTCAATTAATTAATTAGAGGTTTGCCTCCTTTGAACTTTTAATTCTATTCGGAGACTTACCGTGTTCTTTTTTTTTGAGTGTGTGTTTGAAGAGTTTATTATAAACAGCCACAATATTTAAGCATAAATGTAATATTAGCAAGATTTAGCCATATTATAGCTTGGCTAATTTTAAAATATAACGTCACATAACTGTCCTGCAAAGAAGTTAAATCGAACATTTATGTGCATAAAAAGTAATTATTTTCCAATAATTTTATTGAATTCGTTTTCTTTGTTTTGCCAATATTTTAAAGATATACAACGTCTTTGATTGTTGAATTTGTTTTTTGATTACATGAACATTTTTTTACTGTATAAACCCACCCTTGGCATATGTTCATGTTCAAAAAACACAATCCAACTGGTCCAACTCCAATTGCTCTGCAATCTATGCCTCCTTCACGGCAAAGTGACAGCAGACATTTTGCGTCCCAGTTAGTACCTGCATTTCAAACATACTAAATCTAAACTGAAAAACAGCTCTTGCAATCCGTTTAAGCTTTGATAAATCAGATTGCAGTTGGTAAGGGATTACATTTGCCTATCCTCCTCCCATAAAGTTGCGTGTTTGGGACATTATCATATGTTTTGCATATTCATGAAAGCAAACACGCTAAAAAGCTTGCACCCGCTGTTCCGCTGATTTTACACACGCAATCCGATTAGCACCTGGTTTGTAGATCATCTTTGTGCAAGCAAACAGGTTTGCATGTGGTTTTGTATACGCAAACCTGAAGATCAGGCCCTGAGTATTTAATTTTAGTTAATAGTCTCTATTCATAGTTCTCTCTGTAAACCTTGTTTTTTGTTTTGCTTTGATAATGACTTTGCTTTTAGTCAAGTTTGCTTCCCGGTTCAGTGTCACACCAGGTTTCTGTTTGGAATCAAGCCACCTGCAGCTTATATATTTATCACCCTCAATTTGGCCTTATTGTTTTCAGTTGGCATTTGTCAGATCCTTAATATTATTTTCTTCCTTTATATATTGTATCTGTTCATTTTTTTTAAATCACTGAGTCCTGCAGCCTGCTTCTTTGCTGCATTTGGGTCATCTGTTAATGCAACATCTGACCTTGTTTAAAGTTCAGAGTTAGTTTTTATGAATTTATATTAATTGCAATGAACTGTAGTTTCTTAGAGGACTTGCCCTCTAACAAAATCCCATTTTCTCCATATCAATAGCTGTTTGCTTCTACCCGCGCAGCTCCTCTAGAGATGCAGACGGAAAGAAACCCGCGTCAATCTCCGACATTCTGGCATGCAAAACTAATTACTCAAACTTGGATCTAAAGTTAAGTTATAATCTGCTGTTTGTGTATCCAGTAATCATGGCATGGGGTAATTAAGACAAGTTTGTCTAAACCTTTCTCTTTGAGCTTCTGCAGAAAAAGAGTCTCAGTCAGAGGTTCCCCCAGAAGAGACGGCATCTCTAATCACATCTAATAAAGCGGCTTCCTTCTTCCACTGCCCTGAGAGAGGACAATGTATGAACTGTCCGCCTTCGCACGCCTTCTGTTCCTGCCGGTAACAGAAGCTACCCAAAACTGCTATAGAGAGTGGATCTCCTATGGACCTCCTGTCCATCAGAAAGGTTTGCATAAGAGGTGATGTCTGAGCAGAGAAAATTAGCGTAGAATAAAACAATATAACTATTGTTTATTTTATAGTGTTTTGCTTTTTAAATTTATATTAATAATAGTTAAAAAGGTACATGTGTGAGTTGAAGGAGTTATAAGCTTTCCTTTATTAGCAAAAACTGTTTACACTGTTTATGGTTTATTATTTGTTGCCTTTATGTAGTTAGCTTTTCTTATTTTCCTATTTTCACTTGTTGAGCATATCTTGCCACTTGTTTATTAACTGCTGGGCCATGCCTCAGCTCTCATGTGGCCCTAGGTGGAGCTCCCATGTGGCCCTAGGTGGAACAGGGGGGTATTTCTTGTACAGTTGGCTTAAACTAAGTACTGGCCTTCTGAGCCCTGGCAAAAAAGCTATTAATCACAGGGCTTGTAAAGAAATTAAAGGTATCTGTGAAAAAGCAACTGGGCGGAAATTCTTAGCAACTTGCGTTAAGCATGACTTTATTTTGTAGATTTATGAAATACAGGAAGTCTAATGGCTGAGTAAAACAACAATGTTCACAGTTAGATTCTAGTCTACCAGTGTAAAGCATGTCAGCCCCCTATGACTTTGCTTTCTGATCAGTGTAACACTCCTGCAGTGAACAGGAAGATTCAGCAGTGTTCCATGCTTATTCGAGTCCCAGGGTCTTTGTAAAAGCCTTGACTCATGTATCTGTGCAGCCTTATTGCTTTGAAAAATGATCAAAGTGCAGAGTGTTGGTAGGGAACGTAAAACACACAGCAAGCCAAACATCAATTTGTAGGAATCAAGCAGCCAATTCTCTGAGGGTCAGGAAAGTTGTCCTCTGTCTGCTTCAAAGAGAGAACTAATGAAGCCAGAAGTCACTGCTTTTAGAGAACGACTTGGTGTGGGGTCAATTATTGTGGCCCGAAACCGACAGTAAACCAATTAGCCATTAGTAACAGGCTGTCAGGCAACTGATGAGCACTGCATTTAATCTCACAAGGGAAGAGAGTTCAAGTATTAAGTAGTGCATGGTTTGAATTCAGCTTAGTCCACACCTTTAGCGATCTGCCCATTGTATATTTAGAGCTCCCAAAAATGTGTTTCTGGTTATACATGCTCCCATTTGTCTTACTCAAGAAGAAATATTAGAGTTTTTGTTGAAGTTTTATTTAAATCCCATCCTGCTTAAATTCAGTAGAAACAGTGAAGGTACTTAGATTTTCACACCTTATATATTTGGGATTTATCTTTATCTAATAAAGACAGTTTGGAATCTTATTTTTTTACACTTGGGTAAACAAAAATAGCAGATTAGGATTTATTTACAGCAGATAAAATAAGTATTGAATGCAATGTCTGTTTACATGGAATGTACATCAGATGTCTGCAACATCCCACGTCGTCTGCACATTTAAAAAAAAAAACGAAAGAAAAAAAAAACAAAAAGCAATCAAGCAAACTAGTCTACAAATGAAGCTTGGCTACAATATAACGTTGGATGATGCAGACATTAACCAAACTTACAGAAATGTTTTAAATTGTGGAAAACTATTTTTTGATAATCACAACTTCAATTTGTCCCCTCTATGTACAAACTAACCAAATGCATTGCTTAGGTGGCATTTGGACCCATTCTTCCACACAAACTGTCTTTAAATCTTAAAGGCTCTGGAGGTCCTAGTCTTCAGCTCTTTCCAGATTTTCAGATAGAAGCAGGTCAGACTGACTAGGCTATCGTGGCAGTTACTTTCTCTCTGTCCTTGACTGTGTGTTTGGGACTGAATACTTGGAAATCCACACAGATTTCATCTACAGATTCTTATCAAGAATGTCCCGGCACATTTCTCCATTCTTCCCTCAATAATAGGAAATCTGTCTGTACCACAGGCTTTAGGACAGCCTACACCATGACATTCCTACCTGTATACTCCACTGTTAGCATGGTGTTTTCAGGGTTATGTGGAGAACCAGTCTTCCTCCTAACATGACATGTTAAATTACATCCAAAGGGTTTAGCTTTGACCTCATCTGACCAGATTACATTCTCTCAATATTTCACTGGCTCGTCCTAATATTAAGTTTTAACATGCTTTCCCTTCACCGGTGGAATCTTGTTTTCTTTGCCTTACTTCCTATCCTATCCTTGTGTGTTTCATAATTCCCTAGGTTACACACACACACACACACGCACACACTCTACCAGTCCAAAGTTTTGGAAACACTTTCTCATTTTCCTTATTGTCATGACTTACATTGTACGTAGATTCTCACTGAAGGCATCAAAACTGTGAATGAACATATGGAATTATGTTGCACACAAAAAATTGCCAAAGAACTTTAAATATGTTTTTTATTTTAGATTCCAAAAAAAAAATAAAATTTGATTCCCTCCTCCTTCAGCTGCCACCTTAACGTGGTGGAGGGGTTTGAGTGCTCGAATGATCCTAGAGGCTATGTTGTCTGGGGCTTAAATGCCCCTGGTAGGGTCTCCCATGGCAAAAAGGCTCTAGGTGATGGGTCAGACAAAGAGCGGTTCCAAAACCCCCTCATGACGACTATTAAATCGAGGCACGTGACGAACCTCAGCTTCAGGAGGAGCAGTGTGGTTTTCTTCCCGGCCTTGGAACACTGGGCCAGCTCTATACCCTCTACAGGGTACTCGAGGGTTCATGGGAGTTTGCCCAACTGGTCTACATGTGTTTTGTGGACCTGGAGAAAGCATTCGACTGTGTCCCTCGTGATGCCCTGTGGGGGGTGCTCCAGGAGTATGGAGCCGGTCTCTGTACAAGCGGAGCAGGAGTTTGGTTCGCATTGCCGGCACTAAGTCGGACCTGTTCCCAGTGCATGTTGGACTCCGGCAGGGCTGCCCTTTGTCACCGGTCCTGTTCATAACTTTTATGGACAGGATTTCTAGGCTGGAAAGGGGGTCTGGTTTGGGGACCAGAGGATTTCGTCTCTTCTTTTTGCAGATGACGTGGTCCTGCTGGCCCCCTCTAGCCAAGACCTACAGCATGCGCTGGGGCGGTTCGCAGCCGAGTGTGAAGCGGCTGGGATGAGGATCAGCTCCTCCAAGTCCGAGGCCATGGTTCTCAACCGGAAAAGGGTGGCTTGTCCTCTTCAGGTTGGAGGGGAGTTCCTGCCTCAAGTGGAGGAGTTTAAGTATCTCGGGGTCTCGTGGCTGAAATGAGCTTCCTCCGTAGGGGGCACTCCGTTAGAGATGGGTGAGGAGCTCGGCCATCCGGGAGGGGCTCAGAGTAGAGCCGCTGCTCCTCCACATCGAGAGGAGCCAGTTGAGGTGGCTCGGGCATCTATACCGGATGCCTCCTGGACGCCTTCCTCGGGAGGTGTTCTGGGCATGTCCCACTGGGAGGAGGCCCAGGGGACGGCCCACGGACACGCTGGAGGGACTATGTCTCTCGGCTGGCCTGGGAACGCCTTGGGCTCCCCCCGGAGGAGCTGGAGGAGGTGTCTGGGGAGAGGGACGTCTGGGTGTCTCTGCTGAGTCTGCTGCCCCCGCGACCCGGTCCCGGATAAGCGGAAGACGACGACGATTTTAGATTCCTTAAGGCAGCCGCCCTTTGCTGTCTGACAATTCACAGGCCGTCTCTCTATGAACGTCTAGGAAGTTCTTTCAAGACTTTTTGGAAAAGCGTTTCAGGTGACCACCACATGAAGCTCATGGAGAGAACGATAAGAGAGCAAAGCCGTAATCAGAGCAAATGGCGGCTATTTTAAAGAATCTAAAACCTAAAAATGTTTTGTTATTTCAGTTTACTATATAATTCCATGTGTGTTCATTCGCAGTTTTGTTGCCTTTGGTGAGCATCTACAATGTAAATATGTAAAAATAAAGAGACCCATTAAGTGAGAAAGTATCTAAAACCTTTGACTGCTAGTGTGTGGTGTGTGTGTGTGTGTGTGTGTGTGTGTGTGTGTGTGTGTGTGTGTGTGTGTGTGTGTGTGGTGTGTGTGTGTGTGTGTGTGTGTGTGTGTATATCTCGGGGTCTTGAACACTTGTGAGGGAAGAATGGAGCACGAGGTCGACGTACTGGTGCGTTCGTCGCAGTGATGAGGACGCTGTGCAGCACACCAGAGCACTTCTCCATAGACGAGGGAGCGTTGTAGATGACCATTTAGGCTTAGGCTGCTGACATCATGTACAATACAGCAAATACTTATTCAGCTTATTTACATCTTCCTTCTATGTATATACTATTTAGATTATTGTACTTGTTTGTCTAGTTTTTCCAATTTTTGCCCAATTTTTTTTGACAGCATTTAAATTATTCTGTACTATATTGTTTGTAATTTTGTTCACCTTTTCTTCATGGTTATTGATTAATGTTTCTATTATTTATTTATCCTTATTAATATTACCTTACTAGAGGTGCACCTTTACCCTCTCCTGCTGCTGACACTATTTAATTTCCCCCTAGGAGGATGATAAGGTTAACCTTATCTCTATATTAATAATTGTATGATTGTTATAGAAGTTTATGTGCTCATTTATTCGACTGTTTAGGGGGTGGATTTCCACCACCATCGAGCTGGTAGCGCTTTATTAATTCACTGTTGTTCATTGTACGGAGAATATCTCTCCTTTCTTTGAGTCTTTCCAACACTCTTAGGCTCACTAAAAGTCTCAAGACTCCTATCATTTCCTCACATTAGGAGTTCTCTTAAAACCTAAGATGCTTTGTGAGTAACTTATATCTTACCGACGTCACTAGAAACTACTTTTAGTCTTAAGATTCTTTGAGAACACCCAGGATTTTTTCTCTCAAGTGTTTATTAATTGTGCTCCTTAGGTTGATTGAAACAAAAACTTCACAATTGTGATGGAGTTCACAAACAGTTGACTCCACATACTGTGGTTGCCATGAGAATGTCTTTAAATCTATAAAAGAACAAAACAGGCAGACTTGGCAGACTTGCCAAGTTGTTAATGAGTTTTAGTGCTCAACAGAAAACAGTTAATTAAAATTTAATGCACAAGCAGAATCATTTTGCTTGTGTCTATATTTTGAATCATTTTGTTCATCCTCTGATTCACAGCTAATTAAGTCAGCCTAATTAATTAAGTCAAACTCACTCCATCCTGGAGCTCCTAGTTTTCATTACAGATTAAATCATGTTTACTGTTCATATCAATACTAATGTCTCTACTTTCAAAACAGTTCTTTACAAAATATGGGTAGTTGATCTTAGAAAAGAGCCATCGGATGACAGTGCAGACAAACTACTCACTCGCCGTTACATCAAAACCTGACACCTCACAACCAGCGGCTCCTTAAAGCAGTCCCTATCACACCTTGACTCTTCCATACCCTGGCTGTAGTTCCTTCGTTTGACACCTCAATATAATGTGATACATCATAGTATCTGGCTGTGATTGCACCCCGGTCGCTCACAGCTGGCTATTACCCAGCCTAATTACCAGGCAGCCAGCAACAAGTCAACGGCTAGGAAAAGGGGCCACAAGGCAGAAAGTATCTCCCTCACCTGAGCAAACACTGCCATCTATTTAAATAAAGATCTACCCTCTGGCAACCAGCGTAGAAAAAAGGTGTGACACGGAAAAGACATCATGAAATGAAGCAGAAATGCAACTTTGGGACAGGCGCTGCAGGTAATTGAGAATGTGTCATTTTTTAAAGCTCTAGAGCATATTTTGCAGGTTTGTGACTGACTTGTATGCCCTTTGGCCAGTTGGGTTTGATTATACAGGAGATTTTTTTAAAGCAAGCTCAGACTTAGGAGACCACTTTTGTATTATTTGTATTTAAA
The DNA here is from genome assembly GCA_036173005.1 of Crenichthys baileyi. Taxonomy (NCBI): domain Eukaryota; kingdom Metazoa; phylum Chordata; class Actinopteri; order Cyprinodontiformes; family Goodeidae; genus Crenichthys; species Crenichthys baileyi. Next base: position 548,963 of record JAHHUM010000875.1, read on the forward strand.
TCCTGTTTCGTAGTTGTTTTTTTGCAAAAAAAACCTAAACCATCCCAAATGGTTAGACACTGACATGACTTCGTAATTTGAGTTAATTAATCTGCTCTGGTAAAGTATACAATGCTCCACATGCAGAGAGAGTAAAATATTCAGCCTCAATTAGCCGCCCCATCACTTTGATATGGAAATGGAGCCTGAAGAACACGCATCAAGCCGCAGGTACAGCCTACCTTCTGTTCGCTCTCCAATCCACTGTAACCTAAAGACCAAGCTGAACCTCTAATATCTGTGTCCTCTGTTCTGATGGTGCTAATAGACTCAGCAGTTTCTGTCAGAGACATGTTTAGTATTTTTGGAGGCTGGTAATGTTAATGGCTCTGCTGTTTTGTAACTTGTTCTAGATTACTAACTACTAGGCGCATCCCGACTGCTCCACCCTTATGCCAGATATGCGCCTGGAGGTCAGCGGCCAGAAATAAAATGACACCGCTCTACCTTACAAGCTCAATTGCAAGATAGGTTCGGCCCATGGCATTTGGAGCTCAAACTTAAACATGTCCCAAAAGCAGTAGCCTAAAATATGAATGATTAAGACCACCCTCAAGTATGGAAAGTCAGAAGTGCCACAATTCAATAAATTAAAAAGTCCCATAATGGATATGTATACATGTGTAAATTGTAATGAAACTGGAGGTACATGCATCAAATAGATTAATCTATCTTTATATAAAATGCAAATTTTTATGTAAATTCGGATTTTATTAATATTTTACTTCATGGTCATGTGCTGCAGCACATCATGAATTCATTAATTATGTCTTAAATGAGACAGGGTAACAGTTTACATTATTTCATGATGTACTTTAGCATAGGAAGCAAAAAAGGAATAAAAAAAATCTTTAGAATTTTTCTATGCATGATGTTATCATATTTGATTCACATTTTGATTAGAATTATTTTGAGTAATAAACTGACACCTTAAAATATATTGAAAATGTATTTATTTTCTTGATCTAGATATCTAGATAGATCTCAGTGTCTGTCTGAACAGGTCTGTGAAAGAAATCAGTGAGGCGACTGCAGCTTACCCAAAATGCTGCTGCCAGAGTCCCGACCAAAGACAGAATAATGGATCATGTCACACCGTTTCTTAAATGATAAAGTTAAAAATTTTGTTGATGATCTGTAAAACACTGAAATGTCCTGGGCCTAAATACATTTCTTTGTTGCCTTCAGATCATAAGAGACCTAGTTCTTATAAATTTGAATTTTAACATTTCTTTTTCTTTATGGGCTCAAATTTAGCTATTGTTTTTTATGTATTTCATGTTTTAAATGTGATTCTCTTTCTCCTGACTAACATTCTCTGGGTACCCCAACTTTCTCATCCAGTTCAAAACATATGTATTTTAGGCTAGTTGGCAACTTTAAATGTGTGTAACTGTGCTTACTCAGCATCTCACCCAATACCAGGTGGAACTGGCTTCAAAACCCCTATTGAAGCTATACAAGATCATCCGGTATATGCAATAAGTGGATGGATCCTCTTTTTTTTACCATATCATGACAATAGAAACTGGCAGATATAAACAGCCCCTGACCATATTACTTAGTGCCTTTCATGTTTACAATGAACTCATAGTATTTTAGCAGTCTTATACATTTACTGTAACCCGCTTTGGAATACATCTAAGATGTCTTTAGGGTTCTTTTTTAGCTTCACCAGCAATACATCTAAAGAGCACAATAATTATTCCCCCCAAAAGCTGATAGAGGAAAGACAGGCAACATTTGGTATCACAATTCATGTTAGAAAATGCTTTAGTAATCCCTGTGTCACTTTAATGAGATTTAGTTTTTGCCTCCAGCATATACATGATCATAATCAGGCCTTACAGGGATCCTGACAACCAGCCTCTACTTCAGAGTACAATCCTTGAACCAAAACATGACTGAGGCTGCTACACACATGGCAAATCAGGAGTGAATGTAATAACTCCCAAAAGGCTGTCAGCATATCCTCTGCAGGGGTCTCCCACTGCTGGTAGCTCTGTTTTGAAATGTACTATGGACCACACTGCACTGTGCAGTAAAGCCAGTGATGGAGGAATAAGGACTTAATTAAAGTTGTACTAATTGAGACAGTGCTGAAAAAGAGCAGGGCTTTGATAGCATTAAAGTAATCACAGAGGAGCTTGTAGAGTGATTTTGTACAGCAGCTGAATGCTGATAGGATCTCTAAGCAATACACTGAGGAGTTCTCACTGTCTAATCCAGTTCTGGTGAACAGGTTACACAGTAAACTGCCAGCAAAGCATCTGGAAAGCGGTTTGTTGTGCAATTCTAACGTTCCCATGAAAATATATTTGTGACATTGTGCATAAAATGTATTTCGAAAGAAGTGTGTAGAATTGAAAGATTTTTTTTTTTATTGGTACCAACATGTAAATCGTGTGTGCATCTCATATTTAAAAACCTTCTTTAACACTTTGGTGGTAGTATTATGTTACACTAAGTCTTCTATGTAGATCTTGGTTTTCAGCCATCCATAATGATATTCCTATATGCAAAAAAAGCAACAAAAAAAGCAAAACAAATCATGACATCATGCTGTGGAGCAGACTATAGAGTCTTTGTATTGCTAAGAACCACAGAACAACTCTCCCAAAACAATTAAGAAAATATGTGTAGCAGTCACTAAAGCAAAATCAGACCAGAAAATGGCTGGGAGATAATTCAAGGGAAGATAGACAACTTTTGTGCCAGGGAGACAACTCCATCTCTGACCAAGACCTCAATTGAAAGGCCTTTTGGGTTGAAGGGCTTCTGGAGAGATGATTCTGGAGAGATTGCTTAAAAGCACAGAGGACAGCTTACTAACTTGCACAAATAACATTGCACACTTGCAGAAATAAAAAACCCTGAGGATGTACCGGCTACATTGGAAAACAAGTGTGATCATTCCTCCAGGTACCTACGCAGGCCAATGGAGGCCACTGTGCACCATTGTAGCGCGGCTTCACTACTTCCAAAACTGTGCAAATATTTTGTCGGTTGCTTGGGAAAAGCAACAGACTAGGGTGAATTCTCCATCTGATTCATAGAAACAGCTAAATGATGTCACTGCATGCAACGCTACGCTAAGTAGATTTTTAGAGTGAAATAAAGCATAAAAAGCCTTTGTTTAAATTAGCCTTGTGTCCTCCTTATTTCTTATATTCTGACCTCCAAGTTGTGCTTTAGTTTTTTGTTTTTATCATATCAAGCTGTAGCTTTGGTCTATCTTAGAAATCTTGGTGTGACCTCCCCACTTTCTAATGTTCTGGATGAGTGGTCAGTGTTACATTCTGTTTCCGACTTGCACAAAGAGCACAACCTCTACCTGGCACACATAGACTAATAATCGAAATGAGGTGTTCATATAGCTTTAATGTTAAAATCAGGGCTATTGCAGAGGTAGAGTTGAATAAAAAGGATAACTGTGGGGAAATTCTTGTAGGCGTTCATGGGGGGCTAATGGGGCTGGGTGCTTTTGGTGTGTGCCGGCTCACTCCCGGTGGCTGCTTGCCTGGGCTCTGTCGTGCCTCTGTTTGGGGAGTGATTTGTCCTGGGGTTTCGGGTCTCGAGGTCCGTGGCTGGATCTGCTCTGGCGTAGACGGCTCGTCGCTGCAGCTCCCTGGGGCATGGAGAAGCAGCTTTTAGTTCTTATGCTCCACTAATCTGGAAAAAAACTTCCAGAAAACTGTAAAAGCGCTGAAACCCTAAGTTGCTTCAAATCAAGATTAAAAACATATTTGTTTAGAGTGGCCTTTGAATGTGTCATCTAAACATTAAGTTTCAGTCTAACTTTCATTTTCTTATCCATCATTCTATTCTCTTTTTTATTTGCCTCTTTTGTTTGATTTTCTGTATCATTGTAATGTTTTTCCTTATGTACATCGCCTTGAGTGCCTTGTTGCTGAAAAGCGCTATATAAATAAACTTGACTTGACTTCTGCAATGTGGCTGCTGGGTGGTTGCCCTGGGATTCTCCCCTGCTCTTCTCTGGGGGGGTTGCGGTAGTCCCGGCGATGGTTCTCCTGGGGTTCCTGTGCCCTGGGGGGACGTTGGATGTCTATGGCTCGAATCTCCCCCGTGTCTGTCTCAGGTCCAGGGGGCAGTTCTGTGGCTCCTTACACTCATTATTGCATATTTTTAATGGAGAAATGTTGTATACACAACTGTGCTTACACTCAAACTCAAAGGTGTTTAGATTCAGGGATACACAGATGTTCTATATTTAGCCACAGTCACCTCAAAATACATCTTGCATTCATAAGTACCGTGCACTTTTTGGTAACAATGCTGTTATTATATATGTTTCTGCGGGTGTAGAAGCAGGCAGGTGTTATCTTGTAATCTCCACATCCTTCTTTTTTCTCCTCTGTTCTTTTCTCCTTATCTCCCTTTTTCCGTTTTGCCCCACCTCTCTCTCTTTCGTGCTTCTTATTTTTTCCTTTTCATCTCTGTCTCCGTAACAATTGAAATGATCCCAAAGCAGTTTCTAATCCAAGTTTATTTTATAAATATCAAGCAGAGAATTAAAGTGTTAGCCATAATGCTCTACTTGTGAAGGTAAATCTGTTGGGCTTCTTCTTGGCACTCAGGCAACAATTCTGAGCGCTACTCTGCCAGACAGGACACAGTTAAAAAAAAAAAAAATAAAAGGATAACTTACATGATGGTGTTGAGAATGGAACAGATTACTCATGGAGCAGGTAATTACAGCACTGGGTAAGGCAACATATGACAGAAATGCAGGTAAACAGACGATCCAGCAGTAAGCAAACAAAACCAATGAGTTTAAATACAGGGGTATGGGTAGCTAATCAGACAAAATGTGGAGCAGCTGTGGCAAAGGGGGTGGAGAATAACAGAAGGAGAGTAGATAATTAACCCAGATGAGCTGAGCAAAGCAGAAACCTAAGAAACCCAAGAAAGAATCTAACAGAAATAATACAAAATGTACATAAACATGAACTAAAAGAGCAGCAACTAGAGAACTTAAACAACAAAGAAGAAACAGAGATAATAAAGAAACTAAAACTCAAACACCTAACCTAGGTAGATCATTACTTCAAGATTAGGCTTTTTTCAAAGGTTTGATTGCTGCACTTCTCAGAGCCTGTGGAAAACACCCTAAGTGAAGAGACATCTCCATTAATTCAGGGATGCATAATTTAATTAAAAATAATTTAGGTGCCTTAATGACTCTGGAGGCACATACGACACAACTAAATTACTAAAGCTGGAACCACATATTCTTCATCTTATTCTCTGAATTTTGTCTTAAAGGTCTAGCTGGATAGGATTTCAGGATGGACAAGTGATGAGGGAATAGTCAGGCTTTCAAGAATATTAAATAGTCTGACCATTGTCTTTTTTTTCTGTCAGAGAAATATGACTTCCTTGCTCTTTTTACTTGAGGTTATAGACAGGAAGACTTTCTTTATAAATATAAAATTAACCTGCATTTCTCCTCCATCTACATTCAGCTTGACTACACGATCCTTTTTGTTTTCTAACTTTTGCTACATTTGTTTTAGGAGACTTTTCCCTTTCACTAAGAACTTAACTTTAGTGGGGAATATCTTCCATTAGAGTCACAACATTAAGGTGATCAACAAAGGCTGAAGGCAAATTAGATGAAGGAAACCTCGAGACACATCCAGTATGTGGTGTATGGATTCTATTTACCTGTTCTGGCCCAACAAGATATGTTACTTCTATGGCCTGACTTCAGATAAGCTAAAAAAATTGATAAATGGTCCCAAAAAAAATCTAGAACAAGCTCTGCATGCCTGACTACCAAAGTTATAGTCAGTGTTCATGATTTAACAGTAAGAAAGAGACTACACAAATTGGCCTCCATGGAGTGTTCTAGGCAAAAACCACTGCTCACCAAATATAACACAAAGGCCCGGCTCTAATTTCCTAAAATGATCTTGATGACCCACCCCCAAACTTTTGAGACATAAATCTAAGATTTCGCTCGATTATGCTCATACTAATGTCATACTCCTGGACTGGTTTGCTTCTTCGAGAGGTGAGGTGAACACTGAACACACTGAAGATTTGACTTTATTAGAGGACCAATGCGCTTCACCTTGTAATTTTGATCATCGATTACAAAACACTGCTGTTTATGATCCTTATGAAGGCCACAAGCCAAATCACGTTGGTGGAGTGTTGCTGGAATCTTCACCTCACCATTTTTTTTTCTTACATTATAAATTATAAATAGAAAATTTCAATCAGGGAGAAACAAAATCTCAACAACAGCAATGCTGAAAGTTTTTTTCGGCAGTTGTAAAGTTCTTCTGCAAATATTTTTAAAGAATTATCTTTTAGTTTTAATCACATCTGCTTGCATAATGCACGGCATCATTAATTTTCAGTAGAAAACAAAACATTAGAGAACCAAGACAAACAGTCTGAGCAAACAGTATATCCATTATCTTGTGTAATTCAATTACAAAGAGGGAGTGTCTTTGCATTTTCACTATAACAAATTACCTCTTGTAGCAGAACAAATGTCTGACATAAATCATTTGTCATATTTCATTATGGCACCAACCAGTTGTGAATACGCTAGGATTTCTATGCTTCCCCCTGATTACCATTCTCCCATTTAGTCTTTCTGCTGCTTCTGAAGTTGATGAAAAGTTGTGTGTTTTCTACAATTGTTTTTGCACTTGCTTGATTCATAGATAACCAGATGATGCAGCAAATGGCATTTAAACCTCTTGTCAGATGTTTAAATGCCCAGTATTTAAACCTCAAATCTAACTGTTTGCAGCAGATACATGTAAAAAGCCACACCTATCTGAGCTTAAAGAAATATGACAGAGGACAGTTAGCCACCAACAAAGTGAGCAGCCAGCTTGCCAGTGGTGCCCCAGAAATGTTTCACAGGGGTTGTGGGCACATGGAGCCATTAAAAATCTCGGGGTGCTGTGATGTACTATTACTGTATAACAGGAACTACAACAAGCCTATCATAGACCAACTGTCTTTTGGACTGACTAGAAATTAGCATTTAAAGTTTCACAGCCTACATGTAGAAGCCCTTGACATCAAAAAATCATAGAAGAGAGTCTCTGATGGGTGCAGATATTTATTTCTCATTTTCAGAGCATCCAGGATAATCTTTACATCTCCACACCTCCTTTCAACACAGTGACAACTAGAAAATAAACATAAATGGATATTCATTCAGTGTTTGATAAACAAACGTCTAAACATGACAGAATGCATTAACTGTAATGGTGATTATGCCTGCAGAAAGGCGGTCCTTTGTCCGGAAAGCCAAAACCAGGTCCGCCACGCAAGTCGCATCCTCACCCCTTGTCTGCTGTCTCTGCCTGCTCTATCCTGCTTCTTTGATGTTTTGCAGATAGTTCCTGTTTTATTCTGCTGCAGTTTGCTGTCTCTCGGGTCACTGCACTCTGACCAGACCGGCCCCATAGAGAAAACTCCGCCCCTCATTTGAATGTAAGAATATAAAATAAAAAGGGCCAGAGGTAAAAATGGAGTTAAAAAATAAGTCCCTGAAACACATAAAGTAGCTTTAAAAAAAAAAAGGTGTCACAAAATAAAACACCATTATGATATAAATAAATATATATACATTTTTAAGTCAATAAGTAAATAAATCTTAGAATAAAAAACAAATAAATACATACATAAATTTAAAGTAAATAAAGAAATACATCTTGAAGTAAATAAATAAATGAATGACAAAATCTGCAAAAAAAATTTTTTTTCATATTTATTTGATGGATTATTTATTAATCATTTATTACATTATTTATTCATTTAATTTTAAATGAAACCGCTCTCCAAATATCTCCTATTAAGTAAGAAGGACTAACAGAAAATGTCCAGAACAACAAAACTAATTAACAAATAATTCTTATAGAACAGTATACACAACTCAAAAGTCTTATGGATGCACATTCTCAAAGATACTACATAAACTGCATCAGAACTCGGCTTCTGATGATTCTCACCGCTTCCTTAAAAACCGTTTGTTTACATCTGGTCCTATCATTCACAAACCGGTCGTGCCCCTAGTGGCGAGCCCGAAAACTGCATCACAGTCCGCTTTCAGAACGTTAACATTAGCATATATTCTTTAGCTTTACATTGTCATATACTGCAAAATAAATGCGAATAAACCAGATAATGTGTACCACAGTTGCCTTTAAAGTCGTAAAACCAAAGACATTTACATAGAATAACATGCAAAGTTCCTCACAAGTAAAATTAGGAGGAAATCTATAAAAGGTCATACGTCGCTTCACTTGCCAACCATGCAAAACTTCTGCAAACATGTAAACAATGGGTCTCTCATAGGCAGAGGTACAAATCCTATTTCATTTTTGGTGGGGGTAGAAAGAGGAAAATTTCATAGAGCAATTCCTGGGGGGGACATGGAAAAAAACTCTCTTTTGTGCTCCTTTGCGACTTTCCTTGTAGGGTTGAGCCCTCAACATGTTAAATAATATTATTAAAATTAATAATACTGTAGCAACATTCTTTACTGACCTGGGTGGCTGACAATTGGACACACACAGTGGGTAGAACAAGTGTTTGATACACTGCCGATTTTGCAAGTTTGCCCACTTGCAAAGCATGTAGTAGTCTTTAATTTTTACTATAGGTACTCTTGAACTTTGAGTGCATCCCCAAAGATTTATGTTTCCACCTCCATGCTTCACGGTAGCGATGGTGTTCTTGGGATTGCACTCATCCTTCTTCTTCCTCCAAACACGGTGGGTGGAGTTTAGACCAAAAAACTCTGTTTTTGTCTCATCAGACCACATGACCTTCTCCCATTCCTCCTCTGGATCATCCAGATGGTCACGGACAAACGTCAGACGGGCCTGGACATGTGCTGGCTTAAGCAGGGGGACCTTGCGTGCCCTGTAGGATTTTAATCCATGGTGGTGTAGTGTGTTACTAATGGTCTTCTTTGAGACTGTGGTCCCAGCTCTCTTCAGGTCATTGACTAGGTCCTGCTGTGTATTTTTGGGCTGATTCCTCACCTTCCTCATGATCATTGATGCCCCATGACGTGAGATCTTGCATGGAGCCTCAGACCGAGGGAGATTGACACCATCATCTTGAACTTCTTCCATTTTCTTATAATTGCTCCAACAATTGTTGCCTTCTCACCAAGCTGCTTCGCTATTTTCCTGTAGCCCATCCCAGCCTTGTGCAGGTCTACTATTTTATCCCTGATGTCCTTACACAGCTCTCTGGTCTTGGCCATGGTGGAGAGGTTGGAGTTTGTTTGATTGAGTGTGTGGATAGGTGTCTTTTATACAGATAACGAGTTCGAACAGGTGCAGTTAATACAGGTAATGAGTGGAGAACAGGAGGCCTTCTTAAAGAAGAACTTACAGGCCTGTGAGAGCCGGGATTCTTACTGGTTGTTAGGTCAAATACTATTGTCATGTATTACAATTCAAATTAATTACTTGAAAATCACACAATGTGATTTTCTGGATTTTTGTTTTAGAATCTATCCCTCACAGTTGAGAAGTACCTATGATAATCATTAAGGACTTATACATGCTTTGCAAGTGGGAAAACCTGCAAAATCCGCAGTGTATCAAATACTTGTTCTCCCCACTTTACATGGGGGATACTGTCATTAGCAACCACTACAAAACAAAACAAAGGTATATGTATAATTAATAATAATAATAAATAAATATAAAGTTTGAAAATCAAGTTTTTTAACAATTAAAACTGAACAATCTTTGACTTTAAAGGAAATTTGATATTGATCATACTGAACAAATCATGTAATAACTAGACTACTAGCCAATAAAAAATAATCAAAACTCTGACCTCAAACTTATATTTAAAATACTTATATACATTTCAGAATCTGGATGTCTCTCCAGGAACAAATCTAAAATGTCAGTAAAATATGATTAGGCTTATATCTGACATTATCATCCTGACAGACATTTTTGAAAAATCTGTCCTCTTTGTGATGTATGTTGTGCCCATGACTTCGACCACTAGGTGTAGCCTGGTGCCTATGTTGTTTTGTTCCTGCAGAGCGTTATGAAGAGAAGAAATAAAGAAAAACACAAACGTTAATAAGAACGGGCCTTCATGTGCTGTGATATAAGTTGTACACTAAAACATGGTGTCAAAGACAAAATGGTGCAGTTAAAGCCTCCAAATACTTTGAGCTTCGAATCAAATCTGGCCGAAATCTGGCAGAAAACTGGTAAACGTGGATTCAAAAGTTTGAACTCTATCTCATCGCTATGGGCATCAGAGATGAGAATGAGAAGGTGAAATATGCGACATTCCTTTATGTTGCTGGAGATGAAGCGATAAAGGTATTCAATACCATGGTCTTTGATGAAGATGTGGATGGGTTTGAGAGTCTGAAAGAAATGTTCAGAGCGTACTATGAGCCACGGAAGAACATCACCTATCAGAGACACTTGTTCTTCACCCGAGTTCAAGGCCCAAATGAGACAATTGATGCCTACATGACGGACCTGAAAAACAAGGCAAAGGATTGTGACTGTGTCCTCTGTGGCATAATCAAAGACAACATGAGAGCCAGATTTAGACCTGGCAAAAGCTGTGGACATCTGCCGAGCTAGTGAGGTAATGCAAAGTCACATGAAAGCATTAGATGAGGAAACTGATGTAGCTGTGAACAAGATAAGTTATTAAAAGGAAGACAGTACCTAGCAAGATGTTTAAGAATGACAAAGAGAAACGAGAATGTAAGAGGTGTGGCTACATGCATGAGTTAAAGTGTCCAGCATATGGGAAAATATGCAATCAGTGCAAACTAAAGAACACTTCAGTCGCATGTTTAGGTCAACTCGTGCCAAGTTTCAAATGGAGTCAGTCTCAACAATGGACAATGACAATAAGAAATGGACTCAAGACCTAAAAATAAACAACAAAGTGCTAACTGTGAAGCTAGATACAGGAGCAGAGTCAGTGAGAGACTTTGAGAAAATAACAACCAAAGACACTGTGCTAAGTAAGTCCGGATGTAAGTTAGTAACTTTGGCCACGCCATAGCGACAAAGGAAAAGACAAAGCTCAAGTTTGACTTCAAAGACAAAGAGTATAAGCTCGAATTCCAGATCATAAAAAGAGACTCACCTGATATCCTTGGAAGAGAGCCCTGCACAAGACTAGGATTAATCAGAAGAGTATACGGTGTACATACAAAAGACAACACTGACATTCTGGGCGAAGATGAAGATGTGTTTAACGGTCTAGGGTGTGTGCCAGGACTGCACCACATCCAGCTCAACCCAGACATCACTCCAGTCATCCACCCAACACAGAAAGTGCCTGGATAGAATGGAGGATCTTGGAGTTATTGTAAAGCAGACAGAGCCCACAGACTGAATGAATAGTATGATCACTGTAGTGAAACCCAGCAAACTGAGAATCTGCATCAATACCCAAGATCTCAATAAAGCTATAGAAAGAGAACACTATCACACAGTTAAAGAGATCACCACCGAGTTGCGAAATGCAAGGGTTTTCCCTGTAGTAGATGCCAATCACGGCTTTTGGCAAGTACAGAGGAGAGGAGAGCTCCAAGTTATGTACATTTAACTCCCCGTATGGATGATACCGCTTAATGCAACTTCCATTTGGAGTGTTGTCTACTCCAGAAGTGTTTTAAATGTCCATTGCACAGAGGCTGGAAGGCTTGGATGGAGTCATGAACATAGTAGATGATATTTTACTGTGGGGTTAAGATGAGAAACAGCATGACGAGAGACTGAGAGCTCTGAGGGACAGGATGAGGAGTATCAACCTGAAGTTAAACAAGGACAAATGTAAAATCAGAAGGACAGAGATCACATATGTTGGCCACATACTATCTGCAGAGGGTGTGAAACCAGACCAGGAAAAGGTCAGAGCTGTACAGGACATACCTGAGCCAGAAGACAAGGCAGGTCTGCTGAGGTTTTTAGGGATGCTGCAGTATCTGGCAGAGTTTGTCCCAAACATCTCGGATGAGAGTGGGCCACTCTGAAAACTCCTGGAGAGTGATGTAGCTTGGCATTGGGAGGCTTTAAAGGCTGAAGATGCTTGTGAGCCAAGCCGCGGTGCTTAGGTATTTTGATGTGAACAACGATATAACACTGTTGACGCAAGTTCTAAAGGTCTGTGTGCAGTGTTAATCCAGGAAGGACAGCCAGTGGCCTTTGGCACAAGAGCACTTACGGACTGTCATAAGTAGTACGCACAGATTGAAAAAGAACTTTTGGCGATTGTGTATGGATGTGAGAAGTTCAAACTATATGTTTATAGCAAGACCGTACATGTTAAAACAGACCACAAGCCTCTAGAATTTGAGTTTAAAGATCACTCCAGAAGGCTCCTCCAATCAGAGGATGCTGATAAACCTTCAACCCTGTGATCTGCGGGTTAGCCTGGAAAGGAGCTTTTTATTGCAGACATTCTGAGTCAAGCTTACCTGAAGGAAAAAACAGAACAACTCCTAGAGGATCTTTATGGAGACATAAGATCCCCCTTTGGATTTCCGCCTATGGTGGAATGCATCTAGTTGGAGTCAGCTGAGCGCTATAATACCACATGTAAACAAGGTGTAAATATACACAGAGACTGTTTGCATCCATTTCAAAGTGAACATATTAGACACAGCAACAAATGATAGACACCTTCAGACTTTCATCCATCAGAAAGGGCTAAACAAATTACTTCAGCTCACAATTTGGACCAGAACCTGCTGCAGCTCTCTGCAGTGCGGGAAGAAGTGAGAACCAGAAATTCAAAGACCCGTGGATCATGACAAAGAGAAAATTCATGGTCTAACAGTAACCTAAGTTTAAAGGATTACTTCCCTATAATTTAAAAAAGTAAAGTCAAAACCATCTTAAAATAGCAAAACTAGTTTTGTTAAATTGGGTTATCACATCATTACTTGCTTAAAGACCTAGCTCATAATTTGTCCTTTGTTTTAATAAAAATGTGATTTCTCTGCTCCAGTATCTGGAATCTTTTGAATGGACAAGGACCAGTGTGCCTGAGATTAATTACTTTAGTTTCCACGTACTCTAGAGCTTTGGTGTGTTCCTCCTGATTTAAGTAAATGCTTTTGTTGAGGAAACATCACATATCACTCCTGTATTTCATTCTCAAAATAGAACTAAAGGAGTTGCTGCTCAGGGAGACCTAAAACCTGGTGGTTGAGAGACTGTCAGTTGAGGCCAGCCAGTGGCGCCTCCAGAAATTTAAGGGGTAATGAAAAACATTACAAAATGATTGAAAATCTATAAACTAAAAATAATCTTTATGTAAAGTATTTACTAAACACTTGCAGACATTTAAATGTACTGCTACGTAAACAAAAGTACAATAACAGTTGGTGGACAATTCAGCTTTAGATGTGATATAACAATTTGGTATAACAAGTTGTTTTACTTTTGGGGGGGTTCACTGGGGTGGCCAATGTTATTCCAGGGGGGGCATGCCCACTGAGGCCAGCTAGAGATAGTTAAGGACCTTAAAGACCATCCAGTCCTGCTAAGTTAACATAATGGAAGCCTTAAGAACAGTTAAAAGAAGTACTGGTTCCTGGATCTCACTTGTAACTCATGTTTAGGTTAATGAATTTGGCAGGTGCTTTTATCCAAAGCAACTTTGGATAAAAGCATATGATTTAACTTCACAGTTAATATCAAAGCAACAATAAGCTACTTCGGGTTGTCTGAGGTGGATATGCAAAGAACAGCACACAGGTGATCAGCACTAAGAGAGGATCTGTATCTGGATATGGATTGTTCACCTCATCACTGAGAATGTTTACCAAGACGTGTAGGTAGATCCAAAGAGAACGGAGATCTTCAGAGCATGCCTTTTCAAGTGTGGAAAGATTTCCTCTTTCAGTGAGGAAGAAAACTTTGACAGTGATACTGACTTAAAATGCTCTGCCAGTAGATCATCAGAATGCAGACCAATGAGTTCAAGCTGAATATCACAGGGTGCATTATCCACCGTGTAAGTAAAGGGAAAATAAATAGTGCATTTTCACTTTCACATGTTTTGAAGTCTTCAACTCTTCTTAAAAAATTCGTCATGCAGTTCCCCTAACATGGATGAATGCTTTTGGAGGAGATTGGCTGATAGATTTACTTCATGCAATGTTTGCATGTGAGTCAGAATGTTGCTCTCTATTTGACATGAAAGAAACTTCAATTTTCTCACGAAAGCCGTCACCAAGCTGTACATTTTGTATGCAAAGAGGCCCTAGCCTTGCAGAGCTTAGTATATAGAATAGAATGGAAAAATCCTTTTTGTCCAATAGTGGGGAAATTCATGTGGGTCAGCAGCAGCATAAAGGTTCATTAATTAGTGCAGTCACATCCACAGCAAAGGCCAGATCTGCCATCCTGTGTGTACCTGAGAGCTCTGGGAAGTCCTTGTCTTTCTTTTCAAAAAACTCTTGAATCTCTGTTTTCAGGTCCCATACTCTGTAAAGCATCTTGCCCAGACTGAGCCATCTCACAGTAGCCTGGTAGGCCATGTCACTATGTTCACTGTCATGCTCCTCCGACAGTGTAACAAACTGTCTGTGATTCAGCACTCTTGCAATCCCACTCCAACAAAATTAATTATTTTGGTTACAACATGAACAACATGGCTATTTTTTAGCACTGACTTGCACAACATCTCTTGGTGAATGATAAAATACAAAAATATTAGTGTCTGTTCTGGGTTAATTTCAGTCACTTTTTCTTGCATCCGCTTAAAAAATTCTATATTTTGTCCCTTCAGATTTAGACAGCCATCGGTTGTAACACCTACCAGTTTGTCCCATTTTATAGAGTGTCCATGGTGCATTTACCTCTGTGAACAAATCACTCCCTGTTGTAGTGCCTTTCATAGGCCACACAGCTGCCAGCTCCTCCATCATCTCAAAGTCTTTCGTTAATCCAAGTACAAGGATTACTGGGATGTATCACAGACCCCAAATTTCCCTCACCTCTTGAGAGACACATTTGCAGATGGGTCTTTTTTCTCATGGCAAATTAGCGCTGCAAACTCAATCAAAAGGAATATGAGAAACTCCCCATCAGAGAGAGGCTCACCATATTTTGCAAATCTTCGGGATATTACAAAGCTGGTCTTGACTGCTACATCCCTGGAAGAGTGGAGCATTGTAAAATATCCATGCTCCTTTCTCAGTTAAGTTAGGAAATCTACTGATGCTCGTGTCCATTCTGCATCAGTCAAATTCTTGTACTTCTCTCCAAGTTTACTCTCATCATGGCGGTTCAAATTGTAATCCTTAAACACTGCGATATGTTCTCCACACACTAAAGAAACACTATTACGGTCAATTTCAGCAAAGAAATATTTAGAAGTCCATGCCTTGATAAAAAGTCAGCACAAAACTATGTTAGTTAACATCAAAAAAAGAGAAAAAAAAAGACGCAGAATCCAAAACTAACTTCTTAAAAGAAAGTGCAAACAGAAACTTGCGAGCTACATGATAAGTAGAACATTTTAATAATAACTGAACTGGTAACTTACAAAAACAGAAGGAGGACACAGAACATAGGCAAAGATATAGGCATGGAAGGGGCAGGTAAACAAAAGAAACCAGTAATCAGCATGAACAACCAGAGAGCTTATATATGCAGGCAAGCAGGTGAGAGTAATCAAGTGAGAATGAGTAACAGCTGAGACCAATGAAGGAAGACAGAGATGAGAGAGGAGAGAAAAAGGGAAGGGGCAGACAGAGAAGAATATAGAAACACTGGAAGGAACCTACCAGAAATCTTAATGTACATGAAACCTATAATAAACTAAGCAATAATTAAGTAACTAGAAAACATAAAAGGAAAGAAACAGATAAGATCAAATAAGAAACTCAAATACCTACAGATCGAGAGAGTTTGATACATATGCTGAGTTGAATAACTGCCATGAAAGTCTTTACACAAAAAAGGCAAAACATGTAAGATAATGCTTCAACCGTAACCCCTTAACTTATTCTGTGCTTACAATTGGACACAGCGGGTCACGTGTTAGATGACTTCCCTTGGCTAAGACCGCAACCGAGAGTTATCCTAAGATCCGTTTTGGAGAAGGAAGAGACTAGCTGTTCACAACCTACAATTACTCTGACTGATTTCTGATGGCCTGACTGAGACTACCAGACAACAGGTTTCACCCATGGATGGGTTTCAGTCACATTCTCAACAGCAAATATTGAATTTGCAAAAAGACTTAGAAAAACTTACATTAGCAAACACTCATTGCTCTTCTGTGTAGTTTCTTTGAGTGTTCTGTAGTGAGTTTTTTAAGCTCTTGCCTTAGTGAGAGGATGGGTTACCAACAGTTAACCACTGATGAACTATACTGAAAGAGATAAAGTTGCAGAGTTTGAGGATAACGTTATGTCACAGCCATTTTTATAAAAAAAAAAACTGCAGACCTGACTACCAGAACTAATAATGGAGTCTGTCAAGTTGTGAAAAATGCTGAATCAACTGGAACACAGAGTGTTAGTTAAGCAATAGTGCATAGTAAGACAATGTAAAAAACCTGAAGAACAGCTAACAGCCCATTAAATTAGCCTCAAAACCAAATACCTATTTGTTGGGTGGAAAACTTATTTTTGTTCTTTATCACTCATGTAAACTATGTATGTCTGTCCATTATGTGAACTCAGCATGCAGACTGTGCGAGGCTGAGTTCTGTTATCTCCTTTTAAGGAATGCATACTCCCCGAAACCAACTGTATCTTTGGGAAACCAACTGTTCCTTTTTACACTCCCACCTTTGTAACACACACACACACTCAAACTGTTTGTGTTATAAAATAAAGAGACAAGGCGTCTGCTCTTTGTAGTTCTGCACTGCAGAGTGTTGCCTACCCTTGCTTGCAAGAAATTGAACAGATTCTGTGTCGTTCCTCTGAGCTTGACTATTATAATAGAATTTTTCTTATCAAAGTGGGAGAGAAATTAACTCACAATAAGAGAAAATCCGGACTTTGTCTTTATAAGTTTTATTCAAAGGCATTTCTGCGTTTGAAGACCCTGTCACTGACGTGTCAGTGAAACAGAGGCCCAGAATACAGTTTACAGACAGTATTTAAACAGTATGTGGGTGTTACCTCAGCTTCAAAGAGTTTAACTTTATGGCCCCTGAACCCTTCCCAGGACAGAGGTAAGACAATTATTTATGAGGACAACCATCTGCTCTTCCTCAGGCATAACCCCCCAGGATGTGTTTTAACCATTAAACTTCTGGTAATGGTTTAGAGTCCATCTACTCTAAATACCAGAACACTAATTAAAACACTGAAGTCAGAGGAGAGAGGTTAATGAAAGTTCACAACAATTTGGAATACTTTGGAGCACTAAATGAAGAATTTCCATAACACTATTTAATAAATATCTCTATCATTTAAATTGGTCCTTCGCCGGATTGTTTAATAAGATTATATATCTTTTACAGCGACCAAAGGATCCCGGGGACTGCCTGGCGCCGAGGAAGCGTCACCGTACGGCCGCCCCAGGACGGTGGCTGAAAGCCCCGGTGTGTGAATTCGCATCAGGCCGGTGGGTTATTGCTTTGCTCGACGCCGGGTGACTCTTGGGGTCCAAAAGAGTCACCTAGAAGTCAGCTCAGAGGTGAGACGTTTTGTTTTAAAGATAAATGTGTTTTAAGAAAGTAATTAACAGTCGCAGGTAGTGACCCGCCACAAAAGGGGTCAGTTATTGGATAGGGTTTTGTTCCGCCTGGAAAAGGGGACTGTTAAATTTGGTAGATCTCGCTGAAAGGAGATCCTAAAGACGACTGAGTGGTACCACTATAAGGGAATAAAATAGGTTGGAGTTGGCTGAAATCAACCATGTCTAAATAGATAAATAATAAAATAGGACAGTTGGCCGCAATTTACTGTCTGTGTGAGTGTTGTGTGTGATTAGAGGACTAAGCTTTTAAAAGAATCATAGGAAGATTCTGCTAGTCCTGTGTTTTTCTTTGCCCTGATCAGAAAGACGTACTGGTGATTTTTGGAGAAAAATGTCGGGTTCAATCCCAGAAAATTAACACCGCTGCAAACTAGTTGCAGTAGAAGGGCGTGTTAATGTTCTCTCCTCATGCCAGTGAATTTCTGTCTGGGAAATATTATCATGTTTAAAGTAAAAATAAATAAAAGGGGAGAATGGGAAAAGAACAGAGTAAATGTAAAGACCCAGAGGGTGATGTGAAGTTTATGGAAAAATTATGTGGGAAGGAGAAAGGAAAAAAATTTGCCCCCAATGGAACAAAAAGATGGGTTCTCAGGCAGGTTAGACACAAAAGCTATTCTAAAAAAAACAGGCAGATTTAAAAATTTAGAAATCATGAAAAACCAAAAAACCCCTGCGTAAAAAGGACTTAGAAAAGATGGGAGTATAAACTTTTCGACCAAATGGTTGTCTAAAAGACAGACCACTAAAAGGAAGAAACGCAGACAAAAAGTTTGGTGCAGCTTTTAATAACCCCCCGATGAGGAAACAGTCGTCCCCCACAAACACCCTCAGCCACAGCTGCAACCTAATTTTACAGCCTCCTGCCCCCCCCCACTTGCACCACAAGCGGGAGGGGCTGCGGGAGGGGGGAAATTTTTCAAACCCCCCGTAAGAATACAACAAGGGCCAATTTTACTAATAACCCATTTAAAAAACGGGAAGGGGAAAATAATTCCACAGGGCCTTCCCTCGGGGTCCCCACTTTCTCACGGGGGGAAACGGAGCCCAAAAACAAGAAGAAAAGAATAAAAAAAAACCCAGTTGAATCTAAAAAAAAAAACCCCCTTTACCCCATTCGGGAAAATTTAAAAAGCCTATGGAAACATAATTTTCATCCTTCTTGTTAAAAAATTTAGAAGAGGACCACTTTTCCTCTAGTAGAAGTGGCTAATCCGAGGTTTCCCCAGGAGATGCTCAAAAACCCCAAGGCACAAAACAATGCTTGTGTAACAGGCCCGGGGACTCAGGGGGAAAAAGACCCTTGCCGCTTTTAAAGGGAAATTCCACCTATAAAAACACGGAACGAGGTGAATTTCGGGCAGCATTAAAAACGAGTTAAAAGACAGCTTCCATTTAAACGGAAAGAGAAAATGTTACAATTTTTGGCTAAAAAATGTTTGGGCATAAATGGTGCAGAGTGTGGGGTGATTTCACGGAAAATGCCCGGGAACGGAGACACACTTCCTCCCGATGGTCCTGGTCGCACTGAGCTGCGGGGATCCCTTAAACCCACTGTATGAAAGAATCAAAAAATCAATACAGGCAAGCTGCTGATTATGGAAAAATCTCCCAGTGTAGACAAAAAGGGGGGAAAGATCCACAAGTTTTCTTAGACAGAATGAGAGCAGTTTTCAGAGGAAATTCAGCTATACCAACCTGATATTGACCCCAGTAGTGCATATCAACAGGTGTTAAAGAGAGCATTTATTCAAGGATTAAAAACCGAACTAAGAAAAACATAAAATAAAAATTTTGGGGTGCCTATCAAAAATACAGGAACTGTACCCAAGGCACTCGAGTACGCCCCAACATGCCCAAACAAACTCGGGAAAAATAAGAAGACTGATACTTTTTGTGGTGCAGGATGGCTTAATAGCAGTGCACATTTCAGGTAAAAAACAGAAAACAGAGGACGAGGAGGATTTTAGAGGCCGTGGGGGAAGAAGAGGAGGCCCCCCAACAAAGCCCCCAATCGAAAAAAATGTCTGTTCAAAGGTGTGGTAAAATGGGGCATTATGCAAGGGGGAAATGCCGGGAAACTAACCCCTGCCGGGGTTTTACAATCAAGGGGTGGAGGGAACCTGCTGGAACTGGGGGAAAAGCCGGCCCCTTTCTCAAAAGAGACTGTAGGGGAAAACCCGGGTGTATAACCCCAATCGACAAAAAAAATTGAAAAACAAAAAGCCACACCCCCCCTTCCTTCCTAAAACTCATGAGGCTGGGGAAGCCAAAATTGGGGAAGTGGACATACAAGCAGCATTGGGAAAACTAATAGCTTTCCAAAAAAACAAAAGACCTGCCCTACAAAAAAACCATAATGATTAAAAAACCAAAAATATAAAAGCTGTTTGTGTGATACTGGAGTTTTTTAAAAGCTGTATTAACTGAGCCTCCACCTAAAGAAAAATTTTCTGCCCACCGCCATACATGTCAGATCAGCAGCGGGGACATCAGAGATACATTAACTCAGTTTGCCAGTCACAGTAAAGGAGCCTGAGACAGGATTCCAATGTCGGCTCCAGAAACTAAAAAGCTCTAAGTGCCCAGTGAACCTATTAGGGGGAGATCTCATGTAGAAATTACATAAAAAACATCGTGTCCACAGAAAACGGGCATAAAAAGCAGTAGTGAAAAGGGGGCGCCCTCGTTGTCCACGGGCCCTCACAGCCCCACTACTACTGGCCCTAGATTTGGGGCCCCACACCAAAACAGCATGAGAACTATTAAGAAAAACAAGAGAAAAAAAAAACTTTTCAGGAAGGGCCACAGTACATGTCAGATGCTGAGCTTCATGTAAACCATGAAAATTAAAAAAAACTCTCCAGGTCCTGATCATAAGTATCCCAACTGACTTTCATAGGGGAAAAAACTCTAGTAAAAAAACCCGTACAACATCTCTATGTAGATCATAAGACAGGAAGGTCATCTGCCTCAGTCATACTGTCAGAAAAAAAAACTCAAAAGGGTTCCCGGGGGCCATACACCCCATCTATCATTAAACAAAGCCCCCAGGAAGTCCCCTGGAAAGAATCAGGAGACTTTGTCCAGCGTTCTCAAAGAGGGAAAAAAAGTGAACACATGGAAGCTTCTGACTGGGAAAAATAGATCACAAAAACGGGGGATACTGAAGCCCACCTTAGGGTGGACAGTAAAAAGTAGATCCAAAAAAACACATTTAGAAAAAATAGAGTGACCCCCTACAGGGCCGGGTGAAGGGCCCAAGAAGTTAACAGGCAACCCCTGCCCTAGCTGCTATCCCATTCTGCCCTCTGGTCACAGTCATCAACTGATGTAGGGGTTTAAAAAGGGTTTCCCTTTAGGGGGAGAGCGCCCATTAGTTCCCCCAAGTACCCCCCTTTTAAAATAAAAGTGAAGAAGGGCCAAAAACCAGTCATACAAGATATTTTAAAAAATCAGGAAATTTTAAAAGGGAAAGCCCCTGAGGACACATGTAAAACACACCTATTTTTCCCAGTACAAAAGGCCAGTACAGGAAAATGGAGAAGGGGTCCAGGATCTTAGGCCCCAATTAATGACATAGTAGAGCATGCTGCTCCTGATGTCCCAAACCCCAAATACGTTTTTAACATTCTCTAACCCCAGAAAAAAAATACTTCTCAGTAGTGGAAACCCCCAGTAATGCATTTTTTACAGTGCCACTGCATAAAACAGCCAGCTGAAATGTTTTGTGTCACCCCACTAACACTGAAAGTTCCACATTCATTTTCACTTGTTTTACTCCCAAACCTCACTTCCTGTCTTAACCCCATGCAAGGCATATTTCAAAACATCCCTTTTTCTGTCTCAGCCTAAATATCACACTTTAAAAAGATGCGGCCCATTGAACCCTAGCACGTTAAATACCCACAGGGGGGGGGGGGGAATGGACAACCACACTCCTGTAAAACAAAGGTAAAAGAAGATCCCAAAAAACAAGACAAGACATTTCACAGGCCCCCAATACTAAACCCACAAGTGGTATTTGTAGAGGCCCCGAAAATTAAAGATGAGTTATGGAAAAAAAAATAGAGCTGGTTATTGGGGTGACAACTACAGATAGGATTATAAAAAGAAAATCACTACCAAAAAACACATGCTCAGCAACAAACAGCAGAACTGTATGCTGTAGAAAAGAGCCTGTGAATTGCATGGGGGGAAAATACTTACCATTTTCACAGACAGCCAGTATGTGTTTGGATCAGTACACCACCATGCTAAAAAAATTTTGGCGAAATAGAGGTTTTTTTTAAAAAAATCATCAGGAAAACAGAGCCTAACACATTTTTAATTTTTTGAAAAGGTTTTTATCAGCAATACAAACTGCCAGAGAAAATAGCACTCTTGTAAATGCAAAAGCTCATCAATCAGATGACAGTGAGGAAAAAAAGGGGAACAACTTTGCTGACATTTTTCCGCCAAAGCAGCTGCGAAACTGCCTTTTAAACACTCAAGATGTCAGACATCCTTTTTTATAGGGGCAGAAGTGCTGAAAGATGCACAACAATCAGCACCAAAACCACAGAAATAAAATTTATGGTTAAAGAGAGGAAACAAAGACAAAAAGATGAAACTACCAATTAGAAAAAAAAAACCAATCCTACCCCAAAAAATTTACATAAAACAAACCGCAACAGTGTCACCATGGAAAAAACCCCCGTGTCAAGGGGAGGAATGGGGAAACATCTGATAAAAAAATCAATTCTACACTATAAATTTTTTTTGAATATGCAAAAAATTTTGTTAGATCCTGCATAATTTAAAAAGTTTTTAAACTAACCCCCAAAGGGGAATATTAGACCCAAAAAGAGGGGGAAAATTCCCAGCAGCCGCCCCAAACCCATTCCATATCATACATATGGAAAAATTTCATAGAATTGTCATGGTCACAGGGAAAAAAAATACTGTCTAGTGATCATAAAATTCATTTTTTCAAAATGAGTTGGGGAATTTTTAAAGAAACAAAAAACACTGTGATGCACTCACGGTAGCAAAAAAAAACCTAGTGGCAATTTTTTCCCAAAATTATGGAATTCCTTTAAATCATCAGGTCAGATAATGGGGACTCACTTTGTAAATAGTTTTTTATAGAATCATGCCTCTAAAGTCTTAGGATTCCCGCTAAAAAATCACTGCTCTTTACCACCCAAAAAGTGCAGGGGTCTCGTTGAACGAACAAATGGGACAATAAAGAACAGGTGAAAAAAAAGTGGATGAGACGGGTAGGGCCGTGGCCGGGAATGTCTTTCACTGGTTAAGTTATGGATGAGAATAACTCCAAAAACCCAAATGGTCTTACTCCTTTTTTAAAATAGTACATGGAAAACTTTTTTTCCTCTGCCATCAGAAATGAAAGACATAAGATACAGCACAACATGAAAAAAATTCATTAGCTGAATGGGGATGAATAAAATGTTATAGGAAAAAGAGACACAGTTGTCCAGTAGTCTGACAGTAAAATTCTGCTCCATTTCCACAGAACGACAGAGGGGCCGGAGACCTGGTCCTGATTGAGACACTCCACAGAAAAAAGATTGGAGTTTTCTCCTCGCTGGGAAGGACCGTTTCCAGGTGCTTTCCTGACGACGCCCACAGCTCTGAAAAAAAAGCAGAAAGACCTTTCCCGGATCCATAAAAGTCCCCTGTAAGCCAGTATTACCATTACCGGGGGCCAAACCAAAACCCAAGGGGGGGAGAAAAGGAAGCCCGGTACAAAAAAGGCGCTGGTGACCCATTGGGCCCCGCGTCTCAAAACCAGTGAAAAAAACAGCTGATCTGCACCTACTTATAAATAAAGGCTCTCTGTAACCTGTGGACAGGGACTGATAAGCCTGAGTCTAATGCTGGCAGCAGTACTTTTCCTTCTTCTGCTACAAGACCAAAAGGAGGGGGAGGAAGTGCAGAAGAAAAGATGGCCATCAGACGGGCCCCCCATCTCAGGGCCGCTGACAGAGGAGCATGAAGCACATCCATTCCTGCAAAAAATTTTTGGTAGCGTTACGTGTTCGACACAGCTAGAGCACAGAATAAAACTGATTGTTTCCGGGGGTGCTCTATAATGCCAGTTTACTCGCAGGGTCCTACCAGTATTTGTTACAGCAATGAAAAATTTCACAGAAGCCCGACCCAGCTCTCTCCATTGGAGCATGGGGGGTTATGTAGACCCCACACTTTTATCATCCCTGGCCAGAAACCTAACACAAGGGGAAAGGGTTTTCCAGATGACTGGTTAAAGACAATAAGCACTTACACCTGGTAAAACTACACATTAAAAAATATGCATGTGACCCACAGAAAACTGCACTTGTGATGAAAAAATGGCAGCGTTTGAAAATCAAGGGAAGAATAACACCTTTTGAAGCACATTTAAAGATAAACATAAAACATCATGACTGGGTTTTTTAAGTAGAAGTAAAAACAGCAATACCTCTGTATATCTTGGTAACACCCACTCAGTTTCTCTAATACATGGGTTGGCAAGGGGAAAATATGGTTTTTATAATGGGGGACCTACTGGGTTGAAGGTTTTAGCATGGTTGTGTGGAAATTTTAATGCTTATTTTGTGCTGCCCCCCAACTGGTATGGTACTTGTGCTCCGTTTTTCACATCTGACCATACAGTAATCATTAGTAAACCACTAGACAACTCCACTTCCCTCTAAAAGACTGAAAAAGATCCTTGGATATAAAACCACACGATCCCATATGGGGGAAAATAATTACCTGATGAGTTTAAAAATCTGGACAACAGGTGAAAAGATTTGGGCAAGCCATCCTCCCCTGGGTTTTGGGTAGGAAAA
The DNA here is from genome assembly GCA_036173005.1 of Crenichthys baileyi. NCBI lineage: Eukaryota > Metazoa > Chordata > Actinopteri > Cyprinodontiformes > Goodeidae > Crenichthys > Crenichthys baileyi. The sequence goes on from JAHHUM010000875.1 coordinate 573,579, forward strand.
AAAAATGTTGCACGTAGAAACCCAAAAATTACCGATTTTGGATTGTTTTTTAAATAATTCCATAATAATAGAAGACGGCCAGAACACGGAGATGAGTGCTATGAGAGCCATGGGTAGCCCAAAATCGGCATGGCTTTAGACATCTTGACAGCTTCATCAGGAGGAAGTTTGTGTTCTATTTAAAAAAACACCTGCTGTACATATATCCCAGATAAATTACATTTCTCAAAAATTGACAGAAGCATTACAAAAACTTAAAAAAAAATTCAAAAGGTTTAAAGACAGATGATTATGGCCACCATACTCTTCCTGGGTTGATTGGATATTCCAGGGGGGATGGATGAAAATTGGATTAAGATGGTTTTTTGGGGGTTTTTATAGCCCTTTCTGATCATCTTATGTGTTTTATCACTTTTGCGTTTTTCCCTGTTTGCAAATGCATGATAAAAAAAAATAGTAAAATCAATCCATTACTACTGCATATGTAGTTCTGAGTCAAATTGAAACTCTACAAGACCCAGTCAAAGATGTATATGATGATGCAGAGAAAGATTATTTTACTGAACCTCAACAAGGACGTGTTGACTCTTACCACGCAATGATGTCATGATGATCATTCACTACACCATGCCCACTCAACACCAAACTCCTTTTCCATTGCACCACAACATTGGTCCACCCAGTACACTAACCATCCCATCTGTGTACCACAAAGATGCCAGAAAACTGAAGCAAGCGAACACGGAATGTTACAAATGTGGAAGTGGAGATCATTTCAAGCAGGTTGCAAGGATTACACAGCTCAGAGATGCTCCTGTAAACATGTTGTGGTTACCACTGCAAGATTGGTGTGCAAACTTTGATAGGAGTGTAGGCCTACTTAACAAATTGAAGCAATGCTCATCAAAAAAATATAAGTAGGTAGTTTTATTAATTTTTGACAGTTTGAGTGACAGGTTGACCTCCCCCGAGACCTCTCCTCTCCTCTCCTCTCCTCTCCCTTCCGATGTGACAGCTTAAAAGGTTGAGCTCTAGTGAAGCCACCCATAACCCCTCCCCCAACATGCACACAAACACACACTTGACTTACCCAATAGAAATAGAGGTGATGGGTTTTCTTTTTTTTCCCTTGCATTTTCTGCTTTAAATACCAGACGAAACTTCAATATTTTAATTGAAGCAGTCTTCCAAAAAGGAAAAAAAACGACACAAAGAAAAAACAACAACAATGCCAAGAATTAAGAGAGTTTTTCAGCAGACCAGAGAAAGACCGTGTAAAGCAAGATGAAGAAGTGTCAGATAGAAAATCAATCATGAGATCATGCTCTACATCTGATGCATCTACTTCGACTACTATGGACAAAAACCCGTTCTTGCCTCAAGCAGACAAATCATCTATTGTACACGAGATCCCGATATCTGTGTACCAACAATCAGAGCGTGCTTCGAACGACCCCAGGAGAGCATGCTCAACATCTGATGCACAAACATCGAGATCCTTGGAAAAAAGACAGCTCTTGTCAAGCGGAACGTCTCTCTTATGTGAGACGCCAATCTAAATCTACCAGCATTCGGTCGACTGGGCTGTGTTAAGGCTCACACCCTGCGTCAGGAGTAACATTGATTCAACCTTCGACACCTCTACTCATCCTGCAAAGCATATCAGAATGCAACCATTTCCATCCGATGTTGAAATTGCTATGGTAAAGATTATTGTTAGTGCAGTATGGGAAAAGAAAACTAGTGCATCTGGTAGCTGGTCTTTATGGGCAAGCAGACAGAAGAATGATCAATGGAACTGCCAAACCTGTTTGTGTTGGAGGCTTTCAGTACAGACAGTGGTATATTCAGGACAGTGCTGGCTCTGACTTTGATGCTTGGTATCAGAAAATGGATGAAATCCATATTTCTAACCTGTTCCGAAGCTCTCACTGCTGGCTTGATATTTTGTCAGTGGAAAAAACATTGTAATTTTCAGCCCTGCCTCTAAAACATGTCCTCTCCTACCACATATACTGTATATTGACTGGTTGCAGGGTCCCCATCACACAATCTTCATTTTTTTTCCCCAAGAGAGAAAGACCGGCATTGAACCTTGAGAATGAAAAGAGCAAGTGGGCAGAAAAAATTGACTTCGTACTGGGAAAGACAATCATCAGAGACCCTCTTCTCTCCCCACTTGCCTTAAAGCTACAATCGTAGCTTTAAGGCATCATCCCCCTTCTCTTGTCGTCTACTCTCCATCCTTCTCCTCCTCATCGCCAGCACCTTTTCCAAGCAGGTTTGTAATTGCAAATACCCAGACTGAAGAGGAGAGGTGGATTAGGTCACTTCATTTCATCCCACAGACACCTGAGGAGATAAGAGAGGATGAACAGACTAGCAGTGACTCCAAGCCACCACAGTCCCCTTCACCTATCCCAATTTCACAGGAAGAATATGAAATTGATGGTTAGTTCCATCCACTGCAATACCTAGCCAGCGACAACATCAATGCCTGGAGGTACTATAAGAGGAATATTGCCAACTCCACTTTAATCACATCATGCAATGAGTTCATACTCCGCACCTCATTCCTGCTATTCAGGATATGCTGACACAACGGCGCATACGAGCGGAGGATCTCTGTGTGAAAACCATAGCAGACACTTTTATATGAACTGAAATCGGAAAGACCCCCGGCCGGAAGTCAAACCCAGGACCTTCTTGATGCAAAACAACAGTGCTACCAACTGCAGCCCACTAAATTAAATTATAATTTTTTTTAACAATATTACATTTGCATTATTGTTTATTGATTGCCAACTTTTCTTTTACTATTAAACACAATGTTTTTTAGCTACTTTTTTTTACTTAACGTTTTTATCATTTTTGCCATTTTGTTCTTTATTGAATGTGGATTATTAAAATAATTTTTTCTTGAATGTTTAAATTATTAAATACAATTTCTTTTGTTGTATTCATTGTCTTTGTATGTTTGATTGCAAAATACTAACAAAGGAAAAAAAAGAATACATTTTATCTTCTCCGGTTTGATCTTATCAAACCCCAAGGGGCTTTCATAAAATTTGTGCTCGAAATAACATGCCCAAATTTAATTGAGTTTTTCTCAGCAATTCAAACTCTAAATAAATAATCTTGGTTCAAATTAAAGCTAACACGTAGGTGATTCTATCAAAAGTGTAAATGTCACAGTAGCTGCTATTGTTCCAGAGATAATGAGGATGGGACACAGAGAAAAATTAGATTTTTTTTCTCTTGTCATAAGTTTTTCATGAATAAGGCTAGAAACTTTTCTAAACCCTAAATCCACTTGTGGACATTAGCTGTGCAAAGATTCATTCAGCTGAGGTGAACTAAAGCAGTAACATAGCTTTAGTGAAGACTTATCTAAGCGTTTTGCCCATTGACACAGTATGGCACATGTTGGTACCATTTACAAAAAATTGTGTTTTTACTTGCTAAACTTAATATACTTTTTTTACATGTCTAAAATTGTTTGTTTTAACATTAGTTTTTTTAACACAGAGAAACTGCTTTGTATTGCTCCAACAGCATTCACATTCACACATTCTTCTACTGCTTGTTTGCTAAATCCTGGGTGAATTGCGATAAACTTATATTTTCGGACTCAGTGAGGTCTGTGCTGTCTGCAAATGCCGTTTGTGTGTGTACAAGCTGCTGGGAGGGCAGCTAAGACCAAGTTTTGCAGTGACGGCATTCTGGGGAGTTTGATTACTTTCTGATTCAACTGCTTGTAGTTTTAACTATGTTTGGTGTTCGTAGAAGTGGTTTATATCAGCTTTTAGCCAAGAGTCTGATTTTATTCAAACGCTATCTTGACCATGCCACTTCATCGTACCCATCTAGGAAGTATGAGCCAACTTTTTTCTCACCTGAATTGAGAGCATGCTGAATGTGGGTGTTTCTGGAGAAAGAAAGGAACTCTAGCCATTGCACAGATCCGTTTGAAAACAACTTCGTGAATTGCGTGTAATCTATCACTGACGGAATCGCTAGCGTGTTAGGAGACAGGAAATTACATAGAAATGTCTTCATACATGCAGCTGCAATTATGATTTTAGTGAAAGGATCCACTTGCGATGGATCCTGCAATGGACTGGCGTCCTGTCCAGGTTGTACCCTGCCTCCATAGTCCATAGACTGCTGGAGATCGGCACCAGCTTCCCCGTGACCCACTATGGAAGAAGCGGTAGAAAATGACTGACTGACTGCAGGGATCCATGTGTCTTCAAACAATTGCTCTCTGAATTTCTTGCATCCTTGCAAGAGAATTTCTGCATCATTTTTGTAATAGAGAAAAGCAGAATGTTCCCTGTACCACGCGTGAAACTTTTCCTGATCTGAGGAGGACATCTAATCTATAGAGTATTCGCTGGCGGCGGGGTATGACCCGATATACTTTAGATTTTCTTCCGAGGAGAACTTGTGGGGAAAACAACCTTTTGAAAAGTTTTCAAACCCCAGAGCTTTAGGCATTGCACTAAGTCTTATTGAAAGGAAATTTAAACTGTCAATAAATCTTAATTTATAGTCTGGTTCGGTAAAGCAGAGAATCTTACTACCCTGCATTATAATAGATGGTTTTATTCCCTATTGAACCATCGCTCCTAGGATCTGATAGAAATCAAATCCACGCCTGCTGTGAGCAATAAAAGTAAACCCTCAATACAACGGTCTTCTGAAGTGCAAAATAAAAGCACGGACACACTCCAGACCATAAGCAGCCCATTTGATTCCTTTCATCTGCTTTGTGCAAATCAGGAACGAAATATGTACTCTCCTCTCATCGACGAAGGTTTCAATATCAAACAAAATTATTTTGTTGAACCATGCTGAAGATAAGTTGTCCTGGGCGTTGAGGAAAAACATCCACTTGTGGGTAAACAAAGGGTTAACTTGCAGCTAACCTCAGTAGCTGTGGGGAAGGGCTTTTAGCTGACCCAGCGGAACTGTACGACAAAGGCACACTTGGGTCCTTGAGTGGCCACGATGTAGGGGGTAGCGCTCGCTACCTGGAGGGGGACGGCGGAAGGCATGTGATGTGGTCCCGGCCTCCTTTTCCAGGCCGTGGAGAAATCTGCTTCGATTAGGGCTGCTTCTGGAGGCCTCACAAGAAAAGCCAAGTCAAGCTTGTCTCTTTACACCCTTTATATGAATGAATGCTAGATACTCGAACAGCAAATCGTTACTTAACTTTGTTGCATGTGATCATAGTCACTCTGGATCTAAGTTGAAGAGTTATGTCTGCTTGTCAGCAAAGAGACATTAGCGCGCTGTCTCTCCTTCCAGCTCCGCTGGGGACCTGAGTGGAAAAGGTCTGTTTGTTGGAACGCAAGGTTTTTATTCAAACAGTGACGTCACGGGAAGTCCGCTGTTACCCCTCTTGTTCCTGATCCTGGCTGTGCTGGAAGTAGGTTAATGTGATTTATTTTAAAAATTCCAGAAAAGATCAAACTGGCCTTTAAATGTTGTAATCCATGGCTGGGATCCCAACACAGCATTCACTCCTCATGGATGAGCATGTAGAGACATTGAACAGTCGCTTCCATTGACTTTGCAGCAATCCATCATACTGAGCATCCATGTAGCGACAGTGGAGAGGAAAACTCTCTTAACTGGAAGAAACCTCCAGCAGAACCAGGCTCAGTGTGAACGGCCATCTGCCACGACCGACTGGGGGTTTGAGAGAACAGAGCAGAGACACAAAAATAACACAGAAGCACTGATCCAGGAGTACTTTCTATAGAAAAGAAAAGTGAAACATTGCTCCTTTAGTGGCTTAATCTAGGAGATAAAAGAAAGCTAAGCAGATTAACTCTGAGTCATTTTCAAGTCTGAGTTTTCAAGAAAGAGAGTACATACCGCACCCCACAGTAGAAGCTCATCCCGTAGCTATGTCTAGGAGAGACAGGGTTAAACACTGAAAGACAGGGCCAAGTGTATCATCTGTATAAGGTGAGCATTAAGTTGTTGGCAGCAGCAGCTCAGCCGATGTCCCCCTCCAGGAAGGTGCCACAGCTAAACACAGAGCCTGGTCAGATGTAGCTTCTAGAAAGAGAGAGAACATAGAGTTTAAAAGCTGAAATAACAGCAAATAACGCAAAATTGGAGAGTAGTATGAGAATGTAGCAGAGAAAGTGAAAGTGGTCATTATGTCCTCTAGCAGTCTAAGCCCATAGCAGCATAACTACAGAGTTAACTCAGGATAACCTAAGCCACTCCAACTATAAGCTTTTACAAAAAGGAAAGTTTTAAGTCTAGCCTTAAAGGTAGACAGGGTGTCTGCCTCACGGACTAAAACTAGGAGGTGGTTCCACAGGAGAGGAGCCTGACAACTAAAGGATCTGCCTCTCAATCTACTTCTAGAGACTCTAGGAACCACCAGTAAACCTGCAGTCTGAGAACAATTTTACAGACCTCTTGTGCTGCTTTTTATTACTGCTACCACTAGAGTGATAAACTATGCACTAGCTACTTCACCTCTCCTTTTATACCTGTACTTTCCTAGAGTTTCTTTTAATAGTAGTAACTAGTTTTATTATATTGAAGGTGAAACCAAGTTTGTAGCTCCCCCTGGAGGCCATGGCGCTCTTAACAGTTGCCTATATTGCATAGCGGGCGAGCTGGCTCTGCGAACAAACTTAAAAAAAAGCCCTTTTGCTGAACATAGAATCTTATAAACATTCAAGATTATTCAAATAAAATACAAACATTAGATAAAACCAGTGAGTTTAAATACAGAGGCCGGATGGAGAATTGACCAATGAACCAGAAGAGCTAATCAGATGAAATGTGATTAGCTCTGGCAGGGGAAATACAGAACAACTGAAGGAGGGAGGCTAATTAACAGAAATTTGCAGAAACAGAGAAATCCAGGAAAGTAACAGAAACCTAATAGGAAAATTACTCTAGATGTATTGACACTAAAACACGAAAGAATAAACTACTAAGGAAAACACCTAATAATAAGTGAAGCATGAGTGAACTAAAGAAAGCAAGACCTGAAGAACAAAATAAACAATAAGGAAATACAAAATACTCATAAAATCAAAACTCAAACATGTCAGGATTATGAAAGAACCCCCCCAAATGCTCTCAGAGTCCACGAGAACAAAGGAAAACAGCCCAAACTGGAGGCCGGTGATGGCAAAAGAAGTATGGAGGCTGGTGAATTAGATCAGGAGGCCAGCAGCGGCGACGACGAAGCCCTGAAAGCCAGGAGGAATCTTGTCTAGAGGGCCTGACCACATGGCATGGAGAACCCATTGAGAACCTTTTTGGGGGGGGGTGCGGTTGGGTGATGTGAATGACTCTAGGCAGGAAAATGGGAGAACTCAAGGATGGGCTCAGGAGACTGGTGTTCAAGAGACGGGAAAATCCGGGTGGAGCTCTGGAGACGGGACCCCAGGATGGAGCTCAAAAGACCGGAATCCAGGATGGAGTTTGAGAGCCTGGAAACCAGGATGGGGCTCTGGAAATCGGTCCACTTGAGGCAGGAACCCAGGGTGGAGCCCTGGAGAACGGCAGTGAAACCGCTGGAATCCTCGTCGGAACCCTGGAGAACAGCAGGGGAACCACTGGGAGGAACCCTGGACAATGGGGGTGGAATGATGCAAACAAACGAGCACTCGGCAAGCACTCAGAGGAGAGCAGTGTGGAAGCCGGAGGACCCTCAAAGCAGCTCTGGATAAGGAGGCAGAGGCGAACTTGCCTAGACTCCCTTGCTGAAGAACATGGGAACAGGAACACGAGGCGGGTCCACCTTGACCCCCTTGTCAGAGAACTTGCGAACATAAACATGAGCTTGTCCGTTCTCAAACCCCTCCAAGAACTTTGGATCAGGAACATGAGGCGACTCGTCCTTGAACCAATTGAAAAAGCTAGGAACAGAAAAGATGAGTCGAAGGAGGGGGGGCGAATTAACACAAATAGGCAGAAACAAAGAGAAAGCCTGAAAGAGTAACAGAAGCCTAATAGGAAAATGACTAGATGTATAAACACTAAAACACGAAAGAATTAACTAACACCTAATAATTAGCACAAGGAAATTAACTGAAGAAAACCATAAGGAAATGGTCAAAATACACAAAAATCAAAACTCAAAGATGTCAGGATCATGACACATATAATTTTAATGATATTAATATAAGTTAACAGAGGATATTAAAGGTCACTCCACCCAAAATACGTGCTGTCTTTGTGCTGGTAAAAATTGTATTTTTGCTGGCCAAGGTTTGATACGTTTTAAAGGACACGTCCCTTATTGTTAACAGATGGGTGGTCTTTTTCTAGGACTCAGAATTGATTTGAGAGAGATAATTTAGATTTTACTTTTGTGGCTTGGAGCTAAAGTAGCAGGTTTTCTCATTATATGCAGAGTTGGCCAGCTAATTAACAGTTGAGCAGATACCTGTTGAAAAGACTGTTATACAGTAGTCAATAATTCTGATTGATCAGTTTATTGGACTGAAACTTTCAATAAATCATTTTATGTCACCCAGAGCTGTAATTAATGTCAATTAAGAAATTTGAGACAATGCCAAGTACAGAAATAGGATTAGAGTTGGATGATCTGGCACAGGGACGAATTACGGAGAAAAGTTTGTTGATGACTGCTTTTGATCATGGAATCTGGCTTAAAAAGTGCTGATTAGATAAGAAGCATCTTTTCTGCATTTTTTTTTTTTTTTTTGCTTTGACAACACCCCCTTGTGATCACAAAACGACATTTTACCATGTTTTGGGCGGTGTGGTAACAGTTCATCCTTACGAGGAACTAGAACTAATTTAAGTTCAACCAGGCTAAAATAAATTATTTAGAAACTTTACCTTTTTATGGAGAGAAACAATTTTAATAAAGCTATAATTTTAATCAGCAAATTATTCTCTGAATGTTAATTCTCAATTCGCTTAAGGGAACATAATGACCTCTTTGTGTCATACCCGCTTGTTTTTTTGTTCTATTACCTGGTCTAGTCCTTTGTTTTCTGTCTCCCTGCACCCCAAGCCCACACCTGTTCTGTGTTTTCCCCTGATTGTCTTGTCACGTTTGTCATTGGTTCCCCCTGCTGTTCAGTTTTTGTATTTAAGCCCGTTTGTTTCCTTTGTTCCCCGCTGGTTCCTTATGTTATGTGTATGTGCGATCTCGTGTGTTGGCTACCCTGTCTGTGTCCTGCCATGGATAATAAAGACTCATCTTACCTGAAAACCTTGAGCTTCAGGAGTTCTTCCCTGCATTTTGGTCCATCAAAAACCAAACTTTATGACAGAAGGAACCAGCCAACGGGACCAAGCGGGGGAATGGTGAGGGAATTCAAAAGGGGTGAGATTCTGGTCAAATTGTTTTTCTCACCTGGTTACCTCTCCCAGCTCCCCATGGAGGAGGCTGGAGATAGCTGGCAGCCTCCAAGACTGGCTCAAGGCGAGGAAGGATTTTTTTCCTGATCCTCGGATTCACCACATCATTGAGGCCGAGACAAAGGGCCCTGGGAGAAATCGCCGCTTCAATGAGGAGGCCTCCTGCCCCCTCCTCCGCTCGCCTCTCCACTGAAGCTGGAGGCGGCTTTCCGGCTCATGGTTTAGCTCCTGATCAGCCATCGCCGCTGCTTCCGACTCCTAATCCTGTTCCTGGTCCAGTTCCGGAGGGGTTCATGGATGAACCGCCTCCACACCCCGATCCTGTTTCTGGTCCTGTTCCGGAGGGGTTCTTGGATGAACCGCCTCCACACCCCGATCCTGTTCCTGGTTCTGTTCCGGAGGGGTCCCAAGCCGAGCCGCCCTCACACTTTGTTCCTGTCCATGAGGGGCTTGTGGATGGACTGCCTCCACTCTCTGCTCCTGTTCCCGGTCCTTTCCTGGAGGGCTCCGAGGAAGAAATGCCTCCATCCCTGGTTCTCGTTCCGGAGGAGTTCGTGGAGGACCTGTCTCCACTTCCTGTTCCTGTCCCTGAGGCATGCTGTGTGCCTCGGCGGCTCCGCCGCAGATCTCCACAGCCTCACCAAAGGTCCCAGCGGTCTTTGCACTGATCGCCTGGGTTCCAGCGGTTTCCGCACCGCACCTCTGAGCTTCACCGTGGGTTCTTCTGGTTCCGCCGCCGGCCGTCAGATCATTGGCTCCTACGTCACCGGCCTGCTCAGCTCCTACGTTGCCGGCCTGCTGACCTCCCTGCACCCCAAGCCCACACCTGTTCTGTGTTTTCCCCTGATTGTCTTGTCACGTTTGTCATTGGTTCCTCCTGCGGTTCAGTTTTTGTATTTAAGCCCGTTTGTTTCCTTTGTTCCCCATTGGTTCCTTATGTTATGTGAGTTTATGTTTGATCTTGTGTGTTTGCTACCCTGTCTGTGTCCTGCCATGGATAATAAAGACTCATCTTCCCTGAAAACCTCGAGCTTCAGAAGTTCTTCCCTGCATTTTGGTCCATCAAAAAAACCAAACTATGACAGAAGGAACCAGCCAACAGGACCAAGCAGGGAAGATGGAGAGGGAATTCAAAATGGGTGAGATTCTGGTCAAATTGTTTTCCCACCTTGCTACCTCTTCCAGCTCTCCATGGAGGAGGCTGGAGATAGCTGGCAGCCTCCAAGACTGGCTCGAGGCGAGAAAGGATTTTTTTCCTGATCCTCGGATTCACCACATCGAGGCCGAGCAACAAAGGGCCCTGGGAGAAATTGCCGCTCCAATGAGGAGGCCTCCTCCCCCCTCCTCCGCTCGCCTCTCCACTGAAGCTGGAGGCGGCTTTCTGGCTCATGGTTTAGCTCCTAAAAAGGCCATTGCTGCTGTTTCCGATTCCTAATCCTGTTCCTGGTCCAGTTCCGGAGAGGTTCATGGATGAACCGCCTCCACACCCCGATCCTGTTTCTGGTCCTGCTCCAGAGGGGTTCTTGGATGAACCGCCTGCACACCCCAATCCTGTTCCTGGTTCTGTTCTAGAGGGGTCCCAAGCCGAGCTGCCCTCACACTTTGTTCCTGTCCATGAGGGGCTTGTGGATGGACTGCCTCCACTCTCTGCTCCTGTTCCCGGTCCTTTCCTGGAGGGCTCCGAGGAAGAAATGCCTCCATCCCTGGTTCTCGTTCCGGAGGAGTTCGTGGAGGACCTGTCTCCACTTCCTGTTCCTGTCCCTGAGGACTGCGAAGACGCACCCTCTTTGCATGCTGTGCCTCGGCGGCTCCGCCGCAGATCTCCACAGCCTCACCAAAGGTCCCAGCGGTCTTTGCACTGATCGCCTGGGTTCCAGCGGTTTCCGCACCGCACCTCTGAGCTTCACTGTGGGTTCTTCTGGTTCCGCCGCCGGCCGTCAGATCATTGGCTCCTACGTCACCGGCCTGCTCAGCTCCTACGTTGCCGGCCTGCTGACCTCCCTTCACCCCAAGCCCACTACCTGTTCTGTGTTTTCCCCTGATTGTCTTGTCACGTTTGTCATTGGTTCCCCCTGCTGTTCAGTTTTTGTTTTTAAGCCCGTTTGTTTCCTTTGTTCCCCACTGGTTCCTTATGTTATGTGAGTTTATGTTTGATCTTGTGTGTTTGCTACCCTGTCTGTGTCCTGCCATGGATAATAAAGACTCATCTTACCTGAAAACCTTGAGCTTCAGGAGTTCTTCCCTGCATCCATCAAAAAACCAAACTATGACAGAAGGAACCAGCCAACAGGACCAAGCAGGGAAGATGGAGAGGGAATTCAAAATGGGTGAGATTCTGGTCAAATTGTTTTCCCACCTTGCTACCTCTTCCAGCTCTCCATGGAGGAGGCTGGAGATAGCTGGCAGCCTCCAAGACTGGCTCGAGGCGAGAAAGGATTTTTTTCCTGATCCTCGGATTCACCACATCGAGGCCGAGCAACAAAGGGCCCTGGGAGAAATTGCCGCTCCAATGAGGAGGCCTCCTCCCCCCTCCTCCGCTCGCCTCTCCACTGAAGCTGGAGGCGGCTTTCTGGCTCATGGTTTAGCTCCTAAAAAAGGCCATTGCTGCTGTTTTCCGATTCCAATCCTGTTCCGTTCCCTTCGGAGAGGTTCATGGATGAACCGCCTCCACCCCGATCCTGTTTTGGGTCTGCTCCAGGGGTTCTTGGAAACCGCCTGCACACCCCCAATCTTCCTGGTTTGTTTCTAGAGGGGTCCCCAAAGCCGAGCGCCCCACACTTTGGTTCCTGTCCATGAGGGGCTTGTGGATGGACTGCCTCCACTCTCTGCTCCTGTTTCCCCCGGTCCTTTCCTGGAGGGCTCCGAGGAAGAAAACCCCCATCCCTGGGTTCTGTTTCCGGGGGGTTTTGTGGGGGGACCTTCTCACTTTCCTGTTTCCTGTCCCTGAGGACTGCGAAGACGCACCCTCTTTGCATGCTGTGCCTCGGCGGCCCCCGCCCCCAGAAACCCCCACAGCCTCACCAAAGGTTTCCCCAGCGGTCTTTGCACTGATCGCCCGGGTTTCCAGCGGTTTCCCCGCCCCAACCTCTGAGCTTCACCGTGGGTTTTTTTCTGGTTCCGCCGCGGCCCCGGGCGATCATTGGCTCCTACGTCAACCGCTGCTCAGCTCCTACGTTGCCCGGCCTGCTGACCTCCCTGTAACCCCACCCATACCTGTTCTGTGTTTTCCCTGATTGTCTTGTCACGTTTGTCATTGGTTCCCCTGCCGTTCAGTTTTTTTTTTAACCCTTTTTTCCTTTTTTCCCCACTGGTTCCTTTTTTATGTGGGTTTATGTTTGATCTTGTGTGTTCCCGTCTGGGTCCTGCCATGGATAATAAAACTCATCTTACAAAAACCTTGAGCTTCAGGAGCCCCCCCACTAAAAAACCAAAAATTAAAAAAGGAACCACCAACAGGGCCCCAAGCAGGGAAGATGGAGAGGGAATTCAAAAGGGGTGAGATTCGGGCAAATTTTTTTTCCCACCTTGCTACCTCTTCCAGCTCTCCATGGAGGAGGCTGGAGATAGCTGGCAGCTCCAAGAGGCTCGAGGCGAGAAAGGATTTTTTCTGATCCTCGGATTCACCACATCGAGGCCGAGCAACAAAGGGCCCTGGGAAAAATTGCCGCTCCAATGGGGAGGCCCTCCTCCCCTCCTCCGCTCGCCTCTCCACTGAATGGAGGCGGCTTTCTGGCTCATGGTTTAGCTCCTAAAAAGGGCCATTGCTGCTGTTTCCGATTCCCCTAATCCTGTTCCGGTCCTTTTCCGGAGAGGTTCATGGATGAACCGCCTCCCACCCGACCCTGTTTCTGGCCTGCCCCAGAGGGCTTGGATGAACCGCCTCCCACACCCAATCCTGTTCCTGGTTCTGTTCTAGAGGGGCCCAAGCCGAGCTGCCCTCACACTTTGTTCCCTTGTCCATAGGGGTTTGTGGATGGACTGCCCCCACTCTCTGCTCCTGTTCCCGGTTCCTTTCCGGAGGGCCCGGGGAAGAAATGCCTCCATCCCTGGTTCTCGTTCCGGAGGAGTTCGTGGGGGACCCTGTCTCCACTTCCTTTTCCTGCCCCTGAGGACTGCGAAGACGCACCCTCTTTGCATGTTCCTCGGCGGCTCCGCCGCAGATCCCCACAGCCTCACCAAAGGTCCCAGCGGTCTTTGCACTGATCGCCCGGGTTTCCCAGGGGTTTTTCCGCACCGCCCCTCTGGCTTCCCCGTGGGTTTTTCTGGTTCCGCCGCGGCCGTCAGATCATTGGCTCCTACGTCACCGGCCTGCTCAGCTCCCGTTGCCGGCCTGCTGACCTCCCTCCCCCCAAGCCCACACTGTTCTGTTTTCCCTGATTTTTTGTCAGTTTTTTCATTGGTTCCCCTGCGGTTCGTTTTTTTGTATTTAAGCCGTTTTTTTCCTTTGTTCCCCATTGGTTCCTTATTTTATGTGATGTTTATGTTTGATCTTGTGTGTTTGCTACCCTGTCTGTGTCCTGCCATGGATAATAAAGACTCATCTTCCCTGAAAACCTCGAGCTTCAGAAGTTCTTCCCTGCATTTTGGTCCATCAAAAACCCACTTTATGACACTTTATTGTTATAGTTTAAAAAAAAAATTTAAATCTTAAAAAGGGAGCATATAAACAATCACTGTAGCACACAGGAAACAGGGCTTCTTGGTTTTTTTATCTTTGTTTTTTGCAACATTTGAAAATGCCAGACAAGCCATTAGACCATTTTGCTATTTTCCAAACAAATACAGTAGGTCTGGGCCGATTGTGCCTTCTAAAATATTTAATGAGTGCCTATTCAGCCCCTAAGGCAAATGTACCCTTTTAGAGACGTTCTTCTAAATACGCTCTTTTTTTTAAAGACACATTATGTACCATATAATCCTGGAGGGTTTACATAAAGGAAAAACATCAATAAATAGTCTGAGTGTGATGATGAATAAAGCCAAATCAATACTTTTCGTGAGCTTCTTCACGCAGAGAAATCAACAATTCAGAAAACTGATCTCCTGTTGTTGATGCTGTGATTTATGTTCCTCTAATATATATCATTTCATCAGCACAAATTGCTCCAAATAAGTCAGTACAATACATACTAAGTCCTATGTTAACACAACTAAGTTACTAAGTTGTGTTAACACAACTAAAGCAGGCTTGTGTTTTATTCTATATAGTAGGTCAGTGGGATGTGATCATGAACAGTCACAAAGGACAAGCAACATGTTATCATCTGGTTTAAACAGCTATACTCTGAGCTGTCCATTTACAATTGGATAAAATAACACCTATGCTAATTATACATTTCTGTTTTCCTGACATTAACTCTTGCCAAGCAAACCAGAAGCAGAAGCAGACTGAAAATAAATGAATAAAAGGTAAACGGTTAATTGAAATATTCACAAAGGTACAGTAAATGTTTTCAAAGGTCTCCATGAATCACTAATGGAAACTGAAGATTGGAGCTGGGATAGTGTGTCTTAGAGGTGATTCATTTATTCAAGTAGTTACTATATTTGATTTTGTGAAGGTAAACAGCAATGAGAGAGGATTGGATAGTCCTGAAGAAAGGCTGAGAGCAGACAGGTGGGTGGAGAGCTACTGGATGAGGTGTGCAGTTTTGGTCTGAGTCTGACGAAATACTCAGTGGAGGCACATGGTAGTGCTCAACATACAAACAATATGGCTTATACCAGACAAACTGGCAGAAGAACAGGGCTGTGTGTGTTCACAGAGCATGCAGCTCTTGGGGTCCGAGTCAGGATCATTCATCTGATTGTGAGGCATAAAGGATAGATATACACCACAGAACTATAAAGTATGATCTAAAAAAGGACTGGAAGTCCCAGAAGAGTAACATTCCATCAAATATAAAAGGCTATGACCAAATGATATATGTTCTTAGTCAAGTTTGGATTACAATATGAAACATCTGAAATACATTTTACTTTAGTTTTAGCTAAAACCTAAATCATGGCAAGTGAGATCTGCCTGAATAACATTATAATTATTGATCATTTATTGTTTGGTTTTTTTTTTTTAAGAGTATGAAACTGTAAACCTACCAATACATGGTTGTCCACCTAAACTAACTGGCTAGGCAAGGAGCGCATTAACCAGAGAAACACCTAAAAAGCCCATGGTATTCTAGAGGAGCTGCAGATATCAACAGCTCAAGTGTGGAAATCTCTTGACACAGTGTCATGCACTAGGCAAATCTGGCCTTTATGGTGGGGTGACAAGAAGAAACCGTGGCTGAAAGAAAGACAGTCGTGTTTAAAATTTGTCATGAGCTATGTATTTGTATGGAACACAGAAAGCATGTGGAAGAAGATATTTATGCTTCTTGTGACCCAAACTAGTCTTTTTTGCCCACATTGATGAAAAGATGGCTGTAACCAAAAACAGGGGAAATGTTCACCTTTGAGTAGGATGTAACCTCCAGTTTCTGATCAATGTTAGAAGTGTCGGAGGATGCGCATGTCGGGTATTTTTTTTCACACAATTTCAAAAGTAGATGTGTTTTTTTTTTTTTAACAGTTTTCCAATAGGTAAAAACTTTTGAGTAGACTAAACAAATAAGGAGCTGGTTGTTATTGGGCTGAAGTGTAGCAGCTTTGTGAGAGCAGGACACTTCACAGACAAACTGGAATAACTTTGCACCAATTTTCAATCAAAATGGGGGTTATTGAAAGCACAAACCTCTTCTTTTGGATTTTATTGCAATAACTGGGATCAAAACCCTGTCACCTTTCCTGTTTCCTGTCAAAAGTGTGTTGCAAGTATTCTATGCTGGTGCTAGGCTTTTTTGATCATTTTTGAGCTTTTTCAATAATTGATTGTTGTATGACAGACATCAGATTAAGTGCTTGGATCCTCGGCTAGACTCCTGCCAGATTTAAAACTGTGAATTGGATATTAACTGTTGGGATTATGATTATTGATTAATTACTATTTATCAAGAATTATAATTTAAAATCATAATTTGAGAAAATTAATTTCTTAACCAGAAAAATCCTTATTTATGAATCGAAGCCAGGGATGTCCTCTGGTGTTGTAATTGTAGACTAAAGCCCTTGATAATTACAACCGTTAAATACTCTAGTAATCTAGTAATAACTATTACTAGATGTCACTGTTTGATCAACCGTTTCTGCTGAAACGTGGGGAACTTTGACCTTATTTTGACTGATGAATCACTCTTGCACAAAATAAATACAAACGCCTTCTCTGTATCTACGTGAATATTTATTAAATCAACAGCTCTGATACAACTTGCTCTTCCGATTCAATAATCTTCACCTAATCAAACAAAGTTCTACACAAAAGGGTAAAATATCTAACTAAACAAAATAAAACAGCATTGAGTGTGTATGAGATCAAACCAGCAGTAATGGCAAAAATACAAGAGGAATATGGTGTTGAATGAAGCTTTGGGAGCGTAACTCCCCCCCACCAGGCGTCAAGGGTCGTAAAACTTCCCCCAACGTTGCAAGCTCAGCGCACACAAAGGATCATAAACCTTTTTGGCGGCAAACCAGTAAAACCAGTAATGTCGAAGACAAAGAAAATGGTTGATTTTCACCATTAAGTTATTATAGCAGTTCAATTTTAACAGCGCAGCTGCGCCAGGTGTCACACAGTAAAAACACAACTTGAGAAGCGCGGCGGCTTCAGAGTTCAACAGCAATCAAGTTTCAAAAACGATGGCATGCACATACAATTCAGAACCCATTAGACTATAAGTGGCGATTCTAAATCGCACTAAAACCTACTCTACCCTGCCCATGCTATTTCTAATAAAGAAATAAAAATAAAAATATTGATTTTACTTGTTGAAGTCTTCTCTGAGCAGAGGGAGAGAGAGAGAGAGAGAGAGGGATTGAAGAGTTTCCACGCGTCCGTGGATACTCAGGAAAGCAGTACGTTTTTCGTCCTTTGTGGCCTCCTTGGCGGAAAGGTAAAAAAAAAAATGACGGACCGTCACTAGTTGACTGGAACAAAAAAAACAAGGAGGGAAAATTGCGTCTCTTTGAAAACTCTGTGGTTTTTTTTGGTTGCTTGTTAAACCGACGTCTTCGATCTGTAAAGTTGAAAACTTACAAGCCTTCTTATTCCTGTAAGCTTAATTCGCTTAGTTTTCTCCTTGGCCAATGGGGAGAATGAATGAAAATCTACACGGGATTTCTTCTCCAGAATTGATGCTTCAGCTGTGTGATAACCGCGTCTCGATTTCAGCTAGAAAGCACCTCCTTAAAAGGGGCCACCTTCCTATATAGCCTCCAGTGACGTCAGACTTGGGTTGCCCCGTCATATCAACCGCGGTGCCCGCTGGGATTTGTAGTGGCGGACTATCCTGGTATACAAAATGGCCGATGACACCGGAAGACCTGGTGGTGTCCAGCAACGTGCAAATGGTCCAACATTCAGCAAACAAGTGGTCCAACATAACTTTCTAAAAGTGTGTGCCTGGTTCACGTGGCAAGATTTAAAAATTGTCAGTGGATTTTCAAAACCTAAGAGACCCCTCACATGATGATTAAAAAAAAAGTGAAACAGTGTGTGGTGTACAGCTACACGGCGAGCACAACGCACCACACACAAACAGATTTCACTTACGAACATTCAGACGTCAGACGGGAAATTTTTTGAACCCTCTCGAGATTAAGCGCAAGTTCAGAGTAATTCGCCTCCATATGTCCATCACCTCGCTTTCTGATTGGCTACATATCACATTTAACAGGCTGAGTGCTCGTTTATCTTCGGGAAACACCCCAAACGGTAGAATATCGGGCCAAGACAATAACTAATAATAATAATAATTATTATTATTATTATACACATTAACAGGAGTCTGTATGCAAATTATACAAACATTAAAGATTACTTGAACCAAGTCACATGACCGTTTTATATCATCGCAATATCAGAATCTTGGACCAATACAGACAGAGAAGTGGACTTGGAGCTTGAAGGACATGACTTGGTGCACATGGATTGACAGAACAGAGCTGGTGGGGCTAGGGTTTGGATATTGTGTTGATTAAAACATTTTCATAGTGTTTTATACTATGTCAACTGCTGTTAATGACCTACTAGAAGATATATCGATTGAAATCTACAAAAAAGTCCTAAAAATGTAAACTGGATCAAGTATTGAACCGTTCAAGGACTGGATGGAGAAAAACGTAACATTTTTTATCTGTGGAGATTTTAACATCGATCTGCTAAATCCAAAAAGATCACAAAATCACAGAGGATTTCATTGCTACTATAAATAGTATAAACCCATATCGAGAAATTACCAGTTGCACGAGAATAACCACCCACTATGCCACTTTCACATATTTACAAATGACATCACAAGCAATACAATAAGTTGATTAATCATGAGTGACATCAGTGACCATTTGCCTGTTTTTATAATATATGACAAAAGATATACTTCAATTCATTTAATTTATGTAGTGCCATTTCACAACACGTCTCAAGGTACTTTAAAAAGACAACTCAATAGAATCATACAGATTTCAGTTCAAGTATAATAATTCCATTTGATCTTAGTTATCAAACAATGCAGTGAAATCCAGTTAATTATTCAGATTGGTTAAAAACTTTTTTTTATTTTAGGATTAATCTATAAGATTAATCAACCTAATAAAAAGACAGATATAGAACGGTGAGAACACAAAACTCATTAAACACATTCATGTCATACTATGGAGATTGTCTGCAGGTTGGTGTGCTGTTTTCTCTCCCCCTACAGGGTGTGATTGACAGGTGCAGCTCCTTGGCTGCAGCTCCACAGGTGCTGCTGATCAAGTCTAATCAAAAGGTGCTCATATGGAGCAGGAACCAGGAAGGAGATGTCAGATCATTAGCTCACTCAGCGTGGTAGCCTGACCGATAGCCACTGATTCCTTGTGGTTTTGTGATCCTGCTCTTACCTGAGTTTATCTTCCTTTCCTCCATGTGCTCAGAACTTCCTGCTCCGTGCTTGCCTTGTGAACTCAGTAGAACTCCTCTTCGCAAACCCAGCCGTGAGTCTCCTTACCTTTCCTGCTACCTGCCTTCCAGAGAGCAACTCCAGGTAACCTTTGTTCACCCTCCAACGCCTATTGCTTCTCTGAGGTGCTGCCACCTGCATGATCAAATGAGTGAATGATTCAGTCCTGAAAACCTCTGGGTTATTCCACCTGCCAAACTCAGCCCCTGTGGATGACTTTCCTCCTCCTGATGAGCGTCGATCCTTCTCTGACAATAAGAGCTCTTCATATCCATTCAAAAAAACTTACTTTACAATTATTCAACCAGCCAACATCTCACCTCTCTTCCTCTGTGCCAAACCAGTATGACAATATAAAAATTACCTAGTAGCACAAAACTGGGATACAAATAATATAAACATGGCATGATTAATTTTAAAGAACATTCAGGGGGTTATATGATTAAAAACCTGTCCTATGTGAAAAAAATGAATAAAAGTTAGTATATTGAACATGGATTACAAAAGTTCTACAAAACCCATACAAAAGAAAAATGTACTGTACAGAGAAATCTTAAGACTGAGAATCAGAAAATAAACGCAAGAGATAAAAGGAAGTTAACTAGTATTATTAAAAACAGCCAAAGAATAATTTGGATAAAAATGCAAAAAGAGTATTAAACACTGTTAGAAAAGAGCAAACAAGATTCCCTAAATATTTTTTAATGCTGAAAGAAGCGGACGGCTGTCATTAGGTCACAGGTTAAACTGTCCTTGCCCTTAAGACTCAAATTCTGTTCATTTAGTTGAGGTGATGTCAACCAAAATGGCCACTTTATGCATTTTTTTCTAAAAAAGTGAGAACTTTGTCCTCCGACTTCTTAGCTCTGCCAAAAATTATGCAACTTCCTTCTTACTGGACCAAAAACTTGCTAATACCCTGCCTTGAGTCATGTCACATTATTATAAAGCAAAGATTATCGGCATTGCCATCAACTTCTTTCAGGAATTCCTTTGGCATGTGATCCCGGTAGGATGAAGATGACCTAAGAAAAGTGATAATTTTTATCATTATATTAATCAACTGAGCTTGCTCATCTGACAGGAATGCACAGAGTACAGACTGATGAATGTTGCAATGGGATGCTGTGAGCTCTGGATTGCCCTTGTTCAGTCTCTTTTATCCCTATCATAGAAGGAGCTCCATCTGTGGTTATTCAAACTTCATTTTTGGCTCTAATGCTCCTTCTGTTAACATATCCTTAATGGCCTGGTAGATGTCCTCTCCTCTTGTACTGGTCTTAAGGGGGAGTGACACCTAGCAGGTCTTCACAGAATACTTTCTGGTCTGTGTTGAAAAACCTGACATAAATTAACAGCTGAGCATCGTCACAAATGTCAGTGGACTCATCCACACCTAAGCCTACATGTGGTGCCTGATGCATGGCTTCAATATTTCACTTCTTTTTGCGGCAGATGATGTCGAAAGGGGTATTTACTTTATTTTAACACAGCACTTGTTTTTGTTTCCCTTCAAGTAGTGTTTCAGCTACTGCACTCATGCATTCTTTGACAACCCCTCCCTCAGTAAATGCTTGTTTGTGTTGACCTAAAATCCAAGGGACTTGTTGGGCAGTGAAAGTGTGGCTCAGGATCCTGCTGGACTGGTCATACTGGGCTCTAAGACTATTAGTTTTTTTTTTTTTGTGCTCTCACATCAGATTTGAATGGGTATGTATGTTCAAAACTCTTATGCTTTTTCTTACGATGACATTTTACATTGGCACTTTTAATATGTGCCGCAGTTTCTGAACATATGAGACACACTGGTTTACTGCTTCTAGTGGGAAGTATAAACACAAATTAATCTGTTCATTCCGGATTAAAGGCCCTGTTTAACTGTCCACTTTTCCCTTTTTAGAAAGCACCATTTGTTCATACTGTCTTACTCATCTCTTTCAGCTGTCTTTAGCGCAGTCCTTACTCTCCCTGTTTCTCAGTTATGTCTCTGGTGTCTGTATCTCCTCAAATTTATCTTATCTACATGTGATATTCTCCTTTTCTTTCTCTTGTCTATTCGCACGTCACTTGGCTTCCGGGACCCGGACCTCGAATTAATGAATTCTGGTGTATGGTTTAGTGATGATCAGGATTTAAACTGATTTTGCTTAAACTTGAAAGTTTTTTTTTTTTTTTTTAAGTTGTGTTGAGATTACGTTTTAGAACCAACCTCTGTTTAAAGAGTGTCATGGTGTGTGGAGGAGAAACAGCACCGAAGCGCATACAGGAGGATGGGAGCCGCATGGTGAGTAGATTAATGCTTTAAAGGATAAGAACAGGAATACACTTTTTCAAGTAGGTTTACAGACTAGAACACCAAGACAAGGAACAGGGAAGTCAGTGGTGTAGTTTCCAGGATAGATTTCAGGAGGAACCAGTGGGGAACAATGATGATAATGGAGGATATGTACCAAGGGACAGTGAAAAGTGGACCAATGAACCAAGGGAGGTAATAAGAGGGGAATCAGGAACAGCTGGTGGAACAGGGACTGAGGGCAATTGAGGGAGAGTGGCTAATTAACACAGATTAGCAGGGACTTCGGTGGGGGGGGGTGTAACCTAAAGTGAACAGAAACAAGTAAACAATGACAAATACCAAAATAACATGAACAGAAAGAAAACAGAAAATACAAACTAAAACATAACATTGGAATCTAGGAATAAGCAAACACCAGAATGATCCTAATAAACATAAATTAACTGAAATAAAGCAAATGAAGAACATGGCAGTGCAGACCTAGTAAACAGTACTCAAAACCTCAAACACAGGCAGATTGTGACAGAGTGCAGATCTGAAATTTATTCAGTGGCTCAATAAGAACACCTAAGACATCTTTCATTGCTTGGTTTTTTTTTTTTTTTTTTAGCTACAAGACATGGATGTCTTGTAGCAAATAAGTTTGGGTCCACCACTTCCATCCAGATTGTGGAAACCATGCTCTGGAGCATCATTGAGGATGAGCAGACCCAGAGCTTCAGCTTCAAAGATGTATGCATAACAGAAAAGAACTTTAACATCCAACTTAATTTTTATTTGGTCTTTTCATAAATATAATGCTATTTAATAAAGTGTCCTAGCAGTAGACTGATGTCACATCAGCTATCTTGTAAAATGTATCTGCAGTAAATCTGAGGTGTCACGTGTAAACCCAAAGTAAACTTTAGTATTGATTTTGTTTCCTCCTTCCTACCTGATGTTTTATGATGCCTCCTGAGCTGCAGATGTAGGGCTAAAAAAGCTTAATAGTACACAGTTATCCCATTACTTATACTGCAAACTACACCAATAAAATATACACCATTCCTGTGGGTATGTAGTATTTAGTGTATTCTATTAAAGTGATTCCCACCCCTGCTCCTCAAGGCTCCCTGCCCTGCATGTTTTAGGTGTCTCATTGCTGCCACACACCTGACTTAAATAACTGGATGATTACCACGCTACAGCAGCACTTGATGGCAATGAGGTGTGCTGGAACAGAGACACATTTGAAACATGCAGGACATGTGGCCGTGAGGGCCAGGGTTGGGAACAACTGTTCTATTGCATAGTGTAACCCTCTTTAATTGTCTAATGTGAAAATGTTAGTGTGCTGGACTTATCATTGGGCCTATCAGGACTAGGTTGTAATTCAGAACCAAATTAAATGAGGTTTAACAGTTTAAAAACTTAGGTCAATTAACATACCCTAGAGGAAACATATAAACAAAACAGAAATTACAGCTGCACATTATGCACACTTTTAATCAGTTGTCAGGCCAGTCATAGTCAGTTCTCATGTGCCTTTAGTTCAGTCTTGGGATAGATGTGGTTATAGTTGCTCCCCAGGTTCTGTTTAATTTATGATCCAACCAAGGAGAAGCCACGTTCTTGCAGCTCCTATGCATCTTCTGGACAGGAATGAAGTCTTCTCTCATGTGTCTGGATTCTGGCTCACCACTAGAATCTCTTTCTCTTCTAAACTCCACAACAACAACCTGCATACTGCAGGAACATATTTTTTATATTTATACTACATCTATTTGTTACAAAATTTGATTTAACTCAAAAATGAATCTTAATTTTTAAATTCACAGTTAATACAATATCTTGTGAATGTGCATCTGTCTTTCCAAACGAAAAACGACCATAAATTAGGGCCATACTAAGAGAATTTGTTTCTTGTTTTTGGGCGGGAATTACGAGAATAAAGTTGTAATTTTATAAAAAATTTTACAAGAAAGTGCAGTCTTCCCACTGCATTAAAATAAGCAATGTTGAGCATTTTGTGAAGTTATACTTTTTTATCAGTTTCACTGATAAGAAAATGCTCAATCCTTTAGCACATCAGCATCAAATTATTATCCGTATCAGGACTTTGTGAAACAATTGTGAAAACAACTGTCTATTTCGAAGAAAGAATCACAAACACATTGCTTCTTTTTATGAAGAGCAGCTGCCTCGTTTGGACTTTTTCTCGTAATATTATGACTTTATTCCAAAAAAAACTATTTCTCTTAGTCTGGTCCTAATACACTGTCGTACTAAAATCCTGGTCACATAAAGACCAGAAAAATAAACTGGACTGACAACATCTGCTACAGAAATTATCAGGAAGCAGATAAAACTTTCTGCTTGCGACAAATTTTATAATTGTCCCCCCGTAACACTGCCAGCAAACATAACTCTTTTTTTCCTAACCTAAGGCCCAGTCAAAGTTCAGACCTAAATTCAAAATCTGTGAACGGAATTGAAAATTAATGTTCACAAAATTTCTCCACCCAGTCTGACTGAGCTTTGGAAAGCAGAATGGTCAAAAATCTCTGCATGTGGAAAAGCTGGTTGAGACAAACCCAGAACGATTTGCAGCTTTAACTGTAGCCAGATGTCATTCTACAAAATGTTAACTCAGGGGACGCAATACAAATACACTCAACACTTATTTTTTTTTAGTAAACATTTGTATATTGCAGTATATCATTTTCCTTCCATTTTACATCTATGCACTACTTTGTGTTGGTCTGTCACATAAACGTAAAGTGAAACTAATTGTGTCTGCAACATCTTACTGTCAAATGTCTTAATTTGGTCGTAATAACTTTGATGCCGATGAATTTACGATAGTAATTAATCTATTTTGTCAAAATGAAGTACTAATCTGCTGTCTTAACTCTGAAACAGATTAGAATAGTTCAGCCTTTGTCTTGGTTGTTTTGCTGCTTACCTCTGGTCCAAAGAAATTAGAATTTTCTCTCCCTTTTCTGTCGCTTCTCTGCCGGCCTGGGTCAGTTCACCAGATGCAGGTGTGGATATTTGCACCTTTTTAAAGAGCTTGTAGGGGCCCACCCAGTCCAGTTTCCACTGACGATATGTTGGATCGTTTGGTTTTTTTTTTAGCTAGCACCACCCCACATATTAGAGCTGTTTTCCTAAAATCTAAAAAAAAGATTGTATGATAGAGTTCCAGTATAAATGACTTTTTAATGCATGACCCGAAGGAATGCACCAACTCCCTCATATGTCATTATGCTGATTTAAATAAATGGTCTGTGGCCTTTCTGAGCAATGGGGAAAGGAACGTACAAAAGTCCCTGGGTAAAACAAATTCTCGGGCTTTAAATCCTGGGGCTTTGAGTGGAAAAGGGGCTAGGATGTTTTGATGAGATTGTAATGGCTTTGTAGCTCCAAATAAAAGGTACAACGATAGAATCTAGTTGCTTAAAATATGTTCGCGTGATAGAACATGTAGAAGACATTGGAAGAGATGTAGTGCAATCAGTTTAATTGCATTAATTTTTCCTATAAGAGAAAATGGGAGTCTTTCAAAAATGTATCCTCTCTTTATGTCATAATCTGCCTGTGTTTTGGCTTTGAGTTCATTGGATTCATTCTATTCAGTATTTGTTACTTCCCTGGATTCCCTGGATTCCTGCGTTGTCCCTTATAGATCGGGTTCCTCCCAGTTTATGTTTTGTTAGTCTCATTGTTTGTTTACTTAGATGTTTTCTGTTACCTCCCTGCACTCCCTGATCATCTGTTTTTATTGTCACCTTCCCTCAGTTACCTTCTCCTCCAGCTGCTCCTGGTTCTCTCCCTGATTACCTCCTCTAGTTCAGTGGTACACTCTCCTCCCTTCCTCAGTATTTAGACTCCCTGGTTTTCTGTTCACATCACTGGTTCATCCTGTTAGTTCCCTGCCCCATGTCGCTGTTGTTTTGCTGTGTCACGTTGCCTACTTGCCTTTGTTCTATACTGTAAGTTCTCAGTTCAGTTATAATTAAATATTGAACTTGCCTTCTGGCTCCACGCTCCTGTTTGCACGTTGGTCCTACCAAACCCTCACTGAATATGACGGTTGCTCTTGTTGTTATGTTAATTATTTTTGTCCTTGATTGTTGAGGTAATTTGTTACATCTACACCAAGTTAAGTAAAAAAATCACTGGTCTTTTTAAAAGGTATGGAGAGTATATATGTAAAATTAATTCCCTTAGAAAGGCATAAGCTCACTTTTGTCCCAATTAACAGAAAACCTAGAGTTTGCCATATTTTCTAATTAACATCAAAAGGGGATGTATTGATCGAAAAGGGGATAAGGGACATCCTTGACAACTAATTTAAAAAGGGTGTGAAATGTCTAAATTGGTGATGATGGAGACAGTTGGATCCAAATAGTTAGGGTCAATTCACTTTAAAGGGATAAAAAGGACAGTAGATGTTTTCTGTTTTATAAAAGCACCAAGGGGGAGGAGCCAAGCCATGCAATATCTTATAAATAAGACGAGCATCATGGAATTCAACAAACTTACACCAGCTCGAGAGGTTTTGAGGTTTTGTGATGCTATAACAAAAATGAGAATTTGTCTGTCTGTCCAGTATTGTCACAGCCTGATGGTAAAATACATATACAAATCTTCTCCAAGGGACCTGTGCCAAACTAGTCAGACAGTATGACAGATGTGACATTTGACATTGCTGCTTTTATTGACATTTAATTTCTGATGTGACAGAAATTTGCTAAACAAAAATTTCCTGTGTTCAACACTGATTTAATGTTATTGTATGTAAGATTAGAATACATTTTTATTACATTATATTTATACTCTGACATAGCTGTCAACATTTTAACATAGACTTCAGGTTTTAAAGTCTCTCCAATCTCTTAGCAAAAATCATACATGCTCTTTTCTTTGTATTTAAATGTAGACTTTCAATTCAAAAAGACTGGGTTTTATTTTCATCATAAGTGTTCATTACATGTTTAACTGTGGACAAAAGGGCCTGACAATCAGACTGTGCATCAGAATAGGCCAAAATATCATTACATTCTATCCCGTTCGTTGCACTTTCAAAGTTATTTTTTTCCCACTTAGGTATTCTAAGTTGGCTAGACTTTCTCCAGGACTAAAATGCCTTTAAATCATGGTCTGCGCGGTGGTGCAGTTGGTAGCACTGTTGCCTTGCAGCAAGAAGGTCCTGGGTCCAACTCCTAGCACGGAGTTTGCATGTTCTCCCTGTGCATATGTGGGTTCTCTCCGGGTACTCCGGCTTCCTCCCACTATCCAAAAACGTGACCGTTAGGTTAATTGCTTTCTCTATATTGCCCTTAGGTGAGAATTTGTGTGTGTGGTTGTTTGTCCTGTGTGTGTCTGTGTTGACCTTTGTTGCGGGGTACACCGTGGACTGGCAACCTATCCAGGGTGTACCTCCTGCCCATAGACTGCTTTTTTTTTTCTTCAAAAAAGCAAATGGCGACAGACCTAGCTGCTTTTTTCTTTGTTATTGGAGACTTAGGTGACAACATGTGCTGTTTTTAGCGAGCAGTGAGTCCCTCCCACTGCCTAATGACAGGTGGTCTGCCGCTTGGTGCAGCAAACCCTGCCTGTAGAGCAGAGAAAAGAATGACTTCCTTCTGTTTCCACATTGCAAATAACTCACTCATGTGCAAACCTGCCACTGACCCACACTGGGCAATAAATCAGATGTTAAGGTTTGTAGGTTGGCAGCAGCTTCGAACCTTGGCTTGGTAGTGAATAACTACTATTAGAGTTACTACTACAGAATGGCTGAAGCCTGGGTCTGGTGGTGGACGGCTGCAGCCGGACCCCGGGTCTGGTGGTGGACGGCTGCAGCCGGACCCCGGGTCTGGTGGTGGACAGCTGTGACCTAAAGCTAGGCGTGGCGTGGATGGCTGTTGCTGGAGCCGTGCCAAGTGGTGAATGGCAACACCCGGAGCCTGTCCAACCCTCCTGCAAAAGGATTTTCTCTTGATGTTTCAGAATTGTTTTTTCCAACACTGAGAGGCATGAGTGAGTACCTGAAGCTCTTTGGATCCGGAGCAATAGAAGGGATTGTTACTCATAAAGTATGCAGAAAGAAACAACAGACTTTTAACAGAACCAACTTGGCATGAATTGTGCCTCTGAATAAGCAGTTTGGTCTGTTCACTCAGCCCCTCATGGTGAGAGAGAGGTTTAACCAACAGCATCTTATTACTCACCCATTCCATCTGCATCAACACACTTACACTACCAGCAAGTCACAACAACCAAGGGTTTGTTACCTGTTTCCTTACCAGCCTGTGATCAAACTCCAGCATGAACGTTAACCATGCCACTGTATGCTGGCCATAAGAGAAAGAGGTGCTTTGTCAAGCACAGACATTTAAATCCAGTGGGATTTAATAGTCAAAAAATGCTTTTGCCACTATAATGAGACAGACCTATTTTTACCTATTCTATAAACTTTAAAAAAAACATGGAAAAGTTGCAAAACATAGCTACGACTGTTCTTAACAATACAAAAAAACTGTTTGATCAAACTGTAGTGACACCTTAACAATATTACATGACCATGAACACCCAAAATTCCGTTTCTCCAAGATTTCCTTTGTTAAAGCCCCTCCTGAACCAGAGACAACATTAGAAGCATCTTACCTGCACCAAGGAGTAAAAGAACTGGACTATTGTTCAGTGGTCCAAAAGCCCTCTTTTGAGATGAACGTATAGTTTTGAAATCCAGGTCCTAGAGTCTGGAGGAAGAGTGGAAAGGCCCAGAATCCACAATGATTGAATTCCATCTCGTCCACTCTGTTTTATCAAGTGCAAAATCTTTAAAGCCATCTACCAGGAAATCTAACATAAGTTCATGCTTCCTTCTGCTGACAAGCTTTGTGGAGAATAAACACTTAAAATATATCACTTTCTGTTGAATGAATCTATATCATGTGTGGGTTTCACTTTTTGAATTAACCTAATACAATAAATTTACTTTCTAATGTTATTCTAATACACTGAGACAAACCTTTATATCATACTTCAGAAACAAATGCTGACAGCCAGTAGCTTTGCCAAATGGCAGGCTATGTTGTTTGAAAACCCATGTAGTATTTTTTTCATGCAGAACAGATTCTACACTCATCGGCCACTTTATTAGGTACACCTGTCCAACTGCTCATTAACGCGAATTTCTAATCAGCTAATCACATGGCAGCAACTCATTGCACTTAGGCATGTAGACATGGTCAAGACGATCTGCTGCATTTCAAACCGAGCATCAGAATGGGGAAGAAATGTGATGTGACTTTGAACGGTGCCAGACGGGCTGGTCTGAGTATTTCAGAAACTGCTGATCTACTGGGAGTTTCACGCACTACCATCTCTAGGGTTTACAGAAAATGGTCCGAAAAAGAGAAAATATCCTGTGAGCTGCAGGTCTGTGGGCGCAAATGCCTTGTTGATGCCAGAGGTCAAATGAGAATGGCCAGACCAGTTTCGAGCTGATGGAAAGGCAACAGTAACTCAAATAACCACTCGTTACAACCAAGGCATGTAGAAGAACATCTCTGAACGCACAACACGTCGAACCTTGAGGTGGATGGGCTACAGCAGCAGAAGACCACACCAGATACCACTCATGTCAGCTAAGAACAGGAAACTGAGGCTACAATTTGCACAGGCTCACCAAAATTGGACAATAGAAGATTGGAAAAACGTTGCCTGGTCTGAGGAGTTTCGATTTCTGCTGCAACATTCGGATGGTAGGTTCAGAATTTGGCGTCAACAACATGAAAGCATGGATCCATCCTGCCTTTTATCAGTGGTTCAGGCTGCTGGTGGTGGTTTAATGGCGTGGGGGATATTTTCTTGGCAGACTTTGGGCCCCTTGGTACCAATTGAGCATCGTGTCAACACCACAGCCTACCTGAGTATTGTTGCTGACCATGTCCATCCCTTTATGACAACAGTGTACCCATCTTCTGATGGTTACTTCAAGCAGGATAACAGTCACTAGATCTCAATCCAATAGAGCACCTTTGGGATGTGGTGAAACAGGAGATTCGCATCATAGATGTGCAGCCCACAAATCTGCAGCGTCTGTGTGATGCTATCATGTCAATATGGACCAAACTCTCTGAGGAATGTTTAAAGTACCTTGTTGAATCTATGCCATGAAGGTTTGAGGCAGTTCTGAAGGCAAAAGGGGGACCAACTCGGTACTAGCAAGGTGTACCTAATAAAGTGGCCGGTGAGTGTATGTCTTTAAGGTCGTTATGATGTAAATTTCAAGCTCATTTCCAGAACCATAAACAGTTCATGGGGACTAATCTTTGACAGAAAACCTTATACTTCATATCATACCTGGCATTCCTCAGTCAGGTACTGCTGCAGAGCTTGTTGCTTGAGTTACTAGTTTTGCTAATGATAAAAAAATTATTGGTATGCTGATATTGTTTGATGCTATTGCTCCTGATCCGAAGCTGCTTGTTGTTATGTGGAGAGCGATGCTACTGTGGCTGCTGTTATTGCCATTTATGATACTGATGAACCCAGTGGTACTGGCGCTATTTATATTGCCTCTGATGTTGGGAATGCTCTGGCTGTCACTACTAGCCAGGCTGTTGGTGCTGATTCCATGGTGTTCACCGTTTCCATTCTGATCAAATATAAACCCATAGATAACTTTGATAGCCTCACAAAATGAATAATTTAAACAAAGTGTATAATATATTGGTTTCCATAACTTTCTCCAATAAATACTCTAGTAATTAGATCATATATTGCATAAAATATAATTTCTGTCAGCTCAGTAGCATGGATGCAAATTATTCTCTCCAGCTTCAAGAAACCCATAAGTACATCTCAGAGCTATTGTGTGACACAGACAGCAGTATAATGTTGTACCACCCACTGATGGTTCAGTCATTAAGGTATTGTTCAAAGAAACAATGGCACAAACAAGTACTTTCCAGTTTGCCTATTATATACAATATAAAGCAGACAAATGAACAGATGGACCAAGGAACTCATTAACTTCCTTTGGAGGTATTCACAAATAAGAAAGTTGAGCAATGACGGCATGTGTAAAGTGCCTCAGTTCTAACCTAAATGAGAAGACCTGAGGCCACATAGTCGGTTGAGATCGCTGCAAATAAATTGTTGGAATTCTGTGAAGAGCAAATGGCCAAACAAAAAGTGAGGTAAAGAAAGGAACAGCTTGTTTTATTCTACCAATGCAGATGAGGTCAATATTAATAATCCCACCTGTAATGGGAAGGCTATGTACACATCCTTCATTTTAACACAATTTTTAAATAGTCTTTTTTTTTATCATCATAGGAAAATCCATCAATGAAATTGGGTCAGCTTTCTAAATTGAATCAAGCAGTAAATGAAGAAAACAACAGTGGCCAATCAACTCGCTGCAGGAATTCCAGCCAAAGATCTACTAACCACCAGCTGGTTATGTTGCCAATCTGGAAAGAAAATAGCTAGAATAGAAGCAGTTTCAATAGGAACAGGTACCAAAATGGTTGATCATTAATAGCATGTGGAATCAAACAACAAACATAACAACTGTCATTTTTTATCTTCCTCACAGTTTGATGCATCAAGTGATGAATCCCTCTTCGAATCACCTGTTGCGTGTTATTGGCGTAATTACTCAGATTAGTCACAAATTGTCGTTGCTGTACCTTTTCCCAAATGAACACAAGAGTAATAAAAATACCTGCAATACCAATCATCAGCATCAGAACAAACCATCTTCCATATAGCTGCATCGTGACCTTAAAGTGGATTGTCCTTTCTTCTGGTACTGAAAGCACACTGTTTTTTCAAAGGAAACAAATCATAAACAAAATTTAAAAATCCTTGCCTCTCCGGAGTGGCTTCTGCGCTTAAAGCTGCCCTGTTACCAAGCTGGTACAGGTGGGCGGTCGTTGGAAGCCCCTCTAGGCAGGAGGTTCAGAACCAGGATGCTGCTCAGGTGGCGTTCCCATGAACACCTTCCAGTGTAGCATAGACCCAGGTATCACGTTCTGCTACCTTGACAACGGTGTAGGATCTGATATGGGCCGTTCCACCATCTGGACTTCAACTGTGTTCTCCTGGGACCAAGGAGTGGAGTTTGGAAGTGGCTGTTTTCAGCAATGCAGCTTTCACAATCTGTGAAACTTGAAAGAGCACAGTGGACAGGTTTTGACAGGAAAACAACATCCTCTCTTCACACAAAGATGTGGAAGGTAGAAATCTTAGCAATATCCCCATGCCCAAATTAGGAGACCTGTCAAACAGCACTTCAAAAGTCTTAATCGTAAATGAAAACAATAAGCAGAGCCTTCAAAACCCTTGGCTAATTTTTAATTTCAAAGTCCCATTCTCAAGCCTAGGTGCTTAATTACATGAACTTCATCAAAACATCCAGCGAAATCAAAAAGAATTAATCTTCTCACTCCACCTAGTATACTAGCAGTGACCATCAGCTAAATATTCTGAATGTTAAAAAATGCGACATCTGATGTTTGAGGAAGGCCTGATTACAGGTCATTATTTCCATAGTTTCAGAATACCCAAAGAAAATTTCAAAAATGGTCTAATTTGTGGAGATGTAAAATTTCACAAAAGAATCAACACCATACTTTCAGACAGGTTTTCAGACTGTGATCTTAAGGAACTATGCACCATTTATATAAACTAAATACAACGTCTCTTTCGCTTTGTCACAAAGTCCTCACTGGAGGTATGAGCTACCCTTTTTCCATGAGTGCTAAAACTTTTTGTAACCTCATGTTACTTTATTCTTTATTCTGAAATTCCCCTCTTCTGGCGCAGGGTCCAACCCATGCGACAAACCAGCAAAAAGTTTAAAAAACTTCTAGTAACCAGGATCACGTTACATAAAACCACAGAAATGAATTCTCACATAACTGTGTTACTCTGAAATTACCAAAAGCAACATAAATAAAATCCAGATGTTTCGAACTGTAATTCAGTTCCATTAACAAAACGCAAACTTCAGTTGTTGTGCAGTACATCAATATCTCACTTAATTAAGTCACATATCATCCTGATTTGTCTTGTATAAAGATGAGTATTAGATTAGTGGACATCTAATGTAATTTTGATGCATAAACTCTACAAAGTCAATCTAATAAATAATTCCCACCAAATATGAAATCATGACTCAGATTCTTTATCAAAAATATATTCCTTACTTTTGGCATATCTTAAACTGTCAGCTAGCTTAATGGCACCAGGGAAAACTTTTAATCTAATAAATCACCAATGATCCTTCAAGCAAAACTAATTCTTCAAATTAGTTTAAACTATTTCATTAACCTTTTAATAGTAAAACACATAAATCTAAAAGTCATGCTACATCCTTAATTATTATACAAAAAACATGTTAAGGCAACAATCACTACAAGCCTTTTGATTCTATCGTCTCTTAAACAGTGTTAAAACTCAGGAAGCGAGATGCTGAGCGTCACCATGAAAGCAAAGGCATGAACAAACCTGATAGAGGCAGAGTCAGGCAGAACTAGCCTCTTATGGGCAGCCTATAGGCGGGCCCCCCTTTTTCTTCATTCCAACCCATCTTAGTGTACCTTAAACTGCAAAACTTTTAACACACCTACCTCAAAAACAAGCTGCTTCTTAATTCTCCTGAAAACTGAAGGTTTTAATCAATCTGGGATTTAGAAACATTATTCTAAACATGCATTATTATGTCATGCAACACATAAACAAACATTCAGTCCAACAAAACAAAGACAAAACATCAAAGACAGACAAATGGGCAAATTTGAAGCTTCAAGAATTCAAAGAAATTTTTAACAATCTCTTTTCAAAATATGTTTTCTCAGCCATATCTTTTAATTCTGTAATTGATCAGTTTTATTATGACAATCTTCAGGATCCTTTTTTTAAAACCCCTGAGGGGGCCTCCCCCAAAAGAGATTCTCAAACCTATCTAGAACGACAGCAACATTTTTTCTCTAACCTGAATCCAAATTTACAGATGCTGAAACCCCTTTTTCCCATTTCTTTATACTATAACTCTGTAACAATAATAATAACTATAATCCTGAGATTTTATTGTTAAAAATTCTCTTTTTTTTTTGGCTCAATTTGATCCCTTTTTTGAGAGAGAATACTCTGAGTTCGTGTTTTCAACCCCACTTCGCTTAGTGATACGACCGCCTGCTCCTAAAAAATTGGTGACCCTGACGTGATTCAATCTACCGGGAAAAGTTGGCTGTTCCCGCCCCCTCGGACGGCAGGGCCTGGGTGGCAGGGGTTTTCCCGGGGGCCCCACACAAGGGAGGTGAGTTTTTGTCCCCTTTTCTTTTTTGGAGAAATACTCAAGGCTGCCCGGGTCCCCCCATTTTTGGGGAACTAGCCAAAAAAAGGGAGACCTTTTGGTCTCTGGCTTGTCTTTTTTCTCTCCTCTCACTGTCCCCCCACGGTTTTCCTACATGTAGGAGGACTACCTAAAACATACATTTTGGAATTGGCCCAAAGGGGGGTCTTAAAAAAACCGGTTTTTGCGCATCTCCGGCTGGTCGTGGTGCCAAAAGGGGGGGCCTAAGCCTCATTATTTAGTACTTGGCGAAATACTCCCCTTCTTTCGTGTAGAGACAGCTAATTCATATATAAAAATGTTTTTAAAATAAAGGTACGTAGGAGACCTTCAGGAAATTTAGCCGGTAAAACTTAAGTTTAGATAAGAGACCTGCCCCCCGGGTGTTGTCCGGAGCTGGAAAAGGCCACAGCTGTTTGGAAGTTTACATTTTACAATTTTGGGAAATTGCAATGTTGATTGCAGAGTTTTTTTTTTTTTTTTTTGGAGATCTCTATGGTGAACCAGTGGTGATCGGTTTTTCTGCAGAAATGTTAAATTTAAATCCCTTTAAAAGGGGATTAGAGTCAATAATCTAAAAAATTAGAAATGTGTGCACACAAAAAAAAATTTTGGGTTTAAAAAAAACGGACTCGGCTGACCATCAAACTTTTTAATCAGGTCAGTGGGCCCCCCCCGGGGGGGGATGAAAAGGGTGGGGAAAAAAGGATGAAAAAGTGTGGATGAGATTTTGGGAAAAAAGGCCTGGATCCGCAGCGTATGGTAGTTTTCCCCCCCCACAGGGCCCGGGTTCCCTCTGAGGGGGCCCCCGGGGCCTAGAGCTTCTTCTCTGTACTTTTCACTTTACTGAAGTTCATTAATTTTTTACTGAATAAATGGGTTCACATATCATTTTGGGTTTGCCTTCTAAAAAAATAATGAAAGTTTATTCATGAAAATTCATTTGGACAAATTTTTGATGGAAAAAAATTCTCTAAAGGTTTTAAGAATCAGAAATTTATCTTTATCAAGGTACATTCCCCTTTTTTTTTGCATTTTTTGATTTTTTTTAGTTTTTTGAAAAACACTATAGAAAAAGGCAACAATTTTTTAAAAAATTTCTAGTGAGTGGAACAAATTCTTGGATCATGTTAAAACATTTTTTTTTAGCCTTAAAGGTGGGATAAAAACCAATATGACAGTCTTTATCCTTGCTTTTTTTTAGTATGAAAATGTGTGTTTTTAGTGTAATATGATTTTTTTTGTTATTTTTTTTTTTTTAAACAATGTAAAAGTCAGAAAGTGAGAGGTTGTAACAAACCAAGAGGAAAAAAGGGAAAACAGAGAATGTAGCTTGATTTAAAGTGAATAATATCAGACAGACAGGAGAAGGGGAAATGACTTGTGATCTAACAGGAATCAAATTTTTTTGCTGGAAGAAAGATTTGACTAGAAAAATTTGAGTTGGTCCAGGCCAGACTGGTTTTTTTTTTTTTAGATTAAACAATAAGGAACAGAGTGATACAATGACCTTATGAAAAAAAAAAACAAAAAAAGGAACAGTTATGAATAGTAAGTTACTGTTTTTATTATATGCACTACACGGGCCTTATCAATTAAAAACTACAATGGGGAAATTATGGATTTTTTGGTTTATAAAGGAAAACTTTGCCAAATTTCTTGAAAATTTTCCTAAAAAAATTTAATATTAGAAAGATGGAAATTTTTTAATGTGTTTCTCAAGGTTTTTTTACAAACAGGGGCATGATAATAATTTAAAAAATACAAAGTTTTTATGGTTAAATAATACCCCAAAAAAATGAAAAAACCCAAAAACAAATGAACTCACCCTTGCAGAAATAATAATGCAGCCATTAAAAGAAAAAAATGTACTGTTATGGCAGAAGGGTTGAAAATATTTTTCCCTGCTGTATCGAGGCAAAGTCTCATGAAGGAAGCTGCCTGGTATTTTTTTGTTTTCTGACTGATCACTCAGTGAATTACAGCCTGTTTAAAACATGGAAAACCCCAAAACTTTCAAAACACCGGGGGGGTGGACAACAGAGCACTGGCCCACGGCCTGCTAAAACCTCAGATGACAGTGAAGAATGCTGGGAAGCCGAAAAAAATAAAAGGCCGAGCAAAGGAATGTTCTCCACACCTTTTAACAAGGCTTTTGGACAGAGCAGCACAAAAACGCCTCGCTGAACAACCCGGGCCCAATCAGACCAGAGGCTGTAGAGATAAATGCAGGATGTGCATAAAAGATTCACTTAGATCAAATAAATTCATTTTTTTTCCTGTTTACAAAAATTTTTAGATAACCAAATATCTCTCTATCATCCAAATAAAAATAAATAAATAGAACAATTTGGGCCAAATTTTGTTTATTAATCACTTTTGGACTAATAAAGTATTTCTGAAATTGAATTAAAATGAGTTACAACATTAAACGAATACTGAGCAAAATATTGATGGCCATCATGAGTTCTTTCCATAGCAAAAGTAATTCATTGCCTTTTGAGATCCAACTAGATGATAAACACAATTTGTTTTTAAAAAAAAAAAAAAAAAAAGGTTGATCTGCAAGATGTCGAAATGGGACAAAGTAGAAAGCTCAGAGTAACCAGACATTTGAAACAAATGTATACTGCATCTGAGCAAATACTGTAATGGGAATTAGGAGTCCAAAAAAAAGTCAAAAGTTTAAAAATTCTCTCACGCCCCACTCACTAAGAAAATTTAAAAGGGGGGGGGGAGGAGAGCCTGAGAAGATGTGTAATATATAATGATAATAGACAGGTTTCTTACTACTACGAAAATACACTTGGTATTTAACAGAAAATGTTTCATTGTTGATGCTTTTTGACCTTAAAAAGATGAATAACTTTATTAGAAAACAGTCTCTATGAGTTCAGAAGCAAAATTTACCGGATCAGACTAGGGAAAACTATGTGACAATAACCAAAGAAGTAACCCAAAGGGATTAGAAACAGATTACCTGTTGGTTGAAACTTTTAACATATCTCTGCTTCCCAATTTTTCTACTATTTTTATTTTTGCTTTGAATTCTTTTTTTTTTTTTTAAAATCTTTAAATTTTTGGAAACTCTTTTTAAATATGAAAGGGAAAATGTGAATTTTGCAAAAACTCGTTTTTAATTGGTTTCTTTACTTTTGTTCTTTCTACATAGAAATAGGTTCATGTCCGACGTTACCCCCGTCTCCTCTGAAACTGTCCAACTATGAACTATGTGCAGCGCAACAGATAAACATTATGGGACCCCAGAGATGTTTTTTGGTAGTGGGGAACAGATTTATCCTCATTATTAAGTGACACAAAACAAGCCCAGGGGGTTTTGATTGCATGTTTTTGCATTTAAAATCTGACCCAAAAAAAACTAAATACCTGTATTGCCTTAAAATTTTTCGGTTTTCTTTTTTTTTCAGAAGCTGCTAATCTTTCGCATTCTACCCACCTTGTTTCAGTGGAAGACATACAAATGTTATCAAATGCTCTGTTTCCCTTTGGGGGAAAAAGGTAAGGTACAGGAAAATTTTTCATGTTTTTCCTTTTCATGGGGTTTATCTAATGGCCATAGGGAAAACCGTTGAGTCATTTTCCTATTAAAAAATCCATGTGTCCGACTACATTTGAAAGTAAAGCATTCAGATATTTAGGAAACAAGTAAAAAAAAGGACATTTTTTTAAAATAGTTTTAGTTGCAAAGCAGACTAGATAGCAAACTAGGCATGGATCACTTGAAAAAAATTTTGACTTATTGTGACATGTTTTAGCTTTACAAAAGGAAAGTATATAAAAAGGCTAAACATAAATTGACGGACATCTTGGGAATTGTAAAAATAAAACCCTTTAAAAAAGGAAAATTTACTGACTTTGGGGAAAAAAAATTATTCAAATAATATAGACCTATTTTGACTCACACATTATGTTTTAGGATAAAAACCCAAAAAAGTGAATTGAATATTTCCCCCATTTTTTCCAAATGGAAAAACCCCGGAGCAGTTTACTACTTTTTTTCAAAGGAATTATCTTTTGAAATATTGTTTTTTTTCTACCTTTTTAAGTATTTTTGGGTGGGTGTAAAGTGGCTGGGGGAAAAAAAACATCAGTTATAGCAAACATTTTTTTCCCAAGGATTACAGGAAAATTATGTTGAGGAAGAGAATTTGGGGGGAAAAATTTGAGAAATATATGTCTCAACCCCAGATAGTTGTTTCCATGATGTTAAAATAGAGGTGACTTACTTACAAGTGCGCTTTTTGGGGGTAAAAATTCAACAGAAATTTTTTTTTACATGACAGAACTGGCATCCCCTGAGTTTTTTTTTGGGCCCAAATAGTTATTTATTTGTTTTGCTGAGGATTGCTAGGAAAAGGGAATTTTGGTTTTTTTATCTTGGTCACAAATTTAACCTTGAAAATTTTGATCTACAGGAGACAGAGTAATTTTCAGATGTTAAAGCGAAAACAAAATTTTTAGACTTACAACCCCCACCTGAAACTAACTGCAAAATCAATATTATCAATGTGCTATTTAAGTTGAGAAATGGATGAAATGTCAATGTGAACTGATGCCCCTTAATGTAAGTGGTTTTTTTGTGGGGTTTTTACGTCAATTCTAAACTGTAGCAGATGTTTCCTGGAAACATTCCTTCAGAAGGCCAGTAGGGTCAGGAAAATGGGTTTTGGGATTAGATCCCCGAACAGAGACAGAAATAAAAAACCCCAACATGAAGAACAATGTTTGAATATATTTTTATATGGTGATGCTTTACTTTTTTAGCAACTTTCCTAAGTCAAGGGTGAGATTCCCAACATAAACATTAATAGTAGATTTATTTTTAAATATCAAAAACTCGAATCAGCTGAAAAAAATTAGAACAGAAAAAAGGCGGAAAGTGCTTAGAGACTTTTTAAATACTTTTAAAAAAAAAAGGGGTTTAAAACTGGAAACTTGATTAAAAATGTTCTCTTTAAACAATAAATCTTTAAGAAATGTTGTCCCCCACTGAAGGGGAAATCCTCAGGAAAAAAAACAAGGTTCCCTTTTAAAGGGAAAAATGTAGTTTTGACATTCTTTTTTCCAAAAAGAGCAAGCAAAAATGTGATCTGGATTGTGAAATTTTTTTGATTGTTTGTACAGACAATTAAAAAAATCAACATAATCTCTTTTTAGTGAAAAACAGAGTGGCTATAAAAAAAAGTCTCAAATTGTCAGCAAACTAAGAGGTTTTTATGTCATAGGAGGGGGGAATGAACTGCCTCCTTTGGGCACTCGTTAAATTTTTTTTTTTTTTGAGAAGTCCCCAGGAGTTGGAGAGACAATGCCAAACATCACATTCCCTTTTTTAAAAAGCACAAAAGTGCAGACTCCATTAAGTTTTTTTCGCACCCCGAATAAAGACTTGGCATAAAAGTTAAAAACTAATCTTTTAGATAAAAAAATGTGTTGGGGGAAAAAAACCCTAATGGAGCTGTGATTCCTGGTATGGGATTCCAGCTTTTTAAATTTAAAAAAAAATTTAAAATACTAGCAGCAGAGACGAAGTATCATAGAATTTGAATATTAAAAAAAAATCAGTGGTTTTTAAATTAAGTTTAGTAAATTTTGAAGATGCAAAATTATTTTTAAAAATTCAACGGCGCAAAAAGCAAATAACTAAAAAATTTGGAGTGCTGTAAGCGGACTTCTCCATCTGAAAGCTTGCAGAAACAAGATGACGTTTGACTATAGAAAAAATTCTGCTGAAATCTGATAAATTAAACAAAATAGCAGAAACCTTAGCACCTGACTATGTGGAAAAATGGCTTAACTAGGTGAAGTTACCTCAAAATTATTTTTTTGTTGAAAAACCCGGTTTTTTTTGAAAACCCAAAGTACGGACAGGACCTAAAAAACAACCAGCTGAGCTAGATGATACGGGAGCAAACTGAAGAAAATATAACCTAAAAAAGCTGAAGTCAATGCTAATATGGGTTTTAAAAAAAAATGGCATGAATTGCAAAGGCAAATTAAAAAACTAAAAACTGAAAAAAAAAAGACAAAAAACAAACTAAAAATTCAAAGAACTAGAGAGAGAGGAGTGGGACAGACTTAGAGTGAGACAGAGGGGACTGGCTTTGGCCTCCATTCTCTATCCTCCTGATTTTTTCTCAGCAGCCCCACAGTGACAGTTTTTTTGGGAAAATAGTTGAAAACTAAAGATCTTCTTCCCCCATTGAATAAAAAGGGATGCATCATCTCAAACATGGATCTCTCATTTAAAAACGGCATCTAATATCAAAAAAAAAGATTATTTAAAGGAGAGTGAGAGGAACCATTTAAAGTACAAAAATGACAAGGCTCATGACTTAAGTTGAATGGAATGGGAAAAACCTGAGCTTATCTTTGAAGCCCTTAAAAACACATCTAAATTTTCTTTATGCATCTTTCTGATCAAATGGGGGTTAAGTCAAAATTTAATTAGATCATTTTAAAGAATAGAAACACATGAGGTGAGGTCACACACGGGGTTTTTTTAAAAATGTCTAATTTTCTGAATGATAATAAAATGCGCACCAAAAAACCCACTATTTTCAGGCCACTGGATCAAATTTGAAGATTTTTTAACTTATTTTTGACTTACTGTACAAAAACAAAGTACTTAGCAATGTCAATCTATCTCTTTTTCAGGATAAGGGCCCCGGGGAATAAAAATTTTTTTAGGACAAAATCTGTGCTGATAGGGTGAGTTAAAAGAATGGCACCTAAGCATGCTTCCAAGGGGAGAAAGGTTTTTTTTTAATAAATCCTTGCTAATTTCATTTTTTTTTTTCTTTTTTCTGAAAAAACCCGAGTGAATATAATTGATTATCACTGCTAAAAGGAGCAGTTTTAATCTCTCTATCAGTAGCCTTTTACAGGTGATGGGGAGGGAACCAAATTGACCTACAGAATGTTACCCTTCGTTGATGTTGGGGCCCGGACCTAGGTTCTCGTTTAGAGCTTTTGAACGTTTTTCCCGACTGGAAAATGGGTTTGACCATTTATTCTTTTTTTTCTTTAAAGAACCTTATGTATTGTATATTTTTGCTGCAGCAAATTATAATCGAAAAGATTTACATGGCCTTTTTTGGTTTAAAATTTTCAGTTTTTGCTCATAATTATTTTGTTTTCTGAGATTCCTATGTACTCGGGGCTGGAGTTTTGGACATGCTGTGAAAGTCTTCACACCCCCGTTTCACGTCATCATCGCAAAAGGACTATGATAAAGGGAGGACGTTGAGGAAATACAGGAAAAAAGGAACACTAAGGAAAATACAGAAAAAGGGGTGCCCCACCGATGCAAGACACCCAATTTCATGTGATACTTCTGTTACAACTATGATCTGAACAAGGCCCCTGACGTCTAATTTTTTGGGATAACATGTATGACGTAACTAAAAGGAGATTAATAAAGGGGTCTAACTGGGGCCATTTTTTTGAACAACGTTTTTTCCCGTTTTTGTTAATTTAGGAAGGTAAGATTTAAAATTTTTTGGTTTCAATTTCTTTCATCAGGTAAATTTTTTCCATGAAAGCAAATCTGTTTTGGTTTGGGTTTTTTTTGGCCTGGGTTGACCCTGAAGGTTTACAACAATCTCCTTTGTGCAAAAACTTAAGTTTGGTTTTACTAGAAAAAATTAGTTTGGGTTTTTCATATTCTTTAAATTTTTTTTAGAGGGGGTTTTGTATGATTTAGAGGGGAATATTGTGGAGCAGTTTAAAATCGGACGTGGAAAGTGGACACAAACAGGAATCGGACTATGGAAGACATCAAAAATACAATTATATGGACGAAGGATGTTTAATTAGACATGTGGTACTTTAATGTCATGGGTTTAGCACGAAACTGGTCAGTATTCTCTGTCTTCTCAAGGTGACCCCCAACCCCGAGAGACTGAGTCCAGCGCCCAAAAAAGGGTTACTTGTATGGCTAGAGACCTATGGACACATGAAGACCTTGTTGGACCCTGAATTTGGGAAAAAAAATGCGATGCCGAAGGGAAAAAAGTTGAAAAGAACCAATCTAAAAACCTAAAGGAAGGTCCCGGAAGACCAAGGAAAAGAACTGAACTACACTGTTTTGCTACTGAAAAATTTAAACTGATGTTTTTTTTTCAATTTCTGTTATAACTCTAAGTTTGTCTTTATGTCGTTTAATTTTTTTCTGAATTGTTTTTAACTGTTTTTTTGAACCCCCTGATAGAAAGGGGGCATCCATTCTAGTGAATTCAGCTTCAGGGTTTCAACATGGTCAATGTTTTTTGTTTAAAAAATATTGTGGTGAATAAAAATAATGAACCAGGACCTGATTGGCAGTAAGGCCCCTTAAAAATAGTTTTGGTAATGATACATTTTGATTTAAAACAGAGATCTCTCGTTCAGATTGGCCGAGAATGAGATTTCTCTTTTGGGTCCCAAGGGACGTTTTCCCCCCCCTTTTTGGGCCGGAGGGTTTTTCCCGACTGGTGTGGGCCCCAAAGCCGACCTGAAGGGCCCCCTTCATCGACACGTGTTTTGTGAGTTTTAGACTGACAAGGATGTTTTTTTCCTGGGTGAGTTGATGAATTTTTTTCCTGAAGGGGAAATTTTTGGAAGAGCTCAAAGTAAACCGGTTTGGTCTAATTTGTACTAGCTTTAGTCCAGTATATTTCTAACAAATTAAAATAATGTGCGCATAGGAACTTTAAAATAGGATTTTAATTTAGTTGAACCTGAAATTACAGACCTAAATAACAGCAATCATTTTGGGTTGCTTATTACCTTTGTCCATAATTAAAATTTTTTTGCTTTCCATAATCATTCACATTTAATTTCATTTTACTCACCAAAAAACCATCACATATATTCCCAGGATGTTTCAAATATGAAAAAAAAACCCTCTCTCAGCTGTTTTTAATTAGCTTTAAAAGCTAATTTTGGGGGGGACTATTTCGAGGCAAAAAGCTCTGCTTTGACTAGATTAAAAAGGTGTTATTTTTTTTTCTTCCCATTACAAAAGAAACTTTTTGAAGGATGGGGGTTTTTAACATGCGCCTGACTGTCGGGGAGCAGAGTGCATTTAAGAGAAAAGTCCCCTTGGGGGGAGGGAAAAACTGATGCTTTTTTTGCAGGAAATCTTGTGATATTCTGACCCTTTGCTAGCTGGGAAAATTTTGACATCCCTAAAGTGTTTTGCCAGGTCACTGTGACATGGAATCTGCTTCCAGATAAATTGGATGAAATTTTTTTATTGAAAACTGGCCCCGTCCCCCTTTTTTAAAGTTTGCAGATGTTTGCTGAATGTGGTTTCCCGGGAAAAAAAAGGAAAAAAAACAATGTGTGGGGGCCAAGATGTATTACGTAAACGATCCAACACACACCAATGCTTTTTGTATCCTCTAAAAAGAACCCCGGTAAAGACTGAAGGGAGGGGGACTTCTTGAATTTTTTGATGAAGATAAACTTGTGCGCTTTTTGAAGAAATAAATCCCCTCCGTGGGAGCTGTTTGAGAGAGAATACTCTGAGTTCTGTGTTCTATCATCTTCGCTTAGTGATACGACCACCTGCTCCTAAACTCCCCTCACTTCACCATGTCATCAAATAGGAGGAGCTTCTATCTGCTGCTTGCCAGTTTCAACTCAACATGGAGAGCCAGCGGCGTTGACGTCCCTGGGTTCACCTGAGAGGCCAATTTCATCAACCCAAAT
The DNA here is from genome assembly GCA_036173005.1 of Crenichthys baileyi. NCBI lineage: Eukaryota > Metazoa > Chordata > Actinopteri > Cyprinodontiformes > Goodeidae > Crenichthys > Crenichthys baileyi. The sequence continues at coordinate 617,368 of JAHHUM010000875.1, forward strand.
GTCCTGTAAAAACCTTACTATGCCCAGAAAGGAGCCATTTTGTTTTAATCAGAAACCAATCTAGTTTGGAGTGAACAGGTAATAGTTAATAAGGCCATTAGTTTAATCATATATCCTCAACTATTCATTTCAATTCATTTAATCAGTATATTATTTTAGTATTCTCCATTACTGCAAATTTAGTAATCCATTTTAAAGAGTCTGATCAAAATCTATGTTCAAATTGCTGTTGCAATCTGATCGATTTAATTTATATTGCAAGCTGTCATTAATTCTTCCATTAATGACATTTACTCAATTTACCCATTTCACAAATTTAATCACCAATCAAGTTAATCAATAAAGTATTCATACATTCTTACAAGTCTTCTGTCTCTTACACATTTCTCATTAAGGCACAGAAATCATTGTAAAGGATATCAGCCCAGAAGGCAGTCCTCATCTTCGATCATAGGTCATACTCGGTCACACCCGTTACCCTGATCACGGCTTCCTCCTCCTCATACGCGTTCAATAAAGGAGTTGATACCTGAGCCACTGACATCTAATAGGCAGTTGGAACTCCCCATCCTCTTGCATCCAGGGAGCCCACGGCTGTATCTACGCACCTAAGGATGAGAGCTCGACTACATGGTGCACAACAACATCTACAAACTGCGATCACTACAGTCACAACAATTGAAGGTGAATATACTTACCAATAGGTTTCCCCATTTTCAAAACCACGTCTCAAAAAAATTTGTAAATGGTTCATCAATTCCTGAGTACGAGTTTAATAGGACAGCAGTGATTTCAATTCTCTTAGGGCCTTCGTGAGGGATCGATCCATCAGGTGCTGTATTGCCGGGAATGAAAGAACAAAAACCTCTCCAATAATACTACACACCCCTCCATCTTTTTGCTAGGATCATATCTAAAGCTATTCTTTTTTGATAAGCAACTAAGGAAGTGGCTGAGAGTTGTCCTTGCACAGCATTTCCCCACCAGACACATGCATTGTTTACATCATATACTGGGTTTTGGTTCAACTGATTTTTGTCAGAGTTCTTTGTTCTAACAATTTTGCCATTTATAAAAATCACATCAGTGTAAGAGTATGAGTAAACGACGGGAGCACCAAACACAGTGATCAGATCATGGCCAATAATTTCAGAGGACACTGTTTCTGAATCAGAAATTCATGCAGAAAAACCATACAGGGTTCTTCAAAGGGAAGCACACATTTAGCTGGTTGCTCTGTTACCGGAAAATCCCATTACGTCTGTATGTTTGTGAGAGGTTGGGAGATCAAAGTTTAAAGTACTGTACCTCGCGCCAGTGTCAAGCATAAAAGAGCAGCTTTTTCCCTTAATGAAAATGTCTAAAACTGGAGCTGGGAATTCCTGTAAAACTACCTCAGAAACAGGCCCCCGGAACCCCAAGTACTGTGGCATTTGGTTGGATTGGGAGGTTGGTAACCCTGGTGCTGAACTGGTGGAAGGTTTGGTGCTGTTTGTAACTGCTGTGGTGAGGGGTAGGCTCCAAGCGGTGGTCCGGAGTATTGTGGAGCAGCTTTGAAGCAGTACTTTTGTATATGCCCTGGCTGTCCATTTCTCCTGCAGTAGAGCTCGTCATCGTCTTCTAAAGTTTCTACCCCTGTTACCTCTGAACTGGGCTCTATCTTTGTTGGGGAGGTGCACCTGTGGAGTATATTGTTACATCTTATACGGTTCCTCTGAAGGAGGAAGTACAACCGGTGGTTCTGAACTAGTCACAAGTGTTGCAGTTGCCATCATCTGGGTTTTTAGCAGCCATAATCTCCTTATTTCTCTCATTTTGTTTGTCCCTTAACTCATTCAGCTGCTCAGGTAAGAGCTGCTGCTGTAGTTTTTGCATTTCACCGCTTTTTTTTTTCTTTCTTTTCAGATCTCTTTATATGATGTACCATTGTGGCTATCCATTGGTCTAATGGCAGCTAATCACCCAGAACTAGTTTTAGCATCTCCTCCTTCACAGATTCTGTTTGACTTTTTTTATCATTACTTGTTTAAAGAACTTCTGCAACAGACCTGTCAGTGGGCTGGTTGCTGGTTGTTCTTCCCACAATTTCAACATGCTGTTTGCATAGCTGTCTCACATGCTTTGGTGTCATGCTACGGTGTCATTTAAAAGATTAGTCAGTTCTAATAGGAAAAGCCGTTCTAATGGTCTCCCAAAATTGTTGTGACATGGGAGCTAAAGGGGTTGACAGTGCTAGGTCATTAGTCCCCGCAGTCACCTCTATGTTATGTAACTCATGCGGTTCCACGTGAGCTGCTAAACAAGTTCTCACATCACCAATAGCCAATTCCTGTCCACTAAACAGCGTCAGAAATTCTTTGATCCAAATGTGTGCGCATTTTCTTGGATCTGAAAGTGTGGATCTCAGTAGGGCACTGTCAGTGTAAGCTAAAGGGCTGTATGTGACTGTCTGCACTCGCCCTGCAGCATTATAAGTCTGAACTAACGGCGTGTCGAAAGCAGTATCTAATCTATCAGACTATAGACTATAATCTATTTCAAATACAAAAACAAAATTTTCTGAAAGGATCCCCCTGATGAAATGGGCCAATTAGTGTCAGTGCATCCTGGAAGGAGAGGGTAACCGAATTGACATATAGTTGAGCACTCTTTCAACCCCTCATGCAAATTATTATTATAAAATTTTTCCCACATGCACAGAATACACATTTTTTTGTTGGCTGACTTTACAACAACGGCACACGTTCCTTCAAACTCAACAAATAGAATTCTTTTTTATTTCTTTATCATGTTCCCTCTTTTGAAGCAACCAAGCCCCTACGTCCAAAGATATCCAACTGAACCTATTCGCATGTACTCCCTCAGGTGCTTTCTGCCTTCTATGAAGTTTCTTTTAGAGTCAAGTCAAATCAAGTTTATTTATATAGCGCTTTTCAGCAACAAGGCACTCAAGGCGCTATACATAATGAAAAACATTACAATGATACAGAAAATCAAACAACAGATGTAATTTAAATAAAATAAAGAGAATAGAATGATGGATAAGAAAATGAAAGGAAAATTGGACTGAAAACTTAACTAATAATGTTTAGATAACAGTCAAAGGCCACTCTAAACAAATACATTTTTAATCTTGATTTAAAGCAACTTAGGGTTTCTGCGCTTTTACAGTTTTCTGGGAGTTTATTCCAGATTAGTGGAGCATTAGAACTAAAAGCTGCTTCTCCATGTTTGGTTCTGGTTCTGGGAATGCAGAGTAGATTTGAGCCAGAAGACCTGAGAGGTCTGGATGGTTGATCCAATGACAACAGGTCTGTAATGTATTTTGGAGCTAAGCCATTCAGTGATTAAAATACTTGTGTTAGTCTATAAAAGTCTATTCTCTGAGCTACAGGGAGCCAGTGTAAGGTCTTTAAAACCGGGAAGATGTGCTCCACTTTCTTAGTTCTAGTGCTAGCTGTGAAGAAGATGAACGCATTAATTAGTTTTTCAAGGTCCTGCTGAGACATGAGTCCTTTAATCCTGGAGATGTTCTTTAGGTGATAGAAGGCTGACCTTGTTACTGTCTTTATGTGCCTCTGAAGGTTCAGGTCTAAGTCCACCACTACACCCATTTTTCGAGCCTGACTAGTGGTTTCTAGCTGTATTAACTGAAGCTGTGTGCTAACTTTTAAACGCTCTTCCTTTGGTCCAAAGATTATTACTTCAGTTTTGTTTTGATTTAGCTGAAGACAATTTTGGCACATCCATGCATTGATTTCTTCTAAGCATTTACCAAGCACTTGAATGGGTACATAGTCACATGGTGACATCGGAACGTATAGATGTGTGTCGTCTGCATAGTTATGATAACTTACGTTGTTGTTAATTAAAATCTGAGTTAGGGGGAGCATGTAGATATTGAATAGGAGGGGCCCTAAAATGGATCCTTGGGGAACGCCACATGTGATTTTTGTGGTCTCTGATGTAAAGTTACCTACTGGCACAAAAAAGTCCCTGTCCTTCAAGTAGGATGTAAACCAACTGAGTGCTGTACCAGAAAGGCCGACCCAGTTTTCCAGGCAATCTAATAAAATGGAGTGATCAACAGTGTCGAATGCTGCACTAAGGTCCAATAATACCAGCACTGTGGTTCTTCCACAGTCTGCATTTATACGGATGTCATTGAACGCCTTGACAATAGCAGTCTCTGTACTGTGGTGAGCACGGAAGCCTGACTGGAAGACATCGAAGCGGTTGGTCATTGTTAGGAAGATGTTTACCTGTTGAAACACAGCTTTTTCAACAATCTTGCTGATGAAGGGGAGGTTTGATATAGGCCTGTAGTTCTGTAGTAGCAGCTTGTCCAAGTTGATCTTTTTCAATAGAGGTTTGATAATTGCTGTTTTCAGGGCCTGGGGGAAAACACCTGACAAAAGGGACGTGTTTATTATTTGGTAAATGGACTGAACTTATATAGCGCTTTTCCAGTCATACAAACCACTCAAAGCGCTTTACACTAGAGCCACATTCACCCGATCACACTCACTAACGCTCACACATTCATACACCGATACACAGATCGGTGGGCAATTTGAGGTTAAGTGCCTTGCCCAGGGGCACAACGACATATGGCAGGAGGAAGCTGGAATTGAACCCACAAACTTCTGATTGCAAGACGACTACTCTTCCTACTGAGCCACAGTCGCCTATTTGTGTTAAATCAGATGTTATGACAGGCAAAGCTTTCTTAAGGAAAGCTGTGGGTAAAACATCAAGACAGCAGAGCTTAGTTGGTGTACGATTTCTTCTAAGTTTTTGTAGTTTATTTGGTGAAATTGGGAAATTTTGTCAAAATCAGTTCTATTTGGAGACAATTTTGGTACTGGAGTTGATGTGGATGTGCTGACTGCCCCTCTGATCTTTTGGGTTTTTTCAGTAAAGAATTTAGCAAATTCATTGCAGGCCCTGGTAGAGTGGAGTTCAGATGCTACAGTTACAGGAGGGTTAGTTAAATAAGGCACGAGCATTGTTTATGTTTTTGCTGATGATCTCAGAAAAAGATTCTAGTATTTTTCAGTTGTAGGTTATATCTGTATAGTCTCTCTTTATAGATAATCTAGTGAATCTGGAGTCCAGTCTTTCGCCACCTGCGTTCAGCTTTTCGACACTCCTTTTTTTCACTTCTGACTGGTGGAGCACTTCTCCATGGAGAGATTTTCTTCCCAGAAACGACTTTCACTTTAATTGGAGCAACTGAATCAGTGATGTCCGAGATTTTAGAATAAAAGGTTTTTACCAGCTCATCTGCAGTGTTACAGGGCAAAGTGGAGGTCTCTTTGGCAAACTGAGTCATTGGAGATGATGCTGTCAAAAATAACAGAAAAGTGGTCAGATAGGGCAACATCAGTTACAGATACCTTGGAAATGTTGAGACCCTTAGTGATGATCAAGTCCAAAATATGTCCCTGTTTGTGCGTTTGCTGTTTAACACGTTGAGTCAAACCAAAATTTCTAAGAGTTTCACATAGATCTATTGTACTTCTGCCTTCAGGTATCCATGTGAATGTTGAAGTCTCCCACAATAATTAAACAGTCATAATCAACACATATCACAGATAAAAGCTCATTAAAATCACTGAAAAAGTTTGTTTTGGACTGAGGAGGCCTGTAAATGTTCAAGAACATGGTTCGGACCGGGCTCTTTACCTGGAGAGCCAAATATTCAAAAGAGTCAAATTTGCCCAGAAATAGTTTTTTACACTTTAGTGAATCTTTAAACAAAGTGGCCGCCCCTCCACCTTTTCTTTGCTGTCTGCTCTCACAAAGAAAATTGTAGTTCAGAGGCGTCGACTCTATCAGAATGGGAGCTTCATTAAGGTCTGGGTCGGTCTGGGTCTGGGTTTGGGGGGGAAGGGGGTATAACGGGGGATGGCTCTCCCTTAGTTTGTCCCTCATCCAACCAAACGTCACACTGTATGTGGTAGAGCTTACCACTTTAAAAAGGTCTAATCCATCTGGGGTCCTTCCAAGATCTGTGGAACACCTTTCTCTATATCCACTCCCCAGGTGCAATCTGTTCAGGAATCTCTCCCGTTGGTTCTTTGGTCAGAACCTCCTGTGTGTTATGAGACAACTTCACAGCCGATTGCAATTGTTGAATGTAACGTATCAATTCCTTTCTCTGTGAATCCAGCTTGGGTCACAGTTTTTCCTGTCAGCAGCTCATGTGGTCTTAAACCCATGCGTTCAGTGGGTGATGATCTCATAGAAAACATCACCAAGGCAGCGCATCCTGCCATGTCATGTTGGTATCAGCACAAACTTTAGCTAACTTTGTGCGTTTAGCTACGGTGGCCCATAGGTGTCAGGTGAAATACAAAAGCCACAACACGAATACAAAAGCCGCAACACGAATACAAAAGCCGCAACACGAATACAAAAGCCGCAACGCAAATACAAAAGCTGCAACGCAAATACAAAAGCCACAACGGAAATACAAAAGCCGAGACACAAAAACAAAAGCCACACCGGCAACAGAAGTAACAGTGCCCGTATAATGAAACAACGGGAAGAGAAACTTTGCTTGCTAACAGCGAACAAATCTTGCCCGTTTGATAAGTAAGTGAAACGATTTTCTTTAGTTAACTATGATACAGGTGTGCCGCTATGCCAGAAAGTGGGTTTACTGACAGCTGCAAGTTTGTTAACCCTGTGAAGAGGGAAACATTGCGTTTTATGTTTGTGAGTCAGTGTTTACCATGGAAGCGATGTAAACAATTTCGGAGAGCTTGCATTGCTTAGCGACAGTAGGGTGCATAAAACGAAGAATTTATCGCACTGAAACTCCCGAATTGGAAGTTATAACTCCAACTATATTGTATACGTTCATTAAATTGTTTAAGTCGTCTCCATAGACTCCTTAAGTTCTTTTTTTTACTGTTAGCGTCTTTTTTGAAAGCAACTTTTTCATTTGTGTGTTAAGTACATTATAAATCAGATTTAACTCAGCCATGTATGGAACAATATTTTAAGCCAAGGTGGAAAACGTTTTTATGGTGTACCTTATGTATAATGATGGTGTAAATACTCTGTGAGAATGCGTATGAAGACTAACTGATTCTTTTTGCCTTTTACCAGGTTATGTTTTGTCCATTTTGTGGTGGGAACCTTCATGTTGTTCTGTCCTTTTGTGGCTCATGTGGCAGAAATATTCAGATTTTAAGGAGTCGTCAAGATGCCGGTATGTTTTGCTCTGATGGCGCCGACGATGGCAGCCTCGGAGCTTCGCTCTCTCTTTGTTTTTGTAGTTTTTGTGTTTATATGTTTTTCGAGCCACAGTACTGTGGTCTCGGGCCACAATTCGGTGGTCTCATTCAGTAGAGAGGAACTTCTCAACATCAGAGAGTCCTCTCTTGGGATTTTTTCACCATCTTTTATCCATCCGAGGTTCACTGAGCTTCTGGCAAGCGGAGCGGCGGCGCTCTACGGGATACTGCGCCGGAGGCGTCGGAGGGGAAAGCGAGCTGGCGCCCTAGTAAAGCTCCGCAAAAGAGGACTTCGCACACCACTGCCTTCAATCCACCTGGCAAATGTCCGCTCTCTAAGCAACAAGATGGACGAGCTACTTTTTTCACGGTAAAAACTCGGACCTCCGCAGATCAGCGGTTCTGCTTCAACCGAGACATGGCTGAGTGAAAACACCCGGGACACGCACTGCCTGATACGGACTTCCAGCTGCTCAGAGCGGATCGCAGCGCGGAGCTATCAGGGAAGAAGCGAGGAGGCGGAATCTGCTTTTATAGAAAACGAAGGTTGGTGCAGAGACATAAAAGTGCGGGAAAAACATGTAGTCCGGATCTGGAGTCATTTTTCCATAATCTGTAAGCGTTTTACTCACCGAGAGAGTTTTCCTCGATTCATAATAAAACGTCTCATATTTTCCCTCCGCATGGCTGCACTTCTGCCGCGGAAAACATCTTGCTGAGCTGATTACAGACGTGGAGAAAAAACAACCCTGACTCTTTCATATTAATACTGGGAGATTTTTAACAGCGCAGATCTCTCAAACGAGCTCCCAAAATACAGACAGCATATTAAGTGTCCCACCAGAGACAAAAAACACACTGGACCACTGTTACACAGCTTTTAAGGACTCATCTCATGCTGTTACCAGGGCTGCTTGGGGTTTCGGATCATTGCCTTATCCACCTCATCCCAAACCTTACAGACAGAAACTAAGAGCTTCAAACCCGTGGGTCTAACACTGTAAAAAGTGGAGTGAGGAAATCAAAGCAGATGCTACAGGCCTGCTTTCGAATGCACAGACTGGACTGTTTTTGAAACCTCAGCCACTGATTTAAACGAAATAACTGATGTGGTGACAATCATACATCAGTTCTGTGAGGACATGTGTGTGCAGACCAAGACCTTCTGCACCTTTGGGAAACAACAAACCATGGTTCACTCCACATCTCAGGAATCTGCGGCAGCCACAAGGAAGAAGCTCACAGCAGTGGAGATTGGGCGCGGTACAGACAGGCCAGGAACAGACTTACAAAGGCAGATCAAAGCAGCAAGAGTAGCTATAGTGAGAAGCTGGAAAACACAGCCTTTCTACTGGGACATCTCGGCTGTATGGACTGGTCATGAGAAACTTGACTGCCTACCAGAAGACCCCACCACCCTTCCTGAACAAAGTCCTCGCCTGGCCAACCGTCTGAATGGCCTTCTACTGCAGACATGACAAGAAAGCCATTCACACCTCAAACCAACTCTCCACATCCTATTCAGGAACAGGTTCGACCAGCAAAAGCAACCAACCACCCTAACTTCAGATCCTCTGCCTGCACTAAAGATCTCTGAGGAAGATGTAACAAAGGCTCCTTCAGCGCATGAAAACAAAGAAAGCTGGAGGACCTGATAACGTTCCCCATTCATGCCTGAAAGCCTGTGCAAATCAACTCGATACGATCTTCACCCGGATCTTCAACAAGTCACTGGAGAAGTGTGAGGTCCCCTCCTGCTTCAAAACGACCACCACATCATCCCAGTGCCAATGAAACCCACCATCCTAGGATTAAATGACTACAGGCCTGTAGCCCTGACGTCTGTGGTCATGAAATCCTTTGAGCGGCTGGTGTTGAAGCACTGAAAGACATCACAGGCCCTCTACTGACGCCCTGCAGTTTGCTCTACCGAGCAAAACGGTCGGCAGATGATGCTGTTAACTTAGGTCTAACACTTCATCCTGCAACACATCGACCGACCACCCCGGGACCTACGCCAGGATCCTGTTTTGTAGACTTCAGCTCGGCCTTCACCACACCATCATACCAGACATCCTCCACCAGAAGCTCACTCAGCTCAACGTCCAGCCTCCACCTGCCCCACTCAGTGGATCAACAGCTTCCTGACGGACCGACAGCAGCCGGTGAGACTGGGAGCATCTTCTCCCGAACCAGATCAATAAGTACTGGTGCCCCCCAGGGTGTGTTCTATCCCAATCCTCTTCTCCCTGTACACAAAATGACTGCACCTCCGCAGACTCGTCCGTGAAATTCTGAAGTTGCAGATGACACCACTGTCATTGGACTGATCCCCAGGACGGTGATGAGTCTGCATACAGACAGGAGGTGGAATCGGCTTGTACACTGGTGTAGTCAGAACTGCCGGGAGCTAAACCCACTCAAGACTGTGGAGATGGTGGTGGACTTTCGGAAAACCACCACCTCCATACACCCCCTCACCATCCTCAACAACACCGTGTCGGCTGTGGATCACTTCAGGTTCTTAGGAACAACCACTATCTGAGGACCTGAGATGGTCTTCACACATAGACACTGTTCGGAAGAAGGCCCAGCAGAGACTGTACTCCTGAGGCAACTTAAGAAGTACAAACCTTCCACAGGAGCTGCTGGTCATCTTCTACACTGCCTCATTCAGTCTGTCCTGTCTTCATCCATCTCCGTGTGGTTCGGTTCATCCACAAAACAGGACAGGTCCAGACTGTCAACGAATAATCAGGATGGCAGAGAGAATCATCAGGGCTGACCTTCCCTCCATCCAGGACTTATACAGGTCTAGGGTCAGGAAAAGAGCTGCTAAAATCTCTGCAGACCCCACACACCTGCACATAAACTGTTTAGAGTTCTGCCTTCAGGCGACGCTACAGAGCGCTGTTCACAAAAACCAGCCGCCACAGAGACAGTTTCTTCCCTCAGGGCTGTTTCCCTGTTGAACATTCAAATAAAATACAAAACAACAGCATACAGTTGTTGCAAATGCACCTTTTATTTATATATGTGTATATTGTACATTGTAAATATGTATATTCTGTAGGCCCCCCCCCCCCCAAAAAACCAAAGAGCAAAGTGTACCGGAGTCAAATTCCTTGTTTGTATGTACAAACTTGGCAATAAAGCTGATTCTGATTCTGATTCTGAAAGTTGGTGATGTCATATATATTACTGACTTTGTACTGTTTATTCACGATTCAGTAAATATAGATGAAAACGAAGTTTATGAATACAGCACATTTTCTATTATTATATCTAGTGTCTCATTCCTTCCCCTCAGATCCTCAAACCACAACTGCAGATGATCTTATCATGAAGTATTTCACAGAGGGCCACAGTTATGAAGTAATAAGAGACTTCCTTGCAGCCAAACACAATATTTCAGTGAGTCTTAGCACTTTAAAAAGAAGATTACAAAGTTTAGGCCTGACCAGGAGGACAAATTACATACCAATTGCTACTGTGCAGGCAGCTATTTCTGATGAACTTAAGGGATCAGGCCAACTGCTGGGTTACCAAGCGATGTGGCAGACCCTTAAACAGAAGTATTCTCTTATTGTCAGAAGAGGGGATGTGATGCGACTAATGGGAGAATTGGATCCCTCTGCAGTAGACAACAGGTCTAGACGAAGATTTGTCCGCAGAGCATATCATTCAGTGGGACCCAATGAAATGTGGCACGTTGATGGGTACGACAAATTAAAACCCTATGGAATTGCGATAAGTGGCTGCATTGATGGGTTCTCCAGAAAAATCATGTGGCTCAAATGTGGAAAGTCCAACAATGATCCTAGGATCATTGCTCAAAATTATTTGGAGTTTTTCCAATGCGCCTCCGGACTGACTGCGGAACAGAAAATGGACTGATGGCAGCACTTCACTGTTTCTTGAGATCATTGCACACAGAGGAATTTTCAGGAGCCAAAAGCCACATGTATGGGACTTCAACATCCAACCAACGTATTGAAAGCTGGTGGTCCTACTTTCGGAAACAAAAGATTTTGTCACATAATTCTTTTTGTTGAAGTTATTATGGATGTATGGTGCATCTACTTTAAATTTCTGTATTTGTTACATGTGATTATTCTGATCTATACACACTTTTACTTCTGGCTTTATCATATATACTAGTGTTAGCTTGAAACTATTCGTGTTCATTTTAAAATTGCTTTCATATAACAGCTTCTTCAACTATTGAAAATTGCAGTACATCTCTAAAAGCAATTTCAATCCTTGTTGAGTGTTTTCTTAGGACCAAAGTCCATCTTAATAAGATGTTTGTACTTTAACTAGGAGTCAGTTTTGAATGGATCTGTTCAATGACTTGAGGGAAAGGCACCTCTTCAATGGCAGCAGACAACACATGAGTCTGGTGCGATACTGTTTCCTGGGAGTCCTTCAGAAAGAACTGGACGAATACAAGCAACTCTGGAACACTCACACTATTCATCCTGTTCGCCAGTCCAAGTGCCCATCTGGTAAACCAGAGGCTATGTATCACCTGCCTCACAGGTGGGTATTGCTTTTTCATGTTAAATCAAAAGGATAATTGGATAATGCTTTTAAATATAAAGCATACATGCATTTATTTCAATTTTACTTTATTTGACAGGGATAGATACTAGAAACACAGATCAAGACAATCTGATTCCAGCATCATAGCATTTGTAGCCATAGCTAATTCGCAACAACCGTCCCGAGAAGGATCTTTAACAGATAGTTTAAATGAGAAGTTAAAGCTGCAGCATGTAACGTTTATGGAAAATATGGTTTTTACATATTTGTTAAAATTATCATTATGTCATCACAGTATAAGACAGGTAATCTATGAAAGAAATTCAAGCTCATCTGCCTTCTCCCAGTATTAACTGCAGAAATCCACCACTCAGTCAGAAACAACCAATCAGAGCCAGGAAGAGTGTCTAAGCAAAAAACATATTTTTGTAAAACTTACATACTGCAGCTGTAAGACCAACAGTAAAGACAATATAAAATGACCCAACAGAGATATAAAACAATATATTTAAAACTACTGAATCGAAAACAATAACAATATTTAATAATGAGAACAGTACTGGTTCACCATCAGCCAATTCTCAAGCTTTGAAATCAATATTTTAATGTCAGTCGACGTCTTAAAATGAGATGGTAGAGAGTTCCAAAGCTTACAGCTCTTAACAGAGAAGGCTATCTGTCCAAAGGTTGTCCTACAAAACTGTTTTCTACAGTCATGATTTGTGGTACTTCTAGTGAAGCTACTCAGTATTGTACATAGTACACATCGCATTAGATACTGTCATTATTCTTTAAAACTCTTCCCACTGCCAGTCTTTGCCCACATGCCATTAGACAAACACCCCAAAAATAATGTCAATACAAGAACACACATTTCTTTCTTTTGTATCTTTGAAATAAAATGCTGCGACTGAAACTGTAGGCATGCAAACGACAAATTCAATTTGTAGCATTTTTACTCTGTTACTTTAGATTCTGATGATTTTTCATTTTAAAGTCATTTTGGGTCTCTGCATCCTGGCCCTGTAACTAACAATGGAGATGGGTGGAATGGTATTAAAATAAGATGCCTGTAAGGAAAGTAAGCTTAGTTTTAGTAAGCTTACTTTACTGAAAGTAAGCTTAGTTTTGCAATTGTCAGTAAATATGGAACTTTTCTTTCTTTTTTCTAATTCCCCTTAGATTCAACGGCAGAAATTGTGGATTCCCTGCATCTGCAAAAGTCCTGAGCCCGTTCAACACCCTCATGCCCACAGCAGGAACTCCAAGTGATGATGATGAACAGGAAAATCGGTTTGAAGAACTGCAGCGACAAAGTGATTTGCCACCACCTCTTCAATGGGAAGCTGCTGTAGAAATCTACATCACTCTGAAGAACATGGCTGATCTATGAAATGTGAAGACTGTAAAATACAAAACAACCCTCTTCATAACTTTGAATACAATGTAAACAGAAAGGTCAGTCAGGTCTTGTTTATCTTCAGTAGCAATACAGAGACTGTTGCTTAGAATCAACAGCAATTATTCATATAATCTGACAAAATAAAGAATATGTTATAAACAGTGTTGCTTTCAACAATATCATTGAGACTTACTCACTACTGTCCAGACATTTAATTGATGATGTGTTGTCTTTCAGACCAAACTACGCAACAAAACATAGAAATGCCGAAATGGTCAACTGGTCCCAATGTGGGGACAAACAAATGCAGTAGAACTCAAAACCAACTGGTTTAGTGTGGATACACTAACACAGAAGAACTAGAAACCACAACCTTTATAGGTCTGGCTCAAGATACCAACAGCTGCATGCTGACTAAATGCATCCAAAGCCAGGGGAATTCCTAATCCCAAAGTTCATATTGTCCTTAAATGTTTTGTAGTTGTCCAAGAGAGGCAGCTTTAAAGTGTTGGCACATGTATTTGCCATAGGGAATTTTGAGCTGTTAAGAAATTTAAGACATGCCTGAGGTCCAAACCAGCAGGAGGCATGCATGGCACCCACCCGTGGCAAAATGAGGACATCCTCCAGGGTTGACCTCACTGTTATGTTCTGAAAGTAGAAGTAAATACCAACATTGTAAATATCAAATGAGACATTATAAGTCATAATTTTCATTGTAATTTGTGTGATTATTGGACATGTGAACAAAACTAAAAACCAACCTTCACAGTCAAGAAGGTAGTCGGCCCAGAAACTTCTTGTCTTGTTCTCCTGGCCCTCTGGTTGCTTCCATCTGGACTAAGCTCTGGTTGGAACAGATTTTCAATGTCCACAGCAGACAACTTCTTCTTAGAATGCACAGGACAGGAATCAGCACGCCAGGGATATTGCTGCAGGCTGTTAAACCTGCCAAGGTAGCAAGTCCATTCTTGTAATCTGAAATGCAATAACAGGTTGCTTAGGAAAATAAAATGTACAATTTGTATCCCCTACATAAGCATTGAATGGAACAACTGTTTTATACCACACAAATTATTGTATTTACTTCTTTATCAACAACAGCAATAAACAAAATACAATACTTTCGATCCGATGTGATTTACTGTTAATTATGTACCACCTGAGGTACTCTTTTACAATGGAGTGCTATTCCTTCCATGACTTGACATGTTCTGAGCCACCCTGCCAGTCTGCAACATGCTACTGTGCTGTACTATTAAGTCTCTGAGGCGTCGTAATGAGGAAGCCTTCTGGATCTAGAAAAAAAGGAGATGAACTTTACTCATTTCAGATTAAAGAAAGTCATTATAATAAATTACAAATATGGAATTAAATACATTGAAAAGAACATGTCAAAGGAAAACAAAACTGCTTTAATTTACAACACACACCTTACAGTAATAACTCTTCATACCTCTTGCAAACACTTTCCCTATTTCTTCATCTGTAACGTCTGCTACTGATGAGGGAAACTGGACTGCCCTGAGATGTAGCTGGACCAAATCCCTTGAAAGGAAATTTGGGTTCAGGTCCACCATGTACTATGGACATGGCAATCATCTTCCTGCGAACTATACTATCCTCTCTCATTGCTGCTCGTGGAAATGCAGAATAATTGAGAAGTCAATCATTTTTAATATCACACAAAACATGGCATGGTTGAATAATTTTGTTATTTTAAAACAGTCCAGACAAAATAGTACCATTGGAATTGTAGACAAGGTAGCGACTTTCTGAAGAGTCCATAAATATGGATCGTTCATCAGAGTTTTCATCGAAGTGAGAGGAATTCTTTTTGTGGCCACCTGTATCGATACCCTCCTCAAACCTGCCAGCATCATCTGAAAACTTCACAAGGATATCCTTCTTTCCAGACAATGTTGCTCTTGAATTCTTTGACGGCTCCATCCCAGATGTCAGAGCGGCAGATGTTAAGTCTGCTTACAGAGTGACGGTCAATTTGGAGTGCCAGGTTTGCAATTATTTGTGATGCAAAGAGCTGTTCCACTCTACCGATAGACAAATAGAGACTACAGTGCCTTGCGAAAGTATTCGGCCCCCTTGAACTTTTCAACCTCTTGCCACATTTCAGGCTTCAAACATAAAGATATAAAATTCTAATTTTTTGTGAAGAATCAACAACAAGTGGGACACAATCGTGAAGTGGAATGAAAATTATTGGATGTGTCAAACTTTTTTAACAAATAAAAAACTGAAAAGTGGGGCGTGCAATATTATTCGCCCCTTTACTTTCAGTGCAGCAAACTCACTCTAGAAGTTCACTGAGGATCTCTAATCCATTGTTGTCCCAAATGACTGATGATGATAAATAGAATCCACCTGTGTGTAATCAAGTCTCCGTATAAATGCAACTGCTCTGTGATAGTCTCAGGGTTCTGTTCAAAGTGGAGAGAGCATCATGAAGACCAAGGAACACACCAGGCAGGTCCGAGATACTGTTGTGGAGAAGTTTAAAGCCGGATTTGGATACAAAAAGATTTCTCAAGCTTTAAACATCCCAAGGAGCACTGTGCAAGCAATCATATTGAAATGGAAGAAGTATCAGACCACTGCAAATCTACCAAGACCTGGCCGTCCCTCTAAACTCTCATCTTGAACAAGGAGAAGACTGATCAGAGATGCAGCCAAAAAGCCCATGATCACTCTGGATGAACTGCAGAGATCTACAGCTGAGGTGTGAGAGTCTGTCCATTGGACAACAATCAGTCGTACACTGCACAAATCTGGCCTTTATGGAAGAGTTGCAAGAAGAAAGCCATTTCTCAAAGATATCCATAAAAAGTCTCGTTTAAAGTTTGCTACAAGCCACCTGGGAGACACACCAAACATGTGGAAGAAGGTGCCCTGGTCAGATGAAACCAAAATCGAACTGTTTGGCCACAATGCAAAACGATATGTTTGGTGTAAAAGCAACACAGCTCATCACCCTGAACACACCATCCCCACTGTCAAACATGGTGGTGGTGGCATCGTGTTTTGGGCCTGCTTTTCGTCAGCAGGGACAGGGAAGATGGTCAAAATTGATGGGAAGATGGATGGGGCCAAATACAGGACCATTCTGGAAGAAAACCTGTTGGAGTCTGCAAGAGACCTGAGATTGGGATGGAGATTTATCTTCCAACAAGACAATGATCCAAAACATAAAGCCAAATCTACAATGGAATGGTTCACAAATAAACGTATCCAGGTGTTGGAATGGCCAAGTCAAAGTCCAGACCTGAATCCAATCTAGAATCTGTGGAAAGAGCTAAAGACTGCTGTTCACGAATGCTCTCCATCCAACCTCACTGAGCTCGAGCTATTTTGCAAGGAAGAATGGGCAAGAATTTCAGTCTCTCGATGCGCAAAACTGATAGACATACCCCAAGCGATTTGCAGCTGTAACTCCAGCAAAGGGTGGCGCTACAAAGTATTAACGCAAGGGGGCTAATAATATTGCACGCTCCACTTTTCAGTTTTTTATTTGTTAAAAAAGTTTGACACATCCAATAAATTTCATTCCACTTCACGATTGTGTCCCACTTGTTGATTCTTCACAAAAAATTAGAATTTTATATCTTTATGTTTGAGGCCTGAAATGTGGCAAGAGGTTGAAAAGTTCAACGAGGCCGAATGCTTTCGCAAGGCACTGTATGACCGTAGTACTTTATTAGCTTAAAGCATGACAGCTGATGTAATAAACCTGAAAAAAATAAATTTATAAGTTTATTTCTTACTCTGCATCCTTTGGAAGATCAAGACTGCCTGCATTACTCCCTGAGTCCTCCTCATCATCAACTATAATGGGCGCATACAGTTGTGTGTATCTGCTGAAAATGGACCGCATGATGACGATGATGATTCTGTAATCAATCATGACACTCGAAATCTAGGGAGAAAAGGATACCTATAGCACGTAGTTTCTATTGCATCCATTGTAGTTCCTAGGCACTCTTCTGCATCAAAACGTAAGATCTGTTTAACAAATAAGAGGGATTAGAGGGATTAGACTGGCAAGTAAAAGCACTTAAAGATGTAAAGTTAGTGGTATCAGACCTCCTGTTCAGAAAGACACTGCTCTAAAGTAAACAAATATGGTTGGTGATGAAGTCTTTGTTTCCTGTTATTTTATGTGCCAAAGGAAAAATTAATTGTACAATATTTAAAGACAAGGCTACATATGAACAAGACATATTGCAGTTGAAGTGGCCTAATCACATATAATGACTTTACAAATTTTACTCTGATTGCATACAAAGGATTTCCAAATAAAGTATGGTGCCATGTTGGCTTATTGTATTCTATATTTGCATTCTAAAGTTTTTATTTGCTCCATTTCTTAGTAAACTTAAGTGTTTTCTGTATTTACCTTAACAAGAGAGTGTGACCAGAGGGTCACACTATCATTTATCATGAACTTGTTTTTTGTGTTTTTTATAACCATAGTACATGACTAGGCCCCTTGATGAAGTCATGTTTTACCGGGACTGCTGAACCAAAGTGTGAAGATTCACTGCCACGATCACTGGTGCTGTGCAAGTTAGGTTCAAATGGCTGGATAAAGAAAAGAAAGATATCTCTCACAGTTACACTTAATATTTGATTAATAGACCAGCATAAGCAATAAACTTGCACATGTAAGCAGATGTAAAATGGCAAATATTACACTTACCACTGTATCAGCCAAATTAAATTCTTTAGCACTTCTGCTTGTTATAATCACTTCAGAATCAGAAGAGTCTGAGGTAGCTTGCTGAGCTGTAAAATACAAAATCAGACATGAGATTATTATTTGTTTAGATTAGACAATGGACTAATGTACGTAAAAATACAAATAAGTTCAAGAGAGGCTTTTTATAAGTAACTTTAGATCACCCAGGAAATCTTCAACTGTGCAAAGGTAGACTGTGATGCGTTGGTAGGCTTTCCCCAGTGCTTCCTTGTACAGTTTCAGAGAGAATGCTGTTTCTGTCCCTGGTATATTAGTAATCTTTGAACCATCAGGATAGAGTAGAAAGTAAGGGCCACTTCGAAAATGTTTGTTAAAGGCCATCATTTTTTGTTCTGCAGCTTATTGCAATTGCTCTGCACTCAATCCTGGTGGCACAACAAGGGGAAGTACCATTTCTCTGACCGGTTTCAGCACTCCATCCTTCAGCTGCATTATGCCTACCGAAATCTACAGGGAAACATAGAAGTAGGCTACTGCAAACAGGCTTGTTGAGAAACTGCAAACACATGATAAAATGCAGAGAGGATTTACCTTCACTGTGTTTTCCTTCAGTGTCTCTTTTTTCTTTTTGAAACATGTTTGTCTCTCCTTCTCTTTTAAACTTCTGAAGTTGTGAAATTAAGCTAGTTCACTACTTCCTGAGCTTCCTGCCTCTGTGAATCAAATGAAATTTGATTAAGGCAGTGAAAAGATTACTGTTAATACTTTCATTCACTCTTCTATTGGTGGTTTCTGAAATGGGCAACATGGGCAGCTGCCCAGGGCACCATCAGAGAAACCAAAATCACAAATCATAGGTCCTGGGTGGATCTGGAGATGTTGTTCGCCCAGGTCGCCAGACAGGCTAGGACTGCCCCTGCATCATCATTCTGATCTATAATCCTACAATACACTACTGAATATGGACAGCATGAGCCAAATAAAAACTTAATGAGTCTTTGAAATGTTACCTTCACTTGTACCCGGCTTCTTGGCATCATACAAGAATTTTATGTTCTGGCCACATGAACTGCAGAATGCCGTTTCACAATGCAGATGATATCCACAAAAATGACAATACATTTTAATCTCTAATAACAAACCAGAAGCATTAGGCTAATGCCCTGAATAAATTTACTAAACTTTAATGGTATGGCACATACAAACTTACTGGCCTTTATTGATTGAAAAGGATGAAAGGAAACAATGATAGCATTAGTGTTGTGTTTAGCAATGTGCCATGCAACTTATACCACATCTCCATAAGAATCTTGATCAACGTTATCCTTTGTAGAGCAATGGAGGAACATGTTTGCTTTTCACAGAAATTTGATGTCAGTATTTTGTGACTATATCAGAAATCACAAAAAAATTATGTAGCTGTGTGCTTGAAATGAAAACTAGTGTTTCCCTTTTCTCTGGGCTAGCAAACTGAGAGTTGTCAGTAAACCAGCAGCCTTCTTTCAAAAAAAGGGAGTAATGCATGAGATAAGGGGAACTCTGTATTTCTGTTTCACTGAGCCTCCCAGATCGGTGGTTAGGTTCACAGGATAACTTTGAAAATCATCACTTTCTCTCTGACCCAAATAGATATGCTTAGTTTTTTACCCAAACATGATCTTGAATATGACAACTCTTCTGATCAATCTGTCATCTATACAAAAACAGACAGTTATCTACAGACATCGTGGGTTTATCCTCGCAACAGAATAAATTATATGTACTGAAAACACGTAGGTTGCTGTGGGCTACATTACATCATTAATCATTGATAAACAGTCACACTGATTGGAACTATGAGTCTACAGTGAGCTTTGACTTTGTTGCGTAAGTTCACTTGCGCAGTTACATATCTATGGGTTAACGCCGTCTGTTCTTGGTTTTTTGAAACGGAAAACCCGGTTTCCCTAATGTTATGCTTAAGATTTACAAAGTTTCCCTCATCCCACAAGCTTATGCTTACTCATCTTTGGTAAAATGGCAGAGGACACCGTGTATAACAAGAAAATAAGGACACTAAATAATACTGCTCACTTGTGACAATCACATAATGATAGTGATCATAGTTAATAACAGTGAAAACGTTTCACTTATCAAACGGGCAAGATTTGTCCGCTGTTAGTTTCTCTTCCCGTTGTTTCGTTCAACAGGCACTGTTACTTCTGTTGCAGGTTGTGTGACTTCCGGTGCGGCTTTTGTTTTTGTGTCTCGGCTTTTGTATTTGTGTTGCGGCTTTTGTATTCGTGTTGCGGCTTTTGTATTCGTGTTGCGGCTTTTGTATTTCACCTGACACCTATGGGCCACCGTATTTAGCTCTCTCAAACCACCTGGTAAAAGTGTCAACTGTTAAATATGGATAATCTAATAAAATCATCCTCTCACTTTTAACCAGAATCACATTTATTGTAGCCCAACCAATTGATAATTGTCATAGTTTTAATAGCTTTGACCCACATGCAGAGGAACACTCAGGAGACGGAGAAAATATTAACAAGTTTACTGAAGGTTGGGTTAATGGATCTGGAACCGGAATTGGAGTCGTCGCTCTGCACAGAAATGGAGGACTGGTGAACAGGTTGCTACTGTACAGGGAAAAGTCTGTGATAGAATGTGAGGTGATGCTTACAGGTAGTGGAGAGGAGTCCAGCTTGAGGAGGGATAAATTCAGAGCCTGGAGAGGGAGGTGAAGCTACCGCCAGGTTTCCAACAGCACTGCTAGATAAGCAGCCTAAAGGCTAAGTCAGCCTAAGATGATCCAGTAATTCGAACCCACTAGATGCTTCACTTTGAGCGTGCTTAGATGATGCCAGTGCCAGTGAGGTTTGTTGGTGGGCAGGAGTCGCTAGGAGCTGGTCAAAGGATTGAGAACCCGGGGGGCAGTCTGCTGGAGCGTGATCAAGAGAATCTTTCAGGTTTCTAGTACTTGGTCTTGTAGGTTCACAGGAGCTGAGCCAGGGCTTGGAATTAACCTGGGAAGGAACACAACGAGAGATCAGAGAACAACACTTTCAGGAAATGCAGAAAGTCGGTAGCTTGGCCAGCAAGGAGTTGCCACATTTGGAAAACACTCAGGCACTGGAGTGCTGACTGCCCAGCCTCTTTAAGCTCCTCCTGACGAGTGGATAACAGGTAGCACCTGTTGTCCTCTGGCACCGGCAGCACTGGCGGGATCTAGTGGTAAAGCAGAGTAAGCAGCAGACAAAAAACACAAAGCAAAAATCCCAGACTCTGACAATAATGTATTGTCCTTTATTGTCCTATAACCACTAGTCAGTGTTAGATATGTCCAAACCTTTAATTTCCATAAAAAACTTTGAAATCATCCCCAGAAAAAAATATTTGCATAATTTTCCATGAAAGTATTTAGCTTTTGAATGAACAACTTTTCAAGTCTGTTAATAATTTGATTACATCTACCTAAATTGGACCTTTATGGTCCTTCTCATAACATCTACCCCCAATACTAGATAAAAGTCATTTTCATATTCTGGACAACCTTAATCATACCTTAATCATTTTGTTATTCATTCCTATTAAACATCTGATCACCGTAACCAGTCATTACCCCAATTTTTCCATTTTTGCCCATCCTAGGATTATTATTATTATTTCTTTTTGGTGTTCTCTGAAGTATAAAGGTTAGTCAGACAAACATTTAAGACAAATATAGAGACAGAAATTTAGACAAACACTTAAGACACACAACACATGCCATCTTCGACCTCCCCTCTTAAAGATTGGGAGGCCAAATCTTTTACCGTCAAATTATTGAATCTGAAACCCAAGGCAGAATGACAGGTTCTATTGGGTTTTGTTCCCACCGCAAATGGAATTTGAATCCAATTTCACCTTAAGGAAATTCATAAGAAATTCAAGTTTTCACCCTCTGCAACTAAAAGCCAGATAATAATTTCCATTTGTGAGCATCCGAGCACATATAGTCAACACCGACATTAGAGAAAAACAAATGAAAAACAAAACTGGGTGCACTCAAAAACGTTCATTAGTTGTCCTAACACAACTATGAATCAAAAACTAAAACAAATAATGAACTCACAGAAACCAAAACATATCATTTGATTCACCCAGATTTCACTCAGATGGCCCACATCAATAAATCATTCATACCTTGGGCTTTAATTCATTCCTGTTACACCCTGTTCAACCACACTTTTCTTTTCATCCCCTGACCCAATCTTCCCACTTGGGGTTCAGAAACCACTGTTTCTGAACCCCAAGTGGGGTTCAGAAACCCTACTTGGGGTCAAAGTGGGTTGCTCCACATTTAGAATTTCTTAAGGATGATTACTTACTGCTGAAAATGGCATTGTACTTCTTGGATTCATTAGAAGCCGGTATACAGACTTCGGAACCTTCTTTGTTTCCTGATATGTACCGACATTTTTTTTTGCGTACTAGTATTTTCAATGTTGCAAGTTTAAACTAGATTTCTACTAGTAATTCAATGTAACAAGTTTAAACTCTTTAAACAGCTGTACCTGACTTGATGCTGTTGACGATGTTGACAACTGATGCCTCTGCTCTGGGACTACTGTGAAACTAACCTGTTTTTTATTGCCAGCACCCTGAAATGCAAAAGAGGTCCAATTCCCATATTAGCTATTCATTGCACTGTTTCTTGTGGACATACCTCAGTGAGCTCTGACATAGGAAGCTGTCTGTATAAACTGTACCAACATCACAAAACAAGAATTTCCTTTTAGAAGCACGTATTAGCAATGAGAAACCAGCGACCTTTGACATACATCAGGCCCTGGTGGTCTCACCTGTTCATGAACCTATGTATTGACACTTTTGGAGGGGTTGAGAGAGTTCTATTCAATTCAATTCAATTCAGTTTTATTTATATAGCGCCAATTCACAACACATGTTGTCTCAAGGCACTTCACAAAACTCAGGTACATACTGTACATTCCAATTAATCCTAACCATTGAACAGTGTAGTCAGAGTTAGTTATTTATTCAAACTGGATAAAAAGTTTTTCTGTCTAAGGAAACCCAGCAGATTGCATCCAGTCAGTGACTTGCAGCATTCCCTCCTCCCGGATGAACATGTAGAGACAGTGGACAGTCACTGGCGTTGACTTTGCAGCATTCCGTCATACTGAGAATGCATGTAGTGACAGTGGAGAGGAAAAACTCCCTTTTAACAGGAAGAAACCTCCAGCAGAACCAGAACCAGGCTCAGTGTGAGCGGCCATCTGCCACGACCGACTGGGGGTTAGAGAGAACAGAGCAGAGACACAAAGAGAACAAAGAAGCACTGATCCAGGAGTACTTTCTATGGGAAGGAAAAGTAATGTTAATGGATGTAGCTCCTTTAGTCGTTTCACCTAGAAAGAAAGAACAGATAAACTCTGAGCCAGTTTTCAAGTTTAGAGTCTGAAGAGAGCACATAGAGTTAGTTACAGTAAAAGCTCAGTCAGTAGCTATGTCTAGGAGAGAGAAAGGGTTTAACACTAAAAGACAGGGCAATGTGGACCATCGGTAGAGGGTGAGCATTAAGTTGTTGCCAACAGAAGCTCGGACGATTCCCATCTCCAGAAAGGTGTTACAGGTAGACACAGAGTCAGGCCAGGTGTAGCTTCTAGGAAGAGAAAAGAGAGAGAACAAAGTTAAAAGCTGAAATAACAGCAAATAATGCAAAATTGGAGAGTAGTGTGAGAATGTAGAGAAGAGGGTGAAAATGGTCATTATGTCCTCCAGCAGCCTAAGCCTATAGCAGCATAACTACAGAGATAGCTCAGGATAACCTAAGCCACTCTAACTATAAGCTTTATCAAAAAGGAAAGTTTTAAGCCTAGCCTTAAAAGTAGACAGGGTGTCTGCCTCACGGACTAAAACTGGGAGCTGGTTCCACAGGAGAGGAGCCTGTTAACTAAAGGATCTGCCTCCCATTCTACTTCTAGAGACTCTAGGAACCACCAGTAAACCTGCAGTCTGAGAACGAAGTGCTCTGTTAGGAACATATGGAACAATCAGATCTCTGATGTATGCTGGAGCTAAATCATTAAGGGCTTTATATGTGAGGAGGAGAATTTTAAATTCTATTCTGGATTTAACAGGGAAGGGAAACTAAAGTAGGAGAAATATGATCTGTCTTTTTAATTTTCATCAGGACTTTTGCTGCAGCATTTTGAATGAGCTGAAGGCTTTTAACTGCATTTTGGTGACATCCTGATAGTAAAGAATTACAATAGTCCAGCCTTGAAGCAAAAAAGAAGGACTATTTTTCCCCAGCGTCACTCCTGGATAGGATATTTTCTAATTTTTGGCAATGTTTCCTGAGGTGAAATAAGGAAATTGTTGTAAAAAAATTTAGTTTTTACCAAAAGACAGGGGACCGATGATTGTCACCCCAGAATTAGCTTTTTTATAATCTTGCAAGGAGAGAAGGTTTTTTTTTTACAGCATTGGAGATGCGCTCAGTAGTGCTGCCCAAAATCATTCTGACTAGGAAAAAAGCAAAGGTTCTCCTTACAAGCTACAACAGTTTTCAAGGTAACTCTCATGATACCCAGAGAGACGAGGTCGCAGACATAATCTTAACAGTGTGGCATACATATTATCTCACACAGGTGCAAGGGGAGAAGGCTGAAAAAAAACCATTACTCTAAGACTATATAAAAAAAAGAGGGGAAACAACACGGGGGGTTTTTCTAATACTTTTGTCAGTTCCTGTAGAGTATCAAAAGAGCAAATCAAGAAAAGGCACTAAAATTTCCCCAAAAAATCCACCCTTTTCGATTATAATGAAACTAGTTTCATATATCGAACAAGAAGAAAAACAATAAAAAAAAATTTTACTGAATGAAATGAAGGAAAGTAAAAGAAAAGGAAAATTAAAAAAGCGAAATTAAATTAATAAAAAAAATTTTAACAAAAAAAAATTAGTAAAAAAAAATCAATAAAAAGATGTTTAAAAAATAATAAAAAACAAAAAAAAAATTTTAAGGAATTGGTAGGAAAAAAGAAATGAGTAAAAAAAACTGATTACTAAAAAACCAAATCAAACTTCATCTGTCAGATTGAAAACGTGTATAAAACACCTATCAACTAACTCTGTAGGGGGAAATTAATGTAATAAAACAACATTTTAAAGGAATGACCAGAAAAAACTAAAATACACAAAAAAATGAATTAAAAAACCTCAAAAATCTATTAAATTAAGAAAAAAAAAAAGATAATAAAAAAAGAAATAATGATTCACCAATCATCAACTGTGTGTGTGTTCGACACCAATTACATCATGGAACAGATGGAAAAAATTGAACCTTGATAAACTTTTTTAAAAAAATCATCACGAGAGTCACTTTCAGACTCATCAGAGCAATCCAAGGGGTTTCCCCCCTTCACCTGTGAGGGGGGAAAATTGATATGACCTGCAATAAAAAAACCCTTTCCCTTTTCCCCAAAGGTAGCAGTAAACCATTCAGAAAAAAAAAAATTCAGCACCAGAGTCAGGGAAACCAGGGAGCCAGGGTGCATAATCCACCCAAGCTCTGGTTTACTGAAACCATCAGGACCTGTTTTTTAAAAAAAGTACAACACAAAGGACCAAACATGGCACAAAACACCTCCCTTTTCAGCCAACGACATGTCTAAACCCTTTTCTGGTTTTCCCCAAGACAAAAGAGAACTGGAGGAAAATTTGGCAGTTACGTCGACCATTACATCTCTGCTGATTTTTGCTAATCGCTGCATATTATAGTGGACAAAATTTAATGGGGATCAACATTTTTGTTAGGAGTAATCCAAAAAAAATATGATTCAAACCCCCAATTGACCACAGGGTTGGCTAACTTATACTCATCATACATCATGGGGGGGAGAGCAGGAGTAGTGAAAAGTTGGGGTCTGGCTGATGAACAGGTAATACACTCTGTCATGTTATTGGTTTTAGCGTAAATGTTATTCATTCTAACCGGTTTTTTCTGTCAAAAAAATCCAGTTTAAACCCTGCAATATTACTTCAGGTGATGAGACATTTAAGTAAGCGACCAAGTTTTGAGGGGGGTTGGGGTGGGCTAGGAGAAGTGCTAACACCAATAATATCTAGAACTTCATCAGGAGGTTTAGGTTGACCCCCCACAAACTGAATTCGAAAAAAACCCCCAGTGGGGTCTCTTCCAGAGACATCAGCCCCAAAAACCAAAAAACAAGTTCATTAAGTTCTGCATGATTAACATTAGGCCAGGGATTCTTCCACTTTTTTCGACAGTTATTACCAGTGGAATTATAGTGGTGTCAGCTCGTTGGGTGGACTTGTCTCTAATAAAAACTGATGTGGCCCCCGGGCCTGTGGAATATAGTTAGAGTTCGGGTTGACAGAACCCTTTTGGTTTGAGTTCCAGTACAAAAAGTCCGCCCGGACACAATTTTTCCCAAAATTGCTAGCCTCCCAGGTGTGCAGACACAAATGTACACATCTGCATTCAAAAACCAACTGTCATAACCTCCGCGGGGTACCACGTCACAGAGGTCAATCTTTGCTGCCACTGTGGTATTCTTGGGGTTTTACCTTTTGGTTACCTGTCTCATTTGTTCTGATGTGGAGACAGCTCTGTCAGAACTGATAACCCTTTGATTAAAAAAAAAAAACATGTAAAGAAAAAACCCAAAAACATAACAATGATGAAGGCAGAGAACAAACATGAAAAAAGTCCCATCTTCTGTACATCTTCAATTTGGGAGACTTGAGGTAGATAAAAGACATCTTCTTCTTATCCGTGATCTTATTTAAAGCAAACCCTTTGCACTGCCCAAAAGAAAATTTTATGCCCATTGAAAAAACAGTGTTTTTCACCCACCTCTTCAATCACTCTCCAGTGATTAGCTTACAGTTTTTTGGTTGTGGGGGGCCATTGTCCTTCATGGGGTGATCTCCTTTCTTTACATCCTGTGAGGGGTTGGAAGCAGGCCTAGTGCTCTAGCCCGTTGGGGGGCTTGGGGCCGACGTCCCTCAGGAGTGGAGTCATCTGGGGATTAGGAAGCCATCTGCGGTAAGCAGCCACTGGTGGAGCCCCCAGCAGCACCTTGGAATGGACTCTTTTTGCGTTTTTTGGACCTTCGATGTCTCTTCTTTGGCTGGCCAAAAAACCCCTTTTGCTGCAGTTGGTGTAATCTGACTGCATCCTGCTAATGGCAGAAAGCTCCACCTGGAGAAAAGGCTCGATATACGGCTGCAGAAAAAACTTCTCCCAGTAATAGTTATTTTCAGTGGCCTTCAACAGTTCTAGAATAAATAAACTATTCTGTGATTTCATTGCCCCAAAAACAAAATGAAACTTATGTCAACCCCTTATTTTGCATGAAATTCAAATGCAGTGGTTCATTATTACCCCAGGTGCTTAACTCAGTTTTCCGCATCATATTAAAGCACAAAAATCTTCAAATAGGGATATTTACTTTGATAAGACTGGTCCATTCTGAGTCTGCATTTTTTTAACAAAGTATCACTTGGCGATGTTAAAACTTTAGATCTGCTGCAGTCTGAACTCCTTTTTTTTCCCCAAAAACAGTGGTTTCATTTACTGAAGGGGTTAAAAAAAATTTTTTTTGTTTTTTTTCCCTTTTCCATAAGCAAAAAAACTACTTTAAAATTACACGGATCGTCATCAAAATACCCACCCAAAGGAGAATTCATCTTTTGACTAATTTAGGGGAAAATTAACCCCCGTACATTCAGACAGGTTTTCAGGATGAGGCCTTAGGGAGCTGGGCCCCATTTTTATAGACAAAACACAAAGTGTACTCTTCTCCCCACAATGTCACTAAGTCCTCACTGGAGAGATATGGAAAACCCCCCCCCCATAGTTACAGTACTGCTCCCATACGTGCTAAAACTTTTGTAACCCAGTGTTTCCCTTTTTTGTTTTTTAAGGCTGACATTCCCCTCTTTGTACGCATGGTTCAACCCATTATTTAATTTAGCATTTGTCTTTTTTTTTTTAATGATTGAAAAAAAATGTTTTAGAAAACCAAGACCACATTAAAATATAATTTTAAAGAAATTAAGAATCTATGTCCTTTTTGCCAATAGATTGCTCCCTCAAAAGGGTTTTCATTTTGTACATTAAGGTCTTTTTTCCCTATTAGACGTTTTTTTATAATTGCGTTAGCTTCAGTTTGTGTAGGTAATGTGGCCTTTTCCTTTAAAAATTTCATTTGATGTCATGCATATAATTTTAAACCTAGTTAGAACCACATAGGATTGATGTATTTAAAAATATTTATAGCTTTTATTAGCTCTATTTTTTTTAACCCCTTTACATCATTAGATTTATTCATTACGAATGAATTAGTTTATCATCATGTATTTCAAATGAATTAGTATTAAAAATTTGGTCTCAGAGTTCACCACTGTGAATTACCCTAAATAAATTTTTGGAAAAAAAACAACCTGGTTTTTTCTATTTGCAGTTACCTCAGTTTTAAAAAATAAAACATTAAAATGTTAGGAAGTTATTTTAAAATGTTTCAATTTTTAAAGAGTCACATCATCTTGATTTGTCTTGGTTTAAAAGATGAGTAAATTTAAATCATGCAGGTTTAATGCATAAATCCTACCAACTGAACCTAAATCATTAAAATTATAGTATAGGATCATGACTCAGGGTTTTTTATGAAATATATTCCTTATTGTTGGGCTTATCTTGAACTTTCAGCTAGTTTAATTTTTTGCCCCCAGGATAAAGTTTTCAGTCCCTTTAAATCCCCCAAAATTCTGCATTCAAAAACTAATTATTTGAAGAAGTTTAAACTATTTCATTAACATTTTAATTATAAAAACACATAAATAAAAATGTCATTTTTTTTTCCTTACTCAATCATTTTATAAACATGCATTTTAACGCAGTTATCCAAAAAAGGCCCCCTTTTTTTTCTCACTTTTTTAAAACAGTGTTTTAAACTCAGGAAGGGAGGATGAGCGTTTTCCATGGAAGTTAGGGGGGTTACAAACCTGGTAGGTGGGCGGAGCCAGGCGGAACCCCAACCCCTTATAGGCTGTCTTTTAGGTGGGCTGTGGGGGGTCCCCCCCGGGTTCTGTCCTTCCAAAAACCCTCTTAGTGGACCTTAAAACTGCAGAACTGTTTAACATCAACTTACATCAAAAAAATTCTTAGGAGTTAAAAAAGGGCTTTCAGAAAACTGAAGGGTTTTAATCAGTCTGGGTTAGAAAAAAATATTCTAAACATGAAATTTTATAGCAAAATGTGAAACAAACACTCATTCATTTTCCAGTGAAAAAAAGAAAAAAACATCACAGACAGAGACACAGTTGGCCAAAAAATTTTTTTTTTTCCCCGTCAAATTGTAAATATCAAATTGAATACATGTTTTAATGATGTCAAAATTACTCAGTGACTTAATGAAGCTTCAGTAAATTAAAAAAAAAAATTTTCAAAAAACCTTTTCAAAAAATGTTTTTCTTAGCATATCTTCAGATGCTTTGATTGATAATCATCAGGATCCTGTTTAAAGATAAGTGCACCAACAATCCAAAGAGATCTCAAAATAAATTTAGAAGCACAGCAGTAAAAATTTTTTATGTGAATCCAAATATTTGCTGCTGAAAATCTTTGCTAATTCTTCATACTTTAAACATTGTAAAAATGACAGCAGAGTTGCGGGTTAAATTTTTTCTTTTTGTTAAGTTTTAAATTTGATCACAGCTGTATTTCAGAATTTCTCTGCTCAGGGTTTAAAAGCAGACAATTATTTTTAGGCCGGAATTGGCATTTTATGGTTATACCCAGACACTAAACAAAAAAAAAAAACACTGCCCCCCCCAGTGTTAAAACTCAAACAGAAAAATAAAAAAATTTAAAAATAATCCCCCAATAGATTTTATTTCATTAGCACTTTAAAAGAGACTGGGGCAACATAATTTTTTTTTTAAATCAGGGTTTTTAAAACGTTTTGAAAGTTGGGGAAAAAAAATTATTCTCAGGGGCCCCCTTTTTTAATTCAAATGCTAGAACATGTTCCTTTTTTGAAAAAATTTGGTAATTTGAAATTATATTTTGTACTAATTTTTAAATTTCTTGGTACTCCTAGGTAGTTTGGGGGGATTTAATTATTCTTTTACCCTATAATTTGCCCAAAAATGAAAAACCTTTTTTTTTGAACATTTTTTAAAAACAACCCAAGTTGTCATGAAATCAAATATTTCTCCCTGGGGAGGAGGGCGGGTTTGAAGCCGCTCTTTCCCCTTTTAATGTTAAAAAAAGGGGGGGGCTTTTTTTATTCCTAAAAAAAAGGGGACTTTACCTGCCCTTTATGCCCCATAAAAGGTCTTTCCTAGGATTTTAATTCCGAAAACCCAATTACTTCTGCCTTTTTTCTGTTATAAAGGACTTTAGTCACTATTTTTTTTAATTTCCTGAATCCTAGCCCTGGCTCCAAAAAAAACCTTCAGCCTCAGTCTGTGTCCCCAGAATTAAAAACCTAATTTGAGTATTAATAGATTTTTAAAAGCCAGAACCCATCATTGGCTTAGATCTTTTATTTAAATAAGTGTAGTATTTGGTTTTTATTTATTTATTTGAATGTACTCTGTTCAGTTAAATGGCATACCTTTATTGATTTATTAAAATTTTCTTCACTGACCCACAATCTATGGCCCACGGGCCTCAGGTGTCCAGCAACCACAGGTTGAGGACCACTGCTTTAAACACTGTTGTCAGCTTTCTGCAGAGATTAAAAAAATTGATTAAATACCTTAAATATTTTCAGACTAAATGGTTTATTATTTCTGGCATCAACAATAACAGATTTAGGAGTTTCAATCACTAGTTCACAGCTCTAAATTAGCCCAACATCAATTTTCTTTTAACCCTGAGTTCAAAAAGGAACTTCAGACCTTATAATAAAACAACACAGATCTGTTTTGAATTAAAGGGAAAAATCATGCTTCAAAATCTGGGGTTCTGTGGTGGGAAAAACTCCACAGTTTCTGGAAAAAAAGGGGCCTTTATAAGCAGAGTCTTCAGGGGAAAGATATTAGAGTTTTTGGTTACCACTTGTCCCAAATTAGATTCTTTCTTACCTTCAGAATCAAAAATTTCTCTTTTCCATTGTCATTTAAGGTTTTTGCCAGGGAAGATGTGTTTAAGTGACCCCATTACTCTGAAACATTTTGCTGTTGGGGTGTTAGAGAAAATAACAAATGTGTTTACGTTCCAATGCAACACAGAGGTGATTAGATTTTCTTTCTTTTCCCAGAGGAGAAAATGCAGAACCAAGCTTTTCATAGTTTTGTCAGGACCAAATATGAAGTACAGTGTAAGAAGTGCTGGAGATGAAGGGTTTGGCTTGAGACACATGGAACACAGGATGAATGCAAAGGCTGGAAGGTAGGTGCAGACGAAGAGCTAATAATAGAGTCAATAGTGTAAGGACCAATGAAACGAGGAGACAGTTTCCTTGACATAGCCTTCAATGGGATGTCCCGAGAGGACAACCAAGCCTTTTGGCCAGGATGATAAGTGGGGGCTGGCCGTCGCTTGCGGTCAGCGTATCTCTTGTTTTCGACAGCTGTGTGAAGGAGAGCTCTAGTAGCAGTACCCCAGATCCGTTTACATCGGCGTATGTGGTGACGAACGGAGGCCACAGCTATGTCTTTCTCATCGGCAGGGAACAGAGATGGTTGGTAACCTATGGATACCTCGAATGGGGAGAGGCCAGTAGCAGAAGAGATTTGAGAGTTGATTGCATACTCCACCCGGGGAAGATAAAACTGACCAGTCCAAGGGTTCAGTGGCAGCCATACACCTGAGTGTGGACTCCATCTGCTGGTTCATGCGCTCGGTCTGTCCATTTGATTGGGGGTGGTAACCAGATGTCAGAGAGACCTTAGCTCCAAGAGCCAAACAAAACTTCTTCCAAACACGAGATATAAATTGGGGACCACGGTCTGACAAAATGTCTTGAGGTATGCCATGAAGGCGGAAAACATGCTGAACTAACAGCTGAGCTGTTTGGAATGCAGAAGGAAGTCTTTCTAATGGAACCAAATGACAAGATTTAGAAAACCGGTCAACAATGGTAAGAATGACCGTGTTTCCTTTGGATATGGGCAACCCCATTACAAAATCTAGGGCAATATGAGACCAAGGACGTTTTGGAATACTGAGAGGTTGAAGTAACCCAAATGGTGGCTGGTTACCCGATTTTTGCCTGGCACAGACCAAACAAGCTTGAACGTATTCTTTGACATCTCTATGCAAAGAAGGCCACCAATAACGCCTGGAAATGAATGAAATGGTTCTACTGACCCCTGGATGACCTGAGAATTTGGCAGTATGGAACCAACGAATAAGTTTAAACCTACCTGATGTAGGGACATAAACCCTGTTAGGAGGTCCAGTACCTGGATCAGGTTCATTAGGTCGAGCCTGGTTTACGAGGTCCTCTACCTTCCAGACCACCGCTCCAAAGGTCCAATGAGAAGGTATAATGGGTTCAGCTTCATTCTCAGTGGTGTCAGGCGAATAAAGCCGGGAAAGAGCATCCGGCTTCAAATTTTTAGAACCTGGTCTGTAAGAGATGGAAAGATCAAAGCGAGAGAAAAACAAAGACCATCGTGATTGGCGTGAATTTAGTCTTTTAGCTGACTGCAAATAGGCAAGATTCTTGTGATCGGTCCACATTAAAATGGGGTGTTTTGCCCCCTCCAGCTAATGTCGCCATTCTTTAAGAGCTAATTTTATAGCAAGGAGTTCCCTGTCTCCCACATCATAGTTCCGCTCTGTGCTAGTCAACCTGCGAGAAAAAAAGGCACAAGGGTGAAGTTTTCCATCAGAGGCGGACTGCTGGGAAAGTATGGCGCCAACACCCGTGTCAGAGGCGTCAACCTCCAATAAGAACTGTTTGGAGGAGTCTGGGTGAACCAATATGGGAGTCTGTGAAAACCTCTCCTTAAGTGTCTGGAAACCCTTGTCAGCTTCAGGAGTCCAGGTGAACATAATGTTAGTGGAGGTCAAGGCGGTGAGAGGGGCAGCTATCAAACTGAAGTTTTTGATGAATCTTCTGTAAAAGTTTGCAAATCCAAGAAAACGCTGCAGCTGCTTGCGGGAGTCCGGGACGGGCCACTCCAGTACTGCCTTGATCTTCTCCGGATCAGAGCAAACCTGCCCACCCTCCAAGATGTAACCCAAAAATGTGACGGCTGATTTGTGGAATTCATATTTTTGGCTTTCACAAACAGTCTATTTTCCAAGAGTCTCTGGAGGACAAGACGGACATGACGGGTGTGTTCTTTCATGTCTTTAGAAAAAATCAAAATGTCCTCCACTCGTCCTCCTGGCGGATTCTAACTAAATGATAGTCATTACGGAGATCTAGCTTAGTGAATATGGTAGAACCGTGAACCGGTTCAAAGGCAGACAAAAGGAGTGGAAGAGGATATTTATTCTTTATGGTGATTTGGTTTAATCCCCGGTAATCGATACAGGGGCGAAGAGAACCATCTTTTTTGCCTACAAAGAAAACCCCTGTGCCGAGTGGGGATGAAGAAGGGCGAATTAAGCCTGCAACCAATGACTCATTAATGTAATCCTCCATAACCAGAAATATTATAAAGCCTACTGGAAGGTAAGGGGGCACCGGGAAGTAAATCTATGGCACAGTTGTAAGGTCTATGTGGGGGCAAAGATAAAGCCTTAGTTTTACTAAAAACTAACCTTAAATCATGGTACTCTGCAGGAACGCTGGAAAGATCAAAAATCTCATTCTCCGCTGGCGGTGATTCAAAGGGCAAGGTGGCGACTGCTGACTGCAGACAGGAAGAAAGACAGTTAGAGGACCAGGATTCTACCCAGCTTTCAGCCCGGTTAATGTGGGGGTTGTGTCTTTTAAGACAAGGGTAGCCTAGAACAATGGAATTAAGAGCGATAGGGAACACAAAAAAAGAAATCTCCTGAAAGAATCAATGTTAAAGGTTTGGTACGATGAGTGATGCGTGGTAATTTTTGCCCATCCAATGAAGAAACTAACTGAGGTGCGGGTAGTAGTTCAGTCTCAATCTGGGCTTCCCTAACAATATTCTGATCAATCAAGTTCTGATCGCTTCAAGAGTCAATGAGAGCACAAAGATTCTGAAAAGGTCGGTGAGAGAATAAAGTGGCAGGCAAACAAAGTCTAGGGATAAGTGGTCGGTCCGTCAGTCTTCCCTCACTCACTGATGGACCTGGCCTTTTGGTCCTGTTGTGATTATTAATCTGACAATATTATTTAATATTAATATTTTAATATTTTATCAAATAATATTTCAGTCTGTTAAGGGTTGTCCTGTGAATACCAGCCCAGTAAGGCGATGGTATTAGGACAAAGTTGAAAGGTCTGAGCCAAGCTCTGACATTATTGAACAGCATAAACTCTGCACACACATGGAATGAATTCACACAATTTCTTAAAATACAAGAATTTATTAACAAAAATAAGTCAACTCAAAGTCAAATGTATTTCAATCAACAAACTCTTTACTATGCTAAAACAATCCAACTAAACTACCAAGCAGAATTAAAGAATAGGGAAGACTAATGGGCTATGTACAATATAAACAAGTTGATTAAAGATGATTGAAAATCATGACCAAAAGAGTGATGCAACATTACCATGCAATGTTATTTATGTCTGAGAACCAAGGATTATCTTGAAGAATCTGGAAATGAAGTTAAGTTAGTCTTGGAACCAACTTAGGCAATAATCAGCATACCTTTAGACAACCATTCACAATGCAAGATCAGATAAAATATTATTTTAATAAAATAATGTTTTAAAGAATGATCTGCTGAATAAAACCAACCTTCTGGATGACTAATTCTCAACGGTGTCTCATTAGCTGCCTTTATTTATTGAAATAATATTTAAAGAAATATTATTAAAGGTAACGGTAAATTATTTAAGGAAATATCTTTGAAAAAAGCCAAATCTTTCTGGAGAAAAGGGGCTTAATGGTGTTTACTTAGTTATCAAATGTAGTAAAATGATGTTAGGGACATTTACTGGATTGAAAACTAAACCGTTCTGGGTAAAAACTCTTCAGCAGCAAGCACGTGGCCTAGGCTGTTAGCAGTTAAGCTAACAAAGGAGGCTGATAGCTTAGCATCCAGAATCAAAACACACACTTAAAATTCCGTCAATAAAAGGTTAAAATGCATAAGCGCGGACGGCGCGTTATGAGCAACACTCTGTGTTTAAAATCACCCTTTAAATAAAGTTTGTCTTAACTTTTAAAAAAAACACATAAGCACAGAACACAAAGCTGATCACGTGTGCAGATAGCCTGCGAGCACTGAGATAGCAGTTTCACACAAACAAAAACCAAACTTCATAAAATGAAAAACGTTTAGATCATTTCATCCTAACTGTTATTCTGCCCAAACTTAACCTCTGACCATGTTGAGGAAAAGATGTCCGGGGCGGCGAAGTTTGAAGAAACGTCCACAGTCAACAAGTGGTTAGGTTCAGCTAACCTGACTTCCGGGGCTGTGGCTTAAGATACGGCTCGTTCTGTCGGCCGGACAAAACTGCACGTTACCGGTGATGCGGCGTCGTCCTTCTCTCAGGCAAGGAAAACCGCTTCACTCGGGTTGTAGAGACCGCATCTCTGCTGGGGACTTTCCTGTCGGTTCCTGAAGGTTCCTGTCGGAACTCTTCCTAAAAATCTGAAAAGGTACAACCAAAATCCAAACAGTTAGAAAAACGTGATTCTGCCTATTTAAGTGCCCTACCAGTTAATAAACCCAAAACGTAGGAGATCTTTACTGAGTCATGGGAAAAAGACTGTGGGGAGCGGTTGAAAACGAGGGTGCATTGAAGTAGAAAGCCCTTACAGTCTCCCTTTTCACCAAAGAATTTTTCAGGGTTAGGGGAAGTGACCTCACGAGAATTTGGTAGTTGCTGAGAGACCGGAGGAGCTGAAGCGCCCTCTATGGCCGGGGCGGTGAAATTACTTAGGGTGTGCTGAAACAAAGAGGCTAGTTGTTCAATTTGTTGATTAGTTTGTCTCTATTGTTCTACAAGGGAACGGAGGCAGGAATCAAGAGTCTGAATTTGGTGGTGTTGATCTGAAAGGGTTCTCCTGAATGCTTCTGCTCGGTCAGGTTGGCCAGAGTGTTCTATAATATTGTTTTTAACTGCGTTGACCCACATGCAGAAAGCAATCAGGAGACAGAGATTTACAGTAAGAAGTTTATTTAAAGTGACGTGGCATGAGCAGGGAACTGGAACCAGAACATGAACTGTAAAATAAACAAAATGGTAAGCAGGGAAATAACTTGGGACTATGTTCATAAATAATAATTCTGTCTTACTAGAGAGGTGGGGTGATCCGCCAGAGGGGTGTGGAGAAAAAAACCAGAAGGTTGTTTACCCGTGAAAACGGAGAGTGTGAATACTGGTCTGCCAGGATGTTGGAATGTCCAAGGGTTACTGCAGTGGGTGCTGTGAACGTAGGAGGGTGGACAGGGTTCGCCAAGGAGGGTCCGAGGAACGAAGGAATCAGGAAGCTGCCAGCCGGTAAGATCCACCGAAATAAATGGAGGCTTGAGTCTTTGTTCATGTAGTTGGATGACTTCTTTCCAGAAGATGATAATCCAAGAGGCGTTCAATGCTGACGGCGACGTCAGGTTCAGGTCAGCCTGCAAAGCACAATCCAAGAATTACAAAGAGGCATAAGCAAG
Organism: Crenichthys baileyi; assembly: GCA_036173005.1. Lineage (NCBI taxonomy): Eukaryota > Metazoa > Chordata > Actinopteri > Cyprinodontiformes > Goodeidae > Crenichthys > Crenichthys baileyi. The sequence continues at coordinate 654,025 of JAHHUM010000875.1, forward strand.
GACAAGACAAAGAGTAATGTGGCTGAAGTAATACCATTAAGGGCAACACTCTGGCAATGAGTTGCTGGCAGCCTCCTCCTTAAATACTCCTCTAGTAGTGATCAGGAAGATAGAGAACAACTGTCGCACACTTCCAAGGTCCCAACGCCATCTAGAGGCTAAACACAGTAAACAGCACCACACAAACAGACATAGCACAGATCCTGACAGGTTACCGCTGAGTTTTGGAGGTGTTTAAAAATTCCTCTGCCTTTTAAGGACTTTAAGTAGCAATATTTGACCCTGAATCTACCAAGAAGAGAGAGAATTTGTTTCTCTAAAACAATTATTTCATGAAACTTTTGGAAAAGAATCTCTTTAACACAGGAAAAACATTTAACCTCTTATTATGTCTGTCAACGTCAAAACCACATCAGCAGCGGTTAATAAGTTTTCTTTATTGCAGAAAAACAGAAAAGATATTTGCAAATGTGTGTGTGTGTTTGTACGTTACCCCCCTCAGTTTCTTGACTGCTCCAGAGTCGGACTGTTGTGGCATACAGTCCCCTATCAGTCCAAAAACCCAGGCCCTCCCCTGGCCTGTTGATGGACATTTGCTCTTTCCTTGTCCGCTTTAACTTCTTCAGGAGGGAGGGAAAACTTTCCTCCAGCCTGTTTCTCCTCTGTCTGCATAAGATGTGCTCTCAAGATGAGTCCAGTGTAATGCTCTTCTGGCTCTGGCAACCAGCATGGATTGTTGCCCATCTCAGTGGGTTTTGGGCTTTTTACCAGACTTTTTCTGAGTTCTGTTCTGGTGGAAACTCTCACGCTGTCATCTGCAGCAGGCAGGCAGGACCTCTCCCTTTCAGGTCATCCTGAAGAAGCGTCTCTGGTGGAGTGAAGCCGTGGGGAGGGCAGGTGTCTAATGTCCAGGGAGCGCTTAAATCCCCATGTGTGTGTGTATGTGTGTATGTGTGTAAGAGGCAGAGAAAAGGGTTTAGTACATGGTTCAGATTTTGCACAAACAGAAGTATTGTTAGTCGGTCAGTTAGTTTTTCACATACCTGTCATCCATTGTCTTTTTTTTCTCCCTATTTTCTCTTTTGTCGCTTCCTCAGTCCTTTTTAATATTGTAGAGCTGCAAAAGCTTTAACCCATATATTGATGCACTTGGTGCGTTGTGGTCCATATTTTCTCACATGTTTCTCCCTGGGGAGGAGGAGGTGATCCCTTAGAACTGAACTGCTGTCTCATACCTGACAGCCTTGCCACACCCTTTACTTACTGGTAAATGGGGGAATATTCCTTTAAAACCTGCAGACGTCTCCACAAGAGTTTAGAGCTTTATGGCACCCTAATCGCCTTCCCCCTAACTTACTGGTTAGGGGAGCCTCACTCAACCGTACAGGGAGGGGTCTCTACTGGTGAATTACTGTTCACCTGTGCGCAGCGTGGTATCAATCGCGCCAGCGAGGTCCGTCTCAAGACATGTCTTCAAGACATGCTTGTAGTCTATCTAACTGGTTGGGTTCATCAGGATTTATTGATAAGTAAAGCTGAGTATCAGCAGCGTAACAGTGAAAATTTATCCTATGCTGCCTGATAATTTGACCTATGGGAAGCATATACAGGGGTTGAACAATGAAACTGAAACACCTGTCATTGTAGTGTGGGAGGTTTCATGGCTAAATTAGACCAGCCTGGTAGCCAGTCTTCATTGATTGCACATTGCACCAGTAAGAGCAGAGTGTGAAGGTTCAATTAGCAGGGTAAGATCACAGTTTTGCTCAAAATATTGAAATGCACACAACATTATGGGTGACATACCAGCGTTCAAAAGAGGATAAATTGTTGGTGCACGTCTTGCTGGCCCATCTGTGACCAAGACAGCAAGTCTTTGTGATGTATCAAGAGCCACGGTATCCAGGGTAATGTCAGTATACAACCAAGAAGGACGAACCACATCCAAAAGAATTAGCTGTGGACGAAAGAGGAAGCTGTCTGAAAGGGATGTTCAGGTGCTTACCCAGATTGTATCAAAAAACATGAAACCACGGCTGCCCAAATCACGGCAGAATTAAATGTGCACCTCAACTCTCCTGTTTCCACCAGAACTGTCCGTCGGGAGCTCCACAGGGTCAATATACACAGCCGGGCTGCTATAGCCAAACCTTTGGTCACTCATGCCAATGCCAAACGACGGTTTCAGTGGTGCAAGGAGTGCAAATCTTGAGCTTTGGACAATGTGAAACATGTATTGTTCTCCGATGAGTCCACCTTTACTGATTTCCCCACATCCGGGAGAGTTACGATGTGGAGAAGCCCCAAAGAAGTGTACCACCCAGACTGTTGCATGCCCAGAGTGAAGCATGGGGGTGGATCAGTGATGGTTTGGGCTGCCATATCATGGCATTCCCTTGGCCCAATACTTGTGCTAGATGGGTGCGTCACTGCCAAGGACTACCAAACCATTCTTGAGGAACATTTGCATCCAATGGTTCAAACATTGTATCCTGAAGGCGGTGCCATGTATCAGGATGACAATGCACCAATACACACAGCAAGACTGGTGAAAGATTGGTTTGATGAACCTGAAGGTGAAGTTGAACATCTCCCATGGCCTGCACAGTCACCAGATCTAAATATTATTGAGCCACTTTGGGGTGTTTTGGAGGAGCGAGTCAGGAAACGTTTTCCTCCACCAGTATCACGTAGTGACCTGGCCACTATCCTGCAAGAAGAATGGCTTAAAATCCCTCTGACCACTGTGCAGGACTTGTATATGTCATTCCCAAGATGAATTGACGCTGTATTGGCTGCAACAGGAGGCCCTACACCATACTAATAAATTATTGTGGTCTAAAACCAGGTGTTTCAGTTTCATTGTCCAACCCCTGTAGTTGTGCTCTCCTCCACGCACAGTGTGGGCTCTGGAACCCATGTCCTCGAGAGAGGCTGGACTGTCTTCTACTCTGGAGTGGCCTGTGGGGAGAAGCGGCGAGCTGGGGTGGGTTTGCTTGTTGCCCCCCAGCTCAGCCGTCTCATATTGGGTTTTACCCCAGTGGATGAGAGGGTCGCATCCCTGCGGCTTCGGGCCAGGCACAGGTCTCTGACTGTCATTTAGCCTTTGGGCCGGCGGTAGTGTGGAGTACCCGGCCTTCTTGGCATCCCTGTTGGGGGTGCTGCATAGTGCCCCTTCTGGGCACTCCATTATTCTGCTGGGGGACTTCAACGCCTATGTGGGAAACTACAGTGACACCTGGAGAGGCGTGATCAGGAGGAATGGCCTCCCTGATCTGAATCAGAGTGTTGTTTCGCTATTGGACTTCCGTGCTAGTCATGGATTGTCCATAATGAACACTATGTTCAAGCATAAGGGTGTTCATCAGTGCACTTGGCACCAGGACACCCTAGACAGGAGGTCGATGATTGACTTTGTTGTCGTGTCTTCAGACCTTCGGCTGCATGTTTTAGACACTCGGGTGAAGAGAGGGGCTGAGCTGTCCACTGATTACCACCTGGTGGTGAGTTGGATCGATCCGCTGCAAGAGGAGAAAGCCGAAAACTCTGGCCAACCAGGTGGTACAGCACCGTTTCCTGGTCCAAATGAGAGCTTATTTCTTTATCTCCCAGACAACAAAGCTTATTCACAGTAGAGTTTATTCAGTGAGCCAGCGTCCATTAGCTTAGCGTCTGTCAGTCAAGGTCCGTTAGTGTAACATGTTCCCCATATGCCACTTCCACTCGCTCACTGTCATTGACTCAGACACATGTACACTGGCCAGTTGATGTCACATTTTTATTTTCTCACAGCTGTGGGCAGCTTTTAAATCTTTTAAGAAGATTAGAGTGCCATTTAAACTCAAACACTTCCCTCGGCAATATTTTTCGAACTTCTTAAGGAAGTTTCTGGACCCAACAAACCTTAGCTGTTTTGCTTAGCACTTTATTCTGAATGAAGCAGAGGAATGGTTACAGAGATCAGCCCTGAGGCTCCAGTCTTGGACCGTCTCAGAGATCAAAGTGATGAAGCAGCCTTGAAAGAAGGTTACATGTAGTTTTACACCTGGTACTCCCGTGCAAGGGATGTACACTCCCTCAGTGTTTATTAGTAGACTATCTGTCACCAGTGTGGTGTCTGTTTGTACTATTTTGACCTGTGTTTTATTTTAAAGCTTCGTTTGTGACTCGTTCTGATAACTATGGCAGCTGCCTAGTGACACGTAAAGGCATAATTAAAACAAAGTTTGTGGCAGCATAAACACAGCTCAGCTGTTTGTAGCAGTAGCAGCACCTCAGCTGCTACGTTTTTGAAGCAGAATAATGTGATTGACTGTATTAAATGCAGCACTGAGATCAAATAGAACAATACCAACACAAGTCCATAATCTGGGGCCATAAGAATATCATAAGTTACCTTCACCAGTGCTGATGAGCTCTGAAACTCTTCAAACAGATCATTGCTGTGTAAATGCTTACACACTTGATATGCAAATATTTTCTCAAGAATTTTAGATGAAAAAGGAAGATTAGATGAAGGTCTGTAGTTTAAGTTGGAAAGTTTTCTTAAGTAAAGGCTTATTCACAGCTACCTTTAAAAGCCTGTTGCACTGATCCATTTACTGAAGATGGAATAATATCTAAAATGGGGATGGTAATCAAAGGGGACACTTAATTACCACATCATTTGTTTGGGAATGGATCCAACAAACAAGTTGAAGGTTTAGATGAAGCTAATATTTTTGATAACTCAGGAAGCTCCAATGAATCAAAGCAGTCCAAACACAGATCGGATTCTACAGTTACCTCCAATGCTGTCATACTGAGGTGATAATGTTCGAGAGTATGCCATTGATTTTATTTTATTTTTTAACGTGTCCTGTCCAGCAGAGTAGCACTCAAAATTGTTGTCCGAGTGTCAAGAAGAACCCAGCAGACGTACTTTCACAAGTGGAGCATTATGGCTAATGCTATAATGCTCCACTTGAGATATATATATATATACAGGGGTTGGACAATGAAACTGAAACACCTGGTTTTAGAACTCAATAATGTATACGTCAGTTTCTCTTGGGAATGACATATACAAGTCCTGCACAGTGGTCAGAGGGATTTTAAGCCATTCTTCTTGAAGGATAGTGGCCAGGTCACTACGTAATACTGGTGGAGGAAAACGTTTCCTGACTCGCTCCTCCAAAACACCCCAAAGTGGCTCAATAATATTCAGATCTGGTGACTGTGCAGGCCATGGGAGATGTTCAACGTCACTTTCATGTTCATCAAACCAATCTTTCACCAGTCTTGCTGTGTGTATTGGTCCATTGTTATCCTGTTACACGGCACCGCCTTCAGGATACAATGTTTGAACCATTGGATGCACATGGTCCTCAAGAATGGTTCGGTAGTCCTTGGCAGTGACGCGCCCATCTAGCACAAGTATTAGGCCAAGGGGATGTCATGATATGGCAGCCCAAACCATCACTGATCCACCCCCATGCTTCACTCTGGGCATGCAACAGTCTGGGTGGTACGCTTCTTTGGGGCTTCTCCACACCGTAACTCTCCCGGATGTGGGGAAAACAGTAAAGGTGGACTCATCAGAGAACAATACATGTTTCACATTGTCCAAAGCCCAAGATTTGCGCTCCTTGCACCATTGAAACCGACGTTTGGCATTGGCATGAGTGACCAAAGGTTTGGCTATAGCAGCCCGGCTGTGTATATAGACCCTGTGGAGCTCCCGACGGACAGTTCTGGTGGAAACAGGAGAGTTGAGGTGCACATTTAATTCTGCCGTGATTTGGGCAGCCGTGGTTTCATGTTTTTTGATACAATCTGGGTAAGCACCTGAACATCCCTTTCAGACAGCTTCTTCTTGCGTCTACAGTTAATCCTGTGGGATGTGGTTCGTCCTTCTTGGTGGTATGCTGACATTTCCCTGGATACCTTGGCTCTTGATACATTACAAAGACTTGCTGTCTTGGTCACAGATGCGCCAGCAAGATGTGCAAATTTGTCCTCTTTTGAACTCTGGTATGTCACCCATAATGTTGTGTGCATTTCAATATATTGAGCAAAACTGTGATTTACCCTGGTACTTGAACCTTCTGCTCTTACTGGTGCAATGTGCAATCAATGAAGACTGGCTACCAGGCTGGTCCAATTTAGCCATGAAACCTCCCACACTAAAATGACAGGTGTTTCAGTGTCATTGTCTAACCCCTGTATATATTTATATATATAAAGATATATATATATATATATATATGCATATAATCAGTGCCGGATCCTGGTCTATCAAGGAGGGGAAGCTCAATTTCAAGATCGCTGATTCGCTCATTACGCTGTCAGTCAAAAAGGGATTCAGCCTCAGACAGGTCAGCACTGAGCGTCCGATGAGCGGGACAACGATCAGCATTTATCCAATGACTAGTCTCGTTTCGCTGCAGTCGAGGCTGCTCCATAGACCCCCAGACACGCTGTGTGTCCGATGGGAGGGACAAAGCCCAGCATTTTTGCTTCGCTATTGAACTCACTGTTTAAAGCACTGTAAAGCTGCGGGAATGAGTGAGAGGAAAGCTGCGTCGTTACTAGTGATAAGGAGCTGATTCTGAACAAAAGTTGAGCAGTATATTTAGCGTATATTTAGTCAATGACATGTACATACAACAGTATATATTTCATCACTTATTTTTTGACATTTTAGGGGAGGCTGAGCTTCCCTTGCAGTCTTAGAGCAATCGCCACTGATAGAGATCTATCTATCTATCTAGCATGAGACGGTCTCTACAACCCACACAAGTGGCTCAGGTAGTGCAGCTCATCCAGGATGGCACATCAATGCGAGCTGTAGCAAGAAGGTTTGCTGTGTCTGTCCTCGCAGCAGGACCGCTACCTCCGCCTTTGTGCAAGGAGGAACAGGAGGAGCACAGCCAGAGCCCTGCAAAATGACCTCCAGCAGGCCACAAATGTGCCTGTGTCTGCACAAACGGTTAGAAAACCGACTCCATGAGGATGGTATTAGGGCCCGACGTCCACAAATGGGGTTGTGCTCACAGCCCAACACCGTGCAGGATGCTTGGCATTTGCCAGAGAACACCAGGATTGGCAAATTCGCCACTGGCGCCCTGTGCTCTTCACAGATGAAAGCAGGTTCACGCTGAGCACATGCGACAGACGTGACAGAATCTGGAGACACCATGGAGGGTGATCTGCTGCCTGTAACATCCTTCAGCATGACCGGTTTGGCAGTGGGTCAGTAATGGTGTGGGGTGGCATTTCTTCGGAGGGCCACAAGACCCCTTGTGAGACCATATGCTGGTGCGGTTGGCCCTGGGTTCCTCCTATTGCAGGACAATGCTAGACCTCATGTGGCTAGAGTTTGTCAGCAGTTCCTGGAAGATGAAGAAATTGAAGCTATGGACTGGCCCGCCCGTTCCCCAGACCTGAATCCAATTGAGGACATCTGGGACATCATGTCTCGCTCCATCCACCAACGTCACGTTGTACAACAGACTGTCCAGGAGTTGGTGGATGCTTTAGTCTAGGTCTGGGAGGAGATCCCTCAGGAGGCCATCCCCGGTCTCATCAGGAGAATATCCAGGCGTTGTAGGGAGGTCATACAGGCACGGGGAGGCCACACACAATACTGAGCCCCATTTTGACTTGTTTTAAGGACATTTTATGAAAGTTGGATCAGCCTCTAGTGTGTTTTTCCACTTTAATTTTGTGTGTGACTCCAAATCCAGGCCTCCATTGGTTAATAAATTTGATTTCCATTGATGACTTTTGTTTAATTTTGTTGTCAGCACATTCAACTTTGTACAGAACAAAGTATTCAATGATAATATTTCAGTCATTCAGATCTAGGATGTGTTATTTGAGTGTTCGCTTTATATTTTTGAGCAGTGCGTATGTATGTGTGTGTGTGTGTGTGTGTGTGTGTGTGTGTGTGTGTGTGTGTATGTATGTACAGTGCCTTGCGAAAGTTTTCGGCCCCCTTGAACTTTTCAACCTCTTGCCACATTTCAGGCTTCAAACATAAAGATATAAAATTCATATTTTTTGTGAAGAATCAACAACAAGTGGGACACAATCGTGAAGTGGAATGAAATTTATTGGATGTGTCAAACTTGTTTAACAAATAAAAAACTGAAAAGTGGAGCGTGCAATATTATTTGGCCCGGAAGGACCACCGCCAGGATGATTCTATTTTTAATAGAATCTATTTCATTTATAATAAATTCCATAAAATTGTTACTGCTAAGGGAATAGATCGCTCAACAGAGCTATGACTCAGAGCTATATGTTAGTTTGGCAACTGTACTAAAAAGAAATCTAGGAGTATTCTTATTCCCCTCTATTAACGTTGTGCTTTAAAGAACACAGCTTTGAATTAAACCAGGGAGCCAGCCTCCTGAATAATTATCTTCTTTTTCAAAAGGACTACCTAGTCTAATGCCCCACACAATGAGGAAGTGACACTATAAACAACAGCATCAATTTATGAAAGGGTAGGGAAATTAGAGGAAATTAGAAATGGAACAGATTCTTGTTACAGCATTGGTTGATAATGATCTACTATAATAAAATTTTCTTTCAGAGGCGGAGTACTCGGATAAATTAAATTCAAAGGTTACCTAAAAAGGTCAGACAGGACAGGGTTTTGAGGAATTACTGTTATCTGTTCACACTCAGTGCCATATGCCAACACAAGGTCCAGAGTATGAAGACAAAAGTGAATAGGTCTACAAATGTTTTGAGCAAAGCCAATGGAATCTAAGAAACATTAAAGACTACATTTAGTGTTAACATGAATATTAGAATCTTAAAGTTTAAGTTTTGCATGTAAAAATAAATTTTTTGGTATCAATATTTCAACATCAATATTTTGGATCAAAAGGTAATTATTAATCGTTTTTCAATTTTACTCACCTTGAAGTTTAACGCACTCCTCCTAGAGATTTTGAGCTATCAGCTTCATATATGGTCAATATGCAGTTAAGGTATGGGGGATTCAAAGTTATCAAAATCGTGAGTTTTTGAACATATTTAGGGGGCGTGGCCAGGGCACGAACTTGGCGTTCGCCCCCACAGTTAAAAAACGCCTTCCCAAAGAAATGCCAAATTACACCAAAGTTGGCGTGAAGAATGACTTTTGGGTTCCCGCCAATCCTATGGGGTTATGTGCTAACATCATCTAAGCCCCGCCCCCTCAGACCAGGAAGTCACTTTTTTTACTGGAACGGGTTGCTATCTAGCTGTCTACACTCAATCTGCTTCAAACTGTGTGAGGTGACTGATAAGTGGGTCTAACTTCGTTTTAAGCACAGTCACTTTCTACAGTGCCTTGCGAAAGTATTCGGCCCCCTTGAACTTTTCAACCTCTTGCCACATTTCAGGCTTCAAACATAAAGATATAAAATTCTAATTTTTTGTGAAGAATCAACAAGTGGGACACAATCATGAATTGGAATGAAATTTATTGGATGTGTCAAACTTGTTTAACAAATAAAAAACTGAAAAGTGGAGCGTGCAATATTATTTGGCCCCCTTGCGTTAATACTTTGTAGCGCCACACTTTGCTGCAATGACAGCTGCAAGTCGCTTAGGGTATGTCTCTATCAGTTTTGCACATCGAGAGACTGAAATTCTTGCCCATTCTTCCTTGCAAAACAGCTCAAGCTCAGTGAGGTTGGATGGCGAGCGTTCGTGAACAGCAGTCTTCAGCTCTTTCCACAGATTCTTGATTGGATATAGGTCTGGACTTTGACTTGGCCATTCCAACACCTGGATACGTTTATTTGTGAACCATTCCATTGTAGATTTGGCTTTATGTTTTGGATCATTGTCTTGTTGGAAGATAAATCTCCATCCCAGTCTCAGGTCTCTTGCAGACTCCAACAGGTTGTCTTCCAGAATGGTCCTGTATTTGGCCCCATCCATCTTCCCATCAATTTTGACCATCTTCCCTGTCCCTCCTGACGAAAAGCAGGCCTAAACCATGATGCTGCCACCACCATGTTTGACAGTGGGGATTGTGTGTTCAGGGTGATGAGCTGTGTTGCTTTTACGCCAAACATATCGTTTTGCATTGTGGCCAAACAGTTCGATTTTGGTTTCATCTGACCAGAGCACCTTCTTCCACATGTTTGGTGTGTCTCCCTGGTGACTTGTGGCAAACTTTAAACAAGACTTTTATGGAAATCTTTGAGAAATGGCTTTCTTCTTGCCACTCTTCCATAAAGGGCAGATTTGTGCAGTGTACGACTGATTGTTGTCCTATGGACAGACTCTCCCACCTCAGCTGTAGATATCTGCAGTTCATCCAGAGTGATCATAGGCCTCTTGGCTGCATCTCTGATCAGTCTTCTCCTTGTTTGAGATGAGAGTTTAGATGGACAGCCAGGTCTTGGTAGATTTGCAGTGGTCTGATACTCCTTCCATTTCAATATGACTGCTTCCAATAAAAAAAATCAGCCCCAAGCCAAGCTTTGACCGAGAAATGTGAAATTTGGTACACATATGTATATTCAAAAAAGTCTCTTGGAGCCTTGGTCCAAACCCGACAGGAAGTTGGCCATTTTGGATTGAATTTGCGATTTTGAGCCCATGTCCGTTTCTAGCCTCTGTGTCTGAGCGAACTTCTACAGCTTTTGACTAAGAGACTTCAAAATCACTCAGTATACTCTTCAGGCATTGGCGATCAAAAGTTATCAAAACCTTTTTGCTATATGAAAGCATGTGGGCGTGGCCACGCCTCAAAATATGACTTCTCGCCATAAAACACAATTAATATAGCTCTAACAAGGAAAGTCGCAGAGACACCAAACCTTCTTTGGGCCCCAAACAATATTCAATGGTCAAATGCTAACATCATCGAAGCCCCACCCCCTGAGAACAGGAAGTGTCATGTTTTACTATGGAAGGTCCATATTTGATCCCCGTCACCTAATTAACATGAAACCGTTCCCAGAGACAGATAACATGATGGTGTAAGTTGGTCTGCACTACTGACTGGTTTGGCTGGAGGATGATCAGGCTTAACATGGAGAAATGCTTAACATGTTGGGACAGCCAATTGATGACATCACTTTAGCTCCGCCCACTTCAACACAAAGTCACATGTTTTACTGTTGGATGTCCACCTTTAAAACTCTCTCTCATGCAAGCTTCCAGTACTTTTTCTTTATCATCCCCCAAACCGCTCTAAGGATTACATAGGAGTTTGGAACAACGGCGCCCCCTAGGAAAGTTTACCCACTTTATCTCCCTCATACATCATTGGATCTACTTCAAATATGGTGTGCATCATCGTGGACCAATACTGAACACATTGGTATGGTCAGCTTATGACATCACTTTAGCCCTGCGGAAGTCACATGTTTCACTGTTGGATGTCCTCCTTTTAAACTCCCACTCATGCAATCTTCAATCAGTTTTTCTTTGTCATCTTCCAAACAGCTCTCATGGATTACCTTCAAATTTGAATCAACAGTGCCCACTAAGAAAACTAACCACTTCATCTTCCTTATACATCATCGGATCCACTTCAAATTTGGTATGCATCAGCTGAGCATTTTCAAGTGATCACTTTAGCCCCAACCACTAACAACCAAGTGTGTGCAGCTTCCATCAGGAAGGTCAGACTTCACCTAAATTTTGAATGTTTCTCGCAAGAGCAGATGTCGGCATGACCGAAGATCATATCACAGGTTGCTCACAGTGCCACCTAGTGACGACTTGTGGAAATTAGTGGAGGCCTTGTCTGTGGTGCGTAGACAGAGATTTCAGGCTCCCACGGTCGCTGCACAGGCTGAGCGGCGCTGAGCTGCGAGGGCCTACAATGCTGCTTGCAGCTTTAATCACAGTTTGTAATTGCTGATAAAAACTCCATTAAATTTGGGTATTTCGAGCAAAAACTTCACAAAAACCCCTTGGGGCATGTAGATTCAAACATTTAAAATAACAATTATTCTTCAAATACACGTATAGGCTTTGGGGCAGTCTCTAATGAATATTGTAAGTAGACTTGAGCTAAAAATATTGATTCAGAAAAAATGTCCGAATCATGCATAATGAAATATATTCAAAAAAAGTCTTGTAGTCTTGCCTACTAACTGATCCTTTGTTGAAATAAACATTTTAGGTGGACTATTTAAGTCAGTCGACATTAACAATTTCCACTCCCTGTTGTGTTTTGGGTCCAGTTATTTGGCCAGAAAAGAAGAATAAATCTTTGTAGTACTACTGCTGCAAAATCATTTAAATATAGTTTTCCAAAGGGCAAATAAAAAAACATTTTCTCTGTAATATGTCTGTGTGCCTTTCATAGCATGATACACAAGCTTTTCTGAGACATTCTGTGCTAAAACATGTTACACGGCTTTGGCTGAGGCTGTCAACTGAATCAACATTTAACTTATAAATGCATCTTTCACAAAGTATTATCGAAAAAGGTCCTACTCACTAAAAGATCAGATATCTAATTTCGAATTGGTATGCAGTGCTGACCAAAGTGAAGCCATCAAACTGAATTTTATGTCTTGGCATCAATGTCTTCTTGTAACTTTATTTATGCCACTCTCTCTTGCATTTTGTACTTTCAAACCTACAGATAAGCCGGTGGCCTTTCTCTGTTGTCCTCTGATTCGCCTCTATTAACCAAGAGGTGGGGAAATAGGAGCAAATAAAATAAGATCTAAAAAGAATCAATAAATGCTTCATCAGATTTAAAAGACGGTGTTAGCCTCAGTTTTATGGGTGCTGCGTTACAGTTTCAGGGTGACCAAGTCCTTGGGTTTAAAAGAAAGGTTTATGGTGCTGTAAACATAGCCCAATTCTCTTTTCCATTTCAGCCACATAAAGCCATGACAGAAAGGTAAATCTTCCCAGGAAAGTGGAAGCTCTTTTCCCCCATTTCATCTCCTCTGCAGGTCCCTCGCCACTTTCCTTTTTTGTCCAGTAATTATGACAAGAAGGGTCAATGCCACAATCAGCCCTCATGAAAACTGTTAGCAAAGGAAAATAGGAGCTTTCCAGAGACCCAAAAAATAGCTATGTCATCAGCATTGTAATTGTTTTCTAATAACCATGCAAACCTGCAGAACAGATTTTACTACAGATAACAATCTGAATCAGTCAGCTTTGTTGCCAAGTCTGTGCACAAAATATCTTTTAAATGTACATATATACACAAGTGACTTTACAGATAATATAATGTAAGATCAATCCAAATATGCATGGTGTTGTTCTGAAACTGACTGTCACGTGTTCATCAGAGAAACAGGCTGGTGGAAGAATCGGTTTTTGTGGTGGCTGGTTTTAGCAGACAGTGCTCCTCAGCGCTGACGTGAAGGTAAATGTCTGAACAGTTTATTGTCAGGCTGTGTGTGGTTTTCAGATATTTTAGCTGCCCTTTTCCTGACTGATACTTCTACACAGTAACATTTGCAATAGTGCTTCCCTTTGAAAAATATTTTTTTATGCCTTACCTTTACACAGGTATCAAAAGTTTGCATGTAGACCTTATAACTGTGGAGCTATACTTGATTTATTTCAGGTATGTAATTTCAGGCGGAAATTCCTTCTAAAACCCTTAGGGCTTAACAGGCTATTCCTGCGCAGCTGCCTCAGATGAGACATGAACCAAGGTTTATTGCTATTGTATGTGCAGATGGTCTTGGTCTGCACAGGTCCTCACAGAAACTAATTTATAATGTCACCTCTTCATAGAGTTGGTTTAAATTAGTGGCTGACGTTTCAAGAACAGTCCAATCTGTGCTGTCAAAGCAGGCCTGCAACATCTGTTTTGACTCATCAGTCCACTTCTTGACGTCCAAACCACAGGTTTGGATGCTTTTAATTATACTGTACCAAAGAAAAAGTCAATTCAATCCAATTATACAGAGATTCCAAGCCAGGTACATACATTCCAAATTAATTCTAGTTATAAACCAATGTAGTCTAGTTCAGTTTATTAATCATGCATGTGATGACAGTAGAAAATGTTATGATTCTGGGCTGTTTGTCTACCTGCTGATTATCTCTGTGCTGAAGCTATTCTGTTGATTGCCAAGTCTAGGGCCTCGGCACTTCCCCCTCATTGGCCCTATGATTGTGCCATTGACCTTATCCCAGGTATGTCACCCCTAGAGGGCGCCTTTTTTTTGTCTGTTCCTGAGAACCATGAAGAACTATGTGGAGAATTCTTTAAAAGCTGGCATCATACACCCTTCATCCTCTTTTGCCGGTGCTGGATTCTTTTTTGTGGCCAAGAAGGACGGCTCTCTCAGGCCTTGCATCGATTACAGAGATCTTAATTACATAACAATAAAGAACCGTTATCCTCATCCCCTTATGAACTGTGCTTTTGACCTTATTCAGGGGGCAATGTTCTTCACTAAACTGGACCTCCGAATCATCTCGTCCACATCAGAGAGGGAGACGAATGGAAAACTGAAAAATCGGGTCATGCCTTTCAGATTGACCAATGTTCCTGCAGTTTTCCAAGCTCTGGTCAACAGTGTTCTCAGGGACATAGTGGGATATTATGTTTATGTTTATCTTGACGACATTCTTATTTTCTCGCAAACTCTAAAGTCCCATAGGCTCCATGTCCAGTCTGTTCTTCTCCGCCTTCTTCAGAACCACCTTTTGTGAAGGCTGAGAAATGTGAGTTTCACACATCTTCTACATCTTTTATGGGTTTTGTTATTTCACCTTACCAATTCATCATGGACCCTGCTAAAACCACTGCCATTTTGGAGTGGCCCACTCCTTCTGATTGAAAATAACTTCAAAGGTTTCTAGGCTTTGCTAACTTTTATCGCCACTTCATCCGCAATTACAGTCAGGTTGCGTCTACCCTTCATGCACTCAAGTCCTCCAAAATCCAGTTTGATTAGAACCACCAGGCCAAAAAAGCATTCACCAGATTGAAGTTTCTATTTACCACAGCACCTGTTCTTTGCACCCCTGACCCTGAAAAGCAATTCATTGTGGAGGTCGATGCATCCAACACTGGGGTAAGTCCTGTCCTCAGCCAGAAATCCGCTGATGGTTGTGGTCACCCCTATGCATTCCTCTGCACGACTCTATCCATGGTCAAACGCAATTATGACGTAGGGGATCAAGAACTACTTGCAGTCACACTCACATTGGAGGAATGGAGGCACTGGCTGGGGGGAGCTAAGGAACCATTCATTGTTTGGACAGATCATAAGAATCTGGAGTGCCTAAAATCCGCTAAAAGACTCAATTCCAGGCAGGCCAGGTGGGCATTATTTGTTGGACATTTTAACTTCTCCCTGTCTTACAGACCCGGGACAAAGAACATATCACCAGATGCTCTTTCCAGGATCCATGAAAAATCTTATTCTGTGACCAGTGGTGCGGAAGGATTTGTCCTCCCGGATTCTGTAAGGCTCTGTGTCACCATGCTGGATCTGATCTGGAGAGAGAAGTCAGGGACGCCACCCGTAACCATTCTCCCCCGGACTCTTGCCCACCAAATCGCCTGTTTGTACTGATCCAAAAGGTACTAATGTTCTGCCATAAGTCACAATTTTTCTGTCACCCTGGAGTTAATAAAACCTTACAGGTGGTCCAGTCTCAGTTTTGGTGGCGTACCCTGATCAAGGATGTCAAGGAGTTCATCACCAATGTATTTAAGTCAAGTCTTCAAGATGTCCACCCTCGGGGTTATTGCGACCACTTCCCATTCTATCACATCCCTGGTCCCATCCCGCTATGGATTTTGTCACTGTTTTGCCCTCATCTAATGGTCACACAGTAATCCTCACTATCGTGATAGGTTCTCTAAGATGGTCTATCTGGTTTCTCTTCAGAACCTTCCTTCAGCGAGGGTAATGGGGGAGATCTTGGGTGGAGAGGTTTCCACCTCCACGGTCTCCCCACCAACGTCGTATCAGACAGAGGCCCTCAGTTCATTTCCCATTTTTGGAAAGAGTTCTGCGCTATGTTGGGGGTCTCCGTCAGTATGTCCTCTGGTTTTCATCCCCAATCTGATGGTCAGTCTGAGAGGGCAAACCAAGAAGTGGAGACTAAACTCCACTTCCTGTGTGATGCTGATCCCACCAAATGGTCACACAACTTACCTTGGGTGGAACACACTATCAACTCTCTTTTGTCTAGGACCACTAGTCTTTCCCCTTTTTACGTCATCCATAGATTCCAGCCACTGGTGTTCACCATACAAGTAAGAGAGGCCCAGATCCACTCCGTCTCAAGTTTCCCCTTTCCATGAAGATACACCCTACGTTCCATGTGTCCAGGGTTAAGCCCTACATCATGTCCCCTCTGTCTGCCTGCTGATCATCTCTGTGCTGAAGCTATTCTGATGATTGCTTTCATCTGCTCCTTCCGGGCCAGTTCCCTAATCACGCCTCACCTGCTCCACCTGTTCACCTGGTTTTATAACCTGCTCTCTGGCAGACAAACAGCACCAGATTATCGAAAGCCATTGTGAATACATGTCCAGTGTTCCTTCCTTGCTGTTTGCCTGATCCTGATCTCGTTTTCCCTCCTGGATTTCTCTGCTCTGCCTTGCCCACATAGGATATCTCCCTGGCATCTGATCTCTGGACATCAACCTTGCTTCTGCCCCCTGACTGCCGCCCGCTGCCTAACTCCTGGATCTGTCTGCCTAAATCTGTCTCCCCGTGCATGACGCCGTTTCTGTGCCCAGACCACCGATTCAAGCCTCACCCTCGGATCCTGTCGCCTGTACCAGCCTTTCCAGTTCTGACCCCATTTCTGTCCCCTGACCACTGCACCGTCTATTTACTGGGTTTGTAAACCTGAGGATTTCTTCCTGTGTGACCTAACTGTCATCATACTAATTTTAACGTCAGACCAAGGATTCCTACCCACAGGAGTCAAAAATCAACATCCTCGTCCTCCAACGGATTCTGAGAAGGTTAGTGGCTTTATTTCTGAGTTTCTAATTATTCTCAGTTCTCTGCTCAGCCAATAAACCGTCTGTTTGCCCTCAGAGGTTCCTGAGCCTGCCCCTGGTGGTTTCCTGCCAAACGTCTCTGACAGTTATCAGTGAACCTCTTTATATTGATCTGTTGTGTCCAGCTGAAATTTTGGGTCCTCTGTACGAACTGTTACAGAAAAGAAAACTCCCCTTTAAAAGGAAAAAACCTCCAGCTGTACCTGGCTCAGTGTAAGCAGCCATCTGCCACAACCGACTGGGGATTTGAGGAGACACAGAAAAGAAATCAACAGAAGCCTGTGTTTATCCAGGAGTACTCATTGTTTTAAAGAAAATAAATGTTAATGGCAGTAGTAGCTGCTTTAGTGGCTTGATTTAGGAAAGAATGACAGCTAAGCAAAAAAGCTCTGAGCCAGTTATTGAGACAGACTTAAATACAACAGAGATGAATAGAACTACCTGGAAAACAAGTAGGTGCAATTAACAGAAACGCAAAATAGGTGCAGATCATGACATTTTCAAATCTATAGGATGAGAGCACATACATTCAGTCATAGTAAAAGCTCAGTCAACAGCTATGTCTAGGAGAGAGACAGGGTTAAACTCTGAAAGACAGGACCAAGTGTATCTGCGGAAGGAGAACACAAAGCCGCTGGCAGCAGTAGCTCAGCCAATCCACCCTCCAGGAAGGTGTCACAACTAAGCAGAACACCAGGCCAGATGTAGCTTCTATGAAGAGAAAAAACAAAAACAAAGTAAATGGCTAAAATAACAGCAAATAATGCAAAATTGGAGATTAGTAGGAGAATGTAGCAGATTAAGCAAAAGTGGTCTTTATATTCACCAGTCTAAGCCTATAGCAGCATAACTACAGAGATAGCTCAGGATAAACTAAGTCACTCTAACTATATACTTTATCAAAAAGGGACAGCCAAGTCTAAAAAGTAGACAGGGACAAGACAGGGACTTGCTTCAAGGACAAGAACTGAGAGCTGATTCCACAGGAGAGGAGCCTGAAAGCTGAAAAATATGCTGTAAGGATTTATGATTTTACTGCTCGTACCAGTCCCCACTCCCTCTCTGTTTAAAAGCAAAACACATGCACCCTAACCCTTCTGACCCCCCACACACACACAGACACGCATACACCCCCTAAATGCTTGAACTGTCTGTTGAATTGTGTGTGCGAACCACATATATAAATAAAGAGAGAGGGTGCCAACACTTTGCAGTTGCACCGCAGAGTGGGCTACCATCTTGCTGCAAGATTAACAGAGACTCATGTGTCGTTCCTTCTGAGCTTGACTATTTGATAAATATCTCTAACATTTTAATTGGTCCTTCGAGTCGGAGATTGTAATGTAACTTATCCATCTTTTACAGTGACCTGAGGATCCCGGGGATCACCTGACGCCGAGGAAGCGCTACTGGAGGTCCGCTCCAGGACGGTGGTCCAAAGACCCGGTGGGTGAATTTGCATCAGGCCGGTAGATTATTGCTTCACTCGACGCCTGGTGACTCTTGGGGTCCGAAAGAGTCACTGAAGTCAGCTCAGAGGTGAGAAATTTTGTGTTGTAAAAAAGTACTAAAACAGTCGTAGGTAGTGTCTCGCCGTAAGGGACAGCAATTGATTAGGTAGTATCCCCCGGGAAAAGGGATAGTAACAAATTAGGTAGGATTCCCCCCATAAGGGATCAAAATGACTGGGTAGTTCTGCCGTAAGGGAACAGGAAAAATTTGGTTGGTAGCATTCCGCCGTAATGGAATGAAATTAAAATTTTAAAATAAAAAAATTCTCATAAAACAGGTTAGTTGGCCATAAGCAACTTTTTGGGGAAAAAGGGGACTAGTCAAATTACTAACTGAATGAATGTGTTGTGTTGATTGGGGACTAAGTTTTTTGAAAGAATCATAGCAAGATTCTACTAGTCCTGTTTTTTTATTTTACCTGAATAGAAAGACGTATTGGGATCTAGGAGATACAGGACGGGTTTCATCCCTGAAAATGAAACCCCGCTGCGGACTAGCCGCAGTTGAAGGGCGTGCGTGTTAATGTCCTCTCCTTGATCTCATGCCAGTGAACTTCTGTTCAGGACATTCATATTTTAAAACAAATCGAATTTTAAAATGGGGAAAGAACAAAGCAAATATAAAAACTTAGAAGGAGATAAAATTTTAGGGAAATTATTTAAAGGGGGGGGGAGAAATATGAAAACGATGGCAAAAAAAAAGAATTTTCAGGTAACTTAATTCCCAAATGAAATCCTAAAATTACAGGGGGATCTTAAACTGGAGATTATTGATTCAAAAGACCCCGGGGACAGAAAAAAAACCTTGACGGATTAAATTTTAAAAGGGGACCTCTCAGTCCCTGCGTGCACACAGTGGAAAAACAGATAAAAAAAAAAAAAAGCAAGAGCAGCCTTTAAGTGACAGTTTCAACAGGTGGGGGCCATCCAGGAGGAAGACAGTGGTTTTCAGTGTTCCTAGGAAAAATGAAGCTCATTCATTAACAAAAAAATTTTTCTCCTATAAGTGGAATTTTTGCTGACTAATCATAGGCTGGATCTATGAAACATTATGTGCACAGACCAAATGAACAAGGGTTCTGACTGACCTATGAACCTCACTGACCTGACAATGATAACATGACACCCAACAGACAACACTTTTAAGGTGGACCCCAAAAGAACACCTTATTGATTCTTGGTGAAAAAAAAAATTAAAAGCGTTCCAAACAGACCTGTGGAAAAAAAAAGGGTTATGAGGAAACGATTGCATTTTAAGAATAATAGAAGTCAAATTTTTTTCAAATTTTGAAAAAAAAATTACTCTTACAAAAAAGTAAGTAAGTAGTGTGTGAATGTGTGTGAATGGGAATGACTGATTTCATTGTAATGCATCTTTGAG
The DNA here is from genome assembly GCA_036173005.1 of Crenichthys baileyi. NCBI lineage: Eukaryota > Metazoa > Chordata > Actinopteri > Cyprinodontiformes > Goodeidae > Crenichthys > Crenichthys baileyi. The sequence goes on from JAHHUM010000875.1 coordinate 673,874, forward strand.
GGACCTTAAAACCGCTAATAAAGGTCTGATGTTCTGATGATCATTGCCAAACTTATATCTCAATTAGGTTTTCAGATTTTTTTCTAACAAAATCATGTAAAGATTGCAAAGGTTCTACCTGTAACGAAAATACTGATAAACAGGGTATTTAGACTTTTATGTGGCCAAATGTCTGATTTTGTCTGTCTGTTTTTGTGAAATAAATGTCTGTTTCATGTTACTAAAAATTAGGGTATATGTGCACAATAGTTAAAGACTACGAGGGCAAGTCTGATTATAATAATATTAGGTCAGTTCTTTATGGTAAAACAAAAGGTTTTTTTAACGTTTTTTGTTGATGTTTGATTTTTTCCAGTCAGGTTTAGAATGATCGAATAGACTCAAATTTAACACAAGATGAAATCAACTTTAACAGAATTACTGGACTGGACTGAAATAGAGAAAACTTGAGTTAAATTGAAACAAACTTTATTTTACTTAAACTAAATACAAAGCTGACTGTAACTGTACGGTGTATCTTAAAAGGGTGGGACAAACTAAGATTATAAGATATAATATGCCCTTCATTTTTTGTGTTCATCATTCAAATTTTTTTTAAAATAAAAAACTAAATCAAACATTATTTAAAAAAATAGCAACTACCAAAAATAGTGATCTCATTTTTTAAAGTAATAAAGACTTGCTTTTTATAAAAAAAAAATAAAATCCCCAAAAAAAATAAAATATGATAAAAAAAAATAATAAAAAATTTGGAAAAATAGAGGCTTTAAATCATCTGCAGGAACAGCAAGACACATTGCTCTGGCTTTACTTCTGCTTTCACAGCCAAATATAACTTTCAAAGATGTGGTCCATCAATTTTAAGCACTCTGCTACAAACAGCAGAAGATGGAGAAAACCCCTTCATGTAAAAAAAAGTTTAAGCTCTCAAACTATTCTACAAAACTCACAAATTATTTTTGTGGATGATTCAGCTTCTAAAGATGAGTTTGGGAAAAAAGAGTTGGTTATGCTGTAACCCCAGAAAACCCTTTTAGAGGCACATACCTCACACGTGCTCTGGGACAGACTGCAGAGCTGTATGCGGTTGTAAGAGCCTGTGAATTAAATGAAGGAAAGGCTGCATCTAACTTCCCCTCATACTGAAAATTCAGAGTTTTTTATAGATGCGGCGTGCTGAAAGACTCACACTGACAGCAGCAACGGAAAAAAAACCTGGCTTAAAAGAGGGGTGGTTAAACAGAATGATATCTATCATTAGAAAAAAAACCAATATTGCCAAAAAAATCTCTACAAACTGCAGCAACAGTGACACACGGGAAATGTGTCAAAAAGGGGAAAATACAGCTGGGAATCCTGGTTAATCACCAGTTTTACAACATACATTTTTATGACTATGCAAATTTTTTATTGAACTTTTCATGGGGCAGGGAAAGAAAACTGTTAGTGGTTATAGACGCTTTTCTAAAAGGGTTTAAATTACTCCAAACACGTGATCATCACAGTACAAGAGTTTAGTGACACATTTTTTTTCCCCACAAATGGGATCCCAAATCATAAAATCGACATGGGACTCATTTTGTAAATAGTAATACAACTGTGCTCTAAGCATTAGGGTTTCAATTAAAAAAACCCCTTTTTCTTACCACCCCAATCTATGGGTCGGTTGAACACAAATGGAACAAATAAAAATGATTTTAAGGAAAATGTGACAGAAAAAGGAAAGGGCCCTGGCCCGAATGCCCATCCTGGTTAAACTATGGTTGAAATAACCCAAATCAACTGGGCTCACTCCATTTGAAATAGTTATGGAAGGGCCTTTTTTCCCTTCCCTCAGAAATGGAGCATGAAAAGCCAGCGGAAACACATTCCCGAATGGATGAATAAAAGTTACAACAAAGGAGTACAGATGTCCAGGGTCTGCCGATAATCTCGCCCCCTTTCCCCGAACAACCTGAACATGGAGACCTGGGCCTGATTAAACTCCATAAAAGGACTAGAGCGCCCCCTGGAGAGGGTCATCCGAGTTCTCCCAAAAACCCGACAGCTCCCAAAAAATCGCAGAGGCCATCTGGATCCACAAGAGCCACGTAACCCAATATTTCCGTTACAGAGCCAAAAACCAAACCCACGGGGGGAAAAAGGGGAAGACCCCACAAAAAAGGGGGTGGTGACCCTAGGGTCGCATCTCAAAAGGTGAAGAAAACAACTGACCTGTGCCCCAAAATCAGCATGGTTTTTGAAATGTGGGCAGGACTGAAAGCCTGAGCCCAATTCGGGGAGCAGGCTCTTTTCTGTTTAAAGGGAGGTCCATAGGATACGACATCAACGAGAGAGAGGGCACCGATGGCTCTCATCCGACCCCTTTAAAAAAAAAAGGGGGAAGGGCACGTTTCTCAGAACATTTTGGGACCATTATGTTAGAAAAGCTAAAGAATAATAAAGTGTAATACAGGTATTGGGGAAAAAAGAATTTACAGAAGCACATTGCCCTTTTTAAAAGGACTCTGGGGTATGGAACGTACATATTTTTTTTCCCGTCCAAAACCCGACAGAAGGAGAAGGCATCCAAATGGTAATGGAACAACGAAAACTAAAAATACTACAAAAATTCTCTTTCTATGCATGTGACCCACGTACTGACGATGTTGACTCCAAGAAATGGCAGCACTCTGCCCCTGTTTATATGTTTTTTCGAGCCAACAGTACTGTGGTCTCGGGCCACAATTCGGTGGTCCCTCATTCAGTAGAGGGGAAACTTTCTCAACATCCAGAGAGTCCTCTCTGTGGGATTTTTCTCACATCTTTCATCACATCCGAGGTTCACTGAGCTTCTGGCAAGCGTAGCGGCGGCGCTCTACGGGATACTGCGCCGTAGCTCGGAGGGGAAAGCGAGGCTGGCGCCCTAAGTAAGCTCTCGCAAAAGAGGACTTCGCACACCACTGCCTTCAATCCACCTGGCAAATGTCTGCTCTCTAAGCAACAAGATGGACGAAGAGTTGCTTCTCTCACCGGTAAAAAACTCGGACCTCCGCAGATCAGCGGTTCCTGCTTCACCGAGACATGGCTGAGTGACAACATCCCGGACCGCGCACTGCTGATACCGGACTTCCAGCTGCTCAGAGCGGATCGCAGCGCGGAGCTATCAGGGAAGAAGCGAGGAGGCGGAATCTGCTTTTATATAAACGAAGGTTTGGTGCAGAGACATAAAGATTGCTGGGGAAAGACATGTATTCCCGATCTGGAGTCATTTTCCATAATCTGTAAACCGTTTTAACTCCCCCGAGAGAGTTTTCTCGTTCATAATAATCCGGCTCATATTTTCCTCCGCATGGCTGCACTTCTGCCGCGGAAAACATCTTGCTGAGCTGATTACAGACGTGGAGAAAAAACACCCTGACTCTTTCATCAATAATAACTGGGAGATTTTAACAGCGCAGATCTCTCTATTGAGCTCCCCCAAAATACAGACAGCATATAAGTGTCACCCACCAGAGACAAAAACACACTGGACCCACTGTTACACACTTTTTAAGGACTCATACCATGCTGTTTACCAGGGCTGCTCTGGGACTTTCGGATCATTGCTCTTATCCACCTCATCCCAACTTACAGACAGAAACTAAGAGCTTCCAAACACCACGGTTCACACTGTTAAAACGTGGACTGAGGATTCGAAGCAGATACTACAGGCCTGCTTTGAATGCACGAACTGGACTGTTTTTGAAACTTCAGCCACTGATTTAACGAACTAACTGATGTGGTGACATCATACATCAGTTTCTGTGAGGACATGTGTGTGCAGACCAAGACCTTCTGCACCTTTTGGAACAAAAACCATGGTTCACACCAAGCCTCAGGAATCTGCGCAGGGACAAGGAAAAGCTCACAGCAGTGGAAGATTTGGGCGCGGTACAGGCAGGCCAGGAACAGACTAACAATGGAGATCAAAGCAAAAAGCCAAGAGAAGTTACAGTGAGAAGCTGAAAAACAGCCTTTCTACTGGTGACACTTCGGCTGTATGGACTGGTCTGAGAACCTGACTGCCTACAGAAGCCCCACCACCCTTCCTGAACAAAGTCCTCGCCTGCCAACCGTCTGATGGCTTCCTACTGCAGACATGACAAGAAGCCATTCACACCTCAAACAACTCCTCCACATCCTATTCAGGAAACAGGTTTCGACCAGCAAGCAACCAACCCCCTACCTTCAGATCCTCTGCCCGCACTAAAGATCTCTGAGGAGATGTAAACAGGCTCTTTCAGCGCATGAAAACAAGAAAGCTGGAGACCTGATAACGTCTCCCCATCATGCCTGAAAACCTGTGCAAATCACTCGCTCCGATCTTCACCCCGGATCTTCAACAAGTCACTGGAGAAGTGTGAGGTCCCCTCCTGCTTCAAACGATCCACCATCATCCCACAGTGCCCAAGAAACCCACCATCCTAGGATTAAATGACTACAGGCCTGTAGCCCTGGACGTCTGTGGTAATGAAATCCTTTGAGCGGCTGGTGTTTAAGCACCTGAAAGACAATCACAGGCCCCCTACTGGACGCCCTGCAGTTTGCTTACCGAGCAAAACAGGTCGGCAGATGATGCTGTTAACTTAGGTCTACACTTCATCCTGCAACACCTCGCCCGCCCAGGGACTACGCCAGGATCCTTTTTGTAGACTTCAGCTCGGCCTTCACACCATCATACCAGACATTCTCCACCAGAAGCTCACTCAGCTCAACATCCCCAAAAAGGCCGCTCCACTGTCAGTGGATCAACAGCTTCCTGACGGACGACAGCAGCAGGTGAGACTGGGGGAGCATCTTCTCCCGAACCAGATCAATAAGTACTGGTGGCCCCCCAGGGGTGTGTTCTATCCCCACTCCTCTTCTCCCTGTACACAAATGACTGCAGCCTCAGCAGAACTCTACCGTAGAAACTTCTGAAGTTTGCAGATGACACCACTGTCATTGGACTGATCCAGGACGGTGATGAGTCTGCATACAGACTGAGGTGGATCGGCTTGTACACTGTGTAGTCAGAACTGCCTGGAGCTAAACCCACTCAAGACTGTGGAGATGGTGGTGGACTTTCGGAAAACACCACCTCCATACACCCCCCTCACCATCCTCAACAACACCGTGTCGGCTGTGGATCACTTCAGGTTCTTAGGAACCATCATCTCTGAGGACCTGAGATGGTCTTCACACATAGACACTGTTCGTAAGAAGGCCCCAGCAGAGACTGTACTTCCTGAGGCAACTGAAGAAGTGCAACCTTCCACAGGAGCTGCTGGTCATCTTCTACATCTGCCATCATTCAGTCTGTCCTGTCTTCATTCGTCTCTGTGTGGTTCGGTTCATCCACAACAGGACAGGTCCAGACTGCAACGAATAATCAGGACTGCAGAGAGAATCATCAGGGCTGACCTTCCCTCCATCCAGGACTTATACAGGTCTAGGGTCAGGAAAGAGGCTGCTAAAAAAATCTCTGCAGACCCCACACCCCCTGCACATAAACTGTTTAGATTTTCTGCCTTCAGGTACCCTCTGTCGAATACCGGCGCTCGAGCGCTGTTCACTAAAACCAGCCGCCACAGAGACAGTTGTTCATTCCTCAGGCTGTTTCTCTGTTGAACATTCAATAAAATACAAAACAACAGCATACAGTTGTTTGCAAATGCACCTTTTTATTTTATATATGTGTATATTGTACATTGTAAATATGTATGATTCTGTAGTGCAAAAACAAAAACCAAAGAGCAAAGTGTACCGGAGTCAAATTCCTTGTTTGTATTACAAACTGGGCAATAAAGCTGATTCTGATTCTGGATTTCGTGTATTCTATCACTACATAAGGGAAAAGCCACACCATTGGAAGCACATGCCCACGGAGTACACACATCACTCCAAGCAAAAACAAAAAAAAAAAATTGTTTTTGAGTAAGAGAAAAGGAAAATGATTCTTCTATCTAGTGGTAACACCACGCAGTGTGGAGGGACATGGTCCCCAAGGAATAATAACAACGAAAACGACTTACTGGGCTCGAGGGGTAGCTGGTTTTGTGGGAATAACGCTTATTTCATACTACCCCCAAATTTATATGGGGTGTGTGCTACTAGTGTTCACATCTGACCACACTATATACTCAGTAAGGTCCGATGATACCCACCTTCCCCAACAGGCTGAAGATAGTACATAGAAATGCCACCACACGACCCTATCTGGGTGAACTAATGTCCGGATGAATTTTACGCTTTTGGCCAAAGGAGATAAAGTGACACTATCTCTTCCTCCTTAGCTAGTTGTGGGCAACTATTGCTGCGTTTTGGAAACTTTAGGCTACCGATTAGGGCTGTTTTTGAATACTCCATAATAGTAGAATATGGCCACACATAGACATGAACGCGTATGCGAGCCATGATACTGCAGAACCGCAGCGTTGGATATTCTACCAGCCACACGTGGGCGTTTGCGGTTTGCTGACAATACTTGTTGCACATAATATTCCAGAGTAATAATACATTCCTCAATATAACAGGTGAGCAGCTGAATAACCTGGTGGTAACACTGCAAAACGCATGACACCCGACCCACCCGAGCTCCCAGCTCCTCTTGGGTTAGGACTGAGTGCATCCAAGGGGGTATTGTGTAATTTGGGTTAGAAGATTTGTTACTCCCTATAGCAGTAGTCTGAGCATCGCTGTCGCATTCCTTGTCATGATATGTGATTAGTCCGCATGCTGCAAAGATGTATGGTAAAGAATGGTATACAGTGACTCAGTCAGTCACAGTCCACACAAAGTGCTCTTCCTTCCCAATTCCATACAGAAAATGGGAGTAGGGATGGGTGGAGAGGAGTGAGTGTATGTCTACTATCAGCAACATCTGGGGTGCTGCTTGTACTCAGGTCCCCCCACTCTACTCTCTGTGTGTTATATAACTAGCCCAGATACAGCTATGTCAGAAACCATCAAAACCTTGCTGTAACCCACACACACACACAGACACAGTTTGGATTAACTTGGAAAGATGAACAAAACCACTACGCTGTGAAGCCTTTCTCTGTGTGTGTGTTTCGACAGCGGCTATCAGCTGGTAGAACGGCAGGCTAAAGTCGGACTACTTAAGCCTCACGTAGCAGCTGATGCCCCAATCCTTCAGACAGCGCAAAGGTCTTAACAACTCTAATTCGCGATCGAGGACGAGCTCCTGGCTGCGTGAAAACCCCAGGTCAGAACCAAAATGATGGAACGACACAATGGAATCAACCGGATGAACACACCCAAACTTCAGCGCAACCGCTTGTTGCGCTTCCACAGTACTCAAACAGTTAACCATAAAACACTTCAATCAATATTGCATGCAACCAGTTAATACCTCAGATTAAATAATGGTGGTCCTAATTTACCTTAACTATGCTTCACCCTGCCCAGACCTCTAAATACACATATCCAATTTAATACAAAAAGAACGAAATTACTTTGATGTCGATTTCTTCTCTTCACCAGCTTGAGGAGGGGTGGTAGGGAGGCTAAAATATATGATCTCTCTTGGTACAGCGTTTTGGATCAGCTGAAGGCTTTTAACTACTTTTTCAGGACATCCTGATTGTAAAGAATTAAAATAGTCCAGCCTTGAAGTAACAAACACATGGGCTAGTTATTCAGCTTCACTTCTGGACTGGATATCACTAATTTTGGCAATATTCTGGAGATGCAAGAAGGAAATCCATACAACTGTGTTTAACAATTGTGTTTAAATTACATGTTCTGGTCAAACACATTAAACACCCACATGCATTTTGTTACTTTATTACGGAGTACAAATTTAATGCCCCCATTACCGGATACAATCAGTGAAGCACTAGCGCTTCTTTTTAAAGACGACAACTTCTGTCTGTCTGAATTTAGAAGCAGACAATATAAAGTCATCCAGGTTTTTATGTCTTCAAGACTTGCCTGTAGTTTATCTAACTGGTTGGATTCATCAGGATTTATGGATGAATGAAGCTGAGTATCATCAGCATAACAGTGGAAATTTATCCCAAACTTTATGATAATTTCACCAACTGGAAGCATATACTGTAAATAGTAAAGAGAATTGGCCCAAGCACTGAACCCTGTGGTGCTCCACAAGTAACCCCGAAGTGTGAAGAAGATTTATCATTTAAATGAACAAACTGGAATCTGTCAGACAAACATAATCTAAACCAGCCAATTGCTGTTCCCCTGATCCCTATAGCATTTTCAAACCTTTCTAAGAGAATACTATGATCAATTGGATCAGATGTAGCACTGAAATCTAACTGGACAAATATACACATATTTATTATCTGAGACAATAAGAATATCATTAGGGACTTTCACCAGTGCTGTTTCAGTGATAAGATGAGCTCTGAAAACTAACTGAAACTCTTCAAACAGGTCATTGCTGTGGAAAGGCTCACATACTTGATTAGCAACCAATTTCATAGTGGATCTTAATTTCTACCATCTGAATGTACTGCACTCCGTGCCTATTGTCGATGCGTGCAACGTCTACCTACCCATTATGCGATAGTTATTTAAGGTGTGTCCTGTCGAGATGTCTAAGAACTGTATTGATTAGATAGGTGTCGCGCTGCCCGCAGATGTGGGAACTCTACATAGACTCAGACCATCTAAGAATGCTTGAATGATACTATGCTCAGGTATCCATATTCTAAACGGATAACTAGGATTATAATCCACACCTTGCTAAATAGGTCTATAGACTGGTTGAGGTGTTTGAACCAAAATGGGCTTTAGTCAAGGAAAAGCAGATTTAATGTTATGGCCGCAGCTACGGGCCGCAGCATCGACAATAGATGCGGAGAACATGGTCCACTCGGACTCTATGTCTCCAACATCCCCCGGAATCTGGTCAAAGCTCTCCCAGAGGTGGGAGTTGAATACATCCCTGGGCCGAAGGGCTTTGCCAGGCGTTCCCAGCAGACCCCTCATATGCGTCTTGGGCCCTGCCACAATCTGTCGGTCCAGCTTCTCCTCTTCAGCTGATCCAACTCAACACCAGGTGGTGGAATCAGTGGAAAAAAAAAAACGCCCTCAGCGCCTCATCCCTGCTTAAGCTCTCCCAGATCGGTCGGCAAACATACACATGCGGCCGAGGTCTGACAGTATGACACAAATCGTCCTCTACCTCCTGCCTAGGGTGTCCTGGTGTCGAAGTGTCCCTGATGGACACCCATTATGCTTGAGCATGGTGTTCATTATGGACAATCCGTGACGATCACAGAAGTCCAATAACAAACACCACTCGGATTCGATCGGGGATGCCAATCCTCCAGACCGATCACGCCTCTCCAGGTGTCACTGTCATTTCCCACGTCTTGATGTCCCCCAGCAGAATAATGGAGTCCCCGGGAGGGGCACTATCCAGCACCCCCGACAGGGATGCCAAGAAAGGCCGGGTACTCCACACTACCGCCTGGCCCGTAGGCCGAAACGACAGAGACCTGTCAGAGACCTGTCCCTAACCCGAAGGCGCAGGGATGCGACCCTCTCATCCACTGGGGTAAACCCCAACACAAGACGGCTGAGCTGGGGGGCAACAAGCAAACCCACCCCAGCCCACCGCCTCTCCCTGTGGGCCACCCAGAGTAAGAAGAGAGTCCAGCCCTATCGAGGAATGGGTTCCAGAGCCCACTCTGTGTGTGAGGTGAGCCGAACATATTTCTAGTCATTCGAACTCTCGACCTCCTGCACAGCTCAGGCTCTTCCCCCTCAGTAAAAGTGACATTCACACGTCCCTAGAGCCAGGCCTAGCATCCTTCGGGATTGGGGCCGACGAGGTCTCACCTTCGTCCCCTCCCAATCCCGTTGCACCGGGTCCCTCACGGTTCCCCCTGCAGGTAGGTGGCCCACTGGGGGACTTGCCTCTCATCTCTCCTTTCGGGCTTGGCCCATCTGGTCCCGTGAGGAGCAGTACCCAGCCACAAAGGCGCTCTCCCACGGGTCCCCCCTCAGGCCTGGCTCCAGCCTGCCTACAGTGGGGACACACACTCTTGCCTCCGCCATGTACGGTGCGACGTCACGTGCCTCGTTTGTGTAGTCCTCATGAGGGTGTCTTGAACTTAGGACATTTATTTATATTCCTCTACTACATTGATAATATTTTAGATTACTTTTGTGAGGCTAAGACTTGGGTAAACCTATGTTAGGCAGCGCAAAGTTCTTCCTGAACTACTAACGGTGGCTCTTAAATATTACACAATGAGTTCTAAACACTCCATTGTGGACCATTGTACTGGAAAATGTTTGGTTGTATTTGAAGAGCCTGTGACATCGGATTTTTATCTAATTTCATTTATGTAAAGGAAACATTGATAAAATACTTTAAAAAAGTATTGCCGCGGAAAAGAACAGTTTTTGACATATGTCATAAATTTCACTAAAAAAGTACTTCCAGACTACTCCTTGGCGATTTTGTTGCACTGAAAGGGGAAGCCCAGCATGTAAACTGACCATGGCTGCAATGGCCAGCAACACAGAGAATAGCAAAGAATCTGATGTTTCTTTAGATATAATCCGGTCTCTATCAGAGAGAGACATAGCAGAGTCAGAAGAAGAAAGTCAGCTGTCATCAGATGGCAGAGCACACATTTTGGGCGCAGCTCCTTCTATGTTGGAGCCGTTAGCGGAGCCAACAGCACCACACGGCAGTCAAACACTGGAAGTGAAGCTGAGCAGCATGGAGCAGTAGCAGCAGACACAAGGAATGATTCTAGATTTGAAGACACTACCTGGTGTGTCATTTTTTTAAACTTTATATTGTAGTTTTTAGAGAAACATTTATTTGAATATATCACATGCATGTGTAATCCTAATAATATTAATCCATAATTATTATTGTTAATACTAATGAAAAAAAGTTTGGATTTTTAATTATTAACAATAACTACCGATAAGGGCTGCACGGTGGCGCGGTTAGTAGCACTGTTGCCTTGCAGCAAGAAGGTCCTGGGTTTGACTCCCGGCCGAGGGTCTTTCTGCATGGAGTTAGCATGTTCTCCCCGTGCATGCGTGGGTTCTTAATGGGTACCCTGGCTTCCTCCCACAGTCCAAAGACATGCCTGTTAGGTTAATTGGTCTCTGTAAATTGCCATTAGGCATGTTCATGGTTGTTTGTGTGTTGCCCTGTGATGGACTGGCGACCTGTCCATGGTTTACCTCACCTCCCACCCATAGACTACTGGCTGTGCTTGGTGGGACCAGCCCATCTGTTTCTTGTCAGTTTTCCAGCTCTGATCCTCTTCACTTCAAGAAATGCATAGTTTCATTATATTAACGCTGTATTTATGACTGTTAAGAGTAGAAATTTGACTGTTTGACCATGTGTAGAAATTCAAATCAATTCTCAAAAGAGAAGTGTAAAATAACTCATAAATTGCGTACGTGTATACAAGACACGTTTATTTTATATCATATTACTGATAAATAATTATTAATGTTCTGATTCAAAATTGATTCTTTATTGTCATTATGTCACCATAATAAAATTTAGTTGAGACCCATCTCAAAAGATACACATGTAGGTTATAGACACTTACAAATTTAAAAACACTTTAAAAACTGTTTCTGAGTCTATTTGTTTGTGATCTAATGTTCCTAAATCGTTTTCCTCATGGAAAAGGGACAAACATGACCTGACCAGACCTGGTGGACGACATCCCACAATCCCTTGTGCTGTCCTCACCACCCGTGGTAAGGCCTTTCTCTCCTGTGCTGTGCAGCTCCCATACCACACTGTCACACTGAGGCACAGGATGCTTTCAATTGTGGCCCTGTAAATGTTTGTGAGTAGCTGAATAGAGTCCAGACACTGTGTCTGGAAATGCAGCCTTGTTGATGTTAATCTTCCTCATAATGAAGGTCACTTGGTGCAGCTGCAGGACGAGATGCTGGTGCTGCACCTCCGTCTGAGGTGGGAGTTTAGTCCTTCTGCTGCTTGGAGTGCCAAAGCATGCAAAGAAGCTGTTTAAGGTGTCAAGGAGAGATGGGTCATGGCTGAGCTGCTGGTCTCTCTGCTTGTAGGCTGTGATTAATCTGATGCCTCTCCACATACTGCATGGGTTGTCGTTGTTGAAGTGCTCCTCAATGTGCTGCTTGTACCTTTGTTTAGCCTGCTGGATGCCCTTTCTCAGGACTCTCCGGGCCCTGCTGTAGGAAAGGTGGTCACCTGATCTATAAGCTGCATCCCGAGCTCTTAGCAGGGACCACACTGTACTGTCTACCCATGATTTCTGGTTAGGAAAAACTCTGATTGTTTTTGTGGGTAGGACAGCACAGCACAAAAGTGAATATAGGACAGCAAAGATTATGTGTGTTCTTCCAGGTCAGCATCTTCTTTGAAGACTTCCCAGTCTGTGTGCTCAAAGCAGTCCTGTACGGCTGAGCAGTTATCTTCAGTCCAAACCTGGATGGTTCTGATGATGGGTTTGGTTCCATGGATCAGAGGCTTGCAGGCAGGGATCAGGTTCACAGAGATGTGATCTGACATTCAAAAATGAAGAGCTACTGCAGCTTGGTATGCTCCAGGGATGTTGCAGTAGACATGGCCTAAAGTACAGTGCTCTCTGGTTGGAAATTTTATAAATTTGTGGAATTTGGGGAACACAGCTTTTAATTCCACATGATTGAAGTCTCCAGCTAGTCTCAGCTGGCTCTGGATAATTGTTCATTTGGCTGTTGATGAGGCTGTACAGCTCCTCCAGGGCTAGCTTAGCATTAACTCTTGGTAGTATATAAGCCACTATCATTATAAAAGATGCGAGTTCTCTAAGCAGTTTGAATGGTTTGCACTTCACTGCCAAATATTCTAAATCGGGGGAGGAGAAGGTTCTGATTGTTTTTGTAGCTGTGCACCAACAGTTGTGAATGTACAGTGCCAAACCTTTGATTTTCCCTGCAGCTGTAGTTCTATCGACCAAGAACAAAGTGCAGCCTACTGGTTCCACCTCAGCATCGGGGATGATATTGTCCAACCAATTCTCGGTGAAGATCGCCACACAAATGTCCATCTTACGTGAGACGATTCTCAGTCGCATCTTGTCCAGTTTGTTGGCGAGCGATCTAACGTTAGCCAGGAGGAGACTGGGAAGAGCTGATCTGTATGGGTTAGCCTTTAGCCTAGCTCGTAGCCCACTGCACCTAACACCACTGCAATGGTGTGAAAGTTCATCTTTGCTCTTCTTTCCCTCTGGTTGCCATTTTGGAAGCCACTGATTTGTGTAACAACTTGAAGAAAATAAAATGATTTCTTTTGCTGTTCAACCAAATTAGAGTGATGTCTGCTTTATTTGTTTGCCAACCATTGTCGAGCAAATTAATTGTTTAAATTTAAATGAGTACAGATGTTATCAGGAAAAAGATTCAATATTGATAATATTTTCAGTCCTGATCTTCTCTAAATAGATTAAAGGATCGGATGCTTGGCCCCTTTTTAACTGCTCTTATGAATTTTGTACAGCCCAAACTTGCAAAGAAACCATTTGTAGAAACAAATGCATGCAGCACACTTAATTTAGCTTTTTTTCAAAATTAAGAAATGATTAGTAAAAAAGTGAAAATTTTGTCATCATTCTTTAGCAGCTGTTAATAAAGCAAAGGCTGTGGTTAGTTGGCCAATCTCCTAAATCTGAACAGACATTTCTTCAGAAAAAGCCTGGAATATAACAGCTTCATTTAATATCAATTATTCATGACGAGTCTTTCGGGATTAATGTCAAATCTGAACATGAATTTCCTTTTAAGTCTGAATCTGTATAGCACTGCTAAATAAATCCCACTGTATCTTGTTACTTATGTAATTTTAAATGGACACATAAGTGGCTAAGACAACACCAGTAACAAAAAATGAGTAAGTGGGCCTAAATTTAGGTCAGCAACTTATTAGTTGCACCAGATTCCTCTGTCAGTCTACTCCAGTGTCAGGGAATTGCATTTGTGGTTTACTCTGACAGAATGGTGGACATTTATGATAAGAGAGGGGCGGGGAAGAATCCATTTAACCTCAAGCTGCTGCTGCAGGAAGTTAGCCAGGTCAGCTTTATCCTCCACAGACAGATGGAGGAGGAGGCAGGCAGAACTAAGGTAACAGGTGGCTAAAGCTAGTTTTCTCAGGCCACATATTGCTCCATTCTCCTAACTTATCACCTCAATTTCTACATCATTAACCCTGCACAGCAACACCCATGCACCCCTAGACCCAGGGGGGAGTAGTCCTCCCCCCAGGAGTGTTTTACATTAACCAGTGTGATTCACAGTACCCTTTTCCATGTAGTGACAGTATTTCTGTTGGTAGTTGTTGCCTAAAGTTTGAACAGTTTTTTATGGAAATATTAGTTTACAATATTAGCCTGGCAGATTGAGGTATTATCAAAGTACCAACAGTAACAGATGCCTTCAAAGAACCAATGTCAGTCCTGACTGCATTTAGCAGATTAGACTGTTTTTGTTCCTGTCATTTTCTTCATTATGTTTGAGTTCATGTTGCTTTTTGCTATTTGAACCTCAATTCCTCAATATCACAAAACAAGTGCTAGAGAAGTTAAAAAATGCAGACATTTACTTTACATATTTCTGACTTGTTATTCAAGCTAGTTTTGTCATTATAATAATTATCCAAGGTTGTAATTCTGTATCGCCACCAGTGCAGAGCTTTAACAACATCTGCACACACAATTGATCAAAGACTGGCCAACTAGGGCAGCAAACTGAAATTTTGCAGGATGTGCAACAGAAGAATGGTGCCAAGTTGTTTTCTCAGATAAATTGTCTTAATATTTGTTTGGCCATATGGGAAACCATGTGTACAGTGAGGAAAAGACATGCGCAATCATGAGTCCTGTGTCATTCCAACAGTGAGGTTTTCCAATGCAGTCCATGGATTGCTTCTCATCCAAGGTGGCCAGCTTATTAACAATTTACTTTTTGCCTAAGAACACTGTTGTAAATAAATTTGGGATAGTGGGGGGCTGCAGGTGGTTCAGTGGCAGGGTAGGTACACCATATGATGGGGCTGCATTCCTCAATGCAGCTGTAATGTGTTTGATTCCCAGCCCCAGGCCGTTTACTGTATGTCTTCCCCTTGGTGAGTAAGGAAACATTGGATCTAAATGTCCTTCAAAAACATCATCCAACAATCCAGGGAAATAAGCTTATTTGTATATTTTTACAGCATGATGGAACACAGTGTAACAAGGCAAACGTGAGAAGTTGCTAAAACTTCAGCACTATAACTTTGACTCTTAACACAATGAAATATATTTTATAAGAAACGTTAACATTTTCTAAAAGGGTTTTACTTGTTCTTCAGGGTATCATAGAAACACGTAAAATATTAAAAACTGTCATTAAATATAACATTTGTACGAAAGCCAAAATCTTCATCATAACTGTGCACAGGGACAGTGTACAAACTTTTACACATGGTCCACAGTTGTGATCATGTCATGTAAATGTTGCAAAACAGTCTTCAACAGCCTATCATTGTGTTACTGGATTGCATCTTCTAAACCTGGTTGGTGACAGAACAAACATTTCAAGGAATAAATAAAATGCCCCACTGCAGGTTTCACTGAGTTGTGATTGATCAGGATTAAAAGTAGATTAATAATGTTAGTAATTTTATTAAGTGTTATATGTACATGACCTGGCCACAGTGAACAGGTCTAAGGCACCTTTTCAGCTTTAGTTAGCTGCACAAACCTATGCCTCATCTATTGCTGCATTGATTAAATGTTACAGACCACGAGAAACAGGTCTTAGACACACACAATCTGGCTGCAGGTGTGGATGACAGCATCTGCGTATTGTTACAGCTTTGAAAAATGAAGCACTAGTTAATTTTTTTTTTTACAAATCACTGACATTTTGGCGTTTAATACAAATTCTTTTGCATTTCAGCTATGAGCTGAAAAGTAATTTATCTTGTTCTGCTTTGCTGACTTGCATTAGAAAACAATCATAGCTTGGTCTTGGCTAAATCAATGCACTCTCCTTGAGAAAGAAAATTGCGTTATGTTATTAGAGGACTAGAAAATGAAATCTTTCTTTAATATCTGTGCAGTGCCACTACAGAAATGATCCAGGGAACAACAGTTGTTGATCAGCTGGTCTGTGCAGACAGGAAAATGGTGGCAGCAAAAATCCGAATTATTGTTGTGGGTAAATGCAGCACATTGTTGACTACAGTAACAATTAAAACCTTTGTCATACAACAGCACAAAAGTTGGTACTTCAATATTTTAATATTGTCTCTGTCTACTTAAGGAATAAAATGTTTCAAATGCATTGTTCTGACACAATGGAATTTATCGCCATATGCATCAATGTTTTTATTCTGTATAGAGCATTTATCCTTATTCATCATGACTTCAATTTACTTTGGCGTCCCGGATTTCCACTTCTCCATACACTTATTCTTGTATTAGTGTTTGGAGTTTTGAAAGCGGTTATGACAAATACTTTAATGTTCTGACCTCTGAGTATTACTTTAACCTTGCCAGACAAACTGTAAAATCTGCAGATCATTAGCAAATTGTAATTGGACTGTTGGAGATACTGTTCTTGGAGGACGTTGTGGTACCACTCTTTATTCATAATGGTGTTCTTGGGCAGTGTTGGGAAGTAGCCCACTCCCTTCAACCGTCAGCTTTAATGTGTGAATTTATGAAAGCTTCCACCTTTTAAACTCCGAACAACAGCTGGATTCCTGACGTAGCTTTTGTTGTAAATTGTGTTATCCTCCACCAGTATATATATATATGTAACGGGTTTAAGAAATACTTAAATTATTGTAGTGAAATTCCTGCTAAAATAGGTGTTATGGTTGTCCTGTGATGGGTGGTTTTTAGCACCCCCTACTGGTAGGCTATAAATGTGACAGGAAACCGGAAATTTCTCCACAGTCTGTATAACTTCCTGCTGTGGTAAGGTGTGCAGTCCGGTTCTCTTCAAGAAAAGTATTATAAAGTATACTAAAAAGTTAACTCAAGATTTATTGTAATAAGCACAGACGTATATCAACATTGGACAAGTTTCACCATAGTATTTTTGTTTTGTATGTGTTGCTCAGGGTATACTAAATTCAGTGTTGCTTTTATATAGATGTCCATGCCAGTAGAGGAGCTAACCACATCCTGTTTGTGCTCTGAACTACTCATTTTCAGGTAATTATGTTATACTAAGTGTTCTGAGTTAAGTCAGGGATGTTCCCAAGTTCATATATGGTAGTACACATTGTTGGCCGCCATTTCATGACGAGGCAATGTGACCTGCTGTATTTTCTGTGTACCACAAGAGGGTGCTGAACAGCAATTTAATAATAATTCATTTTGACTGCTGTCTGTATTTTATTATTTTCTAATTCCTTGTTTGGTATATTAAACTATAAAAAGGATGTAATAGGTTAAAACAGAGTTAAGAACAGATTGTAATAAATTCATTGTAAAACTATAACGTAAAAACCACTATACGATCACACATAAAAAAAAGAATACTGTTTAAACCATTGTAAGAACGATCTGGAAATTCTTGACAGTCTGTTTAACTTCCTGCTGTGATGTCCATGCCAGTAGACTAGCTAACCACATCCTGTTTGTGCTCTGAGCTACTCATTTTCAGTAAAAAAAAAAGGGAAAACCCTCATTATCCAACCTGTTGGTCTTTGAGAGTGTTTATGACGGGACGGAACTACAACAGTTACATTGGTGCCGTGACCCTGGACTTCAATCAAACTCATCGAACCTGTGACCGTCCTGTCAGCCACATCGCTTCTTGAGGAGATTTGTTTGCAGTGTTTGTGGGTTCGAGCTCACAGCTGACACGGTATCATTACGATGCAGCGTAAAAATATTGCTAGATAGTGTGTCTCAGTGACGCGGAGAACTTCTGTGTGCCGTACCAGTGATATACCAGACGAGGTATTGATTTTATTTTCCTCTGTGTTTTGGATTTCGATATCTATACTTTCGTCGAAACATTTGAACAATGTCTACTCATGGTAATCCCTCTTGGTTTAGCACACCCATTGGCATTGGTAGAGGCAGGGGCTTACTAGCTCCCGTTCTTTCTTCTGTTGGTAGTCCTATTCTGAGTGGTGTAATGCCCTCACTAGATGAAATTCCTGGCACCAGGGTCCATAATCCTGTTAACCATCATGCCAGCACTCCTAAGCCTCATGTCACGCCTACATCAAATCCTACTAATGACAGTTCTGAGTGTGTAGCTGCTCAGATGAGATCTGTTATCCAGGAAATAGGACATCAGTTGGCTGACAGCATCATGCCACGTATGGAGCTACACAACAAGGTTGCTCCCAGTTGTACGGTTGATGGTGTCCGGACAGACCCTGAGAAGGTGAGAGCCGTGAATGACGTCCAAGTCAATGACCTTATTGAGTCTGATGGGAAAACACCTTGCCCTAGTAAAATCAGATCATATCTAGGCATGGTAATGTACTAACAAGGTTTCATCGAGGCATGTTCTGCAAAGGCAAAACCGCTGTTTAAGCTCACAGCTGGTCTGGGTGCTCAACAAAAGCATAAGAGGGGTAGCAAATCTGTCAAGAGGAAGGGTCAAGTAAAACTGACACCCTCCGATTGGACAGATGCTTGCCAGACCGCTTTTGAGACACTGAAACATGACCTCATGACAAGTGTTACTCTAGCACACCCGGATTTCAAGGCCCCGTTCATTCTGGCCGTCGACGCATCCTTTGATGGGATTGCAGCTGTCCTGTCAAGGCTGCCGCCTGGTGGAAAAGTAGCCAGGCCCATTGCCTTTGCGAGTAGAACCCTTTCACGCTCCCAGCTGAACTACCCTGCACACTGGCTTGAATTTCGTACTCGTACTCGTACTCGTACTCGTCGTCTTCCGCTTATCCGGAACCGGGACGCGGGGGCAGCAGACTCAGCAGAGACACCCAGACGTCCCTCTCCCCAGACACCTCCTCCAGCTCCTCCGGGGGGAGGCGTTCCCAGGCCAGCCGAGAGACATAGTCCCTCCAGCATGTCCTGGGCCGTTCCCTGGGCCTCCTCCTGGTGGGGTGTGCCTGGAACACCTCCCGAGGAAGGCGTCCAGGAGGCATCCGGTATAGATGCCCGAGCCACCTCAACTGGCTCCTCTCGATGTGGAGGAGCAGTGGCTCTACTCCGAGGCCCTCCCGAATGGCCGAGCTCCTCACCCTATCTCTAAGGGAGTGCCCGGCCACCCTACGGTGGAAGCTCATTTCAGCCGCTTGTATCTGGGATCTCATTCTTTCGGTCATGACCCAAAGTTAATGGCCATAGGTGAGGGTAGGAACGTAGACCGACCGGTAAATCGAGAGCTTCGCTTTTCGGCTCAGCTCTCTCTTCACCACAACGGACCAGCACAGCGCCCCCATTACTGCGGTAGCCGCACCGATCCATCTGTCGATCTCCCGCTCCATTCTTCCCTCACTCGTGAACAAGACCCCGAGATACTTGAACTCCTCCACTTGAGGCAGGAACTTCCCTCCAACCTGAAGAGGACAAGCCACCCTTTTCCGGTTGAGTACCATGGCCTCTGACTTGGAGGAGCTGATCTTCATCCCAGCCGCTTCACACTCGGCTGCGAACTGCCCCAGCGCATGCTGTAGGTCTTGGTTAGAGGGGTCAGCAGAACCACGTCATCTGCAAAAAGAAGAGACGAAATCCACTGGTCCCCAAACCAGACCCCCTCCGGCCCTTGGGTGCATCTAGAAATCCTGTCCATAAAAGTTATGAACAGGACCGGTGACAGAGGGCAGCCCTGCCGGAGTCCAACATGCACCGGGAACAGGTCCGACTTAGTGCCAGCAATGCGGACCAAACTCCTGCTCCGCTCGTACAGGGACCGGATGGCCCCTAATAAAGGGCCCCCGATTCCATACTCCTGGAGCACCCCCCACAAGGCATCACGAGGGACACAGTCGAATGCCTTCTCCAGGTCCACAAAACACATGTGAACCGGTTGGGCAAACTCCCATGAGCCCTCGGCTTGAATTTCTCGCCTTGAAATGGGCAGTGTGTGACAAGTTCAGCCATTGGTTAAGGGGCAGACACTTCACCATATGGACTGATAATAATCCCTTGACGTACATTCTGACCAAGCCCAGACTTGATGCGTGTGAACAGCGGTGGGTAGCGAAGTTCGCTGCATATGACTTTGACTTAAAATACATCCCAAGCCCAAAGAACATCGTTGCCAATGCTTTGAGCCGTGAGCCATTCGTCCAGTCGTGTGTGAGTCATCGCCTTGTGAATGAGTCGTATACCTTGCTGTTGCATCAGGTCAATGGCATAAACGACAGGCTTGTGCAGGATGACTTCAGAGTGTCCAACAACTGTCAGGTGGTCTTGGATGATGGTGATAAGACACCGAATGAGCCAGTTCGAGACACAGTTCCACCATGCACAAGGGGTTCAGTCACTGCGGAGGAAGTTGCTGCCGTCCTCAATGCTCAATCCAATGGTGTTGTGAGCCAAGTGATGGGAACTGGTGTTGGGCCCAATCTTCTGGTGGATGCACACCAGTCCTCTGCGCTTTCACAGAGCCAGCTTGTCAGTTGGCAGGAGGCTGACGACACAATAAGCAGAGCCATGTACTTTGTACGGAGACGCAGGAGACCTACCAGGTGCGAAAGGGCTGTTGAGTCACGGACCGTGACTGAGCTGCTAAAGCATTGGACCAGACTCACCATACAGAATGGCATGCTGTACAGGAAAAGGAAAGATCCCCACAAGAACAAAAAGATCCTCCAGTTCATAGTGCCTGACTCAATGAACCAGAAAGTTCTCCATGGTCTGCATGATGCAGCAGGTCATAAAGGGCAGCACCGTACTGTGTTACTTGTGAGGCAAAGGTTCTTCTGGAGTGGCATGGGACGTGACGTTATGAACTATGTTCGGTCCTGTCAGCGCTGCATAGTAGGGAAGACACCTGAGCCCCACAGCCGTGCACCACTCAAGAACATAGTCACCTCTAAGCCTATGGAGTTGGTCTGCATAGACTTTTGGACTGCTGAGGAGGGGAACAAGTCTGTGGATGTTCTAGTTGTGACCGATCATTTCTCCAAGATGGCACATGCCTTCCCTTGCAAAAATCAGACTGCCAAGGAGGTTGCTCGTCGTCTCTGGAATAGCATCTTTCTCATTTATGGGTTTCCTCGCCGTATCCATTCGGACCAGGGGGCCAACTTTGCGAGCAAGCTAATCAAGGAGCTTCTAGAGATGGCTGGGGTGCAGAAATCCCATACAACCCCTTATCACCCTATTGGAAATGGTGTCACAGAGCGATTCAACAGGACTCTGGGGGATATGATCAGGTCCCTTCCCCCTCAGCCCAAAGCGAAATGGCCACAAATGCTGCAGCTGCTCACCTTCTGCTATAATTGCATGGAGCATGAGACGACAGGGTTTGCGCCATTCTACCTTGTCTTTGGAAGGATCCCTCGTCTGCCCATTGACGTCATGTTCCAGCATGCTCTCACCAATGATGCTGTTGTCAACTATTCGGACTTTGTTTCCCACCTGAAGAAAGATCTACATGAGGCTGCTCGGATTGTGCAGAGGAACAGTCTCAGGGAACAGACTCGCCACGCCAAGTTGTATAACCGCAAGGTCAGGGGCTCACCTCTCGTTGTTTGAGACAGAGTATTGATTGCCAACAGAGGTGTGCCAGGGAAACGCAAGGTTGCGGACAAGTGGGAGTCAACCCCTTATGAGGTCATGTCAGTAAAGCCTGACATCAACGTCTACAAACTAAAAGATACCCTAACAGGTAGAGAGAGAGTCGTCCACAGGAACCTGTTACTTTCTGTTAACTTCTTGCCCTGTGACAGTGATGCTGCTATTCATGGGAGTGTTCTATGCCCTGATGTACCTGATGTGGTGGAGGACAGTGTTGACCGTACGGTTAATTGGCTGATGCAGACAGGCAATGATGGACTGCATTCAGAAGATAACGACTCACTTGATCGGGCATCTGGTGTTGCCCAGTCTGACCCCCTCACAGTCGTTACACCCAGTCCAACCAGTCGCCCAATCCCTGTCCACAATATTGCCCGCTCAACAGTGGACCCCGTGGGAGACGCACAGCACCGCAAGGACATTTTGCCTCCAGACACGGATGTGGCACCTTCCAGCTTTGTCTGTCCAGACATGTCCCCTCATCACGATGCCCTCATGGACTTAGCCTTCCCTGTTGACAATCTCCTAGATGTTGATGTCCCTGTGACAGATGTTCCGGATAGTGACTGTTCGGATGCTTCCTTTCCAGGCCCCTTGCCTCAGGTTGTTAGTATACAGCCTAAATGTCTTGTCCTTAGGGATCGTGGGTTCATCAAGCCTCCCAGACGTCTTGTTTGTGAGATGAATGACCACGCAGTAGATGAGGTTTCTGTATCCACTGTGTCAGTTAGTTCAGTGATTCAGTTCTTTTCAAGCACATTTTTGGTTTAAGTAACAGGGTTATGAGAGCGTTGACCATCGAAGTGCTTGAGTAGTACTCTTGGGATTGCAGGAACAGTGTCTAAATTTCAGAGGTGTAATGGGCACCTTTTGAGTCTGTGTTTAGTCTGGAGTTTGATCGCCTCCTTTCTCTACATACTCATTTTTAGGAGAGTTTTGAACTGATGTATGTGTACAGTTTTATTCCTGCTATTACACAGTTTTGTTTGTTTTTTTACTTTAGTGTATGCACTTTTTGTTTTTTTTTTTGTCTAAGGAATTATTCTCTTCATATTTAGCAGGATTTCAAGGGGGTGTATGTAACGGGTTTAAGAAATACTTAAATTATTGTAGTGAAATTCCTGCTAAAATAGGTGTTATGGTTGTCCTGTGATGGTTGGTTTTTAGCACCCCCTACTGGTAGGCTATAAATGTGACAGGAAACCGGAAATTTCTCCACAGTCTGTTTAACTTCCTGCTGTGGTAAGTTGTGCAGTCCGGTTCTCTTCAAGAAAAGTATTATAAAGTATACTAAAAAGTTAACTCAAGATTTATTGTAATAAGCACAGTCATATAGCAACATTGGACAAGTTTCACCATAGTATTTTTGTTTTGTATGTGTTGCTCAGGGTATACTAAATTCAGTGTTGCTTTTATATAGATGTCCATGCCAGTAGAGGAGCTAACCACATCCTGTTTGTGCTCTGAACTACTCATTTTCAGGTAATTATGTTATACTAAGTGTTCTGAGTTAAGTCAGGGATGTTCCCAAGTTCATATATGGTAGTACACATTGTTGGCCGCCATTTCATGACAAGGCAATGTGACCTGCTGTATTTTCTGTGTACCACAAGAGGGTGCTGAACAGCAATTTAATAATAATTCATTTTGACTGCTGTCTGTATTTTATTATTTTCTAATTCCTTGTTTGGTATATAAAACTATAAAAAGGATGTAATAGGTTAAAACAGAGTTAAGAACAGATTGTAATAAATTCATTGTAAAACTATAACGTAAAAACCACTATACGATCACACATAAAAAAAAGAATACTGTTTAAACCATTGTAAGAACGATCTGGAAATTCTCGACAGTCTGTTTAACTTCCTGCTGTGATGTCCATGCCAGTAGAGGAGCTAACCACATCCTGTTTGTGCTCTGAACTACTCATTTTCAGTAAAAAAAAAAGGGAAAACCCTCATCATCCAACCTGTTGGTCTTTGAGAGTGTTTATGACGGGACGGAACCACAACAGTTACATATATATATATATATATATATATATATATATATATATATATATATATTATAAGAGAGAGAAACGTTTAACTGTCCATAGAGAAGATTTTGGCAAACAACACTATCTTTTCTCCTGTGGTGGGCTGTTGTAGTTAATCTTTGCCTGGCTCCAGGACTTCCTGCTGCTAAGTATTCTTGCAACCGTCTGGAGCTGCCAGATGTGTCAATGGATTCCTCTGTTGAGCAATTGACTCCTGTTTGGATTTATAAGCCAGGCAGTTGACAGCAGGGCAGATTCATAAGCTGCACAATTGACTTTGCTTGGCACAATAGCTGCTAACATTGCAAGTGGTGGCTGACAAACGACGGAGTTGAGTTGACTGTGAGGGAAATTACCTCGACCCTCTGCAAAGCCATCCGGCAATCATCCAACATGCCTGTTTCTTCCTCACTGCCTTTTTACTGCCACACTCAATCACTGCCAAACAGATAATATAGACAAAACTTCAGGAGAGGCAGTTGGATAAAAATGTGCATATGAGCATGGAGTTATTACACCCATCAGTTTTGCTGCTACACACTCTGAAACGTTTCATTTCTGCTCTACAGGCAGTGGAGCCTCCCTGGTGTATATAGACAAAACAATCACAACACCTAAATGAGTAAACCATTCATAAGCTATGCACTATAGCAAGCAGCATGTCACTGAACATAACAAATTTAATGTGACTGCAGGAAATGAAGAAATATATCTCACAATATAGCACAATTCTTTGCTTAAGTAAGTTTATATTGTGTTTTAATTGAGTGTGTGGTAGTCAGATGAAAGCCATTTTCAAGATGGGGGAGAGCTACATTGTACTGGATTAAAGTTAATTAATTGGAAAATTCTTTAGCTTTCTGGAGGGCCTGCACTTTTTTTAACACTTCTGTTTCTCTTTGTAATAAATGTTGTGCTCTTTTGTCATGTGTCTACTAATAAATGTGGGGTAAAAGTGGGGTAACCGGGGACTTAACTCTGTCTTTGAAATATATCTATTGATGGCTTTTGTCTATCTTAACCCAACATGGTCTGTTTGTTTGAAGGACAGGGATTTCTGTGTTATATTTAAACTGCCAATATAATAGCTGGTTATTTTAACCAGCAAAAGGAGAAAAGTATCATAAAATAATTTAGAGAGAATATTCATCCATTTTATACCTGCCAAATCCTAGTTCAGTTGATGGGGACCGGAGACTGTGTCAGAGGAAAGTACATGCTGGA
Source organism: Crenichthys baileyi (assembly GCA_036173005.1). NCBI lineage: Eukaryota > Metazoa > Chordata > Actinopteri > Cyprinodontiformes > Goodeidae > Crenichthys > Crenichthys baileyi. Next base: position 698,864 of record JAHHUM010000875.1, read on the forward strand.
CATGTGAAGTCCATCATAGGGCCAATGCAGAAACACAACACATCCAGGCATATTACTGTCTTGAACCTATGGGTTACAATATGTCTTTATTATGCTTCTGCTGCCACTGCTGCTAGAGTGGGTTTAGCAGCTGCAGCAGAATAGACAAACAAAAGCTGTTTCTCATACTAACTTGATTTGCCAAGAATTTTTTCACTGTTGGTTTTGTAAATATTTTTGATTTCTCCTGTCCTGAGTATAAAAGATATATACAATCTGTGTAAGGCAGAGCAAACATTCTGACACTAGAAAACTTTGTTCTCTCATGTACAAGATTAATTAGCCTCACTGATTCATTTCTTACCATAACAGTGCTTTGGGTAATTAACAACATACACTCTCAGTCTTTAGAGACTCAATTAACATGTTTTGGACCTTGGGATGAAGCTGAATTATTTGGAGAAAGCCATAAAGTCACAGGGAAAGTTTAAAACAAAACTGGATTTTAATTTTTTTTTACAAATTCCAAAATATTTATTTTATTTGCACTATCAAACCTCTGCCTGTCACGATCTTCAGGTCTTTGGGGTTTTAATTTTCCAATGTGTGTAGTTTTGACAGTTCAGTTCTTTGTGTCCATTATTGTTGACTTTAGTGTTTCTGTACATTTTTGTGTTAATATTCTGCTAGATTCTTCGCCTTCAGCTCTCTCTTCCTTGGTCACAGTTGCTATTCAATTCAGTTCAATTCAGTTCATTTATATAGCGCCAATTCACAACACGTCGTCTCAAGGCACTTCACAAAACTCAGGTACATACATTCCGTTTAGTCCTAACCATTGAACAGTGCAGTCAGATTCAGTTATTTGTTCAAATTGGAGAAAAAGTGTTTCTATCTAAGGAAACCCAACAGATTGCATCGAGTCAGAGATTTGTAGCAGTTACTCCTCCGGTATGAGCATGTAGAGACAGTGGACAGTCAGTGGCGTTGACTTTGCAGCAATCCCTCATACTGAGCATGCATGTGGCGACAGTGGAGAGGAAAAACTCCCTTTTAACAGGAAGAAACTTCCAGCAGAACCAGGCTCAGTATGAGCGGCCATCTGCCACGACCAACTGGGGGTTAGAGAGAACAGAGCAGAGACACAAAGAGACCAAAGAAGCACTGATCCAGGAGTACTTTCTATGGGAAGGAAAAGTAAATGTTAATGGATGTAGCCCCTTTAATGGTTTCATCTAGGAAGAAAAAACAGATCAACTCTGAACCAGTATTCAAGTTTAGAGTATGAGAGAGAGCATGTACAGTTAGTCACAGTAAAAGGTCAGTCAGTAGCTATGTCTAGGAGAAAAATATGGTTAAACACTGAAAGACAGGGCCAAGTGTCATTGGTAGAAGGTGAGCATTAAGTTGTTGGCAGCAGAAGCTTGGATGATGTCCCCCTCCAGGAAGGTGTCACAGGTAGATACAGAGTCAGGCCAGGTGTAGCTTCTAGGAAGAGAAAAGAGAGAGAACAAAGTTAAAAGCTGAAATAACAGCAACTAATGCAAAATTGGAGAGTAGTGTGAGAATGTAGCGAAGAGGGTGAGAGTGGTCATCATGTCCTCCAGCAGCCTAAGCCTATAGCAGCATAACTACAGAGATATCTCAGGATAACTTAAGCCACTCTAATTATAAGTTTTATCAAAAAGGAACGTTTTAAGCCTAGCCTTAGAAGTAGACAGTTTGTCCATCTAGAGCCCACTGATGGCCATTGTTATACTAAAAACCACAAGGATTGGGATACCTCTCTCTTTCAGATTGATTATAACTATTGGAAAAGAGAAGGGGTCATACAGGTAGCAGAAATGGAGGGTGTGTTTGCACCTCAACCATAACTGAGCCGGTTTAGGCTAAACCTGACTCCCCCTTACTCCATCCAACAAGGGGAGAAGAAGACGGAGCTAAAATAAGTAAGATAGCTCAGGATAACCTAAGCCACTCTAACTATAAGCTTTATCAAAAAGGAAAGTTTTTAAGCCTAGCCTTAAAGTAGACAGGGTGTCTGCCTCACGGACTAAAACTTGGAGCTGGTTCCACAGGAGAGGAGCCTGATAACTAAAGGATCTGCCTCCCATTCTACTTCTAGAGACTCTAGGAACCACCAGTAAACCTGCAGTCTGAGAAAGAAGTGCTTTGTTAGGAACGTATGGAACAACCAGATCTCTGATGTATGATGGAGCTACAGGGGTTGGACAATGAAACTGAAACACCTGGTTTTAGACCACAATAATTTATTAGTATGGTGTAGGGCCTCTTTTTGTGGCCAATACAGCATCAATTCGTCTTGGGAATGACATATACAAGTCCTGCACAGTGGTCAGAGGGATTTTAAGCCATTCTTCTTGCAGGATAGTGGCCAGGTCACTACGTGATACTGGTGGAGGAAAACGTTTCCTGACTCGCTCCTCCAAAACACCCCAAAGTGGCTCAATAATATTTAGATCTGGTGACTGTGCAGGCCATGGGAGATGTTCAACTTCACTTTCATGTTCATCAACACAATCTTTCACCAGTCTTGCTGTGTGTATTGGTGCATTGTCATCCTGATACACGGCACCGCCTTCAGGATACAATGTTTAACCATTGGATGCACATGGTCCTCAAGAATGGTTCGGTAGTCCTTGGCAGTGACGCGCCCATCTAGCACAAGTTTTTGGGCCAAGGGAATGCCATGATATGGGAGCCCAAACCATCACTGATCCACCCCCATGCTCTACTCTGGGCATGCAACAGTCTGGGTGGTACACTTCTTTGGCGCTTCTCCACACCGTAACTCTCCTGGATGTGGGGAAAACAGTAAAGGTGGACTCATCAGAGAACAATACATGTTTCACATTGTCCACAGCCCAAGAACTGCGATCCTTGCACCATTGAAACCGACGTTTGGCATTGGCATGTGTGACCAAAGGTTTGGCTATAGCAGTCGGCCGTGTATATTGACCCTGTGGAGCTCCCGACGACAGTTCTAGTGGAAACAGGAGAGTTGAGGTGCACATTTAATTCTGCCGTGATTTGGGCAGCCGTGGTTTTATGTTTTTTGGATACAATCCGGGTTAGCACCCGAACATCCCTTTCAGACAGCTTCCTCTTGCGTCCACAGTTAATCCTGTTGGATGTGGTTCGTCCTTCTTGGTGGTATGCTGACATTACCCTGGATACCGTGGCTCTTGATACATCACAAAGACTTGCTGTCTTGGTCACAGCTGCGCCAGCAAGACGTGCACCAACAATTTGTCTTCTTTTGAACTCTGGTATGTCACCCATAATGTTGTGTGCATTTCAATATTTTGAGCAAAACTGTGCTCTTACCCTCCTAATTGAACCTTCACACTCTGCTCTTACTGGTGCAATGTGCAATCAATGAAGACTGGCTACCAGACTGGTCCAATTTAGCCATGAAACCTCCCACACTAAAATGACAGGTGTTTCAGTTTCATTGTCTAACCCCTGTAGATCATTAAGGGCTTTATATGTGAGAAGGAGAATTTTAAATTCTATTCTGGATTTAACAGGGAGCCAATGAAGGGAAGCTAAAGTAGGGGAAATATGATCTCTCTTTTTAATTTTCATCAGAACTCTTGCTGCAGCATTTTGAATCAGCTGAAGGCTTTTAACTGCATTTTGTGGACATCCTAATAGTAAAGAATTACAATAGTCCAGCCTTGAAGTAACAAATGCATGGACTAGTTTTTCAGCGTCACTTCTGGACAGGATATTTCTAATTTTGGCAATGTTCCAGAGATGAAAGAAGGAAATCCTAGAAACCTGTTTAATATGGGATTTAAATGACATGTCCTGGTCAAAAATAACACCAAGATTTTTTACTTTATTACCGGAGGTCAATTTAATGCCATCCAGGTTAAGTGAATGACTAAGCGGATTCTTTTTTAAAGACGACAACTTCTGTCTTGTCTGAATTTAGAAGCAGAAAATTTAAGGTCATCCACGTTTTTATGTCTTCAAGACATGCTTGTGGTCTATCTAACTGGTTGGGCTCATCAGGATTTATGGATAAGTAAAGCTGAGTATCATCAGCGTATCAGTGAAAATTTATTCTATGCTTCCTGACAAGTACTGAACCCTGTGGTACTCCACAATTAACCCTGGAGTTTAAAGATGATTTATCATTTCATGAACAAACTGGTATCTTTCAGACAAATAAGATTTAAACTAGCCTAGTGCTGTTCCCTTGATCCCTACAGCATATTCCAGCCTTTCTAAGAGAATATTGTGATCGACTGTATCAAATGCAGCAATGTGATCTAACAGGACAAGTACAAACCATTATCTGAGGCTAGAAGAATATCTTTAGTGACTTTCAGCAGAGCTGTTTCAGTGCTATGATGAGCTCGGAAGCCTGACTGAAACTCTTCAAAGAGGTCATTGCTGTGTAAATGCTCACACATTTGATTAGCAACTATTTTCTCAATAAATTACAGACCGATATCCAATCTTCCATTCTTATCTAAAATTCTTAAGTCATCTCGATCAAGTGAAGGTTTCTTAAGCAAAGGTTTAATTACAGCTACCTTAAAAGCTTGTGGTACATATCCATTTACTAAGGATAAATTAATCATATCTAAAATGGGGCTGGTAATCGAAGGAAACATTTCCTTAAATAATTTGGTTGGGATTGGGTCTAACATACAAGTTGAAGGTTTAGATGAAGCTAATATTTCTGATAACTCAGGAAGCTCCACAGGATTAAAGCAGTCCAAGCACAGATCAGGTTCTACAGTTACTTTCAATGTTGTCTCACTTGCTGAGGATGAAGTAATCATCTTCGGGAGTATATCAGAGATTTTCTTTTTAATAGAATCAATTTTATTTAAAAAGAATCCCATAAACTCATGACTGCTAGGAGCTAAGGGAATGGATGGCTCAACAGAGCTATGACTCTGTGTAAGTTTAGCAACTGTACTAAAGAGAAACCTAGCATTATTCTTGTTCTCTTCTATTAATGATGAGAAATAAGCTGTTCTGGCTTGGCGAAGAGTCTTTTTATACAACAGTAGGCTATTTTTCCAGATTAAGTAGGAATCTTCTAGGTGTGTAGAGCGCCATTTTCTCTCCAATTTTCTAACATTGTGCTTTAAAGTACGCAGCTCTGAATTAAACCAGGGAGTTAGCCTTCTATGAATAATTACCTTCTTTTTCAAGGGGGCTGTGATTTTTGTGAAGGGGAAGAAACAAAATTATTGCCCTCCACTGTGTTTTTCTGTGATAATGAGGAAATCAAAAGTGGAACAGATTCTTTAAAGGTTGTTACAGCATTGTTTGATAATGATCTACTATAATTAAATTCTCTTTCAGGTGTGGAGTACTCAGTTAAATTAAACTCAAAGGTTATTAAAAATGGTCAGACAGGACAGGGTTATGAGAAAATATTATGTCTTTACACTCAATGACATATGTCAGCACAAGGTCCAGAGAATGAAGACAAAGGTGGGTAGGTTTGCTAATGTTTTGAGCAGAGCCAATTGAGTCTAAGATAGCGTTAACGGCTATATTTAGGCTATCACTTTCAGTGTCAACATGAATGTTAAAATCTCCCACTATAATAACCTTATCTGTATTTAACACTAAATCAGATAAAAGGTCTGAAAACTGATCTAAAAACTGAGAGTAAGGGCCTGGTGGACGGTACAAAACAACAAACAGAAGTGGTTTTAGTGCTTTGCAATTTGTATGAGGAAAACTGAGGATTAAATATTCAAAAGAGTTGTAGCTATTGATTGGTCTGGGACTAGTCAATAAATCGGACTGAAAGATGGTTGCTACTCCTCCTCCTCACCAAGTATTTCGAGGAATGTGAAAATTTAAATAATTAGTAGGAGTTGACTCATTTATAGTAACATAATCCTCTTGCTGCAGCCAGGTTTCTGTGAGACAAAATAAATCAATCTGATTGTCACAAATCAGGTCATTAACTAGCAAAGTCTTCGAAGAGAGAGATCTTATGTTCAGTAAGCCACATTTAATTGTTTTATTTTTCTTCTTAGCCTGAGTTGTGTTTATTTTTATTAGATTTTCCTGATTTTCTCGTTTTAGATTATTTTTTAATCTATTCAATTTTGGCCTTGGGCGAGACACTGTCTTAATAGGGTAATGGGTGGGTAGCAGTACAGAAGCTGCAGAGAGGAGTGTTAAACTACGACCCTGCTTCCTGGTCTGAACCCTGGGTTATCAGAATTTTGGAGAACTAATAAATTCGGCCAGATTCCTAGAAAGAAGAGCTGCTCCATCCAAAGTGGGATGGATGCCGTCTCTCCGGATCAGACCAGGTTTTCCCCAAAATGTTCGCCAGTTATCAGTGTAACCCACATTGTTTTCTGGACACCACCTAGACAGCCAGCGGTTGAATGACAGCATGCGGCTAAACATGTCGTCACTGGTTAAATCGGGGAGGGGACCAGAGAAAATTACGGTGTCCGACATTGTTTTGGCAAACTTACACACCGAAGCAACTCTAACTTTGGTGACCTCCGATTGACGTAACCAGGTGTCATTACCACCAGCGTGAATAACAACCTTACTGTATTTACGCTTATCCTTAGCCAGCAGTTTCAGGTAGGATTTGATGTCACCCGTTCATGCCCCTGGCATACATTTGACTATGGTCGCTGGTGTCTCTAGTGCCACGTTTCTGACTATGGAGCTGCCAATTACCAGAGTTGGCTTCTCAGCGGGTGCGTCGCTGAGCTTGGAAAATCTGTTAGAAACGCAGACGGGTTGGTGGTGACCTGTGGGCTGGGATCTAGGACTATGCTTTTTACGTACCGTCACCCAGCCGGCCTGAGATCCTGGCTGCACGGGCTCTGCTGGAGGACTGCCACGGGGAGCTACCCTCGGTGGCTCCACGCTGGCTAAGGGGCCTCGGCTATCTGCTGGTTTTTCAACAGCGCGGAGCCGGGCCTTCAAATCCGACATCCTCGGCTCCAAAGCTACAAAAATGTTACATTTATTACATGTACCATTATCACTAAAGGAGGCAGAGGAGTAACTTAACATCTGACAGAGAGAGCAGGAGAGAGGAGGAGACTCAGTTGTTATATTGAGAGAGCTGCTTAAAAATAATACATGTTAGGATATTTAAGCAGCCCTCTCAATTGTTATATTATACACATTGATATTGCAACGAAGATATCTTTAAGGGTGCCTGAACTGCTAGTTTCTATAAGCAAACAAAAAACTAAAAAACATTAGGATTAAGTGATACTTTATGCAAATAAAAATAGTTAATGATTAATTATAACCCTATTTTTAATTATTAGTGCTACAATGTGTAAAGCCACGCTGCAGAACCTAATGAGCGGCACAACTCTTGCATTCCTCTGTTCTCTGAGCTCTGTTTAGCAGGTAAAAGATTGTCCAAACCCACTGGTACAAACTCACTAATACTTTTAATAGGTTTCGGAACATATACAATAAATCTTGTCGCCGAGGGGGGCAGTTGGAGTGAACACACGGGATCAATGTCAGTGCACTAGCTATTGAGCTGCATACCTGCCATTCTAAGGTCAGAAAATGCAATTGTGTTGCATACCTTATTTTCTGTTCATCTGTTATTCTACAATTTCAACCTGAAAAGACTCACAAAGAGCACAAAGACGGCAATTAGAAAAGTTTATTGATACATGATTACTTGGTTATTTCTTTGGCGCTCGGACCCCGGAGGAAGACATGAATGCTGTGAATGGCGTGAGCTTAGATGTACATTTTAGGTTTAGAATTAAAGATGTCTTCTCTGCCGGGACCCGAAACAGGTGGTGGATTGAAGTGAGGAAGCCGGGAGAAAATGGTGGAGGTGGGGTGGAGAAGGGATGAGCTCAGCTGACCGGCGAGGAGATCCATGGCGCAAGGTCCTTAAAAGCGGCGCGTCAGAGGGTGATTGGCTGAAGAGACATGCGAATTTGACATTGATTGAATGGAGGAAAGACGTGAGAAGTCATTGGCCGGAGCAGATGATGGAGGTGAGTCTTTCTCACCTGAATTTTCGTCAAAACTCCATGTTTACCATTAAGACAATTAGCTGGATATAGACTAGGTTAAATATATTTATCAAATAATCTCTTTTATAACTTGTATTTTTAGCTTAGTATCATTTCCACATTACCACATTAAAGCTGCAGTAACTAACTTTTGCAAAAGTTTTTTTTTTTTATTTGTTAAACCTGTCACTATGTCCTGACAGTAAGTTATTAGACATGTAACCTGTGAAACAATCAAGGTCCTCAGGGTTCTCCCATTGGCCCAACTCCCATTTGCAGAAGTACATCGCTCCCGGTCAGAAACTACCAATCAGAGCCAGGAGGAATGTCATAACAGTGTCAATCATGCTTACTCGCTGCTCACACCCCTCCCCCGCACAGCGCGTACCGCCGTTGAAGCTGCACCTGTGCTAATGGTGGTGAAACAACCTAAAGTTACAGGAAAACAGCCACATTCCAAGTGGCACATGCTCAGAAAACAGAAAAAGGTAAACAGAAGATGATCAATGACTAAATGACCAAGCTGCACGTTCACGGCAGGCTCCACTGTGGGGGACAAGCTGTGGAGGGCTATATATATATATATATATATATATATATATATATATATATATATCTGTAACCCAGTCTATCCCTGTATGCGTCTGCAGCTTGTAGAAGACACGCAGGGAGGTCTGCCTTGTGTTTAGATGTAGTTAAGGTGTGTTCCTTGCAGAGGCAGACACCAGACACAGAGTTCTAAGTTGTGGAGGGACGTTGGAGCATTTATTTCGTCCTGCAGTGCTTGTTCTCACACCTTTCAGGCAGTAAATGTAAACTAGCATTCATTTTCAAAATAATAGAGCAGCTCAACAAAGTAAAATAAAAATGTTCTCTCCCCTAATTCCAAGATGGTAAACAACTAACTGCTCTCAGGCTACCATCAGCAATTTATAATGGTGGTTCTCCTAGAGCCATCTCCTCTATATCATTAAAACTAGCAGGGACAGTGCACTACTATGTTAATGTAACAACACTCAAATTATTCAATAAAACAGTATTTTGGTAATCAAATTATAAGTGAACTTTTCTTTCAGGTGTGGAATGCTCGGTTAAATTAAACTCAAAGGTTATTAAAAAATGGTCAGACAGGACAGGGTTATGAGAAAACATTATTTCTTTATACTCAATGCCATATGTCAGCACAAGGTCCAGAGAATGAAGACAAAGGTGGGTAGGTTTGTTAATGTTTTGAGCAAAGCCAACTGAGTCTAAGATAGCATTAAAGGCTATATTTAGACTATCACTTTCAGTGTCAACATGAATGTTAAAATCCCCCACTATAATAACCTTATCTGTATTTAACACTAAATCAGATAAAAGGTCTGAAAACTGTTCTAAAAATTGAAAGTAAGGGCCTGGTGGATGGTACAAAACAACAAACATAATTGGTTTTAGTGCTTTGCAATTTTTTTGGCAAACTTACACACCGAAGCAACACTAACTTTGGTGACCTCCGATTGACTTAACCGGGTGTCATTACCGCCTGCGTGAATAACAATCTTACTGTAGGTAGGATTTGATGTCGCCCGTTCTGGCCCCTGGCTATGGTCGCTGGTGTCTCTAGTGCCACGTTTCTGACTATGGAGCTGCCAATTACCAGAGTTGGCTTCTCAGCGGGTGTGTCGCTGGGAAAATCTGTTAGAAACACAGACGGGTTGGTGGTGACCTGTGGGCTGGGATCTAGGACTATGCTTTCTACGAACTGTCACCCAGCCGGCCTGGGGCCCCGCCTGCGCGGGCTCTGCTGAAGGATTGCTACGAGGAGCTACCCTTGGTGGCTCCGCGCTGGCTAAGGGGCCTTGGCTATCTGCTGATTTTTCAACAGCATGGAGCCAGGGCTCCAATTCCGACATCCTTGCGTCCAAATCTACAAAAATGCTACATTTATTACATGTACCATTATCACTAAAGGAGGCAAAGCAGTAACTGAACATCTGACACAGAGATCGGGAGAGAGGAGGAGACTCAGAGAGAGAAACAGCAGAACGGATAGCCATGGTGGAGTTAAAGCTAACACTAAGCTAGCGACCCCTTTCCACTACTTGTAATCGTGTAAGACACGGAGAGTCCCCAAACGTTAAATGCAGCAACAGAAAGTATATGTTTTAACGCTCTTATGTATTAGAACAAGTCAGAGATATCACAGTAGAGAGAAATCAGATCAAACGAGAGAGCCTTCACACACCAAACAATCCACGGAGTGCAACAGTGAAAACAGGAAGTGACGAATATGCCTTACCACTTAACTGGTACAATGGACTTGCACTCCTTCCAGTTTACATTTAGTACCTTACAGGTAGTAAATGTAACCTGTGAGGCAGTCAGTCACCTACGGTGTTTCCAATTGGACAAGCAGAACGGCTGCATTTCCAGTGTGTTCACACACTGTAGTTGTTTGGACTGATTTTGGAAACCAAAGTTCCTTGTTTGTGCACACCGACTAGGCCCATGAAGTTAGGTCTGATTCTTGTGATTCTGATGTTCGGGAATGTTTATAGATTATTTAGAATCTTTCTATATGATAGGATTGTATTGACTATATATGTATGCATGTAAATTAGAACTGTTTGTTTTATAGTGTATTAAGATTACATGTATTGTGAATCTGTGCTAAATAAATAAACTGAGTTGAACTGAATCAATGCTTCAACACGACAATGCACCAGTTCATAAAGCAAGGTCCAAAAACACATGGATAAATGAGTTTAGTAAGCAAGAATGTTATTTGCCTCTACAGATCCCTGATCTCAACCTAAGAGAATACCTTTGGGATGAACTACAGTGGAGAAGGGTCCATCATCAATAGAAAACATTTCTAGCAATTTGAATATTAAGCTGAACTTGACTGTATTGTTTAATAAATATGATCAAATTGGAACATATGTCACTAACTTTAAATCTGTATTATTGGATTGAATTTTTTTATTTATTTATTTTTGTTAAGTGCCTTTAGACAATATTTGTTGTGAATCCGAACTATATAAATAAACTCAATTGAAATCCACTGAAGTGGGCTTTAGAAAAATGGGGTTTCATTACCAAAGTTTAAAACTGTCAGAAAGGAACAGATTGTTTTTCTCTCTCGTTTTGTCTTCAATCATATGATGAAATCATGTTTTGCACCTAAGTTACTTGATGTTTCAGCCTTTACTTCATCTGAAAAAATAGCAAACTCACCTTTGGTCGATATTTTTACAAACAGTTTACATACAGAAAACTACCCAGCTGTTAAATAAATGTTTTAGGGTTAAAGAACTGTGAAGCAAACTTCCTGCATCACATTCCATATTTCTCTGAGGTTTTAAGTTTTAATAAGATGTAGAGCTGTTGCTATTAAACAACTTGCAGACAAATGGATGTTAAATTGTTTATAAATCACTGAGAGCAAAGAAATAATTTGTCAGATTTAAAATCATCATTTACGTTGTACCTACAGTCACGAACTGCCCAGTGCAGTTGCATTAATGCAACATCATTAATATTGCAGCAACATTATTTCCACAACAGGCTGCACTTTAAATCTCATCAGATAACTGGGGAAAGTTTGTCTTGCTCCTTTTTAAAGCGTTTACACATCAGTGCATACTTGTTCCTCTCATCTTACTAGCTTACTTCACTCCTTTATCTCTTCCAAACAGCAGCAAATACAGAAAAACATTCTCAGTAATGGCAGACATTAAAGGTCATGAGCTGGATGGGACAGAAGATGCAATATTAGGACAGTCTGCACTAAATGTATATTAGATGACAAATAATTTAATGGCTCTTAAGCTCCATTTTTGTTTTCATAGTCATTTATTCTGAAGAAAGTGGTACTTATGAAAACACACATTCAGAAAGGTTAAAAAACAATGCATTAAACATGCTTACATGCATATTAGCATCAGATGATGTGTATGCAATAATTCACATTAACAAAAGTGGCTGTAAACTTTCCATTTTATCCCAGTTTGCTTGTAAGGGTATGTTTTAGTCTACAGGGCGCAAACCTCTCTGTGAGCCTGTTGAATTAAATTAGCAGCACCTCAGTGAGTATCTGTGTGATGTTCTACAGTCTCCAGTAAGTAACCTGATGAGCCACTCTGTAAAGCCAGTGCTGTTTGGACTCAAGAAGATGCATTTTAATGAGCAACACTATGTTTGAATGCTGTGCAGAAAAAATTACTGTCACTTCCAATCCTGCATTATCCCATTCCCCACCCCAAGCACACCTGTCAGACGACGGTGCCAACCAGACTCTTGAATAATGAAGGCAGGTTAGCGATTTAATGAAGAGTGCATGTCTGATTCTGAAGGTGTCTGTGTCTATTTTTAGAAGACTAGAAACACGAGGCATGAATGCATCAAAGTGGACGTCAGTGAATTAGTTAAATGGACGCCAGGACTCCTTTGCATTACAAAACAATGCAGAGGTTTTTTTTTGTATCAGCTTTAGCTCCCTTGTTTATATTTCATTGAAAACATTGTTGGTCTAATCACTAAAGTAAGAATATTGGATTTACAAAGCTCATTCTGTAGGGAATTGTGCAAACGGGCAATTTTTCTGGAAACTGTCAGGAAAAATTATTCTGTCCATGGTCCTGTGTACATATAAATGTGTTATAATCTACATGCAATCAGGTAACAGTCACACACAGATGAGTTTTCATGTGCACACGGGGATTTTAGAATTTCTTCCTCTGTCCCTCCTCACAGAGCCACAGACACATGTTGCATTAAGTCAGGTAAAATTAACACGTCAGTTAAGTGCAGGTGGAAGGCTGGGTCATCTGGAGGGTTGCTGGATCCATGTGGTATTTATCCTCTGATTATTTAAACTGAGAAAGAATAGTTTTAAGATCTTATCACCTAATAATTATTACACATGACCACTTATTTTTCCAGGTTTCAATAATGTTATGACATAAATGCAGTTTTTCAATGTATAAATAAGGGCAAGCCAATATTAGTTTTGTTCAAATTTTACACTTTTCCAAATAATTAGTCAGTATATAATTAGTCATCAATATAAACAGGCAATATTGTATACTGTGCTGTCAAAAATGTGCTTTCCTGCAGTTTTTTGGGGTTTTGCTTTCTCATTAATACATTTTTCAGATTCTTCAAACACATTTTAATATCAGACAAATATTAACTAAGTAAATAAAAAAAACTGTTTTCAAATAATTCTTTCACTTACTGAGGGGAAAATGCCATCCAGTCCAACAAGTATCTGAACAATTCGCCACAAACTGGTTGTGCTACCCTTGGATGTGACAAGAGATGAAGCCATGGAAATAACTATATTATATACATCATATTTTGAAAATCACTGCTTCGGTTGAAAGCTCAGTTTTTCCAGCTGTAGAGCAGAAGGCTTTTAGAAAATGCTTGTTTTATTGCATGAATTATGATTATGTTGCTTTCTTTCCCTTATTTTGGAGTATTTTGATTGTTCTTCTAGGTTCCTCATATTTTCATGTGTCCTGTCTCAGCATTTGAGGCCAAGTCAAGTCAAGTATATTTATATAGCGCTTTTCAGCAACAAGGCACTCAAAGCGCTGTACATGAGGAAAAACATTATAATGATACAGAAAATCAAACAGAAAAACAAAGCAAATGACATTATTAATCCTTGGGGGTTTACTGGTAAGAGCTGGTTCTAATCCAATCTTTCTAATAGAGGTAATTAGCTCATTAAGTCCTCTGTGGTAAGGAATTCATCCTGTGCTAGAAGAAAAATGATAATATTAATCCTTGAGGTCGCTGCTATGAGACAGTTGTGGTCCCTTCATTCAAATAGTAACAGTCATGGGCACTCACTGAAGTCTAAGTAGAGAAGCTGGGTCACTGGTAGGTCCAAACTTTTTGAATACTAATAATGTTTGGCTTTCACTGGTATGAAATAGTTGTAATACAATCCTTCTAAGTAATCTAAAAATTTATGGTCATTGGTGTAAAAACAGCTTTAGTCCAAATTTTAAAATACTAATAATATTTGGCTTTCGCTGGTAATCCTTCTGAGAAATCTGAAAATCTATGAAAAGTAATGAAATTACACATTTAGGTAAAGTAAGATAGGAGGACAAAAAATCATATTTCAGACTCTATTCTTAGCAGAATACAGTCTGAAGTCGTACAAAAAAACCTCAGCAGGGGTAAGCAACACATACATAAGTAAAGATTTAGCAAGGGTATGGTGGAATCTTGACGGTGCGAATATATAAGTCTGAGTGTGTTTGCAAGAATTAGACTGTCAACACTGATAGAAGCGCCATTGTCCTTGAGAAGAGAGGTGGAAGTTTTATCAATCAGTCGCATAGTCCTATCAGCACACAGCTGGTAGGGGAGTGCTGGGGAAGAGCGTCGTGTTTATGTAACATCCAGGAGATAGTTTGTCGATAGCCAGTTAGCAAAAGTTGCCATGGCCACATTGGGGCGCCAGATTTAGAAAAACAATAAATGTTGGGGTTCAGGCAGTTGTGAATTTCCAACTACCTTAAGAGTTTTACTGGTATGTCTCAATTGCGAATCCAAATAGCCTAATTTCTGGTACTTTCCGCAGATCTGGAGCGTACAACTTCTCCAAGATTATATCCTTGAACCTCTGAGTCCAACCGCTGCCAGGCTGTGATTCTGTTCAAGAATTGTGTCCAGCTTGCGATTCTGCTCTCTTAACATTTCAGTCTGAGTGTTGATCGCTCTACAGATTCCATCCAACATCGCTGGCAGCTTTGGAATGCTTTGAACAGCCACCCAAGTTTTTTGCGAATCACTCAATAAGCCAGGTAACCACCAACTCCAAAAAGCAGAAATCCTGTTATCAAAAGTCCAAATATGTACACATTTTCTATGTCCTCGACCGACATCGTAGTCAGGCACACATTCTTCCACTGCTGCCAAAATTCCATTGTGTATCCAGAGAAGAACGTCCCATCTGGACAAGAGGGTTCTCCTTCACCCTGTCTTCCCGTCGAAAAAATTTGATCAATTACCTTGAGAGACCAGCTGACCAAATCCAGAACTTACAAGTTTGGAGGACATGCAAAGCGCTCTGAGAAAAATACGGACAAAAAGCAGAAGCAGGGAGGGAGGGAGAGAAAACGCATGTGTCTTCCACCGAGAGCAAGAGAAAAAAGGGGCATACTATATGGAGAAGCTGCTCACCTATATATGGCAGACAAGTTTTGTGCTACAAAAGAGATAACTGGAGATTTCTAATTACATGATTGACTTTATTAATCCCAAAGGGATATATAAATATTGTGGTAATTCAAACTTTCCAAGTTTCTTTAAAAACTCATTACAGGGATGGCTGCGGGTATAAAGGATCTACGTAATGGTCTGTCTTACCGCAGATCTGAAGAAGCCTCTGACTGAAGTTGTCATAAAACAGTGTCATGAAGAGGATTCTCAGGGTTGTGCGTCAAGTTTTTTCATTTTGTGCAGTATCCTTCTTTGCACAAACATCTTCAGAGGTTCCAGAGCAGTCCCCAGAACAATGCCAGTCTTCTTTTTAAGCTTGTTGAGCTTTTTAAAGTCACTAGCTCTAAAGCTGCTAACCCAGATATATGTTAGCAGAAGAGAATCTTGTGGTTCTTTCCTTTTTTAACCTACCTTCTGTGTCTAAGGCCCTAGCCCAAGTCATTAACGGTTTACAGCAGTGTCATGAAGTTAAAGAACAGGCTTACAGAGATCTCACTGGTAGGGTTCGGGACCACAAGAACTGAAATAAATGTAGAGATGCCTTGTTGTTACCTGTAGGTCTGTTTTGGCAAAAATAATTAAAAAGATATTCTACTTATGCAATCACCACGCTTCTACTTGCACGTTGGTCCTGCAAAACCCCAGCGATCCCTGACACAGGGAACCAGTCAGCAGAAGGACCCAGCAACAGGAGCAGAAATGATTATTTTGTGGGAATATCTCCGGCATGCAGCGAAGAAGAGCTCGCATTAGGCTGGAGAGGTGGAGGAACAGGGATCGCCATTCTGGGATTCGAAGCTGGTGTTTCCTCCTCCTGGATCAGACCCGCAGCGATGCAACTCCTCTCTGTCTCCCCAGAATAAACCACAGACCCGGCATCAAGAACACCGACATCTCCAACCCACCTCACAACCGGAACCTCTGCTCAGCGCCATGCACTCTCTTCGCTTGGGTCGCCAAGGATCAACGCCGCATTCAAAGCTCCTTTCTCCACTATCCGTTTCAGCACTTGCTGTTTCCTCCTCTTCACGCCGAAGACGACGACGTCGTTGCGAAGCTCATGTCCCCATTCTGGAAGGTCTGGTTGGCACCTCCAACTGTTCTCCGGAGGACCAGGTCAATGGCTTTCTCCCTGTTCCAAAGGATCGGCTTGTCACCATCTCTCTGTCCCTGTCGATGCCATTTGATGCCTTCACCCCTGCCCTGGAGTTTCCAACCTCATCTCAGGCTTTCAATCTCCATGCAAGCTCCTCATCCCTGGTCCCTCCTCCACATTCTAGAGCCCAGAATTCTCCAGCTCCTTCCACTGCTCTTTCGGTGCCCTCTAGTGGTCAAAAGTCCAAGAGGAGTTCTTCTATTCCCTCTGTGCAGCTGAACACACTGTTTCCCATTTCCAGAACATGTAATCATCCACAGCTCAGACCTCTTCATTTTCTGCAGCTATGGGTCCTTTGTCTGCACATCTAGACTCATTATTATCTGCTGTTCAGGCCTTATTATTATCATCATTATTATAGTCATCTACACTTTTGGCTCAATCATCTTTAGCTTAGCCATCTACATTCCGAGCTCCACCATCATTTTCATCGTTGTCATCTGCCATTATCACCTTCTAGTCTACCATCATTTACTTCAGCTCCTGCCACTGAGAGTCAGCTCGCCACTTCAGCTACAACACCTTCCACTAAGGGTCAACTCAGCGCATCAGCTCCTTCTACTAAGGGACAGCGCAACACTTCAGCACCTTCCACTGAGGGTCAGTCCGATGCTCAGCTCAGCTTGATGCTTCAGCTCCCACTGAGGGTCAGAGGGACAAATTAGCTCCTTCCACTGAGGGTCATTGCGACGCTTCAGCTCCTTCCACTGGGGAGATGCCACACTGCTCCAATTAAAACTATGTGAATGGACTGGCTCATCAAATGTTGAACTTTTTCCCCCAACTCTAAGAGTCAGTTGAAACGGTTGTGTCATACTTTGTCATGTTTTGTTATTGTAACTCTGGGGCAGACCCAACCAGAAAGACACCAAGAGTAGTTTAAAGTGTTAATTGCGAACGATGGTAAGTGTGGTGTTTTTTTTTTAGTGTCAGAGATTGTGGGCAAGTACTAGAGAAAGGAGAGGGACCAGTTAACAATATATTGTAGGTGACTAATAAAGTGTTGAAAGGAATAGGGGACCTTTCTGTTTGTATTTTGTAAATTGGAATTTGTAAATGTTTACTTTTAACAGAAAGTGGAAATTATACTTGTTTTATTTTTATTTCCTTTTTATGAACACAAAACTCATGGGTGGTAAGATCATCGTAGGAAGGTGCCGCTGATAAATATATATCATATGGAGAGCAAGGACTAACATTTAGCAAGTTTAGAACCCTAGAAGCATAATAATGGTCCTCACAATTAAAAAGGTCTTCTAAATTGGCCATGATCCAGTCATGTTCTAATGGATAATGGACAAGAACATACTGGGACTTTGTTTCATATGGGAAAAAACTTGCGCCATCAGAAACTGAATTTGAATTGCCAAGACTGAATCTGTATTTGTGTAATTTGAAATTAAATACATTGGTTTGAAAATTTATTTCACTAAACTAAAACTGAATATAATGGTTTGAAACTGAATTCATTTGCTTTTAAAATGTATTTCGTTGTATTAAAAATTCAGTTTGACTACTTTCACTTTCAGGTCTGTAATTCAATTTCAGTTCCAAAATTCAGTTTTTTTGTGTCACACGTCCAGGTCCTTGAGGATAGCCATCGATTAATCAAACACAGATTCATCGATCAGCACAAGTTTCTTCCCATAGTTTCACAATAAATCATTTCTTTAGGAGCCTCACAAGTTTAAAAAAGCTGCAAACACAGCTGATTTTGTGTGTCTCTGCATTTGTAGTACTTAGAAAACACCCACTATTTTATAATAAACTCTGTGAGGGAGCATTCTGTTTGGGAAAGGTTGCTGGCCACCTGTATGTCTTTGTACTGTAAAATTGATTGATGGTAAATTGATACAAATCAAAGTCCCAGATATTGGCCCTAGTGTTGAGGTTTTCATGGGGAAAGTTAAATATTTTCTTTGAAAGTGGTTTCCTATGTTCTCTAGTAAAAAATAAGTAAACCATCATAGTCCTACAAAACATTATTTGATGTCTGCATCATTTTACAACATTACAGAATGGTCAGATTTGTCAGTGTAGTCTTACAATGCAGAGATGAGTTTATTTTGATCTTTTTAAGCAAAGAAAACCTGTGATAAACCTAAACTACACCAAACTTTAGATAGACACAGTTATAGATTGGCTGTAGAATGTAAAATTGTCACAAAATCAGATCTGGAAAGGAATAAATGGAATGGGCGAAAACTCCAAAGCTATTCTACTGTTGCTTGTCAACTAAAGACTGTACAGCAAGGCAACCTTTAACTGGCTCAAAGGAAATCACTGCCGGGTTAATCCTGCATGTCAGATGGTGAAGCAGAAGCCCTTAACAGGTTATCTTTTAATCACAAGTAATTAAAGAAGCTTGTGTCAGTGTAATTTGTGCTGGTTTGGACTTTACCTACACTGTTAGATAAACTCAAGCATCTCATTAGGACACAACAGATAGAGCTCAAGCTCACTGCCTCTTGCCTTGATGGTTCTACACTAATGCTAGGCACCATTAAATCAATACCAATGGATCCTAATGGCTTGAGGTTAGAATTCCAAAAAGGCAAAAATCTTTATTTTATTTCTTAAACTTTTCTGAGCTCATTTCAGAATGACTGCATATTCCTTCCCTAAAACACAACAGGGGAGACTCTGAGCTTGACTGATCGTGTATTAAATGGGAATTATTTAGGCTAATGGTCCATTACTGGCATCTTGACAGACTGTTTACTCCCTGCCTTCTTTCTCTCTGCTCCTTTATTGTGATGGGCAAGGGAAGTACCCCAGTCCCATTACAGCAAAGAAAAAATATTGGAAGTATTACCAGGATGGACAAAAACATACATACATTTTCTCTGTAAGGCTTTTTTCAACAATTATTCTAACGTTAATGTTAAAAAAAGCTTTTATTTACAGAAGACATGAGACATCTAATTTAACTTTTTAAATAAAAAATTAAAGTGACTTAATAGTAGATGAAGATGCATCTTATGCAAATTCCATACTGAAGTAAAGTCGTGGACCACAGAGTGATGTAGAATCTACACAACTAAATCAGAAGTTAATAAAGGCTAACTAAATTACCACAACAAACCCCTCAGAGGTGGATTTAATAAGGTGTGCAGAGGTTTTACATTATTTATCATGCACTCTGTGTTATTTATTATACAGATATAGCTAAATACATTGGTCTATTCGAAGTTATAAAACACAAAGTTGAAAAGTTAAACAAAATTAAAGTTATTTGTTAAGGTCTGTTGGTAATTTTGAAGTTAGTTAGAGGCAGCATAAGCAAAGTCTAATTAACAGTGGGTATTTGTACACCAGAACATGCAAGAACTTTAATGTGTCTGTTTGTGGCCTGAGCTGGAGGACCAGCGCTTGTTTGTTATTTGACTGTGTGACACGTTTATTTATATATCCACTATGTGTTCCTGTTGTTTATGTCCTCTAGTTGTTGTCATTTTTGTTCATTAGTTTGCGTATTAGTTTCTTAGCTCATTCCTGTGTTCCTTATACATTAAGAATTTCTTTAGTTAGTTTTTCCTAGAATTTTATGTATATCCATTCAGCTTCTCTGTGGTAATTAGTCTCCCCCTGAACTGTTCTTTTACTCAGCTGTTCCACATCATTACCCGAAAGCTCACACCTGTTTGTCATGCCTTTCTCCTCACTTCCCTCTGTATGTAAGCTCTCTGGTTGTCATTCTTCCGTTATACTTCCTCATACTCTGGTCCTCCATTGTCCACCTTTGCTGGATGTCCAGTTCTCCTTGTACCACTACATCTATGTTTGTTGCCACTCATATCTGCCCTTGGGTCCTTCCCTCAATCGACAATTATGACACTGTGTACATCTGTGCAAGGGGTTAGGGTTAGTCTTAGACTTACAAATTTGGAAAGAGTGTAATCACATTTTATTGATTATTATTTTGTTTTTAACGTACAACAGAAAATCTAATGGTTCTGCATTTAGACACTAAACTTATGTCATGATTGCAGGACTGTGAAGGAATGAACACACTTCTGAACTTTGTGGAGGATGTTTACAGAATAGTTGAAGTTGCTATTTCTGGCAACGGTGGATCCATCAATAAATTAATGCTATATTTAATGTATTAACTTTACAGGTGTAGGGAGAAATACTGCTTCAGGTAAACAACACAGCATCATTGGTTTACTACACATCTGAAGCTGCAGCATACATAACGTGATAACCAGCAAAACCAAGCTCCTATTTGGTCAAAGAATCCCGCTGTATAAGGAATGCAACTCTGAGACATCATTAGGACCATTCATTTGTGGCAGTGGGGCAGAACTGACACAAATGTGACTGCTGCAGCAATGGTCATATAATAACATTAGTTAAGGATGCTTAGCTATGCAGACACTCTCTCTGTGCTGATGAGAATTGACTCACCTCAGCATTCTAAACACTTGCAGTGTCTGTAATTTAGTAGTCTGGACTATATAGTCATTGGACTATTCTGAAGTGGCCTTCTATGAGCCCTGACCTAAATATGTATAACTAAAAATATGGAGCATCTTTGGAAAGAGCTGAAACATGCCGTCTGGAAAAGGCCGATACCCCATAGGGGCAACCAGCCCTCGGACCCAGAAGGTGGTTCCCTTCCCTTCGGGGGTGGAGACAGGCAGAACACCCCAGAACCTGAACCTGGGCTGGTGCTTGAACCTGAGCCACCACGGCCTGGACCCCAACCCCCCGCCCCGGCCCCGGTTCCCAACAACCCTCATCCTCATCCGGAGAGAGGGCCATGTACAAAAGACAGCTCGACATGGGCCAAACTAGCCCACCAACCAGAGCCGCCACAGGATGAAACAGTTTCAACCCCCCCAAGGAATTCCTAACCTAAATCCATGAGCCCCCCCAGACACTGCAGCAAGCAGAGCAGCACACCACCAAGCCCGCTCAACCATCTGGCCAGTGCCAGCAGCCCCAGCCCGTCAGTTCATGAGAGGGAAACATGCACCAGCCGGGTAACTGGGCCGGGCATGCCAACCATGCCAGCCCAAGTACAACCTCCCAGCCACTGCAGTGCAGGCACAAGACAGCTCCACTGCCCCACCCACCCAACCGCCAACTGCAGCCCAGCACCCGGCCAAGGACCATAGCCACAAAAGGAAGCATTGAAGGAAGGCCACCACTGCATGCCAAGGACCGGGCACCCCGCCAACCTCACACCCAAACCCCGGAGGTGCCCCAGCATGCTGGCCACACACACTCCTGCACGGTACACCCCGCCACACCAAGCAGGCTGGCTGGCCAGCCCCTCCACTAAAGCAAAGCCACATTGCAATCAACATTGCACACTGCCCGGCCAAGACCCCCTCGCTGGAGCCCAGCGGCCCCCCAACCGACGGACTGGGCACCGAAGCCAGGGACCGAGATCCAAGGAAATCCAAGCGATTCCAAAAGAGCCGAAACGCCAGCCCAGCACCAGACAACCCCCAAGACCCCAACCCCAACCCCAGCCCAGATCCTGACCAGAAGGCCCGCTCTTTCTCCAGGCCTCCGACCCCAAACGGCAAACAGTGAAGGCGGTGAGTAAAAAGACCCCAAGCCTACCTCCGCCCACTCAAATGTTATGTTGATGCGTGTTGTTGTAGTGTGCATTTAAAAAAAAAACAGGTGGGTAGTGAGAGTGTCTAAGTTGTACAATAAAATTGGGGCACAGGCTGCGATGGGACCGCAGGAATGGAAAATCCTTGCGGCACTCTAATGATGCACCCACACCCCAAGGCCTTACATGAGTGGTAGTGTGATAGGGTGGGCAGAGGGAGGTGTCCGGGGATGGAGAAGGAAGGACTGGTCAGCCAGTCCCCTGGCTGACCTCAATAGGCTCCCCCGTTTGCTGAGTTCCAACAAAGAAGGGAGTCATAGGCACATCCAATGGGCATAAGGCTAGGGACAGGCACTGGGCCTCGATAACAGACCAAAAACCGGGACCAACACCCCCAGCCCGCCAGACAACCCCCCCAGCCCCCAGAAACCGCCCAAACCTTGAAACCCTCAAGTCCCCCGCCCGAAGATGCCACTGACCCCCAACAAATAGGAGCTAACCGGAAGCGCGCGCAGCGACCAAGAGTGCTACCCCACTCCAAACAAAAGAGCGGACCAGCTGGCCCAGTGCAACCAGAATATGCCACACAGAGGAGGGCACATGACCAACATGCCCAACGACCCCCAAACCCACGGGGCAGAGCCAACAGAGCGCCCAGTCCCCGATGCCCAGTACCGGACTGCAGCCACAACCAGGCAAGCAGGGCAACAAAACACATCCCACACCAACACTGAGGCCGGCAATAAGCCACACCAGACACAAAATCGCAGGCCCACACAAATGCAAGCTCCGGGTCAGCATAGGCACAAGCACCCCCCCATAGACAAACGAACCGAAACCACCAGGGCCAGCCAGGCAGTCAAGCAGACCCCGTGATGCACCAAAAGACATGCAGAATCACCAACATCCAGGCCAGCCAAGCAAAAACGACAAAGCCAAGCTAAGCCGCAGTTCCAATGCCACAGCAACACCACACATCCTTCCGTACATCAGTAGGGGCACAGTGAAGACCACCAACCCCAAGCACACACCACCCACCAGGCCTGCGGGCACCCATACTTGGAGGCCAGAGATGTCCACCGCCCCATCACCACAGCACACCATACAGTGGAGAACAAGACCCAGCAAAGAGCATTCAAAGCAAAAGCCATGCACAAAGCCAAATGCAGCCCCACCAGCTGTACAAAAACAAAGCCCCCTCGCAAAAGTGCAGCCCCGTGAAAAGAAGACCCACAGCATCCAGGTCCATGAACATGCCCGACACCTATACCCCTGCCAGAAGTAGCCCCGCGAGAAAACCCACACCTAAGACCCACAAAAGGCAGAGAGCCTACAGAGCCAAAACCCAACCGAGAAGCCGAGACCAGTCCCACCAGAGATCAACAACGGCCAGCCCGCCCTCCCAAACCATGCAGACCCCTCCGACCCCCCTCCCCCAGACAGAACTGGGACTGGCTTCAGGAACCGGAGCCCAGACAAGGAACCAGAATCTGAACCAGGTCCCAACGAACCCAGGAACCCAGGTCCAAACGATGCCTATCCCCACCCAAGTCCAACCACCCACCTCCAGCACAGAAGAAAACCTACACCCACTCCAACATACGAACAACTCATAAGTCCACATAAGACATTATACACCCAGGTTGACTCCACCTCACCCCCTCCCACAGACCCTCCGCCCCGCCAGCAGAATGCACTCCTTGAAGGAGAGAGCACCTGCAATGAGATGGTACCTACCCACCCGTTTAGGAGGCCCCTAAGCCCACCGATGCACCAAACGCCCCAGGAACCCAGAGAACCCAAGCCCACCCCAGAACCGCCCAGAAGCAGCATGGCCACCAGGCCAGTAACCTATAACGTCTGTTCTATGTCTTGCCAGGGTTCATCTATAGGACTGTGTTTAAACCATTTTGAGATGTATTGTAGCCTGTTGGGTAAGAAGTAATGATGAAAGTTAGGTAGATCTCGTACTCCTTTATCTTTGGTCTTTTGTAGTGTTTTTAAGCTAATACGCGGGGGTTTATCTTTCCAAAGAAATTTAGTGATGGAGGAGTCCAGAGATCTAAATCAGTCAGATGACGGTTTATTTGGGATCATTGATAATAAGTAATTGATTTTTGGTAAGACCATAATTTTTATTGAAGCAACCCTGCCCATGAGTGATATCTAGCGAGATCATCTTCCTCTTTTTTTTAAAGCGGGATGATGTTTAGTTTTGTTAAATCTGCCAATCTAGGAGAAAAATAAATACCCAGATATGTAATATTCTCTGACTGTAGTTGTGTATTAAGGGAATTGTGGGAAGAACAATTAATTAGAATAATCCGAAATTCTTGAGAAAGAATCCGATTACCTGAGAGACAGAGGTTTGCAAATGCTGGAGAAAAAGTAATAGATCATCTGCATAAAGACTGATTTTATGTTTAATATTCATGCATTTTATCCCTTTAATATCTTTAGTTTAGAAAAATAATTGTAGACATTAAAATCTATTTGCATATGCTAACATGCATTGCAAGATAAACAGTGATAGGGGTAAGAGCTTAAAACCCCAAAGTGACACAGGTTTTGCAGTTTTTAACCTATATTTACTGAAACAGCAGTATAGAGACACAGTAACTGAGAGTTATAAAAACTGATTGCACTGTGTTAAACCTATGAGATAAACCTATGACTTAAACCAATAAGAAAAAATAAATATGCACCAAAAACCATCCATTTTCTAAACCCGCTTCTACCGTACAGAATCACGGGGGAGCCGGTGCCTATCTCCAGCAGTCTACAGGGAAGAAGCAGGGTATACCCTGGACAGGTCGCCAGTCCATCGCAGGGCAACACAGAGGCACACAGGACAAACAGCTACTCATTTACACCTAAGGGCAATTTAGAGAGAACAATTAACCTAACCGTCAGGTTTTTGGACTGTAGGAGGAAGCCGGAGTACCTGGAGAGCACCCACACATGCACAGAGAGAACATGCAAACTCTATGCAGAAAGACCCCAGGCCGGGACTCAAATCCAGAACCTTCATGCTGCAAGGCAACATTGCTACCAACTGCACAGCTGTGCAGCCCCCTGATAAACCAGAGCGTATAAAAATGCTCCTGTGGTGGCTAATTAGACGTATGTTGGACCAGAAAAATGTCTTCAATTATTCTGTCTGCAAGTTCACATTTTGGTGAAAGATTTTTTGCATCTGAGAATAATTGTCAAAATTAATGTAAAAATCTGTGAGCAGACACATACAGGGGTTGGACAATGAAACTGAAACACCTGTCATTTTAGTGTGGGAGGTTTCATGGCTAAATTGGACCAGCCTGGTAGCCTGTCTTCATTGATTGCATATTGCACCAGTAAGAGCAGAGTGTGAAGGTTCAATTAGCAGGGTAAGAGCACAGTTTAGCTCAAAATATTGAAATGCACACAACATTATGGATGACATACCAGAGTTCAAAAGAGGACAAATTGTTGGTACACGTCTTACTGGGGCATCTGTGACCAAGACAGCAAGTCTTTGTGATGTATCAAGAGCCACGGTATCCAGGGTAATGTCATACCACCAAGAAGGACGAACCACATCCAACAGGATTAACTGTGGACGCAAGAGGAAGCTGTCTGAAAGGGATGTTCGGGTGCTAACCCGGATTGTATCCAAAAAAACATAAAACCACGGCTGCCCAAATCACAGCAGAATTAAATGTGCACCTCAACTCTCCTGTTTCCACCAGAACTGTCCGTTAGGAGCTCCACAGCGTCAATATACACGGCCGGGCTGCTATAGCCAAACCTTTGGTCACTCATGCCAATGCCAAACGTCGGTTTCAATGGTGCAAGGAGCGCAAATCTTGGGCTGTGGACAATGTGAAACATGTATTGTTCTCTGATGTGTCCACCTTTACTGTTTTCCCCACATCCGGGAGAGTTACGGTGTGGAGAAGCCCCAAAGAAGCGTACCACCCAGACTGTTGCATGCCCAGAGTGAAGCATGGGGGTGGATCAGTGATGGTTTGGGCTGCCATATCATGGCATTCCCTTGGCCCAATACTTGTGCTAGATGGGCGCGTCACTGCCAAGGACTACCGAACCATTCTTGAGGACCATGTGCATCCAATGGTTCAAACATTGTATCCTGAAGGTGGTGCCGTGTATCAGGATGACAATGCACCAATACACACAGCAAGACTGGTGAAAGATTGGTTTGATGAACATGAAAGTGAAGTTGAACATCTCCCATGGCCTGCACAGTCACCAGATCTGAATATTATTGAGCCACTTTGGGGTGTTCTGGAGGAGCGAGTCAGGAAACGTTTTCCTCCACCAGTATCACGTAGTGACCTGGCCACTATCCTGCAAGAAGAATGGCTTAAAATCCCTCTGACCACTGTGCAGGACTTGTATATGTCATTCCCAAGACGAATTGACGCTGTATTGGCCGCAGAAGGAGGCCCTACACCATACCAATAAATTATTGTGGTCTAAAACCAGGTGTTTCAGTTTCATTGTCCAACCCCTGTACCAGAGTTCAAAAGAGGACAAATTGTTGGT
This sequence comes from Crenichthys baileyi, assembly GCA_036173005.1. Classification (NCBI taxonomy): domain Eukaryota; kingdom Metazoa; phylum Chordata; class Actinopteri; order Cyprinodontiformes; family Goodeidae; genus Crenichthys; species Crenichthys baileyi. Next base: position 725,373 of record JAHHUM010000875.1, read on the forward strand.
GCACGTCTTCCTGGCGTATCTGCTACCAAGATAGCAAATCTTTGTGATGTATCAAGAGCCACGGTATCCAGGGTAATGTCAGCATACCACCAAGAAGGACGAACCACATCCAACAGGATTAACTGTGGACGCAAGAGGAAGCTGTCTGAAAGGGATGTTCGGGTGCTAACCCGGATTGTATCCAAAAAACATAAAACCACGGCTGCCCAAATCACGGCAGAATTAAATGTGCACCTCAACTCTCCTGTTTCCACCAGAACTGTCCGTCGGGAGCTCCACAGGGTCAATATACACGGCTGGGCTGCTATAGCCAAACCTTTGGTCACTCATGCCAATGCCAAACGTCGGTTTCAATGGTGCAAGGAGCGCAAATCTTGGGCTGTGAACAATGTGAAACATGTATTGTTCTCTGATGAGTCCACCTTTACTGTTTTCCCTACAGAGTTACGGTGTGGAGAAGCCCCAAAGAAGCGTACCACCCAGACTGTTGCATGCCCAGAGTGAAGCATGGGGGTGGATCAGTGATGGTTTGGGCTGCCATATCATGGCATTCCCTTGGCCCAATACTTGTGCTAGATGGGCGCGTCACTGCCAAGGACTACCGAACCATTCTTGAGGACCATGTGCATCCAATGGTTCAAACATTGTATCCTGAAGGCGGTGTCGTGTATCAGGATGACAATGCACCAATACACACAGCAAGACTGGTGAAAGATTGGTTTGATGAACATGAAAGTGAAGTTGAACATCTCCCATGGCCTGCATAGTCACCAGATCTAAATATTATTGAGCCACTTTGGGTGTTTTGGAGGAGCGAGTCAGGAAACGTTTTCTCCCACCAGTATCACGTAGTGACCTGGCCACTATCCTGCAAGAAGAATGGCTTAAAATCCCTCTGACCACTGTGCAGGACTTGTATATGTCATTCCCAAGACAAATTGACGCTCTATTGGCCGCAAAAGGAGGCCCTACACCATATTAATAAATTATTGTGGTCTAAAACCAGGTGTTTCAGTTTCATTGTCCAACCCCTGTAGTTGGACAGACTAATACATCAAATGTTGTTGGGATATCAGGATGAAAGATTTTACACCACCTTGTTTGAAGAGGATGCAGTAACTATGATTCAGTTCCTTTGCACATTGGACAGGGTATGTTAAGAGTGAAAAACTGAGAGGCAACAAAGATATTATTAAACAGATATTATTACACTATTACACTTCCTCTCTGCTGTGAAGTTTCTGAGAGAACCTTCATGTACAAATTTGCTTCTACTGTTACAACCTCAGTATACCTCCAGTCTATATCCCAAGCCCAAATGGAGCTCCTTTAATAGTACCACTAATGCCTTCCACATGAATGTGATTCTCTGTCTGGTACTGTTAATTACATTTAACTGTCAAATCACATCACAGCTTGTGTGGCTTTCTTTTTGTACATTAAGGACAGCAAGGTGATGCTGGGATTTTTTCCCATTAGTTAAAGGTCTGCCTGTGCCTGTTTTACAGAGATAGTGGTGGCATCTTGTTGCTATCTGAACACAAGCAACGAACACACACACACACACACTCTTATCTTACTATATGTTGTGAGGAGTTTGCATTCACTGTCATTGACTTACATTGATTTCCATTAATTTTTAACCCTTTCTCTTGCCTAACCCTGACTCTACCCCTATACCTAACCATTACCAGTACATACCTAGTCCTAACCTAAACTCAATTCACACCTTAGTCCTAAACCTAACCCCTAGCAAAATACCAAGTGAGGACCATGAAAATGTCCTCACTTTGCTGGTGAAGTGTGAAAAATGGTCCTCACTCAGTCGCAAAAACAGGAACAGGAACACATACACACACACACAAATGATGGCAGGTAGTTGGAAGCAGCATTTACACACAAGGAGAGTGCTGTGGACACACACGGAAACTGGGTGAGGCACAAACAGAAGCAAAGGAAAAATTAAATGGTAAGAAGAAGGCAGTGTGTTGTGTGTGTATATGTGTGTATCATATTGGATAAGAGAGGGTATGTTGTGAGACTTCTAGTGTGACCTTTGCAAAGTCAGAAGAAGGTCTAGAGGAAAGGCTTTAGAATAGAGAAAGCCAAGAAGTGATTTAAAGGGAGCAGAATCAGCACAAATGAGAAAATTCAGTAGGGAAAATAAAAAGTGTGACCTATAGATGGGTAATTCTAGAAAACAAAAAATTATTGGGAAAGAAAACTATTTATTGCTAATGTCATCTAATACATTGCTCATAACATGACTGACAGAACTCAGTTATGAGCAAATGACTTATATAAACTAAGAATGCACTGTAAATAGAGACAGGCATTTAGTTTGTTTATTTTTCAAAAAGCCAATATAGTTTTTGGCAGAGGTGGAAAGAAAGGAAAAAAAGAAAAATTAGAACAAAAGGGAAAAAAAGAAGAAGAAAAAATACAGAAAAAATAATTAAAGGAAAAACAATAAAAAAAAGAAAAAAAAGAGGTGGCACAGCATGGGCTGTTGTACTGGGGTAGTAAAGTGTATCTGGTATCCTTTGCCCTCTTCATTTCCTTTTCATTATAGTCCTCACGCCCCTCTATATTCCACAGGAACTTTCTCTAATTATTCATATTAAATATCCGAATAAAGTGGCTGAGAATCTGAAGTTTTCATTAACAATAAAGATGTATGTTCTCTGAGGCTCCCTCTGTAAATGGTGCAGATGGGTTTGTCCACACCTACACCAGTCGATTCAACTGACTGTACAGAGTGGTCAAGAGAAGCCAAAGGAAGGAAAGACTGACACCTTTCCTCAAGAAATAAAAATCAGGCTACCAAAAACAAAAAAGGGAGAAAAAAATCAGCATTTATTTGAGCAGAAAGGTATGCAAGACAACACACACTGTTTCAGCTTATTGTCACAATCTGTTAGACTTTGTAATTTTTAATCACTGCTTGTAGTTATTTTTGTTTTTTCCCCAGTACCTTCCTTCAGAGCTTTAGTTTTTTGCTTTACCACAGCTGTTCCTCATGCGTACATTTAGTAACCCTTAAAGCATTCAGTAAACAAAGTGTAAATAGTGCTTAATTTAACCGTTCCACTGTTAGATGTGCCCTCTTCATCAGCCTGTTGTCATCATCATTCCCAACTTGCTGCCTAGTTACTCAGATGTCTGTTATTGTTGCTGTCACCAGTCTGTTCATGATTTCATGCGTCTCCTGTCCTTGTTGCTCTGTTTGGGTCCTCAGCAACACCGATAAATGACACTGTGCAGTAAAGCCCTTTATTTGGACAAAATAAATTGCTAAATAAATTCATAAAGCATCAAACTTATTCTCACCAGTGATTTACTGAAATGTTGCAGAGATTCTGGTAAAGAAACATTGAAACTTTCCTCACAAATGATTAACCCTGCTGTGTTTAGCATCATTTATTTCCTTGTGACCTCAGTAAGGTAAAGATATATCACCATTGCACTACAAACTAAACAACTGAGTGGCGCAGACGTCAAACACTAATGTTAATAACGTCATGATCATTTTACAGAGGGTTAATATTGGTTGACTGGAACAGAGTAGCTGAATATTTTAACTTTAAGGCAATTCTGAATGATGAATTATAATATGATCATCTTTGCATTTCAATTAGACTGATTCGTAAACCTATTTTCTGAGGCATTGAATTATGGTTTTTTTTTGTCTGTAAGCCATGATCATCAAAATTACAAGAAATCAAGAAGATATTTCACTCTGTAATTAAGCTATATAAAATATGAGTTTCGCTTTCTTAAATCTGTGACAAAAAATCGTATACTTTTTCATGTTATTTACATTTTTGAAACTGTACTTATATATTGTGTTCAAGATGGGAAGAAAATCAACACATCACATTAAACATTCCTATTTAGTTAATCTTAGGTTCCTAGGGCTGGTCAGTGACAATTCACAGAAGACCTCAGCAGAAAAACCTACTGAAGAACAAAACAAAAGACAACTAAACTGCTTATGGCCATTATAGTTGCCTGTATTGTGCAAAGAGCCATCTCCAGTATTATATGTTGCTTCCACAGACATTTAGATTAGGATTGTGTTCTTTTTTTCAGATAAAAATTTGATGTTACAACAGCATTTCAAACCGTGACCAGTATTGTAGTGACTGTGCTTTGGTCACATTTTGCCATTTGACCAAAACTAATTTGCAAAAGTGAAATTAATAGAAAATATAGTCAAGGACATCCTGAAAAGACCTTGTTGAAATTGAATGATAAAAAGATATTCATTTTGGAGTTATTCGCAAATCGTACACTAAAATAAATATTTCAGTGTAGGATTTCCTATCTCCATTGTTATGCTGCTAAAGTTTTAGGCTGTTGGAGGATATAATTTAATTCAATTCAATTCAGTTTATTTATATAGCGCCAGTTCACAACACATGTCATCTCAAGGCACTTCACAAAAGTCAGGTACATACATTCCAATTAATCTTAATCATTGAACAGTGCAGTCAGATTCTGTTATTTATTCAAATTGGATAAAAAGTTTTTCTGTTTAAGGAAACCCAACAGATTGCATCGAGTCAGTGACTTGCAGCATTCACTCCTCCCGGATAAACATGTAGAGACAGTGGACAGTCACTGGCGTTGACTTTGCAGCAATCCCTCATACTGAGCATGCATGCAGCGACAGTGGAGAGGAAAAACTCCCTTTTAACAGGAAGAAACCTCCAGCAGAACCAGGCTCAGTGTGAGCGGCCATCTGCCACGACCGACTGGGGGTTAGAGAGAACAGAGCAGAGACACAAAGAGAACAAAGAAGCACTGATCCAGGAGTACTTTCTATGGGAAGGATAAGGGAAATGTTAATGGATGTAGCTCCTTTAGTCGTTTCACCTAGAAAGAAGGAACAGATAAACTCTGAGCCAGTTTTCAAGTTTAAAGTCTGAAGAGAGCACATAGAGTTAGTTACAGTAAAAGCTCAGTCAGTAGCTATGTCTAGGAGAGAGACAGGGTTAAACACTGAAAGACAGGGCCATAGTGACCACTTTTTCTCAATCTACTACATTTTCCTACTAGTTTCCAATTTGGCATTATTTGCTGATATTTCAGCTTTTAACTTGATGTTCTCTCTCTGTTTTTTCTCTTCTTAGAAGTTACACCTGGCCTGGTGTTCTTTGTAGCTGTGACAAGTTTTTCACCTTCTATAGTTGATACAGTTGGCCATGTGTCTCTCTCCTACACATTGAGCTTTTACTGTAACCAACTGTATGTGCTTTTTTTATTTTATTTATATATATAAATAGTAGAGCTGCTCAAGGCAGGGATGGGCTACAGGAAAATAGCCAAGCACCTTGGTGAGAAGGCAACAATTGTTGGAGCAATTATAAGGAGATGGAAGAAGTTCAAGATCACGGTCAATCTCCCTCAGTCTGGGGCTCCATGCATGATCTCACCTCGTGGGGCATCACTGATCATGAGGAAGGTGAGGGATCAACCCAGAACTACACGGCAGGACCTAGTCAATGACCTGAAGAGAGCTGGGACCACAGTCTCAAAGAAGACCATTAGTAACACACTACGCCGCCATGGATTAAAACCCTGCAGCACACGCAAGGTCCCCGTGCTCAAGCCAGCACACATCCAGGCCGGTCTGAAGTTTGCCAATGACCATCTGGATGATCCAGATGACCATCTGGATCATCCAGAGGAGGAATGGGAGAAGGTCATGTGGTCTAATGAGACAAAAATAAAGCTTTCTGGTCTAAACTCCACTCGCCGTGTTTGGACGAAGAAGAAGGATGAGTACAACCCCAAGAACACCATCCCTAAAATGAAGCATGGAGGCGAAAACATAATTTTTTGGGGATTTTTTGCAAAGGGGACAGAACGATTGCACCGTATTAAGAGGAGGATGGATTGGGCCATGTATCGGGAGATATTAGCCAACAACCTCTTATCCTCAGTAAGGGCATTGAAGATGGGTCGTGGCAGGGTCTTCCAGCATGACATGACCCAAAACACACAGCCAGAGCAACTAAGAAGTGGCTCCGGATCTGGAGAAGATCTGTATGGAGGAACGGTCCAAAATCCCTGCTGCAGTGTGTGCAAACATCATCAAGAACTACAGGAAACGTCTAATCTCTGTAATGTTTGTTTCTGTAACGTTTCTGTACCAAATATTAGGTTTTGTTTTTCTGATGTATCAAATACTTATGCAATAAAATGCAATATTTCATTCATTTAAAAAATGAATGAAATATTGCATTTTAAAACTTAAAAAGCACACAGTGATTTTCTGGATTTTTGTTTTAGATTCCCTCACTCACAGTTGAAGAGTACCTATGATAAAAATCAAAGACTTCTGCATGCTTTGCCAGTGGGAATACCTGCAAAATAGGCAGTGTATCAAATACTTGTTCTCCCCACTGTATGTGCATATACTCTTATTCATAAAAGTGTTTCATTACTCCAGGGGCCAGTAACAGTTACATTAGCATCAGTCTGTGCATACATACTCCAGCCTTGTAAGCAGCTTGAACACAGAATGATACTAAGGCAAGACAGGTGAAAACAAACAGATTTAGAAGGACCTACACTACTTAAATGCAGCGTGACGTTCTTTCCTAACACAAGGAGCCAGTTGTAAGAGGAGCTCTGTCAGCAATGTTAAGGTATTTCCAAGTGAATGAAGATGACGATAGTAAAGCAAACTGCAAATTATGCTCAGTAAAGTTGTAAAGAGGAGGATTGAAGTCCAGCCCTATTAGCACATGCAATTCGATAAAACCTCTAAAAAAACATGATGCTGAGTTGAAAGAGTTTGGAGCAGGAGCAGGAAACCACAACAGCCAATGTTGCTGTCAGTGGATCGCAGTGATCACGTGTGTAGGGAAAATAACAGAGGGCATTCGCAGGACTTTGCCCTTGATGACCAGCTGTTGCCTGTTGTTGATAAAACTGGGTTTAGGCGTCTTCTGAGTGCATTGAAGCCAAGGTCTAAGATCCACCTTTGCTGCATTAGATTCTGCTGTTGCTATATCGACTAACAAATCTATGATAACTGCAACGTCATTTGCTTAGGAAAATTATTTTTAATTTGAAATTAAGCTAAAACAGAAGCCTGACCTCTCTATGTTAAGAGAAGTTTATTATTTTTGTATATCCCTGCCTGTCTGTCTATCTTTCTGTCTCAATTATCTACTCTACATAAACACTTTATTTGAGTAGGTGGACATCCAACACACCAAACTTTTGATTCCTTTTATTTTTGATTTGATTGTTGCAAAGCAATTAACAGCACAATCACCACTGCAGGTACAATCAATGCTTAAACAATTTAACAAAATTAAAAAAAAAAACTGACGCTTAACAATAGTGCCTCCCTTCATCAATTTATCCAGTGAAAAAACAAGCTGTTAAAATCCAGGGAGTCCAACACATGAAAATGTACACCACAAAAAGGAAACAAATATTCCATCATTCCATAAGTAAGGCAGGAGTCACATGAACGTGTTTCAGTTGTAAAGTCTTGCCTCTGTTTCTCTCTGAATGCCAGTGATGGCTTGTGTTCATATTTTTCTATGTTTTTTCCATGAATTTTAAAGTGTAGAAAAACAATAATTGCAAAAGATATGCAGTTAAATATTCATTTACACAGACCTACAGGAGACAACGCATGATTGAATGGATAATTCAGCCCCTTCCATTGGACTAACATCCCCTAACCAGTATGTCGGTGTGGTTTCCTGACATGTACAGTTAAATTACTGTATGCAGAGCCACAACACATGTAAGACATCATGGACTGTATGACTGCATAACTAAAACAGATGAATCAGTAACTCTGTTGGATCTTGAATAATACAGAATGTCCAAATGTGTAAGATGATTAAATAAATAAGTCAGTAACACAAGAGAGTTAGGAGGTCTTTTCCTTCTCACTTTTGCTGGTGAAAAGCTGAAAACCTTTCAACTTGTCAAGCTGCCAGACAATCATCAGGGTTAGGGGTTAGGGTAATTTAGGCAATTCAGCTGAAGATTTCAGGACAGATGACATAGTTCACTGTTGAGGGTACCCCATCACATTCTTTATGTACTGACTCAAACATTTCAGCATTATTAATTAATAACATAAAGTAAAGCTTTCTCTTTAACCAATTACAATGGAAAGCAGGAAATTATTAATTACATTTCAAGGGTGAGCTGATTCCTGCTGTTTCTTTAAGTGTTGGGTGGTGTCATTGCTTCACTTGCTTTCAAGATGTCTTGATTTTGTCACCAAATGTGAAGCATTTCCAGCCATTCTTTGCTTTCAATACCAGAGGCTACATTTTTTTGCATCAGTCCAAGAGTATCTAGTTGAACTCCATGCACTCAATTTTCAAAGAAAAACCTTTATTTCTTTCCAGTCATTCTGGATGAGTTTTTATTAAGATTCAGTTTAGTTTTTGTCCGGAAAAAAAGGGTTGCTAAGAAACAAAATGCTAAAAACATTTTGCCAAAACAATTAAACCCCAGATTAAAGTCACTTCAATAAATAACTCGTCTTAACAGGAAGTTCAGTCAGAGCTTCTATGTTTTTTCTTGTCTGAGTGCATGAGAGTTTGTGTTTAAAGAAATAACTGACCAAACAAATAGCAAAAAATACAATTAAATGAGCCCTGCCTCCCGCCCATAGACTGCTGGAGATAGGGACCAGCTTCCCCGCGGCCATGGACAAAGCAGTAGAAAATGACTGACTGATTGACAATTAAAAGAAACAGTGTTTTTCTTGCAGTTTTTGTGTGTCTGTTTATTTCTTGATGTGTGTTTGCACCAGGATCACCTTTATATTTAGTGAAAATTATCAGTGCACTGGACCCACATTAAGTTTCACATTTTGCACATCTTGTGGAACCTGGATCGGTCTCTTCCTCTGATTCACAGAGCAGATAGCAATAATGATAGGAAGATACAAATATGTTGTTTTTATGAGCTCGTTCAGGTTTTGTATTTTAAAACGGTTGCAGTGTTATTGGTGATCACACAGTTCACTGTTGAACTATGTGATCAGCACCTTTACCTTTAGCATGCCTGCTCTATTTTTGTAACCAATACAACAGACTCATCTTGTTCTTTTAGCATTTCATTCCCACCAACTCTTTTCATTAATATATTTAAGGACAAATCAAGGCTTCCCAACTAACAGCATTAGTGTGCAGATGATGTGTCGTCTTTCCATTTGCTCCTTCTAGTGCAGGTGATACAAGAATTTCAGGCTGTATTTCAGTTCCTACAAAGAGCTTTCAAGAGTGTAAAACTGGCTTTAAGTGTCCAGAAAACAAAATTTATAATTTTATCAAAAACTCACTTTCAAAATCTGATGATCCTATGATTAAAAGTATGTCCTCCTATAAGTACATGGGAATGTGGAAAAATAAAAAGCTTTCATTTAATGTACATTTCTTCAATTTAGTTAAGAAACTCCGACAAAAAAATCATGTTTACATTCCTTATAAAGATTTAAGGTTGAAGCCTCCTATCTGTTTCTGACTGATTATGGTGATATTCTGTACATGTATACTTCACCGGCCACTTTATTAGGTACACCTTGCTAGTTCCGGGTTGGACCCCCTTTTGCCTTCAGAACTGCCTTAATCCTTCATGGCATAGATTCAACAAGATACTGGAAACATTCCTCAGAGAGTTTTGTCCATATTGACATGATAGCGTCACACAGATGCTGCAGATTTGTCGGCTGCACATCCATGATGCGAATCTCCCGTTCCACCATATCCCAAAGGTGCTCTATTGGATTGAGATCTAGAGACTGTGGAGGCCGTTTGAGTACAGTGAACTCATCATCATGTTCAAGAAACCAGTCTGAGATGATTTGTGCTTTATGACATGGCGCGTTATCCTGCTGGAAGTAACCATCAGAAGATGGGTACACTGTGGTCATAAAGAGATGGACATGGTCAGCAACAATACTCAGGTAGGCTGTGGCGTTGACACGATGCTCAATTGGCTCAAGGTTCGATGTGTTGTCCGTTCAGAGATGCTCTTCTGCATGCCTTGGTTGTAACAAGTGGTTATTCGAGTTACTGTTGCCTTTCTATCACCTCAAACCAGTCTGGCCATTCTCCTCTGACCTCTGGCATCAACAAGACATTTGCGCCCACAGAACTGCAGCTCACTGGATATTTTCTCTTTTTCGGACCATTCTCTGTATACCCTAGAAATGGTAGTGCATGAAAATCCCAGTAGATCAGCAGTTTCTGAAATACTCAGACCAGCCCGTCTGGCACCAACAACCATAGGTGCTCGGTTTGAACTGCAGCAGATCGTCTTGACCATGTCTACATGCCTAAATGCATTTAGTTGCTTCCATGTGATTGGCTGATTAGAAATTTGTGTAAACGAGCAGTTGGACAGGTGTACCTAATAAAGTGGCCTGTGAGTGTATATTGCCTCTACCACTTTAGCCCTCTGAGGATTGAGGATAGTTTTGTTATTTTTACATAGTTTTATTAATTTGTATTTGGCTCTAAGCTTTATGTAAGCAACAGTTATTTTTTGGCTTAGAGCAAGGAGAAAAACAACAATACGTAACATATCCTGAAAAAGGGGATATGCACTTTATTTTCCATCCATTTTCAATATCCACTTCTTCCATACAGGGTCACGGGTACCTGTGGTCTATGGGCGAGAGGTGGGGTGGGGTACACCCTGGACAGTGCACCAGTCCATTGCAAGGCAACACAGACATATACAGGACAAAAACCATGCGCACACACATTCCCACCTAAGGGCAATTGGGAGAGACCAACTAACCTAACAGTCATGTTTTTGGACTGTGGGAGGAAGCCGGAGTAGTCAGGGAGAACTCACGCATGCACAGGGAGAACATATATAAATGTATGTATATATATATATATATACTGTATATATATATATATATATATATATATATATATATATATATAAAACAGTATTGTGCAAATGTTTTAGGCAGGTGTGAAAAATGCTGTAAACAAATAATGCTTTGTATCCTTCTTCCCATCAGCTCTAACCACATTCCTTGAAGTATAGCCTACCCACAGTATGATGCTACCACCACAATGTTCAAAGCTTTCTTTTGGTTTCTATCCTAACTTTGCTGAACCCGTCTGGAGCATCGCTTGGTCTTTTTGACGCTGTTTGTTCTCTAACTACCTAAAAACCAAAAACATCAAAAACATGTTTACGATAATTATCAGGTATTTTTGGGTTTTCTTGCTTCTTGCTTTCTAGCTTTCTTTAAAGTAACCTCCGATGGGTTTAACAATAGCATGGTATATATATGACAAACGGTGATGTTTTTTTTTTACTTTTGACATTGTGACTCTTGCTAATCTTCTCACACCTAAAACTAAGCCCTTGTTTTCTTTTTCAACATATGTTTAGTAATTATCTGCATACCTAAAGGTACATTTAGGAAAAGGGTGGATGTCAATGAAAGGAAAGCCTGATCATTTATTCAGTACATCGAAAAAAAAAAACATTAGAAAAGTTTTAAAAAAGACATTGTGAACAGAGACTTGGAAGTTGCCTGTATTGGCCTTACTTCAAAACTTGGCCTGTATGAATACTTTCACGAGGTACTGTGTTTTTCTTGGCCTCTTCTTCAGGTGGCAAAGGATGTGTCAGTGCGCTTGTACAATGAGCTGGAGAATGTTGAGGAGAAGAGGACAAAGACAGAGGAGCAGAACGAGTAGCTGAGGCAGCAGCTGATAGAAGTGGAGGTCACCAAACAGGGTCTGCAAAATGAGCTGGAGAAAGCCAAAGAAGTGAGAAATTGGAGGTGATGGGTTTGTATTTGTATTTCAATGTGTTGGTCAGTAACGTAGAGCAAATACAAGCTGGGCTAATATGCATTCAGATAACATGGAGTGTGAATGATGAAAGACAGCAGTGTGAACAACAGAGAAAAAGAACAGAAAGGGTGCAATTCCAAGCATGAAACACAAAAGTGACAAGGCAGCATGCAATAAAGATGATTAAAAAGAAATGTTTAAAACTATAGTAGACACTAATTCACTGATTGTGGAACTGAATCCAATTTATTTACAGTACTGTGCAAACGTTTTAGGAGGGTATATATATATATATACAGAGATTAACTTCAAGGGAGATCAAATCAGTTATTTTTAATAGAATAATGTGAGAAATACTACAGCAACCAAAAACATCCAAAAGCAAGCATTCACAGTGCAGCATCCACAGACGCAAACACCCACACTGCACATTGACTTGAGTCCACTCTGGGAAAAATGTTTCAGATAAGAGGAGAAGAAATTCTATTGCTCTATAAGCTGTAAAGCTTTGTTGTGAATTTTAAATGCCAGTGGTCAATGAGGTCATGTTGAGGGGTTCTGTGTTTCAGGGCACAGCTCTGGCTCTTTGCAGTCCGATCATGTTCTGTCTGATGAAGGAAATGAAATGGCTCTACTTTCACTTCCTCTCCTGGTTGTGTCATATTGTGCTGAATGTCTCTGCTTCCCAGACCTGCTGCCTGTTCGAGTACCCTGCCAGTGAATGGTGTGTAAGACTAAAAGCCTCTTCACATGAGAAATTAATACTCTCACTAATTGGTCATTGGTTTAGGAACAAGGCTCAACAACTCATACACTAAATGTCTCCTTTTGACTGTTTTTTGGCCACCTTTTCACGTTTATTACAGATGCTGCCATCTTATGGGAAAAAGCAAGATTATCTTGTTGTGGCAGGCAAGGTGCAGAAAGGCAGATGGAAAATGGTTTGAAACAGAGCAGAGCTATCAAAGAAAGAGGCCAGTGTCAACCAGGCAAGCTCATAAAACCATACAATTACACAAAAAGAAGCAGGATTAAGTTGCCAGTTTGACTTTCAAAGTAATAAAAGCCCCAACAGGTTTGAACCTTAAGGTTAATGTCACGATGTGGGTTTTTGTGTGTCTGTCTGAGTCTGCCTTCCCTGAGGAGAGCCACTGATGGGCGTGTCGCGTGGCTTAATGCCACACACCTGAGAATAATCATGGCTGGAGCGTTTATAAGGAGATGCAGAACATTCTTCTCCGGATGGTCCCACATAGTGGTAACTCAAGCCTCTGAGAAACTCTGTTTGTCGAGAACATTTTAGACTCTCTGACTTGTCTGCCTAGGCCTGTCTAAGCCTGCTCAATGCTGCAACCTCCAGGTCCAGTAAGCTGCTCGATTTCCGGAACCAGTCCAGCCTCCCTCTGAAGACAATAACCGAACCGGACAAACAATTCCTTGACTGTTCTCCCCCGTATCCGACCGCTTCTACCTGCCCGCCTGCTCTCCAATGGTTCCTCGGACAACTGACTCAGACACCCGGATCCAACCCTCCTCCGGCGCACGCCTCCAACATCGCCGCTATCCCTCCGAGCATCATTCCCAGCCCGGCACAGTAAGCTACCCATTCATTATTCATTAAACATCTGACAAGAGACACAGCAATTTTCCCTACTAACCTCACCTGTCCTTCACAGTACGCCAGACTCTTGCTCCTGTTATTGCCCCGTGACTTTGCTCCTGTCAGAAAATAAAGCTTATTAAAAAACATTACTGGTTTCTGCTCCTGGTTCTGCATGTGGGTCAGAAAATTACGACCTAATATGTCAGTTATAAACTGATCCTTATTGCTCTTTGATTGTGGGAAAGATCATTAGACATTTAGAATATGGAGTCAAATTCTTCATCAAGCAAACTTTTCAAAACGCATCTTCAAAGGAACATTTCACTGATGAATGTGTCAGTTTACTGTAGTCACATAACTGAGTCCAGTCATAATAATCTGCTTTGACAGATGAGCAGTTAAACTTGAATCAGTCAGCCAAATATCTACAGCTGAAACCAGATATTTATTATTCACGCAGAACTTTTCCTCACTGATTGACCTTAAATCAAGGTAAACTTTTCCTGATTTAGTTCAGTTAGAATGACCAGAATGTTTTCTATTTTTTAAAGCCTAGAATATTTCCACCAATCTTCTTAGTATTTGGCCTATGAATTGTACAACCTGAGTTAAAGATTTTGGGTATCCTTCCTCAAGTTTCTGACAATAGTTCCTGGAACTCTGTCCCATTCCTCCTGACAGAACTGGTGTCACTGGGTCAGGTTTGAAGGCCACCTTGATCATTCACACCTTTTCAGCTCTTCCTACAAATGTTTTCTGGGACTGAGATCAGGGCTTTATCATAGCCACTCCAAAACATTGAGTTTATTGTCTTTAAGCTACTTGTTCATTAGCCAGATAATTTAGTGGTATGCTTATGGTCACTGTACATTTGGAACTCATTCATTCTCAAGCTTTAACCTTCTGGCTGATCTGTTAATGTGTTGCTTTAATAACTGCACAAAGTGTTCTTTTCTCATAATGCCATCTGTTTTGTAAATTGCACCAGTCCCTCCTGCAGCATGGTGCTGCCACCCCCTGTACCTCACAGTTGGGATGGTGTGTAAAAGTTTACAAGCTTCCCCATGTTTCCTTCAAGTGTAATGATGGTCGTTATGGTCAAACATTTCAACTGTATTTTCATCAGGCCGCAAGACATGTTTCCAAAAGTTAAGATCTTTGTCCTGCAATGCATTTGAAAACTGTAATCTGTTTTTTTTTAATGTTGATTTTGCTACTGGCTTCTTCCTGTCTGAGTGGCCTTCAGCCCATGCTTTATACGAATCTTTTCACTGGGGATAAATACATTCTTCTGCAAGGATCTCCACAATTCAATTCAATTCAGTGTTATTTATATAGCGCCAATTCACAACGCGTGTTGTCTCAAGGTACTTCACAAAACTCAGGTACATACATTCCAATTAATCCTGAACATTGAACAGTGCAGTCAGATTCAGTTATTTATTCAAATTGGATAAAAAGTTTTTTTATCTAAGGAAACCCAACAGATTGCATCGAGTCAGAGATTTGTAGCATTCACTCCTCCCGGATTAGCATGTAGAGACAGTGGACAGTCACTGGCGTTGACTTTGCAGCAATCCCTCATACTGAGCATGCATGTAGCGACAGTGGAGAGGAAAAACTCCCTTTTAACAGGAAGAAACCTCCAGCAGAACCAGGCTCAGTGTGAGCGGCCATCTGCCACGACCGACTGGGGGTTTGAGAGAACAGAGCAGAGACACAAAGAGAACAAAGAAGCACTGATCCAGGAGTACTTTCTATGGGAAGGAAAAGGTAAATGTTAATGGATGTAGCTCCTTTAGTCGTTTCCCCTAGAAAGAAGGAACAGATAAACTCTGAGCCAGTTTTCAAGGTTAGAGTCTGAAAGAGAGCACATAGAGTTTGTCACAGTAGAAGCTCAGTCAATCGCCATGTGTAGGAGAGAGAAAGAGTTAAACACTAAAAGACAGGGCCATGTGGATCATCGGTAGAGGGTGAGCATTAAGTTGTTGCCAGCAGAAGCTCGGACGATGCCCCTCTCCAGAAAGGTGTCACAGGTAGACACAGAGTCAGGCCAGGTGTAGCTTCTAGGAAGAGAAAAGAGAGAGAACAAAGTTAAAAGCTGAAATAACAGCAAATAATGCAAAATTTGAGAGTAGTGTGAGAATGTAGCTAAGAGGGTGAAAGTGGTCATTATGTCCTCCAGCAGCCTAAGCCTATAGCAGCATAACTACACAGAAAGTTTCAGTTCAGATTATTTAGTTAAACGGCGCTTATTTTCAACAATGTCGTTTCAAGGCACCCCACAAAGGGTCCCACTGATGGTCATTGTTATACTAAAACCCACAAGGATTGGGATACCTCTCTCTGTCAGACTGATTATAACCATCGGAAAAGAGAGTGGGTCATACAGGTAGCAGAAATGGAGAGTGTGTTGGCACCTCAACCATAACTGAGCCGGTTTAGGCTAAACCTGACTCCCCCTTACGCCATCCAACAGGGAGGGAGGAAGGCTCCCTCCCTGATAAACTAAGCCACTCTATCTATAAGCTTTATCAAAAAGGAAAGTTTTAAGCCTAGCCTTAAAAGTAGACAGGGTGTCTTCCTCACGGACTAAAACTGGGAGCTGGTTCCACAGGAGAGGAGCTTGTTAACTAAAGGATCTGCCTCCCATTCTACTTCTAGAGACTCTAGGAACCATCAGTAAACCTGCAGTCTGAGAACGAAGTGCTCTGTTAGGAACATATGGAACAATCAGATCTCTGATGTATGATGGAGCTAAATCATTAAGGGCTTTATATGTGAGGAGGAGAATTTTAAATTCTATTCTGGATTTAACAGGGAGCCAATGAAGGGAAGCTAAAATAGGATAAATATGATCTATCTTTTTAATTTTCATCAGAACTCTTTCTGCAGCATTTTGAATCAGCTGAAGGCTTTTAACTGCATTTTGTGGACATCCTGATTACAATACAATAGTCTGATTACAATTACAATAGTCCAGCCTTGAAGTAACAAATGCATGGACTTGTTTTTCAGCGTCACTCCTGGACAGGATATTTCTAATTTTGGCAATGTTCCAGAGGTGAAAGAAGGAAATCCTAGAAACCTGTTTAATATGGGGTTTAAATGACATGTCCTGGTCAAAAATAACACCAAGGTTTTTTACTTTATTACCGGAGGTCAGTTTAATGCCATCCAGGTTAAGTGATTGACTAAGCAGCTTCTTTTTTAAAGACTCCGGTCACAAGGTCTCTTGCTGTGGTTACTGGGTTGATTCACACATTTCACACCACACATTCATCTCTGTGACACAGTTCAGAAGTTTTCATGGCATTTTAATGGATGTAAACTGCATTTGAACAAAGCCATACAATTTTTCTAAAATAACTGGCTGATAGTTTTGGCATTTAGCAAAAGAAATCGTTTTGATTATCCTAACTGACATAAAACAGTGAGAACCTAATATTCGTATACATGCATGAAAATATGAGGTTTCAAATGTATAAAAATTTCAGTTATTGCAGTGAACGAGCAACAGTCGGTTGACTGTATTGAACATTGTGCAGGTCTGACTCATGTGACCACTACAGTGCTAGTATCAATGATGGCACAGGTCACCTTTTATGTCTGCAAACTGGCAGGAGTTTCTGTGGCTCCTGTGGGTTGGTCTGATGGCATCTCCAGAGATCTAACTCATCCTTTAATGGAATTAGAATCTGTGGAGTGGAATGGTTGATTTAGTCAACTGGGATTCTCAGTACTTTTCACACAAGCTAAACCAGTGGAAAAACTGCCCCCAATGAGAAACATTTCTCACTGCACAGTAATAGAATGGCACAGCACAGCATTGTGTAGTGTTTGAGTTTCATTCTAGCTTTGCAGAACAGGTGGAGGGACATCACCATTTTGCATACTAATAATTCATTTAATGACATCCAATGGGACTGGTGTAGTCAGAACCGCACCCAGATTGTACTAATGCACTCTGAAAAACAGACCACTTTTTAATATATATAATATATAATATGTATAATATTTCATTGCTGTATCAAAATGCTACTCTGAAATGGTTTTAAAAATCTAATTTTTAAATAGAGAACACAAACTCAGTAGGGAAAAATCTACATTAAGAAATTATTGCTTAGCTGTGTTCCCCATCACTCCTTCTCTCACAAAACACCTATGTTCTCTCATTGCCTCACCCTGCTAGTCGCAGCCAGGATCATCTCCTCCTTCTCCCAAGCAAAATCCACTGCCTGAACCAGTAAGCTCTCACAATATCTCTTTGGAAATATAACTCGCCCATCTCGTTCCAACTAGCATCTTCCCTGTCTCCCATAAATGCCTGAGGTATGAAATCATAGCTGTTAATACAGTTGTTTTACAACCTTTAAATTGTAAATTGTAAAATACAAAAGTAATGAAACCAAAAATCTAAGAGAGATTTTGTCAAGTTTCCAAACATCCTTGTGTTCGCAACTGGGCATGTGTGATACCATCAATAAACTTTTCTCCTGCATCATCCACTGAGTTTCTCCATGAGGGTAATAAAGACTACTCCTCAGCTATAAGGAATGATTTAGCTATAAGGAGCAATGTTCCTAATAGTTAACTCATATATAATTTGCTTAAAACATCTGCTCGTAAGTTTTTAGGGAAAGCATATCACGACCAGAGACAGAGAACCCAAATTCAGCCAAACACAAAGTGATAAGTGAAAAGGTTTATTCAGAAACTCAGGATCGGAGAGCAGAAGAACAGCAGTCAGCTTCCAGGAACCACTGAGAACAGAGAGACTAGTTTGTGGCTGAATGAAACTCAGGATCTGCAAGGAGTTAGATAAAGCCACTAACCTTCTCAGTCTGGTGATGAGGCACAGAATCCAGAGGAGGAAGAGATCCAGACAGTTAATGAGGAAGCGTCCAACAGACTGAAGTCGGATTGCCGACTGTTTCCAAATCCTCCGGGGAACCAGCTGACGCTGTGACAGGAAACACAGAGAGCTGTGATTGTCCTCTTGACAATAAATCCAGGCAGACTAGAGAGCCAGGCGAACTCAGGCTGAATAAACCAGTGGCTAGGCTGAGACGTAAATCCAGGGACAGAAACAGGGTCGAATTCCAGGGCTAGAGGCGTCAGACAAGGGGCAGGCAGAGACATAAACCAGAGGCAGAAAACAGAGTCGAAATCCAAATCCAATCCGTCAGACAAGGAGCAAGCAAGAGGGAATAATCCGTAAGGCAAGGCAAGGTCATGGAACGAGATCAGTCAGGAAGGAGAACGCTGGATACCTACTCACAAATGTTTTCGAAAATCTGGCACCGTCTGCCGGTCAGAGGGCTGTATATAACTGCAGCTCCACAGGTGTGTGGCATGACGGTGATTGCACAGCAGCGCAGCAGCAGACAGGTGAAGCAGATGAGTTAATTGCAAGAGTGAGAGCAGAGCAGGCAGACGGGCCAGAATCATAACAGTACCCCCTCCTCAAGGTCCGGCTCCGGACGGACCCCGAGGCTGATCAGGATGGAGGCGATGGAACTCCCGGATGAGGGATTTGTCCACTATAAATCGTGCAGGAATCCAGGACCTCTCCTCAGGACCATAGCCCTCCCAGTCCACCAGGTAACGTATGCCACGTCCCTGCCGTCTGGACCGGATGATGCGCTGGACAGTGTAGACTGGGTCATCAGCAAGAAGCCGGGCGGGTGGAGGGGGCCTGGAGGTGTGCCCGAGACGGGACACCACATAGGGCTTGATCTGGGACACGTGGAAGGTAGGGTGAACTCTCATGGCACAAGGCAGACATAAACGAACAGCCACAGGATTGATGATCTTGGATATGGAAAAGGGTCCCACAAAACGAGGTGCCAGCTTCGGGAGTCAACCAGAAGCGGGAGGTCCTTGGTGGATAGCCAAACCTTCTGTCCCACCTTGGTAGCTTGGAGCAGGGATTCTCCGACGATTTGCTGTGCGTGCCTGCACCTCCGACATTCTGATCATAGACCTTCTTGCCTTCCTCCAGATGCGCTGACGTCTTAGGGCCGCGCCTGAGCAGAAGGAACCTCAGCCTCTTTCTCCTGGACTGTGAACAAGGTGGCTGAAAACCAAACACAACTTGGAAAGGGATAAAACCCTGTGGCACTAGCCGGCGGTGTTGACAGCATATTCAACCCAGGGTAAATTTTGAGACCATTTGGTTGCGTCTGACTCACATAGTGCGCGAAGTTTGGTCTCCCCTCCTGGTTGGCCCTCAGTCTGTCCATCCGACTGGTGGTGAAATCCTGAGACAAACCAACAGTAATCCCCAGCAAGGAACAAAACCTTTCCAGAAAACGTGACACAAACTGGGGCCCTCTGTCTGAGACAATGTCTGTGGGTATGCCGTGAAGGCGAAAAACTCACGTGCCAGAATGTCCCCCAATTTCCTTGGGGTGAGGCAACTTCTTGAGAGGGGATAGGTGAAACCATCTTAGAAAATCTGTCGATGATAGTTAACAGAACTGTGAAAGCCATTAGAAACTGGCAAACCTGTGACGAAGTCCATGGCTATGTGTGACCAGGGACGAGGAGGAATGGGCAGGGGATGTAAGAGTCCAGCAGGAGGGCGATGAGAAGACTTGGCTTGGGTACATTGAGTACAGGCTGTGACGTAATCTGTAACATCTTTGACAAGAGATGGCCACCAAAACTGAGTTCGGACCATCTGCAACGTCCTGCTGATACCAGGATGACAGAACAGAAGTGAATTATGGCATGAATTCAGTCCCTTGGAACAAGGCGCTCAGGAACAAAACACCGGTCAGGTGGGCATTAAGTTGGAATAGGGGGGTCTTTGGAGGCATCTCTAACCTCTCCCTCCAACTCCAACATGGTGACAGAGAGTCTCACTGATTCCGGAAGAATAAACTCATCCTGCCCAGAGGTCTGTGACTCGGAGGGTTCCTGTATTCTGGACAGGGCGTCTGGTTTGCCATCTTTGACTCCAGGTCTGAAAGACAAAGAGAAGTTGAATCTTCCAAAAAAAAAGCCCACCTTGCCTGCCTGGGATTAAGGCGCTTCGCTGATCTCAGGTACTCCAGGTTCTTATGATCTGTCCATACAAAAACGGTTCCTTAGCCCCCTCTAGCCAATGCCTCCACTCCTCGAGAGCCAACTTGACTGCCAACAGTTCTCGGTCCCCCACATCATAATTGCGCTCTGCTTGGGACAAAGTCCTAGAAAAAAAAGGCACATGGGTGAATACGGTCATCAGAATTTTCTTTGGCTTAGGACAGCTCCAACCCCTGTGTTTGAGGCGTCAACCTCCACAATGAACTGTTTATCGGGGTTAGGGACCGTAGAACAGGAGCAGACGTAAATAATCCTTTGAGCTTGACAAAAGCTCTTTCTGCTGTCTCATTCCAAACAAACCTTGTTTTAATGATGTGAGAGCATTAAGAGGGGCTGCTACGAGGCTATAATTCCTGATGAACCGTCTGTAAAAATTAGCAAACCCCAGAAACCTTTGAAGCTGTTTGCGGGTCGGTAGGAGAAGGCCATTCCAAGACTGCCTTGACTTTGGAGGGGTCCACTATGACTTGGTCTGGAAGAAATGATGAATCCAAGGAATGAGGTGATAGTGGTATGAAACTCACACTTTTCAGCTTTGACAAACAGATGATTTTGAAGAAGACGGAGGAGAACAGCCCGGACATGATTTCTGTGGGTTTCCAGATCCTGGGAATAAATCAGAATGTCATCAAGGTATCAAAACAAACTTTCCCACCATGTCCCTCAGGACATCATTCACCAATGCCTGAAAAACTGCAGGGGCATTGGTTTAAACCAAAAGGCATTACACAGTACTCGTAGTGACCAGTGGGAGTGTAAATGCCGTCTTCCATTCATCCCCCCGTCTTGATACGAACAAGGTGGTAAGCGTTTTCAAATCCAACTTAGAGAAGATCTTGCGCCCTGAATCTGGTCGAAAGCAGTGTTCATAAGTGGTAGAGGGTATCGGTTCTTGACGGTGATGTCGTTTAAACCCCTGTAGTCGATACATGGTCTCAAGGAACCATCCTTCTTTCCCACAAAGAAGAAGCCTGCCCCTGCTGGAGAAGAAGAAGGTCTGATAACACCAGCTTTTAGTGACTCATCAACATACTTCCTCATGGCTTGGTTCTCTGGTCCTGACAATGAATACAATCGACCCCTAGGGGGAGAAGTGCCTGGTAGGAGCTCAATGCCACAGTCATAGGGTCTATGAGGTGGAAGTGCCGTAGCCCTGGACTTGTTGAAAACCTCCTTAAGTGCATGATATTCGGTGGTACCTTAGACAGATCAGGATATGTCTCCTCAATGTCATTCTCGGAAAAATATCTGTAGAGGCAGAAGACAGGCAAGTGGCCGAGCAGGACTTAGCCCAGCGCCAAAATCTCTTTGGCTTGCCAGTCAATATGGGGGTTGTGCTTTTGTAACCAGGAGCCCCTAAAACAATGGGTAGTTTAGGAGAGTTGATGATCCTGAATGTGACCTCGTCCTGATGATTGCCCCCCCAGTGTGAGTTTTATTACCTCCGTCTTGTAGTATGAACTGTTGATACTATGACCATCCAATGCCAGGACATTACGGGTGTCAGACGTGGGAAGGAGCTTGATGTCATGGTCCCTGGCGAACGACTCATCCATAAACTCCGTGTCCCGCCCCGAAGTCAATGAATACTGACACCTGATGAGAAGTGGAAGACACCTTGAATAGTTGCAGGGAAATGAGCATGAGGAGACAGAACAGTTGACTTCGGCTCAGTAGAGTTCTCCTCACCTCTACTGAGCCTGGGCTTTTAACGGACACTTGAATGCAAACATGACCCTGTTCCACCACAATAAAAAAACACAAGTTATTCTTCCTTCGCGATCTCGCTCCCCGCAGAAAATCTTTTGAAGACCCAACTGCATGGGCTCCGGGTCACAACAGTGATCAGAAGGGGGTGGAAGGACCCTTGGGTTCTAGTTGGGGAAAAGGACTGTGAGCTGAAGGGGAATTAAACCCGTCTATGAAGCCTCTCCCTCCTCCTTTCTGTGAGCCGGCAATCAAGCGGGTTGCCAGGTCCTCAAGTGGGGAAGGGAGGCAGGGTAGTCCCGATAGCAGGTTCATCCTTGATGTTCTCATTCAGACCTTGCATGAAAGCATCCATTTTAGCATGCTCATTCCCAAAGGCTGTCTGCTGCCAGTAAATGGAAGTCATTGATATAATATATACACTTCTCTCTCCCTGTTTAATGGAGAGTAAACCTCGGCAGCTTCACGACTAGGAAGGACTGGATCAAAAACCCTGATGAGCTCCTTGGAGAATACAGAATAAGAAAGCACATGTGATCGAACCATTTTGCCACTCAGCAGTCCCCCATTGCTTAGCCTTTCCAGAGAACAGGGAAATAACAAATGCCACCCTTAGAGCGCTCAGGAAGGGAACGAAGAAGGCTGAAGCCTCAAAAATGAATCTCACATTGAGTAAGAAAAGCACGGCACTGGTCAGGATCTCCCCTAAACAGCTCAGGAGGCGTGAGTCTAGGTTCTCTTACCACAGCGGAAAGATCAGGAAACTCTGGGGGAAACAGGCTGTGAGGACGCTGGCGTGGAAGCAGGAGGTCATGGATCGCAGCATAGAAGTCATTTCCCCCAAGCCGGAATTAAGACGGGCAATAGAGTGATCAACATTATTGCCGCCACTGCTGTGCTGGCGATGGGTCCATCTTTTGGCCAGATTTTACTATCACGACCAGAGACAGAGACCCAAATTCAGCCAAACACAAAGTGATGAGTAAAAAGTTTATTCAGAAACTCAGGATCAGAGAGCAGAAGAGCAGCAGTCAGCTTCCAGGAACACTGAGAACAGAGAGACTAGTTAGTGCTGAATAAAAAACTCAGGATCTGCAAGGAGTTAGATAAAGCCACTAACCTTCTCAGTCTGGGATGAGGCACAGAATCCAGAGGAGGAAGAGATCCAGACAGTTAATGAGGAAGCGTCCGACAGACTGAAGTCGGATTGCCGACTGATCCAAATCCTCTGGGGAACGAGCTGAAGCTGTGACAGGAACACAGAGAGCTGTGATTGTCCTCTTGACAATAAGTCCAGGCAGACTAGAGAGCCAGGCGGACTCAGGCTGAATAAACCAGTGGCTAGGCTGAGACGTAAATCCAGGGACAGAAACAGGGTCGAATTCCAGGGCTAGAGGCGTCAGACAAGGGGCAGGCAAAGACATAAACCAGAGGCAGAAAACAGAGTCGAAATCCAAAATCCAATCCGTCAGACAAGGAGCAGGCAAGAGGGAATAATCCGTAAGGCAAGGCAAGGTCATGGAACGAGATCAGTCAGGAAGGTACGCTGGATAACTACTCACAAATGTTTTCGAAAATCTGGCACGGTCTGCCTGTCAGAGGGCTGTATATAACTGCAGCTCCACAGGTGTGTGGCATGACGGTGATTGCGCAGCAGCGCAGCAGCAGACAGGTGAAGCAGATGAGTTAATTGCATGAGTGAGAGCAGAGTAGGCAGATGGGCCAGAATCATAACAGTGTAGGGATGTAGCAGCTCGGACAGGTAGGGCGGGGCAAGGCCATTCAGAGCTTTAAAAGGAAATAAAAGGATTTTAAAATGAATGAGAGCATAGACTAGTTTTTCAATGTCACTCCTGGACAGGATATTTCTAATTTTGGCAATATTCTGGAGGTGATAAAAGGAAATCCTAGAAATGTGTTTAATATGGGATTTAAATGACATTTCCTGGTCAAAACTATCACCAAGGTTCTTCACTTTATTACCAGAGGCTGATTTAATGCCATCCACATTAATTGATCGACTAAGCAGTTTCTTTTGCAAAAATCCAGTCCAAAGACGACAACTTCTGTCATGTTTGAATTTAGATGCAGAAAAAATTCATACAGAACTGGCCCAAGCACTGAACCTTGTGGCACCCCACAAGTAACCCTGGATTTGCAGAAGATTTTTCATTTACATAAGCAAACTGCCCCTGCGATAGATTGGCGACCTGTCCTGGGTGTAACCTGCCTCTCACCTGCAGACAGTTGGAAATAGGTAACATCTCCCTCAGGACCCTGTACGAAAGGAGTGGGTACAAAAATGGATGGATGGATGAGCAAACTGGAATCTGTCAGAAAACGAAAATTTAAACCAGTCTAGTGATGTTTCCCTGATCCCTACAGCATGTTCCAGCCTTTGTAAGAGAATATTATCTTCAACTGTATCAAATGCAGCACTGACATCTAACAGGACAAGTACAGATACAAGACCATTATCTGAGACCAGGAGAATATCATTAGTGACTTTCAGCAGAGCTGTTTCAGTGCTATGATGAGCCCTGAAACCTGACTGAAACTCTTCAAACAGATCATGGCTGTGTAAAAGCTCACACTTGATTAGTAACTATTTTCTCAAGAATTTTAGATCAGAACAAAAGATTGGATATAGGTCTGTAACTTAAATGCCTGTGGTACATATCAGTTTAGATTAATCTTGTCTAAAATAGGGCTGGTAATCAAAGGTAAAGCTTCCTTAAATAATTTGGTTGGGATTGGGTCTACCATACAAGTTAAAGGTTTAGATGAAGCTAATATTGTTGATATTCCAGAAAGCTCAACTGGATCAAAACAGTCCTGGATCAAAATATTGCTGTTATCATTTGCTGATATTTTCAATTTTTTTTTGACATGAAATAAAAAAGAACTCATTGTTTTGAAATCCCATCAGCCAAATCATGCCACTTCCTCTGAATCTCTGTTTGTTTAGGTCTGTCTGTGAAGACAATCCCACACAGCACAGCATCAGACTGATCAATCACCACACTGCCTCACACTGCTGCCATTGTCAGCAGCCTCCCAGAGTCGAGGAACACACTGACAAGCTCTGTTTGCATCCTGTCTGTGGCCCCCAAATCGGCCATATAGTCCTCCCTTTGTCTGCCCCGCCCGTATTGATGGAATCTGAAAGTAAGCAGATTCGCAACGGATATTAACAGTAGGACTTTAGAACAATGGCGCGGAGAGGGAAGGCACAAGGTTGAGAACAAATGTGGCCTTTATGTCCAGTGGGGGCCTTGTTTTGAGAACCAAGGGAAAGGAGGGGGTTTTCTCTCACACCGTAGATGGAAATGAGAACATATGCCCACACACATACACACAAGTTCAAGTCAGAACCTCCAGGAGGTTATATTCACAGCAAGGCTCTCAGATGGCCTGACAGGCAGACCAAGATTAAAGGTAACATCATACGTAGTTTCTCAGACACACATCAAACATTCTACACATTCTACAATCATCCTTCAAGCATTCAGAAGGGGAGTGTCTGCTGTACATCTATATCTCCATCTACTGTAGTTTCCTCCACCCCACCACCAAAAAGGGAGACTTTACTCCTCCCCCGATGGCTCCATCTCTACATCCTGCTGTCAGTGTCATGGGGGCTTTATTGGTTGGAGCAGCAAGGAGTCTTTTTATACACACCCCAGCCTAGAGTAATGCAACACCTCCATGGAGTCAAAGGAAAGTTGCACTCACATGTAATATGCCTTTTTCCTGATACTGGGAACTTCGCTGCAAATGTCACTGCCCTTAATGTAACGTTTTGCCACCAAGATGTTTTTTAAGCCGTACAGTTTTTGCTGTCATAATAAACCCTGTTCAAGTACAACATTAAAACATAATTTGGAACTGGGTTCTGTCAACATAGTTAACTCAGTATTTGATTTATGCAACTTCGTAACTGTCAGCAATTCTCAGTGTCTCATGGATGGGGGGGGGGGTTACTTGCTAACAGCAGGTATGTGACAGAATTCTGGCCCAAGCTGATAGATGCTTAGCACTGGACCTACCTGGGTTTTTTTGCACTATGATTTAGCTTTCCTTTAGGAGATATTAGTGGTTTTGCACTATCATTCACCTTTCTATAAGGAGATAGTAGTGATTTAGCACTACGATTCACCTTTCTATAAGGAGATAGTAATGATTTAGCATTATGATTCACCTTTTTTCAAGGAGATGGTAGCGATTTGGCACTATGATTCAGCTTTCTTCAATGAGATAGTGCTAAATCAACTAATATATCCTAAAGGAAAGTTAAATCATAGCGCAAAATCATTACTATGATTCAGCTTTCTTCAAGAAGATAGTAGTGATTTAGCACTATGATTCAGCTTTCTTTAAGGTGATATTGGCGATTTAGCACTATGATTCAGCTTTCTTCAGGGACATTGTAGTGATTTAGCGCTATGATTCACCTTTCTTTAGGGAGATATTAGTGATTTAGCTCTGATTCAGCTTTCTTTAGGAGATTTAGCAATTTAGCACTATAATTGACTTTCCTATAAGGTGATATTAGGGGTTTAGCATTATGATTCACTTTGTTTCAAGGAGATGGTAGCGATTTAGCACTATGATTCACCTTTTTTCAAGGAGATGGTAGCAATTTAGCATTATGATTCAGCTTTCTTTAAGGATATTGACGTTATTTAGCACTATGTTTTTCTTTTCTTTAAGGAGATATTAGCAATTTAGCATTATGATTCACCTTTCTTTAAGGTGACATTAGTGATATAGTGTGATGGGTGAAATTAAGCCGGTGCCGTCTGGTACGGTCTGGCCACTGAAGTGGTACGCAGTATTGGAAAGAGGGGAGAGCTTAATAAATAGTTTATCTGTGTATATGTTAACATCTGAATCCAAACGCCTGTTCGTGTATGTATGAGCACGCTTGTGTATATAAGGTTTCTCCGTAAAAATATTCAATAGCAGGTGTGAGGAGCCACGGAGACAGAAACAGTCCCAACCCCCCAATGAATTTCAGTCTCAACCCCATGAACCCCAACATGAATTTCCCCTACAGGGTCACCCACAACCTGGACACAGAAATTGAACACATGCCCTCAACCCAAATGCCATGAATCCCCTCCCTACAGGAGCATACCCTTACAGTGCAAACTCCACCCCCGAAAAGCCGTATCCTGCCTCCCACCACACAGCACGCTCCGACGACAAGGCAAAAGACCCACACAATACCACCCCCTGGCCTCCCGCAAGCACAACATAGCAGACACCACCGAGCCTAGAACCCACACAAAGACGGGACCAATTCAACTGGCAAGCAGTCAACAGCACAAACACACCACACAATGTTACTGTTACTAATGCAATTTGTTTTGTTTAGAGACAAAGTTAAAGCATACACTCTTTTTCACCGCATGGAATAGGCTGCCTTAAAATGGTGAATTTTCACCTGCTAAAAAGTGATTTTAGCATCTAGTTTGCAAATGACAGATGTGCCTTATAATGTCTTTATTTCTTTCCTATTAATGATATTATCAACATAAAAAGCACAGTGGGTCCTTTGCAATTACAGTTGAGCAATTACAGTTACACAGGCTCAGTGTAACACAGTGCTTCTATGGCGGATGATCATTTATGTCCAGACTTCTGCATGATCAGTTTTCTGTGCACTGAAGCAGCAGATGATCTTACTAACAGCGATGGTATGCTGGAATTGTACAGACGCAAAAAAAAAATTGTTGCAAGGAGTTTTATCATAGGAGAAACGTCATGGCTTCTATTTGTGATTGGCTCCAAATCAGACCTTAATATCGTACATAGAATCCTCTATTCTTATTTATTTTTATTATGTTAATTTTTGACAATCCAAGTCTGTTGACACATCTACGGATGATTTGTTCTCTCCTTCGTCTGTCGTTCTATTTATGCCTCCTTCTCGCCAAAGTGACAGCAGCCATTTTTGCTTGCCAGTTAGTACCTACATTTCAAACATTCTAAATATAGATGCAAAAACAGCACCCACAATCTGTTTCAGGTTTAATAAATCTCATTGCAGGTGGTAAGGAAATTCATTTGCATACCCTGCTCCCATAAATGTATTAATTCAATTCAATTCAATTCAGTTTGTATATATAGCGCCAATTCACAACACATGTTGTCTCAAGGGACTTCACAAAAGTCAGGTACATACATTCCAATTAATCCTAACCATTGAACAGTACAGTCAGATTCAGTTATTTATTCAAATTGGATAAAAAGTTTTTCTATCTAAGGAAACCCAGCAGATTGCATCCAGTCAGAGATCTGTAGCAGTCACTCCTCCTGGATAAGTATGTAGAGACAGTGGACAGTCACTGGTGTTGACTTTGCAGCAATCCCTCATACTGAGCATGCATGTAGCGACAGTGGAGAGGAAAAACTCCCTTTTAACAGGAAGAAACCTCCAGCAGAACTAGGCTGTGTGAGCAGCCATCTGCCACGACCGACTGGGGGTTTGAGAGAACAGAGCAGAGACATAAAAAGAACACAGAAGCACTGATTTAGGAGTACTTTCTATGGGAAGGAAAAGTAAATGTTAGTGGATGTAGCTCCTTTAGTCGTTTCATCTAGAAAGATGGAACAGATAAACTTTGAGCCAGTTTTCAAGGTTAGAGTCTGAAAGAGAGCACATATAATTAGTTACAGTAAAAGCTCAGCCAATTGCTATATCTAGGAGAGAGAAATGGTTAAACACTGAAAGACAGGGCCAAGTGGATCATCGGTAGAGGGTGTGCATTAGGTTGTTGCCAGCAGAAGCTTGGACGATGCCCCTCTCCTGAAAGGTGTCACAGGTAGACACAGAGTCAGGCCAGGTGTAGCTTCTAGGAAGAGAAAAGAGAGAGAAACATAAGTTAAAAAACTGAAATAACAGCAAATAATGCAAAATTGGAGAGTAGTGTGAGAATGTAGCGAAGAGGGTGAAAAGTGGTCATTATGTCCTCCAGCAGCCTAAGCCTATAGCAGCATAGCTACAGAGATAGTTTCAGTTTCAGTTTATTTATTTATATAGCGTTTATTTACAACAATGTCGTCTCAAGGCACCCCACAAAGGATCCGGAACGGAGCGGGGCCGCCGGGGAGGCCAGACTGAACCACCGAGTGCCAGAGCCCAGCCACCCCAGAACGGGCCACGTGTAGGGGCACTAAGTAAAGCCCACTGGTGGCCATTGTTATACTAAAAACCACAAGAATTTGGGGTACCTCTCTCTGTCAGACTGATTATAACCACTGGAAAAGAGAAGGGGTCGCACAGGTAGCAGAAATGGGGGTGTGTTTGCACCTCAACCATAACTGAGCTGGTTTAGGCTAAACCTGACTCCCCCTTACTCCTTCCAACAGGGAGGGAGAAAGGCGGAGGTAAAAACTAATGAAGATAGCTCAGGATAACCTAAGCCACTCTAACTATAAGCTTTATCAAAAAGGAAAGTTTTAAGCCTAGCCTTAAAAGTAGATAGGGTATCTGCCTCACGGACCAAAACCGGGAGCAGGTTCCACAGGAGAGGAGCCTGATAACTAAAGGATCTTCCTCCCATTCTACTTCTTGATACTCTAGGAACCATCAGTAAACCTGCAGTCTGAGAACGAAGTGCTCTGTTAAGAACATATGGAACAATCAGGTCTCTGATGTATGATGGAACTAGATCATTAAGGGCTTTATATGTGAGGAGGAGAATTTTAAATTCTATTCTTGATTTAACAGGGAGCCAATGAAGGGAAGCTAAAATAGCAGAAATATGATCTATCTTTTTAATTTTCATCAGAACAATTGCTGCAGCATTTTGAATCAGCTGAAGGCTTTTAACTGCATTTTGTGGACATCATGATAGTAAAGAGTTAAAGTAGTCCAGCCTTGAAGTAACAAATCATGAGCTAGTTTTTCAGCCTCAATCCTTGATAAGATATTTCTAATTTTGGCAATGTTCCGGAGGTGAAAGAAGGAAATCCTAGAAACCTGTTTAATATGGGATTTAAATGACATTTCCTGGTCAAAAATAACACCAAGGTTTTTAACTTTATTACCGGAGGTCAATTTAATGCCATCCAGGTTAAGTGACTGACTAAGCAGTTTCTTTTTTAAAGACTCCGGTCCAAAGACGACAACTTCTGTCTTGTCTGAATTTAGAAGCAAAAAAATTAAAGTCATCCAAGTTTTTATGTCTTCAATACATGCTTGTAGTGTATCTAACTGGTTGGGTTCATCAGGATTTATGGATAAGTAAAGCTGAGTATCATTAACAGTGAAAATTTATCCTATGATGCCTGATAATTTGACCTATTGGAAGCATATATATATAGTAAAGAGAATTGGCCCAAGTACTGAACCCTGTAGTACTCCACAATTAACCCTGGAGTTTAAAGATGATTTGTCATTTACATGAACAAACTGGAATCTGTCAGACTAATAAGATTTAAACCAGCCTAGCACTGTTCCCCTGATCCCTACAGCATATTCCAGGCTTTCTAAGAGAATATTATGATCGACTGTATCAAATGCAGCACTGAGATCTAAGAGGACAAGTACAGACACAAGTCCATTATCTGAGGCCAAAAGAATATCATTAGTGACTTTCAGCAGAGCTGTTTCAGTGCTATGATGAGCTCTGAAACCTGACTGAAACTCTTCAAAAAAGCCATTGCTGTGTAAATGCTCACACATTTGATTAGCAACTATTTTCTCAAGAATTTTAGATAAGAATGGAAGATTGGATATAGGTCTGTAATTTTTCAAGTCATCTCGATCAAGCGAAGGTTTCTTAAGTAAAGGTTTAATTACAGCTACCTTAAAAGCTTGTGGTACATATCCATTTACTAAAGGTAGATTAAACATATCTAAAATGGGGTTGTTAATCAGAGGGAACACGTCCTTAAATAATTTGGTTGGGATTGGGTCTAACATACAAGTTGAAGGTTTAGATGAAGCTAATATTTATGATAACTCAGTAAGCTCCACAGGATCAAAACAGTCCAAACACAGATCAAGTTCTGCAGTTATTTCCAATGTTGTCTCACTTGCTGAGGATGAAGTAATCATCTTCAGGAGTATGTCATATCCATTTACTAAGGATAGATTAAACATATCTAAAATGGGGTTGTTAATCAGAGGGAACACGTCCTTAAATAATTTGGTTGGAATTGGGTCTAACATACAAGTTGAAGGTTTAGATGAAGCTAATATTTTTTATAACTCAGGAAGCTCCAAAGGATCAAAACAGTCCAAACACAGATCAAGTTCTGCAGTTATTTCCAATGTTGTCTCACTTGCTGAGGATGAAGTAATCATCTTCGGGAGTATGTCAAAGATTTTATTTTTAATAGAATCAATTTTATTTTAGAAGAATCCCATAAAGTAATTACTGCTGAGAGCTAAGGGAATGGATGGCTCAACAGAGGTATGACTCTGTGTAAGTTTAGCAACTGTACTAAAGAGAAATCTAGGATTATTGTTGTTCTCTTCTATTAATGGTGAAAAATAAGCTGTTCTGGCTTGGCGAAGTGTCTTTTTATACAACAGTAGGCCATTTTTCCAGATTAAGTAGGAGTCCTCTAGGTGTGTATTGTATGGTTTGCATATTCACGAAGGCAAACATGCTAAAAAGTCTGCGCCCGCTGTTCTGCTCGTTTTACACACGCATTCAATTTGCACCTGGTTTGTAGATCAGCTTTGCGTACACAACCCAGTTTGTGGGTGGTTTTGTACATGCAAATGTTTTGAAGATGAGGCCCACAGTCACTTCTCTGGCTTTGATTCCTTTTCTGCAGAAACTGAGAAAGAAATGTTTACCACAGATTATCTAAATTACTTTTTTTTGCATGAATGGTGGGTACTCAAACAGCAGATCATTTCTTGCACGCTAACACCAGATCGTAATTAACTTTGGATCAAGGATTCTTTGAAATAGCAGTCTTATACCTGCCGTGTGAGTTTCAAAGACCTTCAGCAGATGAGTGCTGCCCCTCCGTTAGCTGCTAGGCAGCAGAATAGAGAAAGAGGTGTGATTCAGAACTGTTTTGTTCAGGGATTCCATGCCATCACAGGGATTCCAGCTTTGACTCTTACTCCTGGGCAGGACTAAAAGTAGGTTAATGCATGCAATTAAAGATGCAGAGTTTTTATCAGTCTCTGTTCGTTGTTTTATCCTATGGTTGGGGCACAACAGTACATTATTTTGGATCGAAAACATAAAATGAATTTTAAATAGAATTTTTTGGGTTGAGTATCTTTGTCTACATTTTGTTAAATGTGTCTTTTCAAAATAATCAACAAGGGTTGTTTCACTTTTGTTTTTTTTTAGCCATGTTTAAAAAAATATTGTGCTCAAGTCTGCCATAAGAAGTAAAAGTCACTGGATGTTTGTAGCCATGGATACTAACAAATTAAATTAAAAGCAAAACACATGGTTGATAAAAGAAAAATATTAATTGTTGCACATTACATTTTCCATTTAATGATTATTGGAATTTGTCTGTATCCTTTTAAAAGACCTATACAGATTGGATGTATTTGAATCCTCAATAGGGGAAGAACTCTTTGCTTAGTTCTACATTTTAATGGAACCCATGTGGACCATTGCCATCTTCCTGGATGGGGCATTGTGGCTGAGGAAACTGCACCGGACCATATAGCAGTGAATCACTTTCAGTAGGTTACACTTTAAACAGGACTTTTTCTGACTTTCATTTAGATTGCGTGTTCAGAGTTGTGTTGTAAAGTCAAAAACAAACAAACTTTGAAATCAGTAAGTATTCTTTACATAAATATATAACTTCTCCTTCATTTAGCAGTGGAGAAAAATATTTCTAAAACTACATGGTCATTGTTGAGGTGACACAGATCACTTGCTTGAGGCTTGTAAAGCGAACAACACAGTGCTGTTGCAAAGTCAGTTTGATTCTCATTTTATTTTATCTGTAGCTGCCAGTGGGCTAAGCCAAGGAGCAAGAGTTCTTAATCCAAGCAACTTTTCTCAGCAGGAACTTTTGATTCACTTGTTCTTGCCTGCTTTGTAGGTTACTATGACCTGGCACTGCTTCTTCAGAACAATGGATCCATCTGTGTGAGCTTTCATTGTGTCTGCTGTCTGCATAATGAGGGAAGGTCTCTCCGGTGATGAACCATTTAATTTTAGATGCTGTGTGCCTGCTGCCCCGCCTTGCTGGCAATATTCTGTGGTTAATGAAAACATAACAGACTGTTTAGCTGGTCCGGGCACGATCCCCATCATCTCCCAGTCATCCTAGCCAAATCTACTACCGGCTCACCCCTACCTCTCTCTCTGATCCAAACTGTCCCCTTTATCCCTCACCACTATGTCTCCCCCTTTCCTCATTTACAATGCTTCCCTCTGGTCCTCTGCATGCCTGAATATCAGCCAAACATATTCTACTCCCAGGCTGTAGATCAGCCAGGCTTCTTCTATCTCCCCATCACTTTTCAGCTCTCATTCATTTGTTCTACACTTTTTCCCCCGTTTGGCTCCCCTCTCTCTCTTTCCTGATCGGACAAATCTGTGCCTTAGTTTGTGTCCCTCCAGATGTCCATTTCCTTGTAAGTAATACTGCCTCTTCTGGCTTGTCAGTTTCTAGTTGGGCTCATATCTGCTTTCTGTGTCCATCTTTCTTTCTCCAGTACTTTTTCTCTTCACTTATCTCCCTGCACAGCCTAATTCCCCTGCCTTTTCTGCTCTTCTGTTGGCCCATTTAGTGGCTCACCCCATTTTGCTTGACATCTCAGTCTGGGGAGGCTTCCTCGTTTCTCAATGTAGCCTGGGAGACATGAAGCCCTGCCAGCTTCCGATGTCATCACTGGAATACAGCACGGTCAGACAGGCAGATGGGAACACCAACCAACCATCTACATTTTCTGCACATAGATTTTCAAGGCCATGTAGGCAGGTTGACAAAAATAAGATTTTACCAACACAACCTATTTTGTAATGTCAAAAATAAACCTAGCTAGCAGCAAGTCTACTTTACATTTACCAAATGTAACACTTCCATTTTCTGACACCAGTTGAGAAGCTGAAATTCCTATGTCATGTAAATTTGACAGACATAAATTCTGCTCCCGCAGTAAAGATTTAGAGGGTCCAAAGAAGGGATGTGACGATAGATTCAGCCCCTGAGATGAGATGTTGTTGGAATAACAGACCGTTTTAAAGACTACTCCATAGAATGGATTTTGGATGCTTGTCTGGTGTAGTTCGAATCCCCACTTTTTGTGTTTACACATGTAGAACAAATGTTTTATGATTCTCAATCTGTTTGAAATAATCTTTATTCAGTATCAAAAATATTTTGATTTTGAAATACAAGCGATTGAATCCAATCTAGAGTCCCTTTGAAAAGAAAGCGGAAACAGTTCTTTAGCACCTGTACGAAATAGGTGTTAACTTTAGCGATGTTAGCTGCTATCAGTTAGCCATTTGCAGTATTTTCACAGTGCTCATGAAAAATTCATATTATAATGTGTTAATGTCACTGTTTCTGTTTTCTACAGGGTACCAAAAAGATTTAAAAGTGATGGGCTTTTCAAGACAGACTTCACTTTCAGAAAACATAGAGCTGTGCTGTTCTATTGTCATGAGATCTGATTTGTTGGCTGCATATCCATGAGAACAATCTCCCTTTCCACCACATCCTAAATTTGCTGTGTTGGATTGAGATCAGGGGTATTTGGAGGCCACTGTAGTACACAGAACTCGTGGTTACATTTAAGAAATCTGCTTTAAGTTGATTTGAGCTTTCTGACATAGTACATTACCCTAATGGAAGTAGACATAAGTAGGATACAATGTGGTCATAACATGTTCAATAACAATACTCAGGCTGTGGTGTTTAAATAATATTAAGTTGATACTAAGGGCGCCAAAGAGTGGAAAGAAAATATCACCACCACCACCCTGAACTGTTAATACAAGGTAGGATGATCCATGTTGTTTACACAAAATTGTGACCCTACTATCTAAATGTTGCAGCTTAAAAGTTTGACTTTTTAGATCAGATGTTTCACAATGTGTTGTCTAAATTTTGGAAAACACACGTGAATTGTACCCCCAGTTTCCTGTTTTTAACTAACAGGAGTCACACCCACTGTGGCTGTTGCCCATCTGCATTCAGAAATCTTGCTCAATGTCATACAACCTCTGACACCAACAAGACAATTTTATTCACACAAATGCAGCACTGGATATTTAGTTTTTTTCATACCATTCTCTATTAACTGGGAGATGGTTGTGCATGAAAATCCCAGTCAATCAGCAGTGTCTGAATTACTCAGATTAGTACATCTGGCACCAACAACCATGCCACATTTAAAGTCAGCAAATTTCCCTTTCATCCCCCATCTGATGTCGGCTCTAAAGTTCAGCAAGTTTTCAACACCATGTTTTGATTCTTAAATGTATTGAGTGGCTGTGATTGTGGCTGTCATTGGCTGATCTTCGATTTGAGTTAACAAATAATTGAACCCATAGTGCACATACCTTCTGTATATACTTCAGTCCAGTTGGTGGCAGTAACGTATCTTTACTTAGTTCATCAGGCGCCATTAGAACTCAGAAAAGAACCACCACAGCAGTAATATCCCCTACCATTTACCTGTCAAATGTGTTCCAGATATGTAATTTTAAAGCGCAGTTTGCACTTAATTTCAAGCAGTGTATAACACATAAACACCACAAATCCCCCGCTTGAATCCTGGAACATGGCTGGTTCTAGGTGGCCTTGCAGAGCGGACTCAGTGACGATTAGAACATGGAGTTGGTCTCCAATACTAAAGTTTTTTCAATTCAGTGAGACAGAAAACCAACAATGCACATTGTCCTACAAAATGTGCAGAAAAACCCAGCTAATTTAAAAGAAAACTTCTCTGAATGACAGGAAACATGTAAAAACATATTACTATTCAAAACCATCGATATGTTCACACTATGTAAAACTTTACAGCTTAAATATCTTTAGACTGTATGTTTCCTTTTTGGGTCAACTTAAAGACTGAATTATAAGGTCACCCCTTTTGTGCAGAGGTAATAAATGTTGTTTGTTCTACCTGTAGGATTTATTTATTTATTTTTTTTACTATTTTGATAGTTTAAACATGAATTTCATATTGATGTTTTTTTTTCCAAATTTGACTGTTACAAAAATTGTTAATACAAATCTTCTTTAAATGCTGTGATATAATTTTGAGTCCATATTACTATCACCTACCAGCCAGTTTTGACATCTGAATGGTATTTAAAAGTGGTGGTGCAGTGAGGAGTTACACACATCACTTGAAATAGGATTTAGTTAATCTTAAAAGACCTATCAGTGTTTATAAATGCAGTCACAATAACTCAAGAACTCTGCTAAAAACGACAATTGTGAAAGCTGCTCTGGGCGACGCTTTGACTTGCTGACAGGTGATGATAAAACAAAAGAAGAAAATAATGAAAGACAACGAGTCATCCTTTTCCAGTGCTGAACTGACTGAATAATTCTAAACACTTAGTGTTTTATTTCATTTGTGTTAAAGGAATAGTTTTGGATTGGCAACAAAATTTCTTGAACCTTTAAACCGCTCTCATGCTTGCATTGGATGGCTGATTCCAGAGGCAAATTGTTGTTTACACAGATATGGAGTACATGGTGCTATGTACCATGGTACATAGCACATATACATATGGTACATGTATTAATTTCTTAATACATTTATTAGGAATTTAACATGTAAAGCATTTACAATCAGTAAAAACACTTACAGAAAAGTAAAGCTGTTTAAAATTCAAAGATTCTACAGCAGTTTAAGTGACATTTTAAACACTTTCACGTCCATTCCTAGTGTAAATAATCATTGGCTTATTTGTACATAACTGCTCAGTTCAAACACGACAATCATTCACATGTTCATAAAACAGCATTTACATAAACCACTAGGACGTTTTTAAGATTGGAGTTGTTTTCGGATAGAAAGTCCCTCCTAGAACTAGTTTTTTAGCTTCAGCCCCCAGGACCAGCTAATTTCTAAATGAAGACCCCAAGAGAATTATATATATTGTAAGATAATTTCTGCTTATAACATTTAAAATTACACAGCTTAAAAGCAAAGTAACTTCAAAGTTGAATCACAGTGCTCTCATCTTAAGGGGTTGTCCCTTAGACCCTTAGTCTCAGACAAAGCAGGTTTTCTCTTTTACGAAGTAAAGAATTTCTACCATGATATAATGATTTTTATGTTGAGCTAATATTTTGTTAGTGGAAGCAAATAGAACTAATGCAAAGCAAGCACAAGCAGCAGCTTAGTACTGGAACCGGTTTGTTGTAAAAATAACCCAGAGACTTGTTTATTTAAATTGGCAGACAAGTTGAGATTTTATTAAAAAGGAAGGTAGATATTGTGAGTAATTAATGTTAGAAACAAAGGATAATAGGTTTGTAATCTAACAGCTCAGATGAAAAAAAGCAAATACATTTCTTATCAACACAGTATGATAAATCAAGACGTTTTTAACTAAAATGGAAACTCAACAAAGCAATTCCTACCCATTTTGAAAATTTGCATAGTATATATTGTAAGGTAGTATATATTGTAAGACACCCACTACAGTCATATTATATGCTGGCATTGGAACCTAAGAACCTACGAAGTCACCAAGGAACCCACAACATCTAAAGCTCTGCAGAGTGCACTTGCATTAGCTAAGGTCAGTGTTCATGATTCAACAAAAGGAAAGAAGCTGGGCAAAAAACAAAAAACAAAACCTCTACAACAGTAGAGTTCTAAGGCCAAGACCACCACTGATCAAAAAGAACATAACAGAAAATCTCTTACTGTATTTGACAAGATAAACATCTTGTTGATCCCCAAGAATTTTGGTAAAATACGTAGAACTGAAAAGACAAAAGTGGAACGTTTTGGAAGGTTTGCGCAAAACTCGTACTCGTCTCGTACTCATCATCTTCCGCTTTATCCGGGACAGGGTCGCGGGGGCAACAGACTCAGCAGAGACACCCAGACATCCCTCTCTCCAGACACCTCCTCCAGCTGCTCTGGGGGGAGACCAAGGCGTTCCCAGGCCAGCCGAGAGACATAGTCCCTCCAGCGTGTCCTGGGCTGTCCCCTGGGCCTCCTCCCGGGGGGACGTGCCTGGAACACTTCCCGAGGAAGGCGTCCAGGAGGCATCCGGTATAGATGCCCGAGCCACCTCAACTGGCTCTCCTCGATGTGGAGGAGCAGAGACTCTACTCTGAGCCCCTCCCGGATGGCCGAGCTCCTCACCCTATCTCTAAGGGAGTGCCCGGCCACCCTACGGAGGAAGCTCATTTCAGCCGCTTGTATACAGGATCTCGTTCTTTTGGTCATGACCCAAAGTTCATGGCCATAGGTGACGGTAGGAACGTAGACCGACCGGGAATCGAGAGCTTCGCTTTTCAGCTCAGCTCTCTCTTCACCACAAAGGACCGGCACAGTGCCCCCATTACTGCGGCAGCCGCACCGATCCGTCTGTCGATCTCCCACTCCATTCTTCCCTCACTCGTGAACAAGACCCCGAGATACTTGAACTCCTCCACTTGAGGAAGGAACTCCCCTCCAACCTGAAGAGGACAAGCCACCCTTTTCCGGTCGAGTACTATGGCCTCTGACTTGGAGGAGCTGATCTTCATCACTGCCACTTCACACTTGGCTGCGAACCGCCCAAGCGCATGCTGCAGGTCTTGGCAAGAGGGGGCCAGCAGGATCACGTCATCTGCAAAAAGAAGAGACAAAATCCACTGGTCCCCAAACCAGACCCCCTCCGGCCCTTGGCTGTGTCTAGAAATCCTGTCCATAAAAGTTATGAACAGGACCGGTGACAAAGGGCAGCCCTGCTGGAGTCCAACATGCACCGAGAACAGGTGCGACTTAGTGCCGGCAATGCGGACCAAACTCCTGCTCTGCTTGTTCAGGGACCGGATGGCCCCTAATAAAGGGCCCCCGATTCCATACTCCTGGAGCACCCCCCACAGGGCATCACGAGGGACACAGTCGAATGCCTTCTCCAGGTCCACACAACTCCCATGAACCCTTGAGTACCCTGTAGAGGGTATAGAGCTGGTCCAGTGTTCCACGGCCGGGACGAAAACCACACTGCTCCTCCTGAAGCCGAGGTTTGACTCTCAGCCGGACTCTCCTCTCCAATACCCCGGCGTAGGCCTTACCAGGGAGGCTGAGGAGTGTGATCCCCCTGTAGTTGGAACACACCCTCCGGTCACCCTTCTTATGAAAGGGGACCACCACCCCAGCCTGCCAGTCCAGAGGCACTGTCCCCGACCGCCACGCAATGTTGAAGACGCGTGTCAACCATGACAGCCCCACAACATCCAGAGATTTGAGGTACTCAGAGCTTTTCAACCACCTCGGTGACTTCAGCCTGGGTGATGAAAGAGTCCAACCCCGAGTCCTAAGCCTCTGTTTCCACCACGGAATGCGTGATGGCAGGATTGAGGAGATCCTCGAAGTACTCCTTCCACCGCCCGATAATGTCCTCAGTCGAGGTCAGCAGCCTCCCACCCCCACTATAAACAGTGTTGGCGAAGCACTGCTTCCCCCTCCTGAGGCGCCAGACGGTTTGCCAGAATCGCTTCGAGGCCAACCGGTAGTCCTTCTCCATGGCTTCACCGAACTCCTCCCAGGCCCGAGTTTTTGCCTCTGCCACAGCCCGGGCCGCGGCACGCTTGGCCTCACGGTACCCGTCAGCCGCCTCAGGAGTCCCACAAGCTAACCACAGCCGATAAGACTCCTTCTTCAGCTTGACAGCATCCCTTACTGCCGGTGTCCACCACCGGGTTCTGGGATTGCCACCACGACAGGCCCCCGCAGACCTTACGGGCGCAGCTACTGGCAGCAGCATCGGCAATAGATGCGGAGAACAGGGTCCACTCGGACTCTATGTCTCCAACATCCCCCGGAATCTGGTCAAAGCTCTCCCGGAGGTGGGAGTTGAATATATCCCTGGCCGGGGGCTCCGCCAGATGTTCCCAGCAGACCCTCACTATGCGCTTGGGCCTGCCAAGTCTGTCCGGCTTTCTCCTCCTCCAGCGGATCCAACTCACCACCAGGTGGTGATCAGTGGACAGCTCAGCCCCTCTCTTCACCCGAGTGTCCAAAACATGCGGCCGAAGGTCTGATGATACAACAAAGTCGATCATTGACCCCCTGCCTAGGGTGTCCTGGTGCCAAGTGCACTGATGGACACTGATGTTTGAACATGGTGTTCATTATGGACAATCCATGACTAGCACAGAAGTCCAATAACAAAGCACCACTCTGATTCAGATCGGGGAGGCCATTCCTCCCGATCACGCCTCTCCAGGTGTCAGTGTCGTTTCCCACGTGGAGGGGCACTATCCAGCACCCCCGACAGGGACACCAAGAAGGCCGGGTACTCCGCACTACTGCTTGGCCCGTAGGCCGAAACGACAGTCAGAGACCTGTCCCCAACCCGAAGGTGCAGGAATGCGACCCTCTCATCCACTGGGGTAAAACCCAACACGAGATGGCTGAGCTGGGGGGCAACAAGCAAACCCACCCCAGCCCGCCGCCACTCCCCGTGGGCCACTCCAGAGAATAAAAGAGTCCACCCCCTCTCAAGGAGATGGGTTCCAGAACCCACGCTGTGAGTGGAGGTGAGCCCGACTTTTTCTAGTCTATATCTCTGAACCTCCCGCACAAGCTCAGGCTCCTTCCCCACCAGCGAGGTGACATTCCACGTCCCTAGAGCTAGCCTAAGCATCCGGGGATCGGGCCGTTGAGGTCTCCACCTTCGTCCGCCACCCAATCCTCTTTGCACCGATCCCTCACGGTTCCCCATGCCGGTGGTGGGCCCACTGGGGGATGGCCTCGCGTCTCTCGTTCGGGCTTGGCCCGGCCGGGTCCCGCGAGGAGCAACCAGGCGCTCTCCGGCGAGTCCCAACCCCCAGGCCTGGCGAGACAGGCATGGCATGATCACAAAACAAGACTTGAGCATGAAAAATGTTTCCGCGATGTGTGACTGAACAGGTGTGTATTTATGGAGTGTGAACCAGGTGAAGCAAAACAGATTAACTAGTTGCAGGTGAACCGAATAAACTTAATTGACAGGAGAGAAAAAACGTGACTGGAGCAAAACAGGAATTCAAGAATACAAACTAATAGAAACAGAACTAGAAAAACATGAAACAAAAGCATGACCAGATCCGAAAACCAAACTTGACCAAACATGAACAAGACGACAAAACTAAAGCATGACCAAAAAAACAAACAGAAACATGATTCAAAAATCTAACAATAATAATAATAATAATAATAATGATAATAATGATAATAATAATACTAATAAACAGAAGAACGATTCAAAACCTTAACCGTGAAAAACATAAAGAAAAAACCCAAAACCAAAAAACCAAACAAACCCAAATCATAACACTGGGGCTGCTTTCCTGCTTCAGAACCTGACCTGGACAATTTGTCATAACTGATGGAACCATAAATTCAACTTTCTACTAGATATTCATGCGGGAGAATATCTAACCACTTGTCTTTGACAAATGGTCAGATATTCTCTTTTAGGATCCTGGCCTAGTCAAAGTCTGGGCTGTTGATTGTGAAGCTGTTGCATGACCCTAAAATGTCTGTTCATGCTCAAAAGCCCTCAAGTATGGCTGAACAAATCTGTTCCGCATAGTAGAGTTGTCCTAAATTCCACCACAGCTAAGTAAAAGGCTCATTACCAGTTCTTGCTCTTGCTACTCAAATTTGAACTGAAGCATTTAACAACATACAAAATCTGAAAGGTGGCACATGCTTTTTCACAGTACTGTAGATATGTAATTCAGTCCAAACATTAATCTGGCGGATTTCCCAAGTAATTCACCTAGCTCGTCAACTAGAAGCCTCTGCATGTAAGATTTTTTTTTCAAGGCCATGTACTGTAATAACATATTTTCTTAGGGTTTAAATACTGCTTAGTGGTAGAGATAAAAACAAGAATGACAAACTTTAGAGTTAAAGACACATTGTGCTTTGAGATTTTTTTTTGTCCCATGGTTGTCCCAACGTTGTATTTGAGACATGTTTGAGTTGCTGCGTACCTTCCACAAGAAATCTATCCCTTCTCATCCTCCTTTGTTCTCACAGGACTGCTCGAAAGTGTCTCCACAGACACATCATGCTTGTGTTGATGTGATTAGTTTTAAGGCTTATAGGATCTAAATGAAAGGATACAGATGGAAGCCCTCTGTTGGCTTTTCCCACTGACATTTGAAAAGGCACTGTGTGCTTGTGAGAATACCCTACACCTCATTTGGTGTGGCAAGCTTATCCTTATCCTTTCAGAAGTTATTGAACTACAATTCAGAAACATGTGGTGTGCATTTGTACCGAGTCCCTTTTACACTGATGCACCCCCAAAAAAAAACAAAAATAGCACAGCCTTCAGGGGTCACATAGTTAGTAAATATGGAGGATAAAAACGATGTCAACATTATGACACAACTGCAAACCTACCAGAGCTGTGTTCAGGCTGGTGTTTGTGTTGCGCTGTTTTTCTCTCTTACCTTGTAATAGGCAGGTGCAGCTCCACAGCTGTGGCACATCGAGTCTAATCAGTGAGGAGTTTAAAAGCAGCAGGAACCTTGAAGTAGACACCAGATTGTTAGCTCTTCCTGTGTGGTAATCAGGCCAGCAAACTAACCTTTGATTCTTGATTTGATCCTAGCTCTTACCTAAGTTTTTGTTATTTTCCTTTCATAAAATCTTCAGAGCATCCAAGCCTGGGCTTTTGCCTAGATGCTATGAGTCCTTCTCCATGGTTGGTTGTAACACTTAGCTGTGCTAATCCAGCTGTGAGTCACTTTCCCATTCCTGAAACCTACCTCCAAAAGGAAAGTGTAAACATATCCACTCAATTACTTGCCTCAAGCTCACCTGCCCGTCCACCTTCCAATACTGTACACATCCACCTGGAAACAAAGAGATTCAGCAATCACAGATCTCATAACAATATAACCTTTAGCTTCTGTGGCTTAACTCACCTCTTCCTGGGAATCCGCCTTCTACAACAATAAGTCTCCTCCATACATTTCACAGAACCAAGTCTCCATTAACCATACAAATAATAATCACTTACATCTCTTCCTCAGTGCGTAGACCGACCATAACTGGGCATCCTGACATCCACACCAGCTTCTACCCTGTTTTTCAATAAATCTGTTGAATTGCTCCCCAGGCCAAACCTGGGCCTGGGGAGCAGGTTGACATTATCAGAGAAGAGGTCAAAAGGCCTGTTGGGACCCAGCCATGGATTTCAACATTAAAACTCCGGTATACACTTTTCTGGAGTTTTCAAAATAAATTATATTTAACAGACTTTCAGCACAACTTCAGTAATGGAGGAGTTCGGTAATGGAGGAGTTCCCATGATGCCACTGTCGGTATAAGAGCACCCCCTCTCCCACAAGTCTTCCTCTACCATCCGGAACTCTGCTTAGAGGCTGGCCGGAGAGACAAGCACGCTAATGTATTTTGCTGGCAAAAAGACATAAACTCTTCAAACTGGATCCAAGAGTCTCATATGATCAGCGATCATATGCAAAAGTTGAGTATGGAATGAATTGCAGTTTGTGTATCCGGTATTCATTCACGAACGGGGGAATTAAGGTACCAGCATTGTTTGACTCTCTCTCCAAGCCCTGCAGACGCACACGGTGTTCCAGAGAAGCCCCTGCAAAGACGTGGTCTCCCAGTCTGTAAGGAAGACAGCAGAGACCGCATCACTGTGGTTACAATAATGAACAGCTGGTTGGCGGACAGAACGAGCTGTCTCGCACGCCACAGTGCCCGAAGCTACCGAGGTTAGCCGAAAGCTAACCACTTGTTGACTGTGGACACCTCTTCAAATTTCGCTGCCCCGGACATCTTTTCCTCAGCATGGTCAGAGGTTAGGTTTTGGGCAGAGAGAATAATAGAAAGAGTTAGGATGAAATGATCTGAACGTTTTCATTTTTATGAAGTTTGGTTTTGTTGTGTGAAACTGCTACCTTAGTGCTAGTAGGCTGCACACATGACCAGCTTTGTGTTCTGTGTTTATGTGTCTTTAAAGTTAAGACAAACTTTAGTTAAAGCGTGATTTTAAACACAGGAGGTTGACCATAACGCGCCGTTCGCGCTTATGCATTTTAACCCTTTTATTGACCCTGGTATTTTAAAGGTATGTGTTTGATTCTGGTGATAAGCTAAGCTATCCTTTGTTAGCTGAACTGCTAACAGCTTAAGAACACGTGCTTGCTACTAAAGAGTATT
This sequence comes from Crenichthys baileyi, assembly GCA_036173005.1. NCBI lineage: Eukaryota > Metazoa > Chordata > Actinopteri > Cyprinodontiformes > Goodeidae > Crenichthys > Crenichthys baileyi. The sequence continues at coordinate 769,930 of JAHHUM010000875.1, forward strand.
TAACAGGAAGGTCGTTAGTTTTCAAGCTAGTGAATAATAGTCCCAAAACATCATTTTACTAAATTTGAAAACTAAGTAAACACCATTAAGCCAATTTCTCCAGAAAGATTTGGCTCTTTTCCAAATACTTCTTTAATAAGATTTCTTTAAATACTATTTCAATACATAAAGGCAGCTAATGAGACACCGTTGAGAAATAGTCATCCAGGAGGTTGGTTTTATTCAGCAGATCATTCTTTAAAACATTATTTTATTAAAATAATATTTTATCTGATCTTGCATTGTGAATGGTTGTCAAAGTTGGTTCCAAGACTAACTTAACTTCATTTCCAGATTCTTCAAGATAATTCTTGGTTCTCAAACATAAACATTGCATGGTAATGTTGCATTACTCTTTTGGTCATGATTTTCAATCATCTTTAATCAACTTGTTTATATTGTACATAGCCCATTAGTCTTCCTTATTCTTTAATTCTGCTTGGTAGTTTAGATGGATTGTTTTAGCATAGTAAAGAGTTTGTTGTTTGAAATATGTTTGACTTTGAGTTGACTTATTTTTGTTAATAAATTCTTGTATTTTAAGAATTGTGTGAATTCATTCCATGTGTGTGCAGAGTGTTGCTGTTCAATAATGTCAGAGCTTGGCTCACACCTTTCAACTTTGTCCTAATAATGCCTTACTGGGCTGGTATTCACAGGACAACCCTTAACAGACTGAAATATTATTTGATAAAATATTAAAATATTAATATTAAATAATATTGTCAGATTAATAATCACAACAGGCCCATGGCAACTCTGAAGGAGCAGCAGAGAACCACAAGTCAGGTGGAAGAATCAGTCATCAGGAAGACTATTAATCGTTTTTGTGCAAATAATCTAGACATTGCAAAAAATCTAGACATTGTGGGAGAGGAGCAAGGATAAAGCCATTGTTCAAAGAAATGTGTAAGAGGTTCAATCAAACATTTGCCACATGCTATGAAGGGTATGCAGAAAATGTGATTAAATAAGACACAAATAATTACTTTTAGGCCTACATGCAAAATGCCATGTGGGGGAAAAAAACTAACATTGTACATTACTCTAAACACCCTAAGCTGAAACATGGTGGTGGCAGCATCATGCTATAGGAAATGCTTATCTTCAGCAGGCCAATTTTAAACCCAGACCTAAATTCAGTTAATGGCAAAACTTGAAAATACATTCCCAATTTCATTTTACTGGACACTGGAGCTACTCTGCATGTCAGGCGCGGTGTAACGGAGGACCTCGGAATGCAGACAAGCAGGCAGCATGACGGTAAGTAAAGATTTAGTCTTGGAAAAAAAAAAAAAAACTCACTCACTAGAGGAGGCAGGAACAAAACAGTGAACAGGCAGGCGAGACAGGCATGGCATGATCCTTAATGTTTCCGCGAGGAATAAACAGAACGGAGGTGTATATATAGAGCAAGAACAAGGTGAAACGAAGAAACTGATTTGCTTAGTGCAGGTGAACCGAATAAAGTTAATTGACAGACAAAACACAACGTGACTGGAGCAAAACAGAAATTCAAGGATACAAACTAATAGAAACATAAATAGAAAAACATGAAACTAAAGCATAACCAGATCCAAAAACCTAACTTGACAAAACATTAACTAGAAGACAAAAACTAAAGCATGACCAGGAAAATAATAAACAGAAGCATGATTCAAAACCTTAACTGTGAGAAACATAGGAGGAAAAACCTGCAACCAAAAACCAAACAATCCCAAATCATAACACTGCAAAGAATGGTCAACAAAAAATTACTCAGGGGAACGGATTTCAATGCACAGGACACTATTAATCTTTTTATTTGGATTAGTAAATCTTTGTCAAACTGGTTTGTCTTTCACTCTTTGGGAAACGAAAGCGTTCATATTTATGAAACTGCACAGTCACTTTGTAAGGCTACCTCCAACTCTTGTTGTCCATATGGCCACCCATAATCCCAATATGTCAAGGATGACAGTACTGCACATTAGGGAAGGTCTAAATACACAAGTCTGGATGTTTTTTGTAAAATCAGAATAAAACACTTTTTTTTCAGGGGGTAAAAGGCTGAAAGTCCAGCAGTCAATCCTCTTAAATTCTAAACATCGCTTTTTACCTCTCTAGATTATAAATATTAGGGGTATAACTGAACATGTGTATTTGCCGAAGCATTATGCATGTGTATAGCTTTTTATCAAGTCCGAGGACTCCAAAGCGCTTAACACTACAATCAGTCATCTACCCATTTATGAACACATTCATACATTGACAGTGTGTGAATGTGCATGCCAGCCTGCCACCTCTGTCAACTTCTGTCAGCCACCAAGCTCTCTGACCACCATCAGCAGGCAAGGCGGGTCTAGTGTCTTACCCAAGGACACCATGACTAAGACAGATGGAGCGAGGGTTTGAACTGGCAACCCACCAGTTACTAGACGAACTCCTACCTCCGTTGCCCCATTAGTTTATAAACCTTCTTCAGCAGGTACATTCAATGAGATGAGGAACACAGTGTCTGTCATAGTCCTCATTGAAAAGAGGACTCATAAATGTATTTCTATTTGTTTTATTCAATTGTCAAAGCTGAAAATATTTGCTATATGTGAAGCATTCCTCATCAAAATAATGCTAAATGGCATGTGGAAGGACCCACTTGCAAGTGGGCAGGCAGTCCGAATGGGAGAAGAGTAAAATGTTTGATAAATTAAACTGAAGACTTACAACAGCTGAAGTTTTAACTGAAATGAATCTGACTGCACTGTTCGATAGTTAGGATTAATAGGAATGTATGTACCTGACTTGAAATCTGTATGATTCGATTGAATTGACTTTGTGAAGTGCCTTGAGACGACATGTGTTGTGAATTGGCGCTATATAAATAAAACTGAATTGAATTGGGTGTTGAAACATAACAATGAAAATGGATTATTATAAAATGCAAGCACTGGAAATGTCTAAAAATGTAAACAGGAGTTATCGAAAAGGATAAAGATCAAAAGTCTGAAAGTAGGCGGATCCAAAGAGTCACTCCTCGTCCTGCTTCATGAGAGTATCTGCCACAGCTGTCACAGCTGATCCAAATCACTTCTTTCAACCAATACTAGAAATCTGGGATTCAGTGTCTTGCTCAAGAACATTTTGAAACATGAAGGGGTGGGAAGGCACCAGACTTCAAGTTCAAGGTCAAATCACCCACCAGGTTATTCTATGTTGCTTTGTATGTTAAGCCTGGCATATGCTGCGATTTAGAAAATCGTACAGGACTTGAACATGTCTCACTGTTCGGGTTATAACAGTAACTCTTGTCACGCTTCACGATGACATCATCTCAAATAAAGGTACCCTTGTGATATTCAGGTAACAGACGTCAGCCACCAAACTTGCATATATTTGTTGTGAATGTGTAGCAAATTCACTTTGAGTATCAAGCAGATATACAGCTACGCCACATGGTCAGTTAGCCTTCGTCTGAGGATGAGATCTCTTTTGATTTACTCATATCTGAAATCTATTTTTCTTTTGTCTACCAATGGTTAGGCTGCAGTCAAGACTGGCTGGCAGGTCTAAAAGGTTCCCTTTTTGCTCCAGTTATAATTAGTATAGCCAGTAGATTACAATTTGAAAGTAAATTGATCTTTGTATGCAGTTTGGATGAAAGGCTTTTTGGTTAATTTCTTGTTTAAGGTCCTAAACTGACAGCATACAGTTAGTGCTGGTCACACATGAAAGATGGGCTTTTATGAAACAATGTGATAGTAGATTTGTTACCACAATGTTACAAATGTTTAACATGCCTAATGCTTATTTGGCCTCCATACATCCCCAACATTATCCATATCATATGACGTGCTCAGACATTGTCCAAAATGTTTGTGTGCTTGAAGTTAAGGTTTCACTCTTTACTGGCTTATTGATGCACATAGTAAAATACTGGTTAGTACACTATACCATATTTTAAATAGCCTTTGAATTATATGCTATCATTATACAACGGTCATGTTAGTATTAACTGACAATTGATTGGCACTTGGGTACAACAACAATCTGTCACTTCAACAAGGACCTTTTCAGAGAACAGAACAATTTCAGTTGTTTTTTCTTTATATTATTTAGCTTGCAAACAAGTGGTCTTGGACAAATAGAGAATAAAATACCCACATTGAGCTTTAGGGTGGAGAGGTGCAAGAAGATAAAAAGCACCGGGAATGGAAAATAAAGAAAGAGAAGGGCAAGAATCAGGAGGGTGAGACAGGGAATTAGGGTTGGAGGTGAGTAGGACTGGCTGAGGGAGTTAGTGAAGTGGAGTCAAGCTGCTGTCTCACCTAATGTACTCACAGTGTGATTGGCTGGGATTGTTGGCCTGCATACCAGATACCGGGTCCTGCTCTAATCGTTCTTTTCCTGTAGCTGAGCTTAGACAACGCTCCTTTCTCCTTTTATCTCACTCCTACTCCACTCCCCACTCAGATCAGGTTCCTAAAAGAACACCACCCGCAAAATCTCAATCTCTTTAACCCCCTTGCAGTCCCTCTCGCACTCTTTCTCACTGCCTCTCTCTCCTCCAACTGCCACCTTCCCTCTCTCTGTGATGACAAGAATCTGTTTAGTCTTCACTTGTTTCTAAAAGTCATTAATGTAAGATGGCTGCCAAGTGTAAAAGGTGATTGTGGGAATAAATGTATATAGATTTATCTTATATTTTTCCTTTTTTATTAACTTTACTATTTGGTCTTTATAACCTTTCATGTTGTATGTGTGAGTAAAGATGTGATGAGTTGTTTGCAGGCAAGAATCAAAGGTGGAGCCGGGAAGGAAGCAATCACAGTTGAGGATGTCATAAAGATGGTGGCTGATTGTGCTGAACAAAGGACACACAGATCTTAAGATGGGGGAGACTGTGGAAGTGTGCTGTTACAAGATAATGGTGTATATGACCTGTTTATGTTGCAGCTGTTTATCCCCCCTTTCGAGCAGCATGTATAATTGTAACTGGGACCACCCAAAGAAAAATAAAAAGAGAGGATGGGACAGATTTTTTTTCAGAGCGGTAGGAGATTTGTAACTGAAGCAATCCGGGGTCTGTTTCTCCTCGCAGTGAGGGAAAAAAACCAATTCTTTGTCTTTTCTTTTTTTTGGTGATTTTTATAAGATTTTAGGTTTTTTGAACCTTTATTTTTGGTCCTTCGAGCCGGATTTCCAATTTTACGCCTGAGGATTCCAGCAGGTTAATGGACTCCAGTAAAGACCGGCGCACGGCAGGCTTCATCAGGGAGACTCTCAGACCTTTCGGGACGGACTCGGCCCCCCCCGGGGGGGTCTGATGGCTGACGGAAACTCCAAAGAGAGGGGGAAACACAAAGTGGTGAGTTTGATTTTTGGTTTAAAAAAGTGTGACGAATGACTGGGGGTCATTGGGGTTAAAACCCTTTTGGTACCCGGGGCCCTAACAGGTAAAGGGGGGGGAGTCCTGGAAACGTATTAAGAGTTAATACTAAACTTCCGTGTTTCAATGACGGCGGAGTCCTGTTTGAGTATTAAAAAAATACTAAGAAGATTCCGCGTTTAAAAAAAAAAAAAGGTGTGAATGTGAGAAATGAATGGAGGATTTAAAGCACTAGGTTTGCCTAACCAAACCCTAGGATTGTAAGTGACTAACTTTTGTGGATGCAAAGGCAAGAATTCTCCACTCGAAAGAGTTGAAGTGAGAATTACCACAAAAGGAGATTTTTCCTGTCACCCTACTGAGCAGAATAATCCAGCATTTATTTATTTATTTATTATTTATTACAATGCAAAGATTGGAAATTTATAGAAGCACAGGATCGAAATAAATTTAAATATTTAGATAAATGGATAACAACATATAATTATGATGGTCGATTAAACTCTCAAAAATGTGTTAATCTACAGGATGCAATAATTAAAAGTACAAAACGTGATTCAAGAAAATGGAAAAAGAAGGTTATCAGGATATAGATTATTGGTTAAAAGTAGCTAAAAAAAAGAGATGTGATGCAGGGAAAAAGGGAGGGGCGTTTTGTGGAAAGCAAAAAGGTCAGAGTGCTAAGAAATAATTTTTGATGGACTTGCAAAGTAAAACAGCAGGACAAAAGAAAGGGAGAAAAAAGAGTAGGTGGAAAGTTTTTGTTTTGTACCAAAGATCTGATGAGGCTTTGACAGGATTGGATGGGCTAAAATGAGTCCCTTTGGCGGGGGTTTTCCCCTTGGGGTAAATAAATCCATCCCCACCGGGGCTGTACCTGTTTTTTTTTATTTGTGTTTAGTTTTTTTTGTTGGAATGCAAAGGTTGTTGCTACAGCTTGTCATTGCACGACACGATTCTTCTGGTAACCTTAAAAAAAATTACTTTTAACAGTAGCACAAATACTGGAGATTTCAGAGTATAAAATGATGCACGTGAAGGGAATAAAACCAAAATAAAAAGGAATTAATAATGCAGGGGTGATAATAAAATGCGGGGACTCACCATGTAACCCCCCTTTTTTTCCAGATAAAAAAAAAGCCCCTCAACAGGATGGCGCATGGTACAAGACCTACAGGAGTTAAAATGCAGTTTTCAAGGCCCCGTGTGTTTGTCCTTTTAACATTATTTAAATTCCCTGCCCAGAGCTAGATATTTACTGTAGTAAATTTTAAACCAATGAAATTTTTCTCTTACCTTAGGATAAAGTAGTCAACGGTTTGAATTAAATTTTTGAGGGAAAGAATACAAACCAACTTCTTTGGATCAAAGCAATTTCTTGGAAATGACGGGCCCAAAAGGTTGCCCCCCAATATCGGGGCATAGGGGGGTGCTTTAAGCCCCAAATTGATGGGGAATTTGCCTTTTTAGACATTTTGCAGGGGGTAAACCCAAAAAAGCCCTCTGTAAAAAGGTTTTCCAGGGTTTTTAGGAATGGGAGAAAATTGTAAAAAGGGAAAAAAGTGCAATTTTTAAAAACCCCCAAAAAAAAAAACCCTTGTCCCTTTTCGGAAAAACAAATTTAAAAAGGGTCAAATTTTTCCCCTTAAAAAACATTAGGAGGGGAAGTGTACGTCAACAAAATAAGGCGGCTGAAGACTTCCAACATACAAAAAAGATTTTAAATTTCCCAACCCAAACCTATTTCAGATTAGTTGGGGGGGTTTTACTTGCGGTTCAGCAACATGGAGATAAAATGAAACCAATAGCTTATTTCTCTTCAAAACTAGACAGTGTTGGTGTGGAAAACCCAAATTGTGTGAGAGCTTAAATTTGGGCCCTCAATGGGAAATTGAAGTCAGTGCCACAATAGGTTATTTCACCTTTTAACTTTTGAGTTTCCCCCATGCAGTTTTTACTTTTACTGCAATAAATATGACCTTTCTATCACCTGCTAGACATTTGTCGGTATGTCAACTTTACTTTACAACTACATTAAACTATAGAAAAATGCACCACTTTAAACTCAGCAACATTGTTTTCCCACACCGAAGATGGAATTCAACATGATTGTCAAGAATTAGCAAAAAAAAACCCCCAAAAAAAAGTGATTTGCAGGATCAACCCCTGGTACGGGGAAAAATAGTTATGTAGATGGTTCCTCCTAGATGAGAGAGGGAAAGACACAAACAGGATATGCAGTTGCGAAAAGATACAGTGTTAAAACGGAGCAATTACCCTTCACATTATTCTGCAAAAGGTGCAAACTTATTGCGGTAACTGAGGCCGCAAAATATTGGCAGATGAGGAATTAACTATTTATACGGATAGTCCCATATGCATTTTCAACAGTGCATACATTTGCTCAATATTGGAAAAATAGAGGCATGGTAACGTCTACTGGAAAACAGTAACGCATGCTGATTTGTTAAAAATTACTGAAATCAGGGACACCTCCTGAAAAATTAGCAGTCTGTAAGTGTGCAGCTCACACTTCTGGCACAAATGATGTCATAAAAGGAAAGCATTTGCAGATAAGAAGCAAAAAAGCGGCTGCAGGGGACAAATCAAAATATTAGTTATGAAAAACAGCATAGTATAGACAATATTGTGTTAAAAGAAATGCAAAACAAAAGCCCACCACAGGGGGGAGATAGAAATTTGAAAAAACATGGAGCTGCATTAAAAGATGAAATTTATATTGACCAGATAATAAACCTACTTACCCCAAAAAACTATACAAATGGGCAGCAGATTTAAGCAATGGTATTTCACATGTCCAAAAAGGGGGATGATAGGACAGATACATAAATATTATACAACATATGGATTTAATTCTTATTCAAAAAAAATTTTTTGTAGAACATTTTAACATGTGCAAAACATAATCCACAAGGAAATTTAAGACCACGAAGGGGACAATTTTCCAAAAACCCAAAATACCCTTTCCAAACAACCATATGGATTTTATTGAGCTAAACCACAGAATGGAAAAATTCTGTTTAGTCATTATAGATGCATTTTCTAAAAGGATAGAACTATTTCCAACTAAACATCAAGATGCCTTAACTGTAGCAAAAGCACTGTGTAAGGATATCATTCCCAGATATGGGATTCCTGAGAAAATATATAGTGATAATGGAGCCCATTTTGTACATCAAATAATAAAGAAAATAGGAATTATGTTTCACATAGATCTAAGAAACCATTGCGCTTACCACCTACAAAGCGCTGGATTAGTGGAAAGAATGAATGGGACTATAAAGAACCGCTTCAAAAAGTGTATTGCAGAGACAGGAAGACCATGGACGCAGTGTCTGGATCTAGTAAAACTATATATAAAAATGACAAGCACCTCAGGGCTAACACCCTATAAAACGTTATTTGTTGGGGAAAATCTGACCCTCCAGATGAAAGCTGTACTCATTTGTTTATTAGTGGGTGGGGCTGAAATTATGTCATAAACTGACCGTGGCAACATGTTCAGCATTGATCCCTGATGATGTTTACTACATTTCAAGTGGATCCGATGATATATGAGGGAGATATAGCCCTTCAAGTCTCCTAGGGGGTACTGTTGATCTAAATTCCAATGTAATCCAATAGAGGTGTTTGGGGGGCCAAGACAACCATATTCATTTTTGGGGGAATCGACCCTTCCATGTGGAAGCTACAGTATTTTTTATTAGTGGGCGGGGGTAAAGATGTCATCTATTGACTGTGTCAACATGTCCTATTTAACTCATGATCATGTATACTACATTTCAAGTGGATCCGATGATGTATGAGGGAGATATAGCCCTTGAAGTGTCCTAGGGTGCACTGTTGATCCAAATTCCAATGAAATCCCATAGAGGTGTTTGGGGGCTGACAGAAAACAACCATATTGAGTTTGGAGTAAATCGGGCCATGCATGTCAAATTTAGAGCCAAACGTATAGCCATGGCGTGACATCAGACTTCGCCATGCCGCCACGGCCACACCCTCCAGCCAAACCAGTCAGTACTAGACACAAACTTAGACCATCATGTTATCTGTGACTTGGGACAGTTTCATGTTGATTAGGTGGAAGGGATCAAACATGGACCACACTACGTGAAACACTACACTTCCTGTTCTCAGGGGGAGTGGCTTCGATGATCTCAGCATCTGATCAGTGAATATTGTTCAGGGCCAGAGGCAGATCAATTCCAGAAGGTTTTATGTGTCTGTGACTACTTGTAGGAGCTATATCAATTTTGTGTGTTATGTCGAGAACTCCTATTTTGAGGCGTGGCCACGCCCACACTCTTTCATGTATCAAAAAGCTTTTTATAACTTTTGATCCCCAATGCCTTAAGAGTATAGTGAGTGATTTTCAAGTCTCTAAGTCAAAAGCTGTAGGAGGAGTTTGCACAGATACGTGGGCTAGAAACACAAAAAAGGGGTCAAAATGGCAACTTCAATCCAAAATGGGCCACTTCCTGTTGGGTTTGGACCAATGCTCCAAGAGAATTTTTTGTAGGTCCTGACAAGTTACATATGTGTACCAAATTTCAGATTCCTCGGTCAAAGCATGGCTTGTGGCTGTTTTTTTTTTATTTTCTAGGGGGCGCTGTGGATAAATTAGGCCACGTCCACCAAATATGTCATCAGATCTCTGTTGGGGACTGGACTAGGATCAATCACATTGAATTTGGTAGAGATCAGATGATGTATGTGGAAATTAGAGCCAAACGTATGGCCATGGCATGACGTCCAACTTCCCTGCGCCACCACGACGACGCCCTTTCATGAAAAGTTACATTGCTTCAAATGAAGTTAGACCCACTAGTTATCTGTCTTCTGACACACTTTCAAGTTGATTGGGTCAGGAGGGTCAGAGAGGCACCTTTCCAAGTGAAAAAAGTGACCTCCTGTTCTCAGGGGGCGTGGCTTTGGTGATGTCAGCATATGACCCCATAGGATCGTCGGGAACCCGAAGGTCCTCCTTCATGCCAACTTTGGTGTGATTTGGCATTTTTTTGGGAAAGTTATTGCATTTTTTCATTTTGGGCGCGAACGCCAAGTTCGTGCCCCGGCCATGCCCCCTAAACATGGCCAAAAACTCATGCTTTTGATAACTTTTAATCCCCCATGCCTTAACTGCATATTGACCAAATATGAAACCGATAGCTCAAAATCCCTAGGAGGAGTTCGTTAAAGTTCGGCGTGAGTGAAAGTGAAAAACGGCCAAAATTGGCCTTTGACCCAAAATGGCCGACTTCCTGTGCGTTTTAGGGCATACCCCCAATAGACTTTTTTTCATGATTTGGGGAGATCTAGCTATGTACCAAATTTCAGATCTCTACGACTTACGGTTTGGCCTATCTCACTTTAGGGGGCGCTGTAGAGCCGTTTGGCCATGCCCACTGACAATGACATTAAGGAACAAGAATTTCACGAGGGGGACAATTTTATGTAAAATCTGGTGAGTTTTCGTGCATGGCAAAGTCCCCAAATTGCCCTGCAAATACGCAGCGGAAAAAAGAAAGAATAAGAAAGAAAGAAAGAAAGAAAGAAAGAATAAGAATTCTTGCGATTACAATAGGCCCTTGCAGTTTTCCTGCTTGGGCCTAAATAGGCCCTTGCAGTTTTCCTGCTTGGGCCTAACAAGCAGCCTGGAAGGCCCTCGCACCTAAGCGCAACTATGCTCCAAGAGACTTTTTTGTAGGTCCTGACAAGTTACATATGTGTACCAAATTTCAGATTCCTCGGTCAAAGCATGGCTTGAGGCTGATTTTTTAAAAATTTCTAGAGGGCACTGTGGACGAATTAGGCCACGCCCACCAAATATGTCATCAGATCTCTGTTGGGGACTGGACTAGGTTCAATCACATTGAATTTGGTGCAGACCAGATGATGTATGTCGAAATTAAAGCCAAACGTATGGCCATGGCATGACGTCCAACTTCGCCGCGCCACCACGGCCACTAGTTAGACCCACTAGTTATCTGTCTTCTGACACACTTTCAAGTTGATTGGGTCAAGAGGGTCAGAGAGGCACCTTTCCAAGTGAAAAAAGTGACTTCCGGTTCTCAGGGGGCGTGGCTTTGATGATGTCAGCGTATGACCCCATAGGATTGTCGGGAACCTGAAGGTCCTCCTTCATGTCAACTTTGGTGTGATTTGGCGTTTCTTTGGGAAAGTTATTGCATTTTTTCACTTTGGGCGCGAATGCGGTTTTCGTGCCCCGGCCACGCCCCCTAAACATGGCCGAAAACTCACGATTTTGATAACTTAAGTGGGAGGGCCCAAATCAGGTATTACTAACCACTCCTACAGCAGTAAAAATAGCTGAGAGGTCAACCTGGATTCACCTTACACATTGTAAAAAGGTCATTTCGGTTGAAAACTCCACCAGGGGAAGTGCTTTACAGCCTGATAATAGGGTGGACCACTCCTACAGCAGTAAAAATAGCTGAGAGGTCAACCTGGATTCACCTTACACATTGTAAAAAGGTCATTTCGGTTGAAAACTCCGCCAGCGGAAGTGCTTTACAGCCTGATAATAGGGTGGACCAAGACATTTAGAGGCTGGAGAGACCCGAAAGTCAGTGAAGAAAATTAAGACACTGGAACCACTTAGAGGAGTCAAATTTCAGCCAAAATGACTCTCAGATGGATTAGCGATGCAGTCCGTTGCTGGGTATTTATATTTTTCCTCATATTGATTTTCTTATTTTTCTGGTACCTCTGGGAACCAGACAAGATAAATCAAAATGTAACAACACCTGCTATGAGTCATATTAAACGAGTAGCGCTAAACCAAGGAAGGCAAGATAACCCAACTATGTGTACTGAACAAATTTCTTATACCTATGGCATTCAAGTGTGCGTGAAATCTAATACAATAGCTGTAGTGCTGATCCCACCCATTAGCTTGACCAAACGAGGAAGGAAAGGACAGGATTATAGAAGTTATAAATGGAACTTAACTAATGACAGAAGTGACACCTCATGTTCCACGATGGTAGCTGATGAAGGAAACAATTGGACACCAAAGTGGGGCACCACTGCTTATGCTAGTCATCAAAAGAAGTTGTTTAGACTCCATAAAGCTGATAATGCAATCCAGGTAACCTTTAACCTCACGGATAACTCTCTATTTCCTCCCGACTACGTTTCATCAGGAGGAAAATGTTGGGGTTTTCTCCTGTGGGCCTAGGTTTCAGGGTCAGACCCAAACTTTGACCTTTTTGTTTGTGAAGTAAAAACTGAAACAACTCTCTCCCCTAAGACCACAGCGAAGAGAGTAAAAATTATGCTAGGAAACTCAACCGCAGATGACTGGTTCCAGGTTATTACTGGAGTATCAGGAATAAATAATAACTGGTTATTGATGGTAGAGCAAGCGGCTAACATGACTAAAAGAGATTGTGTTGTGTGTATGGGTCCTGGGCCTTTGTTACAAGTAATTCCAGCTGTGATACCACAACCCTGTATGATGGAAGTAATGAATCAAACCAATCCTAATGAAATGTGTCAGCACTGGGATTCTGTTTTTCCTGTAACTAGAGCAGATAAGAACAAACCAGTATTCCATAAAGGGGTCACCACTGGAAACTACACATGTATAAATATGACAGAGAGAGGCAATAAATTGGGAAATCTCACTGCAGTATGGTGTACTACAATTGTAAAAGTAAATAAATATTTTAAACCAGTCTCTAGAGGAGACATTTGGTGGTGTTGTGGTGACGACAGGTTATTTGATCGATTACCTTCAAATGTAGTGCTCTAGTTACTTTATTGTTACTAGTTTCAGTATATCCTATGTCAGTAGATGAGGTAGATGAGGTAACACGTGGACTATCTAGTGTAATACCACATGACTGGCGTAATAGGAAGCGTAGATCTGCAGCTTGGCAGACTGAGGGAGACCCTACGTACATCGATGCTATAGGTGTACCTCGAGGGTTGCCAGATTCATATAAATTGGCTGATCAAATAGCCGCAGGATTTGAATCAATTATCTGTTGGTGGTGTACAATGAACAAAAACGTAGATAGGATCAACTATATTCACTACAATGTTCAAAGAGTAGGAAATTGGACACAAAGCGGGTTTGAAGCTGTCCTTGACCAATTGGCTTTAACTTCCCTGATGGCATTCCAGAATAGAATTGCTTTAGACATGTTGTTAGCTGAAAAAGGAGGAGTTTGTGCAATTTTTGGAGAACAATGCTGCACATTCATACCTAACAACACTGCTGCTGATGGCAGCCTCACCAAAGCCATAGAAGGTTTGAGATCTCTAAATGGCAAAATGAAGGAGCATTCTGGAGTAGACACCTTGATGTGGGACTCCTGGCTGGATGTGTTTGGGAAGTATAAAGTTTTAGTATCATCAGTAATGATTTCCTTTGCAGTGTTTGCTGCAATTTTGACATTGTGTGGATGTTGTTTTATTCCTTGTCTTCATTCTCTTCTTAACCATCTCATCACCACAGCTATTTCTCCTATGGAAGATAGAGTTACCCAGCTCTATCCGTGACTTAAACATCAGCATGATGAGGATGATGAAGATCCGACTGACCTATACCCAGATCCATCTCTATATGATTATGTGGTTTAAATGTCAGTAAGTGCCTCTGAGTGTAATTATCTTTGTGCTCATGAAAAATGATCTTACAGTTAAAAATCCAAAAGAAGTGGCTATTTAAGTGATATGAGAATATGAGCAAATATAAGATAAACAGGGGGGAAATGTTAGAATAATTGTATATAGATTTATCTTATATTTTTCCTTTTTTATTAACTTTACTATTTGGTCTTTATAACCTTTCATGTTGTATGTGTGAGTAAAGATGTGATGAGTTGTTTGCAGGCAAGAATCAAAGGTGGAGCCGGGAAGGAAGCAATCACAGTTGAGGATGTCATAAAGATGGTGGCTGATTGTGCTGAACAAAGGACACACAGGTCTTACGATGGGGGAGACTGTGGAAGTGTGCTGTTACAAGATAAAGGTGTATATGACCTGCTTACGTTCCAGCTGTTTATCCCACCCTTCAGAGCAGCAACGTATATTGTAACTAGGGACCACCCTAAAGATAATAAAAAGAGCATCGGACAGATGTGTTTTTCAAAGCGGTAGGAGATTTGTAACTGAAGCACATCTGTGTCCATTCTCCTTGCGGCGAGTAAGAAACTAATTCTTTGTCTTTCTCTTCTTTTTTTGATGTTATAAGTATTTTAGGTTGTTTGAACCTGACAGTGGTGTCCACATGCTGGGAGGCTCCTAGTTAACCAGCTAGTGTGTTACTTTGGTTAATCAGTGAGGTATGTGGCTTACTAGATATCATATCTTCAGTGCTGTGAAAACATTTACACCCTTACAGGTTTTTTCTGGTGTTGCCTTTTTGTCCCACTTTAACATTTCCAATCATCAAACAGTTTTTAATATGAGACTAAGATAACCTGAGTAGATTGTTTTGTTTTCAATGGAGGATTTCTTTTTAGGGATCAAAGCTATCCAAACCAACTTGGCCTTGTGTGTCACCCTAATAACTGGTCTAAGTTCATGCCTCAGTTTTAACTTATTTGTTAAAACTGTCAGTATGTCCTGACAGTATGAGACAAATTATCTGTGAAAAAAATCTAACTCCTCTGGCTCCTCCTAGTGGTCCTAGGGCCACTTGCAGAAATACTCCCTGTCAGAAATAACCTATCAGAGCCCGAAAGAATGTCTTGGCAGTGTCAATCACGCTTGTGTACGCGCTGCTCACACCCCTCCCCTGCCAGCGCGTACCGTCGTTCAAGATTGCCGGTGTGCTGCAGCTGTGCTAATGGTCCTGTGGTAGTGATTTGAGGTCAAAGTTTGTACTCAAAGTATGGGCAGGCCACAGTTCATAGTAACAGTAAAGCATACCGTTGTTTCATTGTCCGATGAGCTAACCCCTCCCTCCTACTTCCCTATTTCTAAGGGGATTGCTCAATCCAGCTCTCCATCCAACGTGTCCGGACTTCCCTAAACCTGGAAAATCTTACTAAGCATGTTTACTGGAAAATCTGTTTAAGCTGGTGTTGGGAAATGACATGCCTAACCTCTAACAGCCTGCATCCAAATATCTTGCCCTTCTTCAACTGGTGGTCTGGACGACCGAGTAGCCCACAGCAGTCATCCACTCCTCGATAGTCACTTCTGTTAACGGCTGCTCATTTACAACTTGATTGTTGTTAAACTCATTCATAGTGATACACTTCTGCAAAAGAAAGAAGAATTAAAACATACACCAAATGGGGCCCCCAGACTTCATAGCTTTAAAATGTGAACATTTACTGTTGTATATCTCATTGATCTAATTATGAGGGTTTAATTAATTTCTGCATGGATACGTGGAAGGATCTCACCTCATTTTGACAGTTGATGTTTTGTGAATGTGCCATAGCTGTTTATCTGTCGTCATCGGTAACCTTGCTTACTACCCTGTACACATATACCGAATCTTTATTTATTAAGCATAAAAAAAAAAAAAAAAGGTTCACAAAGTGGTCCACCTATTAAAATAAAAGAAAAACATACAGGAAAACAGACAAGTTAGAGTATACATCCTAAAACTTAAAGTAGATTGAACGTAAAAACAAAAAAAAATCAAAGCCAACCTGTAATGGTCCGTTCAGACGCGACACACATGATGCTCATGACGCATTCAAGAGTGAGGCGATGCCAGCGGCGAGATTAGGGCGAATAGAGCATAGTGAGAGCGAAGCGAAACCAGCGATGAACACAAAGTGAATTTTGCTGGAGTTGAAAAATCTGAACTTTTCTGTCAATTCGCGTCTCGTCTATAGCCCTCTTTTAAGCATAAAAGTTGTCGTACAAGTATGAAACTCACAGGAGATGCTCAGGGTACATCTATGTACATGTAGGAAATTATATTTTATTCATAACTATTTAATTTACAGGTGCATATATCAGCAAGCCTGATTTCTAGGTCACCGATCACATACATAATTGTGACGCGCCATGGCAAAACCAGGAACAAGTCGGCAGAGCACAAACGGAGAAAATGAGGAAAAACCGTCAATTTCTGAGAAAATGGTTATTTTCATTTTATTGAAAAATGTGCAAGTTGAAATTATGAAGTATCCACTCAATTCTTTAAATAACAGTTTTGGAGGTTTTAAAATGGTAAATTGTATATTTAAACTCGGCTTGTTTTGAGCCTAAAACTCAGCCAGTTCGTATTTACATTTTGGGGAGGGGAAAATCCTCAGCTCATTTCTGTAGCGGCTTTGTTTGGCTCCGCGCTGGCTTTTGTTCTGCTTGTCGACCAATAACCTCGTGGCTACTTAACAGCTCCTATGAAAAAATAATGTATTTCTTCACGATGGACCAAGCTCAACGTGTGGCAAACGAACTGAATCGCGGCTGTTACAACGCTTCGCTGTGGGAGTACATGTTCAGCAGTACCGTCGCCGGACTCTCTTCAGATTCTGAATCAGAAGGAGATGAAACGGAAGATGATAGCGACTGCATTACTTTGGAGAACATTCCTAGTTTGCAGCTGTCTTCAACCCAAGACGAGGATGACGAAGAAAGCTTTGGACTGGCGGCTGAGGAGCTAGAATGTAAGATATCAGAAGCTATTGCTATCACATTTGAGGAACACAGAGACAGTGAGATGGAGAAGATACGTAACTTTGACTGTAAATGTTACGGAAGAAGAAAGGAGAACTCTTCACTTGGGACACAGTCCTGTAGCCGCAAACTTTCTCCAGAGATCATGTACAACATACAGATAGATTCTTTAGCAGCAGAAAGGGAGTGGCAGGACATGAGAATAATCGGACATCTTGAAGCAAACCGGCGTACGCTAGAAACTTCAGCAATGACCACATCCACCAAGAAGACACCACGGAAAAGAAAACACGCCAGGACAACGTATTCCATCGGAGGCATCGAAGTCTGCCGGAATACCTTTCAGTTTCTTATGGGGTGAGTTTGATAACTTTTTAAAAAACAATTTTAAATCATGTACTGAAGCGGACAAATCACGTAAACCTGACCAGCCAAATATTAAAATCTGCTTGAGTGTTTGTATTTTTAATCTAAGCTTGAGGTAGTTTTTTTTTCTTCCCCCTGCGCTGGGTGATCGGTGTTCACAACGAAAGTTTTTTGGCTAGCGTAGCTACACGAGGTTAGCATCTACTGTATCCCATTCACAATGTGAAAATCGACTTGAGTGGGGGGGAGGGGGGTTGTATTTTTAATCAAAGTTTGAGGTTGAAAAATAAAACAAAAAACAAATACCTGTTTCTATGTTTTGTGTTAGAGGTTTATTTCTATAAACACACCTATATGCAGAAAAAACGTGGTGTGTTGTCATACCAATTTTGTCAGCACTCGTCGATGTAAACCATAAGCTGAATATTTCCTTTGTTTCCCCCGCTCAGAATCTGTAAAGCCACGTTGACTGACATCATCAGACACTTTGATGAAAACGGTGCAAGACCCCGCTTGAGGAAAAAGAGCCAGTGGCCACAGGATCCCCATTTCATCAGCAGTGAGCAACTTCGCAGAGTTTTGGAGTTCATAAAGAACTACGCAGAGTATCACGCCATCATGCTGCCTGGTCGACATCCTGGCCACAGGGATTGGCATGTGAAGCTACTGCCAACACATGTCTTAAAGGCCTCAGTGTGGCGTCTCTATATGAACTCTGCTAAGGAGCTTGGTATGTATAAAAAAAATATTTCTATAGAACAGTGAAATTTTTCTAATGACCAGTGATGTAAAACTTAATCACAAATGTATAACCCTGTGAAATTTTTCTTTCAGGTGAGCGGGCAGTTTGCAAATCAAGCTTCAAGGCGCTTTGGACCTAGCTACTCCCACACATAAGAAGCTGTAGGCCCCGCACCGACCTCTGCTGGCAGTGCCAACAGAATAATGACCTTCAAGATTAGGCCATTCTGTTCCGATGAAGTGAAGGACATTACATGCCCAGCACCACAAAGCACTACATAGAATAGCACACAGAAGAGGATGATGGTGTGACACTGTGACACTGTGTCTGTGACAATTTGTAATGTGTATAAAGTTGTAAATAAAAATTACATTTGTGACATGATCAAAGTCAAGTAATTGCCCATTTCTCTTCCTTGGTCCTTTAAAGTCAAGAGGTTTGCAGACATAAAATTTGATGGGTACATACAGATTAAATAGCTGTAGCACCTGCCTGTTCTAGATTAACTCGTATTCAAAAGGTGTAAACTATTAACACATAGCTCTATTCATACCTGTACACATAAAATTAAGACTGATAATATTTCTGCATGCTACAATAATCTTTGGACATTTCATATTACATATTAAGAAGAACACATCCATATTACTCTGATATTTTGCTAATTGCTGTGAGATTGGATCTCAAACTCGGCCTGAGGCAGAACATTTAATAGACTGGAACTTTAAGTGAGACTGATCTAAAAACAAGAGGAAACCAAACCAATCACCAGGATGCTGACATTAGGTTGCAGTCATGATGCAATTTGCAGACATAAATAATATAAAAATGAGATTGGAATGCAGTGTTGTAAATTATCTTTACATAGAAAAATACTACTATGAGTTCAGTGACAGAAGTCTTGCAGTCAGTTGGAGCTTCTGTTGACAAACAGTTGGGGGAGGTTGGCTATTCAAAGTTATTCAAATTAGCAGCTTTTATCACCGCCCTGCTTTCAGGGAGAGAAAACAGCGAATCTTTGAGTGCTGATTTCTCAGAAAAGTAGTCTTGTGAGTGCAGAAATTCAGATGGTCATATCTTATTCAATTCTTTTTTGATTTCCACAAGTTTGACATCATTGGAAAGCTGACACTCCACTCTTTCAGGATCTGTAAATAACTCAAAACGACCCCAGGTAGACTTTGCCACGGCAAGTCACAATTATTTAATACTTATGGCTACCAAGCTACATTCTGTTGTCATATCAGCTCTTTCCTGGTGTATTTTGGCGGTCCTCGCCATATGTTTAGGCACAAAAATGTTTATTATATTTAGAAGATGTGGACAGTACAATTTGGTTGTTTTTCTATTGAGCTGAGATTTATTCAATAACTGAAGACAGATGGACAGGCGTTCTGCAGTAGTTGGTGTCCCGGAGGCTGAGTCGTCCCCCATCATGGGAGAGCAGGTCCTCAAATAACATTGTTCGGTTTTCCATAATTAAAGCACCGTGACTCGTTCCATGTTGAGCTCAAATCGGCAAGCAGCGGATAAAAGCTCCTCCTATTTGATGATGCGGTGAACGAGGGGAGAGTTGTCCCCCTTTGGCCAAATGAATTGCCAACGAAATGTCAGGCGAGCGACAGCACGTGAATGAGGCAGTAAATTCGCTGGAATCGCGTTCGGTCTAAACGCACCATAAGATGTACTTGTTCAAACTTTTAGGCTAAGTTCACGGTTTTCTCAGAACTCCCTACTGCAGCTGTAACCAAACCACCTTTATTTATTTATTAATGTTTTGTTTTTGTAGCCATTCGTAGGCAGAGATTTCTGAACGCTTCAGATCATTGCTGCTGCAAAACCCAAGCATGCTTGAATCACAAAGTTATTGCTGAACATTCTCCGTCAGGATTACCAAAAATCAGAATTTATGGTTCCATTAACTATGAAAAGTTGTCCAGGTTCTGAAGCAGCAAAGCAGCACCAGACCATTAAACAGCCACCACCATGTTTGACTTTTGGTTATGATGTTCTTCTTTTCAAATGCTTTTTGTCAGATGTAATGGATGACACATCTTTCTGATTTTGTCTTGTCGCTCTTGGGACTCATCAAAACATTTTTGGCAAATGTGAGATGGGCCTTTCTGTTGTTTATGGTCAGGAGTGGTTTTGGCCCAGGTACTCTCCTATTATATTCCAGTCTATTTCCTCTTGTTGAATCATGAACACTGATCTTATCTGGGGCAAGGGATATCTACAGAGCTTTAGATGGTGTTCTGGGTTCTTTGGTGACCTTCTAGATAGGTTGTTGATTTGCTCTGGGAGTAATTTTGTAGGCCAGCCTCCTGGGAAGGTTTACTGTTGATGAGTGTTTTTTTTTAATTTGTAGATAATGGCTCTCAGTGTGTTTCGCTAGATGTCAGTGACTTTTAATGGTGCAAAATATATCAATATACAGTATTAATCCCAGTATCATTGTGTGCAGTATCACAATTGCAAATGAATTCGCAATATTTTGAAGGATACAATATTCTGAGCATCATGTGTGTCTGTTCTGCGTATCATTAATATATTTAGACAGTTGGATGGACTCTAACTGCCTTTAAAGCCCCATCTGATTTATAAATTTACTTTGTGAGATGGTAAAGCTCAGGCCAAGTTGTGAAAACATTGTGATTCATTTATAATTTATAAAAATGTTTAGCAATAGTATTGCATTTTTGTTAGCAACCCTAATTACTTAGGGTTTCGACTCTATAATATCCTTATGATATTTAGTTCTTTTGAGATCTTCATGCCTTCATGTTGTCGAATAGGTTCTGTTTAGGCAATTTACTGATTCCTCAAGTACAGCAGTAATAAGACCTAGATGTGGTTTGTGAAATTTAACTCTTTTTTTTTTCCAGAAAATAGTGTTTGCCACAGTAAATACACGATTTACAGTAATATGGTAAATTAAATCCTCATTTGAAAAAAATAAGCTTTTTGTGTTTACTCATTTTATCTTTGTCTGATACTAACCATTTGTGACCAAGTGTGACAAATAAAAAACAGAAAAGTCTAAAAAGGGGCAAACACTTTTTTACAGCAATGTGTGACAAAATCCTGCAAACTTTGGTTTTTTGTTTTTTAGGACCTGAATTCAAATATTTGTTGCTAAGGTCAAACATGCCAGCAAACATGATTTGGGTGGCATCATGGCCCAGGTGCAAAATGGTAGAGAACATGTGATTTCCTAGGCTAGTCGAAGCTTGCACCCTGTCTTGCACTCTGTTGAACAGAATTATGCAAATTACAGTTCTTTTAAGTTGCATCATCTTGCTTTAAAGTTAACAGGAGCCATGTTCACGGTCACAGACACTTACACTCGGCCCAGATACTGCAAAGAATGACAGCTCTTTGGTGGCCCAGATCTGATTTGCCAGAGGCGACCCACACACTGTTGACACATGGGTGGACCTGCACTGGCCAAGAACAGTTTCTGCACTGGCACCAGATGTCAGCCGGATACCCACCTTAATAAAGCCACGTACTAATTTATATTAAAGCCATGATTTATATTAAAACTCTCATAACAGTGATGCAGTTATACAAATATTTATTTAGAATTTTATAATTCAGTATAAATTGCAAAAATAAATTTGCTGCTATTGAAACTACTCAAGAACAGTATTACAAATGCCACAATAACAGTACAAATACTTATTTTGAATTGAATTATAAAGTATAACATAGCAAACAAGTTGCTACTATTGACAATATTCAAGAACCTCAAACAGTATATAAACTGAAATTTAAATTCCGTTTAAACATTAAAGTAAATTTTGATTGTGTTTTTCCCACAAATCTTAAACAGTACCAACATCCATTCAAACAGCAGCATCATCAGTTAACATTTTTTCTTTTCATTTGTTCAATTCTCCCACCATTCTAATCGGGTGTATTTTGAAGATATATTTTTTATTTTTGTTCCAATTTCTTGGTCCATGGCATCAGAGGTCAGGGGATTACGTTGCACAGCTGCTGAAACACACACAAGCAAAGAAATTCTGACGTGAACATCAGTATCTGCAATGTAATTCCAGACATGAAAATACATAGTCAGAGTGAGCCTGTGTTTACGTCTCAAAATGGTAAATGGCCTGCACTTGTATTGCGCTTTATCAAGTCCCAAGAGACCCCAAAGCGATTCACCCATTCATCCACACATATACACCATGACAGTGGTAGACTACATTGAAAAAAACTGAACAGGTCTGATAGTCTGGCATCTGACATCCCTCCCGGGAGACATCAGAGGGTGCTTTTACAGCGTAAATACGTTACGGTTTAATCAATAAGTCTAATAAACAATTTTCCAAAAAAATATATTTTTCGAACAAAATAATGACAGTGTTATTAAGTGAATTTGAGCATTGTCTAGGAAAGTAGGTCCTTTTAATAGCAAGTAGTAATTAAATATAAATATGTTCACTTTTTAGATCTACATTTTAATAATATCAAAATGTGTATTACATGTTATATTAAAACTATTTACAGGATATAATGTAGCACACCGTTAGAATTAGGGATGGAAATACGTATTTCCAGTACTGTTTAAATGTCTACATTCAAGGCACATTCAACAGCTATCTCGAAGTCATTCTTTTTGCGCATGCACAAATGAGTTGGAGGTACAAATCGTGTTTCCGGGACATATCGGGTAGTGAAAGGGAGTTAGCATTTTTGGAAGCTAATAAGCTAGCTTCAATTTTGACTGTGTGCAAACACACAGTTAGCTAAACGAGAAAACAAATATCACTAGTCTCCCACAGCTTGACTCCATGGGGACACAAATCCTTGAAATAATGTCCATATTTCCGTTTATATGTATCTGGAAATTACAAATTATTTCCTTTTGGAAAATGTTCTCTAGAGATTAAATAAATAAAACCATTAACTCACCTCAACCTTTCTATTTTTCCACAGCAATTTTGTTGCCTCTGTTTGCTCTTCACCTTGTTCTCCTCGCCTTTGTACGCTCCTCATTAGATAGAGCCAATGAAGGCGGCGGAAATAGGTTTGTGTTAAGGGATGACCAATGAGAGCGAAAGACCTGTTTTAGATTGGCAGGTTCTGTAGTTATATAAGTTGTCAGGGAACATACAGTTCTGACAAAGGTTTTTAGTCAGTGATGGAACGTATTTTGAATGGAGGAGGAGGCGTGGTAAGGCGATTTCGTCACTTCCTGTTTTGCACTTGGTGGATTGTTTGGTGTGTGAAGGCTCTCTCGTTTGATGTGATTTCTCTCTACTGTGATATCTCTTATTTGTATAAAAATTTAAGCACATTAAAAAACACATACTTTCTGTTGCTGTATTTAACTTTTTTGGCGACTCTCCGTGTTTTCCCGGGTTTTTTTAGTAGGGTAAGGGGTCGCTAGCTTAGCGTTAGCTTTAGCTCCACCATTTCCCCGTTCTGCTGTTTCTCTCTCTGAGTCTCCTCCTCTTCTTGCTCTCTGTGTCAGATGTTCTTTTTACTCCTCTGCCTCCTTTAGTGATAATGGTACGTGTAATAAATGTAGCTTTTTTAGCTTTGGGGGCGAGGGGTGTCGGATGGGGCCCGGCTCCGCACTGTTGAAAAACCAGCAGATAGCCGAGGCCCCTTAGCCAGTGCGGACCCCACGGGGGGCAGTCCCCGTAGCAGCCCCCGGCAGACCCCCGCGCAGCCGGGATCTCAGGCCGGCTGGGTGACGGTACGTAGGAAGCATAGTCTTAGATCTCAGCCCACAGGTACCCCCCAAAAAAACCGTCTGCTTTTCTAATAGATTTTCCCCGCTCAGCGACACTCCCGCTGAGAAGCTAACTCTGGTAATGGCAGCTCCATAGTCGGGGAAAACGTGGCACTAGAGACACCAGCGACCATAGTCAAATGCCTGCCAGGGGCCAGAACGGGCGACAAAAAATCCTACCTGAAACTGCTGGCTAAGGATAAGCGTAAATACAGTAAGACTGTTATTCACGCTGGCGGTAATGACACCCGGTTACGTCAATGGGAGGTCACTAAAGTTAGTGTTGGTTCGGTG
The DNA here is from genome assembly GCA_036173005.1 of Crenichthys baileyi. Taxonomy (NCBI): domain Eukaryota; kingdom Metazoa; phylum Chordata; class Actinopteri; order Cyprinodontiformes; family Goodeidae; genus Crenichthys; species Crenichthys baileyi. The sequence continues at coordinate 794,125 of JAHHUM010000875.1, forward strand.
TGTAAGTTTGCCAAAAACAATGTCGGACTCCGTAATTTTCTCTGGTCCCCCCCCCGATCTGACCAGTGACGACATGTTTAGCCGCATGCTGTCATTCAAACCGCTGGCTGTCTAGGTGGTGTCCAGAAAAGATGTGGGCTACATTGATAATTGGCAAACATTTTGGGGAAAAAACCTGGTCTGATCCGGAGAGACGGCATCCATCCCCACTTGGGTGGAGCAGCTCTTCTTTCTAGGAATCTGGCCAAAATTTATTAGTTCTCAAACCCTCTGACAACCCAGGGTTTCAGACCAGGAAGCAGGGTCGTAGTTTAAAACATCCTCTCTGCAGCTTTTTTTTAACTGCTACCCACCCATTACCCTTTTAAGACAGTTTTCCGCCACGGCCAAAATTGAATAGATTAAAAAAAAAAATCTAAAAAGGGGGGAAAATCAGGAAAAAAAAAAAAACTCAGACAAAAAATAAAAAAAAAAAAATTAAATGTGGCTTACTGAACATAAGATCTCTCTCTTCAAAGGATTTTGCTAGTTAGGGACCTGATTTTGGACAATCAGATTGATTTATTTTGCCTCACAGAAACCTGGCTGCAGCAAGAGGATTATTTTTACTATAAATGAGTCAATTCTACTAATTACTTAAATTTTCACATTCCTCGAAATACTGGGCGAGGAGGAGGAGTAGCAACCATCTTTCACTCCGATTTTTTGACTAGTCCCAGACCAAAAAATAGCTACAACTCTTTTGAATATTAATCCTTATTTTTTCCTCATCCCAAATTGCAAAGCACAAAAAAAACCACTTCTTTTTGTTGTTTTGTACCGCCCCCAGGCCTTTTACTCTCAATTTAAAATAGATCAATTTTCAGACCTTTTATCTGATTTAGTGTTAAATACAGAAAATTTTATTATAGGGGGGGGTTTTTTAACATTCTTTTGACACAAAAAGTGATAGCTTAAATTAGGCTTTAAGGTATCTTAGGACCCCATTGGCTTTACTCAAAAAACCATTAAAAAAAACCCTACCAAGGGGTTGTCTTCATTCTCTGGACTTTGTGCTGACATTAGCATTGAGTGTAAAGACATAACAATATTTTCTAAAACCCTTGCTGTCTGACCATTTTTTAAAAACCTTTGATTTTAATTTAACCGAGTACTCCACACCTGAAAGAAAAATTTCATTATAGTAGATCATTATCAGACGAGTTTTTAACAACTTTAAAAGGAATCTTTCCACTTTTAAATTGGGCTCATTATCACAGAAAAAAACAGAGTGGAGGGCAATAATTTTGTTTCTTCCCCCTTTCACAAATTGATTCTTTTTGTCAGAGTGTTAATTCATCATTGCGTGGTGCATTAGACAATGCAGCCCCTTGAAAAAAAAGGAAATTATTTCATATAGGCGGGGCCCCCTGGTTTAATTCAGAGCTGCGTACTTTAAAGCACAATGTTGAAAATTGGGCCCCAAAAAAGGCGCTCTACACACCTAGAGGATCCTACTTAATCTGGAAAAATAGCCTATTGTTGTTAAAAAGACAAACTTCACCAAGCTAGAACAAAGCTTATTTCTCATCCTAATAGAAGAGAACAAGAATAACCCAGGTTTCCGTTTTCAGTTGCTAAAACTTTACACAGAGTCAAAGCTCTGTTGAGCCGCCATTTTTCCCTTAGCTCTCAGCAGTCATGATTTTTATGGGATTCTTCCAAAAAAAAATTGATTCTATTAAGAAGAAAAAATCCTTGACAATCCCAGAGATGATTACTTCATCCTCAAAACAAGTGAGACAACATTGGAAAAAAAACTGTAGAAAAAACCTGATCTGTGATTGGACTGTTTTGATCCGGGGAGCTTCCTGAGTTATCAGAAATATTAGCTTTATCTAAACATTCAACTTGTATTTAGACCCCATTTCCCAACCAAATTTATTTAAGGAAGTGTCCCCCTTGATTACCGCCCCATTTTAGATATGATTAATCTATCCTTAGTAAATGGATAGTACCACAAGGCTTTTAAGGGAGATGTAATAAAAACTTTGCTTAAGAAACCTTCGCTTGATCGAGATGACTTAATAAAATTTAAGACCGATATCCAATCTTTCCGTTCTTTTTCTAAAATTCTTGAGAAAATAGTTTCTAATCAAAATGTGTGAGCATTTACACAGCAATGACCTGTTTGAAGAGTTTTTCAGTCAGGTTTCAGAGCTCATCATAGCACGAAAACAGCTCTGCTGAAAGTCACTAATGATATTCTTATTCCCCAGATAAAGGACTTGTGTCTGTACTGGTTTTGTTAGATCTCAGTGCGATTGATACAGTCGATCATAATATTCTCTTAGAAAAAGGTGGAATATGCTGTAGGGATCAGGGGAACAGTGCTAGGTGGTTTAAAACTTATTTGTCTGACAGATTTTAGTTTGTTCATGTAAAATGATAAATCATTCTTTAAAAACTCAGGGTTTAAAATGTGGAGTACCCCAGGGTTCAGTACTGGGGCCCAAATTTCTTTTTTTATATATATGCCCAATAGGGGTCAAATTATCAGGCAGCATAGAATAAATTTAATGTTACGCTGATTGACACTCAGCTTTACTTATGAATAAAATCTGATGAGCCCAACCAGTTAGATAGACTACAAGCATGTCTGAAGACATAAAAAAAAATTTTGGGTGACTTTTTAATTTTCTGCTTCTAAATTCAGACAAGACAGAAGTTTTCGTCTTTGGGCCGGAGTCTTTAAAAAAAAAAACTGCTTTGCAAACACTTAAAACCTGGATGGCATTTAAAATTGACCTCCGATTTAAAAAAAGTTAAAAACCTGATTTTTTTTTGACCAGGACATGTCATTAAATCCCCTATTAAACAGGTTTTTCCAGGATTTCCTTCTTTCATCTCCGGAACATTCCAAAATTAGAAATATCCCATCCAGGATTGATGCTGAAAAACTAGTCCATGCATTTTTTCTACTTCAAGGGGGGGGACTATTGTAATTCTTTACCATCAAAATGTCCACCAAAAATGCAGTTAAAAAAACCTTCAGCTGATTCAAAAGCTGCAGCAAGAGTTCTGATGAAAAAAATTTAAAAAAGAGAGATTATATTTCCCCTACTTTTAGCTTCCCTTCATTGGCTCCCGGGTTAAATCCAGAATAGAATTTAAAATTCTCCCCCTCCCCAAATATAAAGCCCTTAATGATTTTTAGCCCCATCATACATCAGAGAGCTGATTTCCATATGTTCCTAACAGAGCACCTTGCTCAGACTGCAGGTTTTACTTTGGGTTCCCAAAGTCTCTGGAAGTAGAATGGGAGGCAGATCCTTTAGTTATCAGGTCCCCCCGTGGAACCAGCTCCCAGTTTTTAATCGTGAGGCGGACACCCTGTCTACTTTTAAGGCTAGGCTTAAAAAATTTCCTTTTGATAAAGTTTTTATTTGAGTGGCTAGGTTATCCTGAGCTATCTCTGTATTTTTCTGCTATAGGCTTAGGCTGTGGGGGGAATAATGACCACTTTCACCCTCTTCGCTACTTTTCTCACACTACTCTTCAATTTTGTATTATTTGCTGTTTTTTTCAGCTTTTAACTTTTCTCTCTCTTTCTCTTCCTAGAAGCTACACCCCGGGACTCTGTGTCTACCTGTGGACAACTTTTTTTGGAGGGGGCATCGTCCGAGCTTCTGCTGGGAAAAAAAAACTTAATGCTCACCCTCTACCGATGATCCACAGGCCCTGTCTTTCAGGGTTTTTTAACCCCTTTTTCTCTCCTAGGGGACATAGCTACTGACGGAGCTTTTATTTGGTAAAAAAAACTCTATGTGCTCTCTTCAGACTCTAAACATTTAAAAAATGGCTCAGAGTTTTATCTGTTCTTTTTTCTAGGTGAAACGACTAAAGGGGCTACATCCATTAAAAAATTTCCTTTTCCTTCTCATAGAAAGGACTCCCTGGATCAGTGCTTCTTTTTTCCTTTTGGTCTCTGCTCTGTCTCTCTAACCCCCCGCGGTCGTGGCAGATGCCGCCACACTGAGCCTGGTTCCTTCTGGAGGTTTCTTCCTGTTAAAAGGGGGGTTTTTTCCTTCCACTGTCGCTACATGCATGCTCAGTATGAGGGGATTGCCTGCAAAGTCAACGCCAGTGACTGTCCACTGTCTCTACATGCTCATCTGGGAGGAGTGAATGCTGCAAGTCACTGACTGGATGCAATCTGCTGGGTTTCCTTAGATAGACAAACTTTTTATCCAATTTGAATAAATAACAGAATCTGACTGCACTGTTCAATGATTCGGATTAATTGTAATGCATGTACCTGACTTTTGTGAAGTGCCTTGAGACGACATGTGTTGTGAATTGGCGCTATATAAATAAACTGAATTGAAACTAAATAAACTGAATTGAACTGAATTGAATTGAATGCATAGTTTGAATGTAGTTTATATAAACTAAATCGAATTAGTGTGGTGGGCTGTGAGATTATTTCTAACTAATACCATTAGGTATTAGGAAGAAATAGGAAGAATGAATTATCTGAAGCATGCCATGGACAACATAAGGTCAGCCACAATTGGCTCATATATGGCATGTACATATCTGGGCCATATAAACCCAACCACTCTCATGTGCCATGGTATAATCGGTGCCATGGTATAATCGGTGCCGTCATTGCCAGACCTGGCCCAGTTCCGGTTGAAATACCAGTTGCCATACTAGCAACCAACCAGCAATGACAGCTTGAAGCCAGATCTGGCCCAGACCTGTCTGCTTCTTGGAATCGACAGGAGCCTGGACTGCAGATGCAGGGCTGTAAGAGTGACCAGGAGTGTGATATTGACCTAAAGGTTGTAAGAAGGTATGTTGAGCAAGGGACCCTACCCGAAGCACAAACCAGGAAATTCTTGTCAGTTACTATACGCAAAATATTAAAACAGTGGGACGAACTTGAACTCCGCGAATGCAGGACGCATTGCTGGTTGGAGGACCTGGTTGGACCTTTTTCCAAGTTGTGTGGCCAACAGATGAGTGCAGTGATATGTGGGAGAAGTACCATCGAGCTTCTGACGGTACTGGAGCAGAGAAGATTCTGTCCAGAATGTGTTAGTTTTTCTACTGGTTCAGTATGAAAAATGCTGTCCATCATTACAGTCGGGCTGTGTTGTCTGTACCCTGCAAAATAGGGTTGAACCTAAGGCCCAGCTGCACCCCGTAACGGTGTCCCATCCTTTTGAGGTCATCAGCCTAGATTTTCTTTCTATCTGGGAGACCTACAGATAGGCCAAATATTAGGAAATAGTTTTTCATTTTGTCTGTGTTAACCTTCAACAGGAACCAATGCGATGGAAGGTAGTTTTTCGATATGGTCTGAGAATAAATGGATGCTGCTTTAAAGATGTTCACAAATGTTTTTTTTTTTTCTGTTTTTAAATAATGATTTACAGGAAGGTTTGCTGTTGTTACAAGTCCAAAATGCAGCTCATTGGGATCAGTGGGGCTAGCGGGAATGTATTTTACTTCTAACTTTGATTGCTTTAATTATGCCACTTTGAGGCCTGGTTGAATGATAATAATTGGAGGTGCTAATTAACTACAACTTGACTTACTCTATCCAGTAGTTGCATATAATTTCATTTATTAGAAGACCATCATACAAAGCTGTCTTCTGCCTATGAACTTACCAAGCAGCACATGACCAAGGCTGCTTCCCACACCAAGAAGGCTTATGACAGGAAGCCACAGGCACTGCCTTTGGCACCTGGGGAAAGGGTGTGGGTGAGATACAGAGATAGGAAGAAGCAGGGTAAACGTCAGGTTGGAACCCAGGTTGGAACACCTAACTGCACGTTGTGCTAGAGCAAGTAGGCGAAACAGGGGCTTTTAAAACAATTTACATTGGAATGCACTTAAACTTTGCATTGCGACTTTAAATGCGGAACCCTGGCCATCGGCTAGCAGGTATGGAGAGGAATTGAGGGGAATGGAGTAGCACAGAGCCCCCATTTTATGGTTTTATGTTCAGCCCGCCAGCTTTTACCGGGGGTATTTTAACCTATTGTAAACGGGCTAGCTTATTCATTTTAACCTTGTGTAGCATCGGTTCTTTGAGTCTCCGAGTTGTTTTCTCTCCCTTGTATAAGGAACATAAATTACTGTGACCATATTGGCCACAAAAGTATTTACTTAGTGGGGCTGATCACAAATGGATGCCACAGTTTGCCAGATGTGTATTTGAAAAAAAATGTTTTAAAATCTTGGCTCATATTACTTCCACTTCAGAATCTTAAGTTGCTCTATCACATAAAATGCAAATAGAAACATGACAAAATGTAAAAACGTACAAGAGGTATGAAAACTTTTCCTGTTACTGTAAATGCATGCTAGCCTTGCCTATTGCATGCACAACGACAAACCAGCCAATGTGTTGAAGCTGTGTGGACAGATAGCAATGTGTTTAATTATTTTTCCAATCATACTTCATTCTCTAAATCTGTGTCATTGTTTGGCTGCAGAGTATAGATATAACTGTTTCTGTAAAACAATTTGGGAAGAGAGCAATGTCCTTAGTGAATTATGAAACAGGACCTTTTGTATGACCATAAGTTTAAATGTTCTTAACTCTTTAGCTTCTTGTGGTGTTTTTTTATTCCCTTACTTCTATTTGACATTAAAAGCTTAGCTGACAAAGTTTTGCCTAATTTTTCTGGATAGCTGTCTCCAATTAGACTACAAAGGTGAGGGCACACCATAGAAAACTAAACCTAATAGTAAAAAAAATATAAGTTTAAAAGAAAGACAGGAGAAACACTGTGTATTTAGTTTGTACTTTCCAATACAGTTATAAGTACTAAGTGTGTCATGATGGGAGCTTTATTATTATTATTTTTTTAGTTATAGCTACTTAAAATCAAAGCAACTCCCAGATGTGTCCAAGAAGACTGTGAGTGTGAAAACTGTTGTAAGCACACACTACTGGTTATATCTGTAAGTGCAGACAAGCTGCAGTCTAAAGGTACTATAGTGGATTTATGGCGACAACGCCTGTGGATAATGTCACAAAAACTTTAGGGTATAAAAGGTTTAAAATATGGCAGAAACTTAAACTGGAATGATTTCTGAATTAAGATTAAATGTTTTTATTGTCATAGCATTATAGAAAGTGAATTTCACTATCCTGACTACGCTGCTGCGGCTACCATTGTTTTTGTCATTTTATTACGTCACACTGGGTCTTTAAAAGCTTATTACCCCTTCAGTTCATAGCGTTTGAGGTGTGTGATTACCTCTGTAGGTGGATCAGGGGCACAATACTGCTGTGTCATCTTTAACAAAACCCATTTTGTAACAGGATTGCAAATACAACTGCAATCCAAAAAGTGCTTCTGACTTATGACAGCTTTGTGGAGTAATAGTTGGACACACAGGCTTTGTACACCATAACTATTGACTGTGACACCCTTACCTTTGCAGTTGTTGATTCTACTTCTGTGACAGTTCAAATTTCCATGGTCTCAATAGAGTGCTTATTAGGAAATTGCAAATATACAGTTAGTATAGCCGAAAAAGATAAAAAGCCTCTGCTTTTTTTATGAAGTGTACATTGCCCTGTTCTGTTGTGTCTAATGTTGTCCTTCGCTCAGTCTTTATTCCTTCTGCGTTAAAGTAAAGGAGACACAGGGTGTTGTAGGGGCCAGGTGTTACTGCGTGTGGATTCTCAGTGTCACTGAGCAGAGCCAGAGGACAAAGACAGTATTGAAGAGGCAGGCATGGAGCAGGGAGCACAGGATACTCTTACAGACTGGCCCGTGTTTGTGCCAAATCCTCCCTTCATACACACAACAGACACTGTGTTCAGTTTCTCCCCACTCCCAGCTTTGTCCTGTTTGCCTCTTTTTCTACATGTCCCATCCCTCTGCCTCCTCTTCTCTTTTTTAAATTTTGTTTCAAGCAGGTTGGCTTGCATTAGAGTTGGTAACCAGAGTGTAGATCAGAGGCGTAGATAGCAAATGCTTGAGCATTTGAGACTATTTTCCCAACATTCAAAACACAAAGAGACTCTGGTGGAAGGAAAGTGGATGGAACTCAAACAGGCTGACATGAGCCAATAAGGAAAAATTCAATTTTTGGAAGCAAGTTTTGCCTTAAACATTCATAAAAACTGTCGATCTTATATCATGTATCTAAAGTTCAAATTTGATAATAGAAACATTGGCAACATGCACTTGAATGCTCAAATTGATACAGGGGTAAAATGATAACCTGCATCCATTAAAGGACATTTGCACAAAAGCCATGAAAGCAGGAAGAAGCTTTAAGCTGTCATGGTAACACATTCTTTGCAAGCACTTAACAATTGTGCTCTTAATTGCTTGCATTACCTTAATAATCCTTGTTAAATGATCATTTTGTTACTCCACCATTCAGGGTGACATTGTTTCTTGTTTGCAGCTTCATGTGTCCACTTTCTTTATCACAAGTCACAAGTGTAAGGTATGATCAGTGTCCCCAACACATTTATAGAATGGCCATGAGTATCATGTTAATAGTGGGACTTTAATGGCTTATCTGAGCCTCTGTTGTTTTCCAGAGCTCAGTGATGAGACAACCAAAAGCATTACTTATTTTTTTTTAAATTAGAAAATAATAATTTATTCTGAATCTACTTTACTCCACACAAGGTGAATTTTACACACACAGGTCTGAATACTTACTTCCACTTCCACCAGTAATTGGTTAAATGTCCCTTTGCATGTTGCAGGGACCCACACACTTTTTTTTATCCATCAACAAGCTTCTGGCATTATTCCGACTGCATATTGGACAAATTCTCTTTGTAGAATTAATAGTTTATTCAAATCCTTTCCTTGACACAAACCCAGTTTTAGACATAGTCCACAAATAATCAGTAGGGTTGAGGTTTGAGCTATTCCACAAGCTTAATCCTAGCCTGTTTTAGGTTTGTTTCGGGTCAGTGTCCACGTGTTAACTGACTAGTTTTTGGTTAGGTTAGGAGTTGTGTCTCTGCTCTGTTCTCTCTAACCCCCAGTCGGTCGTGGCAGATGGCCGCTCACGCTGAGCCTGGTTCTGCTGGAGGTTTCTTCCTGTTAAAATGGGGTTTTTTCCTCTCCACTGTCACTATATGCATGCTCAGTATGAGGGATTGCTGCAAAGTCAACGCCAGTGACTGTCCATTCTTGCTACATGCTCATCCAGGAGGAGTGAATGCTGCAAGTCACTGACTGGATGCAATCTGCGGGGTTTCCTTAGACAGAAAAACTTTTTATCCAATTTGAATAAATAACTGAATCTGACTGCACTGTTCAATGATTAGGACTAATTGGAATGTATGTACCTGACTTTTGTGAAGTGCCTTGAGACAACATGTGTTGTGAATTGGCGCTATATAAATAAAACTGAATTGAATTGAATTGAAAATTGAATTGAATTGAGTCAAAGGATTTGGTGGAAGTCCCCCTTCTTATTATTTCAACTCCCTTGGGGAATACCCTTTTACCAGTGGCAGCAAAACAGACTCACAGCATGATGCTGCCACTAAAGGGCAAAATATAGTTGCATGCACTTGTTTCTGCGGACATAAGCGCGAACTCCGTGCAGATTTAAGACGGACATCCGCCGGATATGTCTGCGCAAAGCTCAATTTTTGCGACCGCGCACCCCGTGTCACACAATAAACTGCTCGGCGGGAAAAAGTCTCCACATTGAACTGTTAAATATGTGACACACTGCTCCGAGCAGCCGGTCACTAGTACGCGCAGTGTCATGGCTACTCTCTGCGCTGCACTGACAGGAGTATTCCTCTCCTTCGTCCCTAGTCTGGTTTAATGGCCTTCAATGCCACTTTCTTTTCTTTTTGTTTTTCCAAAGTTACACAGCAAATTAGCTCTGCCTCTCCGCCTGATGACGCCATGGCAGAAAGTGTGGGAAATGTAGGAAATTGTCACTAGAAATATAGAAAATTGTTACACTCGACTGAAAGCTGAAAACGTGTGTGGACAGTGCGTGTAGAGTTTGTATACTGCTCACAGTACTCCCAACTGCCCTTTACATGCCTGAAAGTTGTATGGGAAGAAACCTGTGCCATCAGAAACTGAATTGGAATTGCTCAGCCTGAATCTGTATTTGCGTCATTTGAAGTTTCAAATGTGACCGTCAACTGGTGCAATGGACACAGCAATAGTGAATGACTTCCATAAATCTGTTGTTGTAATTATAGATTATTGATTAACTGAATATTTATCAAGAATTATAATTAAAATCATAATCCGATAAAATTAACTCCTCAACCAAAATCCTTGTTTATGAATTGAAACCAGAGCTGTCCTCTGGTGTTGTAATTATGGCTCAAGGCCTCTGATAATTACAATTATTAAATGTCACTGTTTAATCAACCGTTTCTGTCGAAACGTGGGGAACTTTGGCTTATTTTGACTGGCAAATCACTCTTGCACAAAATAAACACAAAACGCCTTCTCTTTATCTACGTGAAAATTTATTAAATCAATTAACCTGATACAATCAACTCTCCAATTCAATAATCTTCACCTACTCAAACATGCAAAGTTCTACAAAAAAGGGTAAAATATCTAACTAACAAAATAAAACAAAACAAAACAGCAGTGTGTGTGTATTGAATCAACCAGCAGTTATGGCAAAAGTGGTAATATGACAAATTGAACGAAAGTTGGAAACAGCCTGCCAGAAAGTGTAGCACAGCGGGACACGGGTTGTCATAAAACCCCCAAAGCAAAGTTGTAAACTCAGCTTAAACAAAGAGTCATAAACCTTTTGGGGGCAAGTTAGCAAGCAGTGAAGTTGGAACAAAGACAATGGTGAATTTCACCATGAGGTTACTGTCGTAGTCCAGGATTACCGGCGCTCCGGTGTTCGCACGGTAGAGACACAAACTTGTGAGACACGGCGGCCTCAGCGGTCAATACAGCATATCAGGGTTCAATACAATGTTGCATGCAAATACAATTTCATAACATCAGACTATAAGTGGCGATTCTGATCGTACTAAAAAAATCCTATTTCTCTACCCTGCCCAGACTACTCCAAATAAAGAAATCAAAGAAAATAATAAAAGATGGGTATTACTTTGTGGAGCAATTCTTCAGGGCTGCCAGCGTGAGGGGGAGAGGAGGAGGGGGAAAGTTGGAAGTTAACGTGCATCCACGGTTAACTTCGGGAAGAGCGGTCAATCTTCGTCCTTTGGCCTCCTTGGCGAAAGGGAAAAATATGATCTGACCGTCAGCAGTCGACTAGAACAAAAAAACAAGGTGGCAATCCGTCTGTTTGAAGCTCTGTGGTTTTTTTGGTTACGTGTTAAACTAACACCTTCGATCGGTAAAGTTGAAATTTCTGGCCTTCTTATTCCAGGAATTTCTGTCAAGAACGTTCTTTTCGTTGGCCAACGGGAGAATGTAAGTCCACTCGGGATCTCGTCTCCAGAGTTGCTGCTCCAGTTGCGTGGTCACCTCATGGTCCCCAGCTGAAAAGCAAGGTTTAAAGCGTCCTCCTTCCATATATAACCGCGTGTGACGTCAGACCTCTTGTGACGTCAGACTTGGGACGTCCCCATCCTACCAGCCGCAGTGCCCACTGGGATTTGTAGTGGCGGACAATACTGGATACAAAATGGCCAATGATGTTGGAAGGCCTGGTGGTGTCCAGCAATGTGTAAATGGCACAATATTCAGCAAACAAGTGGTCCAACACTGTGTTTGATTAACCTGTGGCTTTAAGGAATGTGCGACACAAAAAACTGAATTTTGGAACTGAAATTTAATTATAGAACTGAAAGTAATCAAACAGATTTTTCAATACAAAGCAATGCAAATAAATTCCGTTTCAAATCATTAAATTCAGTTTCAAAGCAAACAAATCCAGTTTCAAACCATTAAATGGAGTTTTGACGAAAATTTAAAATGAAAAACTCACCTTCACCGCCTCCACCTTCCAATGACTCTTCTGTGCGTCTCCCGGCCTTCCAATCAGCATCCTGTCCATCTGATTCTCCATCCAATCACCTTCCAACGCCTTGCTTTTAAAGGACCTTCGGCTGTGTTCATCCTCGCTTGTCAGCTGAGTTTATCCCTCCTCCACCCCACCTGCACCATCTTCCTTCACATCTATTCCTGGCTTCCTCACTCCCTGGCAGCCAGTCCACCACCAGTGTCGGATCAGGGGGAAGACATCTCTAAATCTAAGCCTTACAAATGATCATCTTAGCTCATGTCATTCCCAGCATTCATGTCTTCCTCCCAGGTCAGAGCGCCAAAGAAATAACTATGTGATTTCTCATCATTAAAACTTTTCTAATTGCCATCCCTTTCTTTGTGAGTCTTTTCAGATTGAAATTCGTAAAATTCAGTTTCAAACCATTAACTTCTGTTTCAGTTTAGTGAAATTCATTTTCAAATCACTGCATTTTATTTCAAATTACACAAATACAGATTCAGTCTGAGCCATTCAAATTCAGTTTCTGATGGCACATGTTGCTTCCCATATAGTTGGTACGGTGATCTTATGTTTGAAAGGCTCACCTTGACTTCTCCAAACATACTTTTGTCAACATGGCCAGAATGTATTTGGCCCGTCCATAGAGACAGCTGTAAACTTCAGTCAAGCTTGAAGGTGTCACTTTTGGAGTAGAGGCTTTGTTCTTGGTCAGATGTAAAAGTAGCTTTGCTGTGGTAAGTGACACTGGGTTTTCCAGCACTTTCCAGCCATGTGCTGCCACTGTGTGCCCAGGGAGTTTTCCAGGGCTAAGGGTCTTGCTCAGGGACCCAACGACTGAGACAGATGGAACGGGGTTTACATGATGAACTCTTATAACCTGAGCCACAGTTGCCTCCACTGATTTGCTCTCTTGGTATTCTCTCCATGAGCTTCATGAGGTGGTCACCTGAAATGGCTTTCCAAAGAGTCTTGAAAGAACTTAATTGAAAGATGGCCAAAGGTTAATATTGCAGTCAATATTACGATGTATGTTTTAAACTAATTAAATTTATACCACTCTGTTAACTATATTTTGAGAATGTATTTTAGAAAAATATTAACTTGGACTAACTAGGCTCTCTCTTTTTCAGTTGCATATAACTGTCCAGAACGGAAAAACCTTGCCCATTTTGAACAGATGCAGGACCTGCTGCACAAACTTTCACTGTCCCATTTGCAGCTCAACTTTATTTAATCCCACACCGTTGGGTTTGAACAGCAGCTGGGCATAAACAAGTAAGCAGACCAGAAATTGTTAAAGTTCAGTTTGAAGCTAGTGTATTCAAAGTTTTGAGGCACCCAACAAACTTCATTTGCATTTTACATTTTGCTTTTAAAAAGGATAAAAGAGGACAAGGATAAGAAGGAAGCCTGATGGCTGCAGGAATGAATGATCTTCAAATCTCTCTGTCCTGCATTAAACAGAGAGGAGCCGTCCACCACTATGTTCCGATCCATCAAGGTGCCATTAAGCAGATGACCTGAGATTGCTCAATCTCTCTATCACCTCCCTCTGAATCCATCAGGGACACATGTCTGAAGTCATGTTTAAATTTCATGAAGTCATGATGTTATTATAATATATAGTTCATCAGGACTTTTGTATTATCTGTGGATGTGACTACATGTAATAGATGTGTTTACATGTATTATAATAGATGTGTATATATTTATTATTAAAATTGTTTGCTGATTTTCACACATTTCTCAGGACTTGACTTTCCTGCTATCAGATGAAGCACGTGAATATTTTTATGTATAGATTATTACATTTTACATATTTCTGTGTAAGTATAAAGCATTTATTTCTATTTAGTAGTTTAATGTTATAAACTTTCAAACTGTTTGGTGTTGTGGTGCACTAAATCTCTAAACTATTACAATAAGTGCTTTAATTAGCTTTAATAGCTGTTGCTGAAAAAGACCTCAGGCTACATTGAAATAAGAAGTAGCCTATTGATACCCAAAGGGAAATTCTTTATAGATATTTGTGTGAAAAAAAGGCAAATTTTTATTTCATTTACAAAAAAAAGCGGTCTAGAACTGCAGGTCTGAACGTGCAGGACTGAAACTGCAGTTTCCGGTCTGCAGAGACATACTATTAGGTTTTGTTGTGGTTTCAGGGCAGCTGTGGCTTCCCTTAGCAGCTCTGGTACAGATTTGCACATGGTGATTTCGCACTGTCTCTGAACACAATCTTCGTGTTGTAATTTCGTCTCGGGAGCAATGCACACTGCTAATGTACAAGATGCGTAATGGTGCGGTCAGGGGCAGGAGAAGAAGAGTTGCCACTGAAGTCATACTCCTGCGCCGCTTGGAATTGTGAAGCCAAATTGATTTATGGAACACTTATGGAAAAGCATTTTCCTCTTGGTTTTCTCTTTAGTTGTGTTACACAATGAGTAGTGTTGAAGAAGAAAATGAAAACGCGATTTGGATTATCTATTAGTCATATTCATGGGTCAAAAAATGCAGCTTTAAAATGCAGACTTTAAAATGAAAAAGCATTTCTGTTTAATAGATTTTAATTTTCAAATTTGACATTGCAAAATTAAATTTGGTCACTTTTTGCTGAGACATCTTTTGAAAATGAAATGTTAAACACTATTTTATTTATCATTAGTCTTAGTCTTATCATTAGTCTCATTAGTCTTGAGTAGTCTTGGAGAAGAAAATGAAAATGCAGGTATGATGATTTATTTTTTATTTTATTTATGAGTCAAAAAATGCAGCTTCATTTTGAAAATGAAAAAGCATTTTATTAATCCATTTTAATTTGAATATTGGGACACATTTGCTTCCATACTTCTGCATCAAAGCTTTTCAATGCTTCTAAGCAACCAAGGACTCAGATAAGTGAAGGTGTGCCAGGAATATTTTACTAGTTAAAGTCTTGTACATTAGTCGTGTGTTGGAGGATTTATATGAGGGCAGAAAGTAAACATAAAATCCTATTCCTAATTTTCCTTAGATTTTTTTCAGTAATCTGTTGGGCCAGAGGTGGTGGGTAATTCAACATTTTTGTCCACTTTTGTAACATAATCTGGTGCCTGTGTTAATACTATGAAACTGAATTATAATCTTTTTTACAGTCAGAGGATGTTTGTATCATTCCCAGATATTAAATTAATAGTGTGAGAGATGTATTCCAGAGGAGCATGAACCATGGACACAGCAGTAGCTCTTTGTTTTATAGCCTAAAATATATTAAAAATCCACAATAATTATTTTGTTGTCAAAGGACAGAAACTGTTCCCCCCGAAAAAATCCCTAAAATATTACTTTGACTGAATATGAGAATATGAGGCGAAACATATGTGATTTATATTGATAAAAACATTTTTACCATTTTGAACAGGTAGAACCATTTTAGAGCTTTCAGTGCCACCATTAAAGGATTTAGGTGAGCTTATGTATATATTTCTGTTTGTATGTATAATTTTGCCTGTCACCAGGTATGAACTGCTGGTTACATCTGATATACAATATTTATTGAAAATCAGTTAATGAAAGTTGTGCAAAAAAGCAGGACATGATGCAGGCCTTTTGTGCTGCTTTACTGTTTATACAACATATTATGGGCCACTGTCGAAAGAGGCTTTACCCAAGTCAAGATACATATGTGTGCATGAAAGAAAGATGACACAAATGTGATAATAAAAAATCTCATCCTGCAGTTCCTGAATAAGCAAAACACACAAACTATGACCTTGGTAAAGTGTGCTGTCATTACAAATGAAGCATAATTAGTATATGGCTTTAAAAGAAAGTGTTTAATTAGCCTGCCAGTCTGTCTGCAACACCTCCAAGTCTCACAGGCCCCCAACGAAAGCCCCCCCGCCACTAGTTTGCTTACTTCAGTTTTCTGTTTCTGTTTTGAAGCACAGGAACAGGAACTCTGGAATACAGATGCAGTGATGCTTTCAGGTTGAAGCATAAGATGCAGTCGGTGTAGAAAGATAAGCTTTTAAGCCACACAATCTTTGATGATTTTACAGGAAGTAACATGAACAAACTTACCTCAGGATAAGATCTGATTTCAGCATGGTCCAACATGTTGGTTGTTGTTACAACCTTCCTGGATTCCATCTATTTTCTGTCACTGTCCTGTTTACTAGAGACTCACCACAATTTGAAATATAGTTAATATCTCAGGATTCATTTCTAGTTTTGAATTTTCTTCTTGATAAAGGACGTCAATCCAAAGGAGGATATTCCAAAACAAACAAATCAGCCACTAATATAATATTGCAGTCTGTTTCAGTCATGGTTTAAGCACATAGGCACAACTGTTTAAATTTGATCTAACATGTATCTTAGCACATATTTTTGCACATAAACAGATTACATCCAAGGAAAGTATGAAAACAAAATTTAGGGCCACATGATTTTAACAAAACCATAGTTCTAATATTGTTGTTGAATACTGCAATCCTATTAATTATGATTACCCACATTTTCCCACTCTTCTCTTTCTTTTCCATAACGATGTTCCCACCAAATGAGACATGGCCAAATGTATTACTTGCATATGAAGTGTTAATGTTCGGCACCTGAAATATAATATCTTACCAAATAAAACATGCAACAAGTTCTTCGCACATGAGTTATGGCACACAGTACAATGTGATGATGTAATAATGATTATGATTCGCCACATTAGGCAGCTCTATATGTAATGATTTGGGGTTGTTTGGTTTTTGGTTTCTGGTTTTTTCTTTGTTTTTCACAATTTAGGTTTCGAATAGTTCTGATTATTATTATTTTCATTATTATTCTTGTTGAATTGTTGAATCATGTTTCTGTTTGTTTTTCTGGTCATCCTTTAGTTTTGTCGTCTTCTTCATGTTTTAGGATCTGATTATGCTTTGGCTTCATGTTTTTCTAGTTTCTGTTAGTTTGTGTTAAAGGGTCTGTTTTGCTCCAGCCACGTTTTGTTCTGTCAATTAAGTTTATTCAGATCACCTGCACCTATAAATCTGTCATCTTGTTTCACCTGGTCACACTCCATAAATACACACCTGTTCAGTTATACATTGCGGAATCATTTTCTCAAATCAAGTCTTGTTCTCTGATCATGCCATGCCTGTTTCGCCTGTCCGTTGTTTTGTTCCTGCGTCCTGCAGTGAGTGAGTTTTTGTTATTAAACCTTTTACTTACCGTCATGCTGCCTTCTAGTCTGCATTCTGGGGTCCTATATCTCGCAAGTCGTGACACTATAATATAGCATTATATGTAAGTCTTTGCAGTAAACCTATAGCTGTAACTAAAACCCCCCCGTATTTTTTAACATTTAATATCAGATATGTCTCTGTTGAGTCATCATAAACACATATCTGGGTTTGGACGGGTCAAATTTCTAGAAGGACCCATTGCATTCTTTTTTCATTTTTTTGAAGAGCTCTCAGCTGAGAAAAATACAAATATATCATCAATTTTAAACATCATATTTTTAACTGTTAGTTTTTTTTTCCACTTATAAATGTACCTTTTTAACTCTTGTTTTTTCTACATATTTTTTATTATTTTATGTATGTATGAAATGCAGCTATCTTATTGGAGATCCTTTGATGTAATGTAATTTACACAAGAAAGCAAACAGCACATGATCTGATTACTTTTATTTTAACTAGAAAACCCAAGAAATACTTCTACTGCTGGTAAAGCACAAGATCATATTGGTCATTGAAGTTGTAATATTGTTAAATGTAACATAAATTATTATCTTGATTTCAATACACAGACATTAGTTAAAATGTAGCATTAAGTGTTAAATTCCAAAGTTTTTAGGTTCCCATTGCACACATTACACATTTTTTGCTTTTTATAGAAGAACACAAGAATGACAAGTTGATATGAGCTGGTTAAATATTCTTCAGTTGCCAGCCAAGTGAAGTAAACATTTTCTCTAAAGACACTCAATGGTGCAGTTGTTAGCACTGTTGCCATACAGCAAGAAGGTCCTTAGTTCAAATCATGGTCAGGTTCAGGTGTGGCCAAAATTTGAACTTAAATCATTGACTCAAATCCTCTCCTGCATGCACAGGCAGTTTTCTCCCTGTGCATGCAAGTCTTCTCTTTTAGGTACTCTGGCTTCTTCCAGCAGTCCAAATATATACATGTTAGGTAAACTGGTCTGTCTAAATTGCCCAAAGTGTGAGTGTTGGTTTGCACGGTTGTCTGTCCTGTTTGTCTCAGTCCAGGGTGAACAGGTTGTGCACTGCCTCTTGCCCAGTAACTCTTGGAGATGGCCACCAGCTCCCTGCTAGGCTGCATGGATTAAGTGGGTATAGATAACAGGAGTACTTTGTTGAAATTGAGGTTTTAGTAGCGTGTTTTGGATTGTTTTTATACTAATTCTCCTATATATATATATATATATATATATATATATATATATATATATATATATATATATATATATATATATATATATATATATATATATATATATAATATATATATATATATATACCCCTCCTTGAACCGCCACCCTTAACGTGGTGGAGGGGTTTGAGTGTTCAAATGATCCTAGAGGCTATGTTGTCTGGGGCTTAAATGCCCCTGGTAGGGTCTCCCATGGCAAACAGGCTCTAGGTGATGGGTCAGACAAAGAGCGGTTCAAGAATCCTTCATGAGGAAAAAATATATTGAGGCACGTGACGTTGCCCGGAAACGGCGGAGCCGGGGTCCCACCCTGGAGCCAGGCCTGGGGTCGGGACTCGTCGGAGAGCGCCTGGTGGGGGGTTGCTCCTCGCGGGACCCGGCCGGGCCAAGCCCCCGAACGAGAGACGCGAGGCCATCCCCCAGTGGGCCCACCACCTGCAGGGGGAACCGTGAGGGACCGGTGCAAAGAGGATTGGGTGGCGGACGAAGGTGGAGACCTCAGCGGCCCGATCCCCTGATGCTTAGGCTGGCTCTAGGGACGTGGAATGTTACCTCGCTGGGGGGGAAGGAGCCTGAGCTTGTGCGGGAGGTCGAAAGATATCGACTAGAAATAGTTGGGCTTGCCTCCACGCACAGCGTAGGCTCTGGATCCCATCTCCTTGAGAGGGGCTGGACTCTCTTCTACTCTGGAGTGGCCCACGGGGAGAGGCGTGTTGGGGTTTACCCCGGTGGATGAGAGGGTCGCATCCCTGCGCCTTCGGGTCGGGGATAGGTCTCTGACTGTTGTTTCGGCCTATGGGCCGAGCGGTAGTGCGGAGTACCCGGCCTTCTTGGTGTCCCTGTCGGGGGTGCTGGATAGTGCCCCTCCCGGGGACTCCATTATTCTGCTGGGGGACTTCAACGCCCACGTGGGAAATGACAGTGACACCTGGAGAGGCATGATCGGGAGGAATGGCCTCCCGATCTGAATCCGAGTGGTGTTTTGTTATTGGACTTCTGTGCTAGTCACGGACTGTCCATAATGAACACCATGTTCAAGCATAAGGGTGTCCATCAGTGCACTTGGCACCAGGACACCCTAGGCAGGAGGTCAATGATCGACTTTGTTGTCGTATCATCAGACCTTCGGCCGCATGTTTTGGACACTCGGGAGAAGAGAGGGGCTGAGCTGTCCACTGATCACCACCTGGTGGTGAGTTGGATCCACTGGAGGAGGAGAAAGCCGGACAGACTTGGCAGGCCCAAGCGCCTAGTGAGGGTCTGCTGGGAACGCTTGGCAGAGCCCTCGGCCAGGGATGTATTCAACTCCCACCTCCGGGAGAGCTTTGACCAGATTCCGGGGGATGTTGGAGACATAGAGTCCGAGTGGACCATGTTCTCCGCATCTATTGTCGATGCTGCTGCCCATAGCTGCGGCCGTAAGGCCTGCGGTGCCTGTCGCGGCGGCAATCCCAGAACCCGGTAGTGGACACCGGCAGTAAGGGATGCTGTCAAGCTGAAGAAGGAGTCCTATCGGCTGTGGTTGGCTTGTGGGACTCCTGAGGCGGCTGACGGGTACCGTGAGGCCAAGCGTACTGCGGCCCGGGCTGTGGCAGAGGCAAAAACCGGGCCTGGAGGAGTTCGGTGAGGCCATGGAGAAGGACTACCGGTCGGCCTCGAAACGATTCTGGCAAACCGTCCGGCGCCTCAGGAGGGGGAAGCAGTGCTTCGCCAACACTGTTTATAGTGGGGGTGGGAGGCTGCTGACCTCGACTGGGGACATTATCGGGCGGTGGAAGGAGTACTTCGAGGATCTCCTCAACCCTGCCATCACGCATTCCCTGGTGGAAACAGAGGCTGGGGACTCGGGGTTGGACTCTTTCATCACCCAGGCTGAAGTCACCGAGGTGGTTAAAAAGCTCCGCGGTGGCAAGGCTTTGGGGGTGGATGAGATCTGCCCTGAGTACCTCAAATCTCTGGATGTTGTGGGGCTGTCATGGTTGACACGCCTCTTCAACATTGCATGGCAGTCGGGGACAGTGCCTCTGGACTGGCAGACCGGGGTGGTGGTCCTCCTTCATAAGAAGGGGGACCGGAGGGTGTGTTCCAACTACAGGGGGATCACACTCCTCAGCCTCCCTGGTAAGGCCTACGCCAGGGTATTGGAGAGGAGAGTCTGGCCGATAGTCGAACCTCAGCGTCGGAGCAGTGTGGTTTTCGTCCCGGCCGTGGAACACTGGACCAGCTCTATACCCTCTACAGGGTACTCGAGGGCTCATGGGAGTTTGCCCAACCGGTTCACATGTGTTTTGTAGACCTGGAGAAGGCATTCGACTGTGTCCCTCGTGATGCCTTGTGGGGGGTGCTCCAGGAGTATGGAAGTGGGGGCCCTTTATTAGGGGCCATCCGGTCCCTGTACGAGCGGAGCAGGTGTTTGGTCCGCATTGCCGGCACTAAGTCGGACCTGTTCCCGGTGCATGTTGGACTCCGGCAGGGCTGCCCTTTGTCACCGGTCCTGTTCATAACTTTTATGGACAGGATTTCTAGACACAGCCAAGGGCCGGAGGGGGTCTGGTTTGGGGACCAGTGGATTTCGTCTCTTCTTTTTGCAGATGACGTGGTCCTGCTGGCCCCCTGTAGCCAAGACCTACAGCATGCGCTGGGGCGGTTCGCAGCCGAGTGTGAAGCGGCTGGGATGATGATCAGCTCCTCCAAGTCAGAGGCCATGGTACTCAACCGGAAAAGGGTGGCTTGTCCTCTTCAGTTTGAAGGTGAGTTCCTGCCTCAAGTGGAGGAGTTTAAGTATCTCGGGGTCTTGTTCACGAGTGAGGGAAAAATGGAGCGGGAGATCGACAGACGGATCGGTGCGGCTGCTGCAGTAATGGGGGCGCTGTGCCGGTCCGTTGTGGTGAAGAGAGAGCTGAGCCGAAAAGCGAAGGTCGGTCGGTCTACGTTCCTACCCTCACCTATGGCCATGAACTTTGGGTCATGACCGAAAGAACGAGATCCCGGATACAAGCGGCTGAAATGAGCTTCCTCCGTAGGATGGCCGGGCACTCCCTTAGAGATAGGGTGAGGAGCTCGACCATTCGGGAGGGGCTCGGAGTAGAGCCGCTGCTACTCCACATCGAAAGGAGCCAGTTGAGGGGCCTCCTGGACGCCTTCCTCGGGAGGTGTTCCAGGCACGTCCCACCGGGAGGAGGCCCAGGGGACGGCCCAGGACACGCTGGAGGGACTATGTCTCTCGGATGGCCTGGGAACGCCTTGGGCTCCCCTCGGAGGAGCTGGAGGAGGTGTCTGGGGAGAGGGACGTCTGGGTGTCTCTGCTGAGTCAGCTGCCCCCGTGACCCGGTCCCGGATAAAGCGGAAGACGACAAGTACGAGTATGTATATAATATTATATATATCTATATATATATATATATATATATAGATATATATATATAGATATATATATATATATAGATATATATATATAGATATATATATATATATATATATACACTGCTCAAAAAATAAAGGGAATACTTTAATTCAATTCAATTCAATTCAGTTTATTTATATAGCGCCAATTCACAACACATGTCGTCTCAAGGCACTTCACAAAAGTCAGGTACATACATTCCAATTAATCTTAATCATTGACCAGTGCAGCCAGATTCTGTTATTTATTCAAATTGGATAAAAAGTTTTTCTATCTAAGGAAAGGAAACCCAGCAGATTGCATCCAGTCAGTGACTTGCAGCATTCACTCCTCCCGGATGAACATGTAGAGACAGTGGACAGTCACTGGCGTTGACTTTGCAGCAATCCCTCATACTGAGCATGCATGTAGCGACAGTGGAGAGGAAAAACTCCCTTTTAACAGGAAGAAACCTCCAGCAGAACCAGGCTCAGTGTGAGCGGCCATCTGCCACGACTGACTGGGGTTAGAGAGAACAGAGCAGAGACACAAAGAGAACAAAGAAGCACTGGATCCAGGAGTACTTTCTATGGGAAGAAAAAGGTAAATGTTAATGGATGTAGCTCCTTTAGTCGTTTCACCTAGAAAGAAGGAACAGATAAACTCTGAGCTAGTTTTCAAGTTTAGAGTCTGAAAGAGAGCACATAGAGTTAGTCACAGTAGAAGCTAAGTCAGTAGCTATGTCTAGGAGAGAGAAAGGGTTAAACACTGAAAGACAGGGCCATGTGGATAATCGGTAGAGGGTGAGCATTAAGTTGTTGCCAGCAGAAGCTTGGAGGATTCCCCTCTCCAGATAGGTGTTACAGGTAGACACAGAGTCAGGCCAGGTGTAGCTTCTAGGAAGAGAAAAGAGAGAGAACAAAGTTAAAAGCTGAGATAACAGCAAATAATACAAAATTGAAGAGTAGCGTGAGAAAGTAGCGAAGAGGGTGAAAGTGGTCATTATGTCCTCCAGCAGCCTAAGCCTATAGCAGCGTAACTACAGAGATAGCTCAGGATAACCTAAGCCACTCTAACTATAAGCTTTATCAAAAAGGAAAGTTTTAAACCTAGCCTTAAAAGTAGACAGTTTGTCCATCTAGAGCCCACTGATGGCCATTGTTATACTAAAAACCACAATGATTGGGATACCTCTCTCTGTCAGATTGACCATAACCATTAACAACACAATATAACTCCAAGTAAATCAAACTTCTGTGAAATCAAACTGTCCACTTAGGAAGCAACACTGATTGACAATCAATTTCACATGCTGTTGTGCAAATGGAATAGACAAACAGGGGGAATCTTTGGCGATTAGCAAGACACACTCAATAAAGGAGTGGTTCTGCAGGTGGGGACCACAGACCACTTCTCAGTACCTATGCTTTCTGGCTGATGTTTTGGTCGCTTTTGAATGTTGGTGGTGCTTTCACACTCGTGGTAGCATGAGACGGACTCTACAACCCACACAAGTGGCTCAGGTAGTGCAGCTCATCCAGGGTGGCACATCAATGCAAGCTGTGGCAAGAAGGTTTGCTGTGTCTGTCAGCGTAGTGTCCAGAGCCTGGAGGGGCTACCAGGAGACACCAGGAGACGTGGAGGGGGCCGTAGGAGGGCAA
Organism: Crenichthys baileyi; assembly: GCA_036173005.1. NCBI lineage: Eukaryota > Metazoa > Chordata > Actinopteri > Cyprinodontiformes > Goodeidae > Crenichthys > Crenichthys baileyi. Next base: position 817,555 of record JAHHUM010000875.1, read on the forward strand.
CAACCCAGCAGCAGGCCCGCTACCTCCGCCTTTGTGCAAGGAGGAACAGGAGGAGCACTGCCAGAGCCCTGCAAAATGACTGCCAGCAGGCCACAAATGTGCATGTGTCTGCATAATTGGTTAGAAACCGACTCCATGAGGATGGTCTGAGGCCCGACGTCCACAAATGAGGGTTGTGCTCGCAGCCCAACACTTGGCATTTGCCAGAGAACACCAGGATTGGCAAATTCGCCACTTGCGCCCTGTGCTCTTCACAGATGAAAGCAGGTTCACACTGAGCACATGTGACAGACGTGACTGAGTCTGGAGACACCGTGGAGAGCGATCTGCTGCCTGCAACATCCTTCAGCATGACCGGTTTGGCAGTGGGTCAGTAATGGTGTAGGGTGGCATTTCTTTGGAGGGCCGCAAGGCCCTCCATGTGCTCGCCAGAGGTAGCCTGACTGCCATTAGGTGCCGAGATGAGATCCTCAGACCCCTTGTGAGACCATATGCTGTTGCGGTTGGCCCTGGGTTCCTCCTAATGCAGGACAATGCTAGACCTCATGTGGCTGGACTGTGTCAGCAGTTCCTGCAAGATGAAGACATTGAAGCTATGGACTGGCCCGCCCGTTCCCCAGACCTGGATCCGATTGAGCACATCTGGGACATCATGTCTCGCTCCATCCACCAACGTCACGTTGCACCACAGACTGTCCAGGAGTTGGCGAATGCTTTAGTCCAGGTCTGGGAGGAGATCCCTCAGGAGACCATCCGCCGTCTCATCAGGAGCATGCCCAGGCATTATAGGGAGGTCATACAGGCATGTGGAGGCCACACACAATACTGAGCCTCATTGTGACTTGTTTTAAGGACATTACATCAAAGTTGGATCAGCCTGTAGTGTGTTTTTCCACTTTAATTTTGTGTGTGACTCCAAATCCAGGCCTCCATTGGTTAATAAATTTGATTTCCATTGATGATTTTTGTGTGATTTTGTTGTCAGCACATTCAACTTTGTACAGAACATAGTATTCAGTGAGAATATTTCATTCATTCAGATCTAGGAAGTGTTATTTGAGTGCCCCCTTTATTTTTTTGAGCAGTGTATATATATCTATATAGATATATAGATATATATATATGCATTACATTATTTAATTCTTTTTTTCCTCAGCCTAAGATTTGTAGTCATTGTAGGTTAGCAGCGGAAAACGTTTTTGGGTAGAATCCCTGCTGTGATGGGCCCATGACTCCACCGAGTTGAATCTCAGTACCTCTGTTATATTTTTAGGGTTTTTCCCTGAATCGTCTTGTTGTTGTTGGTTTACAAGATAACTGTACATAACAAATGTTAGGAGACTCTTGTCTTTTACACAAATTCAAAACTTCTTTCCTTTATTTTCTTTCAGGGATTTATCCTTGTATAAGGCTGATCACTCTGAATTTTGGGTTTTCATTATCCAAAAGCAATAATCGCCAAAATTTTAATAAAGGCTTGAAACATTTCACTTCAATGAATTGATATAATAAATTAGTATTAGTGTCTCAAATGAGTGACAACAATTATAAAACTTTCCCAATATTCTAATTTTAGGAGCTGTATCTGTTTGTATTAGGCTGTAATGGAATGGTGTCACAATAATGTAATAAAAATAATAATAAACCTGTAATAAACTTTAACCACGGACTTCATTCTAACAATGCAGTAGACAAGCCCTGTTAAGAAGTTAGAATCAGTCTGAAAAAGTTTTTTATGAATTTATAAAACCCAAAGGCATTTTTGCAGAGAAAAGCATATGTCTGCAAAGAATTAGAACATCAAAAGAAGAAAATTCCTGTGGAAATCTGAGACTTTGAGGGTCACTAATATTATAGCATACATGTGTATCCTTATGCTAAATCAGAAGTTCTTTTTAAAATTATTTCTGTCCAATATGAACACAAGATTTGGCCTGTTTGGCTCAAAAGTTTCTAATGCGAGTTTCAGTGTGTGTAGCATGAATGGGTGAATAATTAATGCTTGGACCAAATATTGCAGACATGGAGTTTAGGCACATTAAGCCAGTTTGGGGGGGAAATGACTGATGCAAGACAGACAAAGTGTGAAGAGATTTCTGTGTATGTGGGCATGCACAGACATAAAGAATGCACACTGAGATGTATTGATATGTCCTTCTTCCTTTACTCTTATGGTTAATGCATGCATTGTGTGTGTGGAATTGAGTGTCAATGTGCATGTGTGTCTAAGATAATTAACCAACCACAGAAGCGTGTCATTCCGCCATTGTGTGTCAGGGCGAACTGCAGGGGGGCTGAGGAGGATCGGAAATGCTGATTTAGTCTCACATTTGTCCATGGGCTCCTTTTGTTTCCTTGCTTTTCCTTTTGATTAGAACCAGCATCCTCCACTGATGTTATGTGACTGAGTTTTTAACTCCCTCCCAAATGTTACTTTACCACCTGCCAGGAGAGCTAGGTGACATGCATGCCCTCCATGCAAACACATACAACCAATGCTAGCCTAATCCACCGCCCATTAACTCTACCACCAGCAGACCACTTACTGTCGAAGCAAGGTGGCCTTTTTCAGAGGAATTCTACGGCGTTTTTTTTTTTTTTTTTCTTGTAGATATTCCATGCTGCTTTGCGCCCTCGGATTTCACGCTGCAACATTAACACGAGCTGACACAGTGGATTAAAGGCAGACAGCTGGAATGCCCGGACCCTTTGTGCAGTGTGGACCTCAGCCAAAAGCCTTTGCTCTAAAGCCAAGAGAGACCTGGTAAAGAGAGGCTTCCTTGGAAATAAAGTAAAATATGATGAAGTAAATCCTTTTTAGCTTAGTCTGGCCTGGGCTGTTCGAGCTCAGTCAGGTGTATTTGAGAGAGGTCACCCACTATGGATAAAGGGCAGGTTTCTCACAAATTATTGAAAATCCTTCTTTCAGAGAATTTAATTTTGAGTAGCCAGTTTTCCTGCATCTATTGTTAACATAAAACACCTGTAAAACACCTGTTTTACACATTTGCTTGTTATTAAAAATTGTCAATCAGCCAATCACATAGCAGCGCTCAAAGCATTTAGACATCTAGACGTGGTGGAGACAACTTGCTGAAGTTCAGACGGAGCATCAGAACAGTGAAGAAAGTGAGCTAAGTGTCTTTGAATATGGCCTGGTTGTTTGTGCTTCATAGATAGCCTAAATATTTCAGAAACTACTGATCTGCTGGAATCTGCTGGAACCATCTCTCACGCTTACACAAAATGGACCAAAACAGAGAAAATATCCAGTGAGCAACAGTTGTTTCAACAAATATGCCTTGTTGATCACACAGGAATGGACAGACTGGTTTGACATCACTGACAGGCAACAGCAGATCAGCCACAACTTTTTGCAACCAACGTATACAGAATACCACCTCTGAAAACACAAAACTTTAACCTTGGACCAGTTGACCTACCGCACTCCTGCCAGCTAAAAACAGGATACTGAGGCTACAGTTTGTTCAGCCTCAACAAAACTGGACAAAACAAAGTGGATAATGTTTCCTCGTCAGATGAATCTGTGGCAGGATTAGAATTTGATTTGAAAATAAAAGCATGGCTCCATCCTGCCTTGTGTCAAAGGTTAAGGTCGGTGGTGGGGGTGTAATGATGTGGGGGATTTTTTCTTGGCACACTTTGGACCTTTTAATACCAACTGATCATCGTTTAAATGCCACAGCCGACCTGAGTATTGTCAGTGATGTGCAGTGAGAGCTGACGTCAGAATATTTATATAGGTCAGGTGTATCTGAGAGAGGTCACTCTAGAGGTCATAAAGAAAAGATTATTGTTTGCTCATATTAATAAACACACTGGGGGGGGGGGGACTGGTAATAAGTCCATCATGGAGAAATGCAAAATGGCCATGCAGCCCAGGGCTTGGCTCATAAACTAAAAAGAGCGACAGCAGCCAGGGAACAACCCCTTGAAGAGGAAGACAGATGGAGCGAGTAAGTGCATTCTAAGTGGAAGAACGATTGGAATTATAGCAATACAATCTAGGCTGAGAAATTCAGCAGAAAAAAAACTGACCTCACAGAATGTAAGGGAATTATTTATTACAGTAAATGCTTCTGCCACTTAATTGCTATGTTTTGATTACTTTGGTAATCAAAACAAAGAATTGGTAGTTAATGTATATATCATGGAGAAAATATGCAATGAGTGAGAGCTTTTGTCCAAGAAAACCTAACCTTCAGTATGTATCAGTCAGTGTTGCTGTGGGTTTTTGACTGTGCACTTTAGAGGGCAAAAGAAGAAATGTCCCTCAACATCCCGTCTGCGCTGACTTGATGGTAATAAGCGGGTTAACAGTGAGCCAAAATTCCAGTTTCCTTTTTTTTAAGGAAGGTATTAAAATATGTGAACGTTAAATAAAATACAGTTTACGTGAACAAAGACAACAAGAAACAATAAAACTGATGCTAGGCAATGGGATAATCCATATCCTCATTTGCGAATGAGGTCATACCTATTTTTTATTATCTTCTGAAAAATTATGATAAATGAAGCTAGTTTAAGTTGGAGCTGTGAACTCAGTTTGTTTAGGCGGTGAACTATGAACATCAATCAATTCATTTTAACCCGGCTGAACTGAATTTAGAACTAGTTCTTGTTAAGGATGAACTGGCACAACATTAACAGTGGAAAATGTAGTAGTGACAACATTTATTGGCTGGATTTATTGCACAGGTGGCATCCTATCATAGTACAACATTGGAAATCACTGAGCTCCTAATAGGGACCTTGCAGTCTGCATGCCTAGGTGTTGGATTTTTTACATATGGGCATGGAAATGATTGGAACACTGGATTTAGTGATTTAAAGGGGCGGGCGAATAGTTTTGAACAACTTCCTTTCAGGCTTTGAGCAAAGTCGGGGGTCAGTCAGTCAGTCAGTCATTTTCTACCGCTTATTCCATAGTAGGTTGCGGGGAAGCTGGTGCCTATCTCCAGCAGTCTATGGGCGAGAGGCGGGGTACACCCTGGACAGGTCGCCAGTCCATCGCAGGGCAACACACAAACAACCATGCACACACTCATTCATACACCTCAGGGCAATTTTAGAGTGACCAATTAACCTAACAAGCATGTCTTTGGACTGTGGGAGGAAGCCGGAGTACCCGGTGAGAACCCACGCATGCACGAGGAGAACATGCAAACTCCATGCAGAAAGACCCCCGGCCGGGAATCGAACCCAGGATCTTCTTGCTGCAAGGCCAAAGTCGGGGGTAGAGGTCCTATTTGGGAGAAAGTAAATGCTGCTTTATAGGCCCCAGTAGGCACTGCTTGCTAGCAAACCTGCTTTTAAACTGAACTTAAAAAACTGATTTGGCATTAAAGTTGGTACTACAGGCTAAATATCATCTGTTTATTTAGCAATATGCAATTTTCTGCATAAAGTAAGGGAAATTGTGGAATGGTGCATTTATTGGTTTGAAAATACCTGATTTTTCAGTTTCTTTGTTGGCCAGTCAGAGCTAATCAAAGCCAAAGCTGTCCAACCACAGCTGATTTGTCAGTGTATATCTATTCAAAACTGTGGAGACTAATAATTTATAAATGATAATATGATTCTGAAAGATATTAAACCATTTAAACCACTGACACTGCCAGTCTCCCATTTAACATGTGGTGGTAAACCATAGTGAGATATCTCCAATGTACCTCATATATATGAGTAACCTCATATACATCAGTAAATATTTTTACAGTATGTGGCATTAAGGGCAGAATAAATTTAGATAAGCAGAAGGAAACAAGGACATTTTGAAAAATGAATGACCAAGAGATGGTTACTGCAAAAATATTGTAAATATCAAAAACCTTCTTTAAACATCTACAATTTCAAATGAAAAACCTACTGTTGGGTTCCTGATTCATGCTAGTTGGGCACTTTATTTCAAACGTGTCAGAACAAAAATTAACAAAATAAAATAAAACAATATTGTTGTGATTTACATCTTTGAAAAGGAGTGGGATGTACAAATTTATTTAACACCTCTCCAAAACTTAGCAATAATAATTTATTCTCTTTCCTTGTATAAATTATTTAACAATTACAAAATAGGGTTACATTCATATATTACCATTACAAAAATGCTAGATATTTCTTTTGGTTGGAGGGATCCATCCATCCGTTCATCCGTCCGTCTGTCCGTCCGTCCATCTTCCTTACCATATGTTTTTTCAGTATTACTAATATAATTGAAATGTTGTTAATCAACTCTAGAAAGTACTGAGCCAATAGAACGGAAATATTTAAATCCATTAAATTATTCTATTATGGCATGGTATGCCATATGGTGTTACATATGTGTTCCATGTGTGTGTAAGAGCATGGGGCAAGCCACACATTGTTTGGAAACAGGCAAATAAATGAATATCACTTCTTAAGATCATATGTTGTTAGGCTTTAAGTTAAATTAATAACGTTAGGATTATGTGCAACATCTTTACTCAGACATTTGATCAAAAAGACAAAAATAAAAGATTACGTTTCTCAGCTAAAGCCTTTTCTTCCCCTTCATAAAGTTGTTAATAACAGTCTTTATTTTAGCCTGAATAATTCATCCAAATACTGTGTTTTGAAAATGAGAAACAAGAGGAGAGAAACACAGAGAGTGCCACTGGGTTGTTGAGGGTCTCCATGGCAACAGAGCAGTCTAGTCACACCTCATTACTGCGAGCCGAGTGTTTGTATTGGCCAGCAAGTTCCGGAATGCATTCTCCCCATGCTAATAGTCCCCAAATGCCACTGGCTCACTGGGCTCAGCAATGTCACCCAACTTGCTCAGACAAACACACACACACACACACACACACACACACACACTCTTGTTTTGCTTTATGTAGTGAGGACCATGTGTTGACTCCCATTGACTTCCATTGATTTTCAGTCATTTTCAACCCTTTCTATGCCCTAACCCTGACAATAACCTTAAACCTAACCATTACCAGTGCATGCCTAACCCTAACCTAACCTAAAGTCAATTCACACCTTAGTCCTAAACCTAACCGTTAGCAAAATAGGTCGTGAGGACCAGCAAAATGTCCTCATGTCCTCACTTTGGTACAAATGGTCCTCAATTTGATGGTGAAATCGGGAAAATGGTTCTCACTGTGATGCCAAGACAGGAACACACACACACACACACACAAACCTTGCAACACACAGCTACTATACGGACGCACAGACACACAAGAACAGAGTGCAGAGAACTGGCAGTTTTATGGCTTCAAATATTTGCCCCTGGAGATCTGTCTGAATAGATAACATAATTATTCTGCTGGCTGGCACAACTGGCTACTTCAAAACTCAGCTGCAAGAATGTTAAAAAGAACCATAAAGAGAACATTCATCACACAAATTTTTAAATTTTCACTTTGGCTCTCTGTTTGAGGCTGTATAAAGCTGTTAGTCTTAGTCCATCTAGTCAAATATGAATTTATTTTAAGACAGCCTCCAATATGTGCGCATCTCCTGGTAACAGGTTTTTCAATATTTCAAAATCAAGAGTAAAACATATGGTCAGGCCCCCCAAATTTCCCTTATGGTCCTCAGCTCAGGAATACACTGAGAGGGCTCCAATTATTAAAAGCAAACTGAAGAGACATTCTTTTATCTGAACCTTTTTTTTTAAATTTAAAATAAATGCATGTTATTCTTACTAAACATTTAAATTACCTTTTGTTTAAGATTTAGTTTTCTACTGATCATTTTTTTGTGCACCATTTTATTTAGGCGATTGCATTTGCTTTCCATATCTACTGTACCGAAATTATAGCTATTTTGTCATTTTAGTAATGTGGTTTCTTTTTAAAAGAAGTGTTTCATAGGGTAGGACATCAATACAATTGCATACACAAAAAACATGTTCATGAATGTACTACAGGTGACAGAGTCAGAGTTTCTTGATGCATGCATGTTAGTTTGTGGGAGGGTGGAATGGGGGTCCTGTTTTTAATCCTGTAAAACACATTGTGATGCACAACATTATAAAAAACGTGATATACAAATGCAGTTTGAAAAACAGGCAGCATCATGGGATTGATGAAGAAGGTATCGGCCTATGTTTTGTACCATATGAACTGCATCATTGATGCACAAATGTGTATAAACCTTTTGTCAAGTTAGTTCACATTATTGTAAAGTCGGTCCACTTGAAAGGAACAGGGAACCCAAGAGCCATCTTAATCATACTCTTCCAGGTCTACTTGGTGGTTCCAATGATGAGGTCAAACATCAAGAATGCGGCACACAGTGAACACAATGTGCTCATCGATCACCTCGGTGGGTAGAAGGTGCTCGGCTGGAGGGCACAGAAGGCTGGAAAGGATGACTTGTGAAACATTAAGGGTACGATCAACATGGAGGTGAGATAGTAGTTTAAGGCAAACTGCAGGTGGACTGAAAACAGTTTCTTTTAAAAAATGAACCCGGGGTTTTGGGAACAGTTTCTTGAGCAAGATTTGGGGGGAATTATGGAAGGAGGAGCCCTTTGACTGGGGAATACGGGGGTGTGGGGTTTTCGTTGTTTCAGCATTTTTTTTATTTTGTTTAGCGGTTCTTTGAAAGGAGGCTTTGGTTTGATTTCGTATGCAGAAACAACGGTTAAGTTGGTGATGAACTGTTGGAAGAACTGTTTCAGGCATAAAAGATGGAAGAAAGGGTGGTGGATATCCAACTGCTGTCAAGATGTGCGGTTTGGGGTAGGACCAAAGTGCAGAGAAGGTTCCAGGAGCCAGCAGAATGAAGGTAAGTAGAGTTTTAATTATCCTTATTCACTAGACTTGCCAGGAAAACAGGAGTATGACATGCTCCAACCATAGCAGAGTACACAATTCCAGACATCAGGGTATGGTACAGTTTATGAACCAGACACGACCAAACGACATGGAAGACAACCACAAGGAACCAGTGGGAAAATAAATAAGGACTTATAAAAGGCAGAAAAACAGGGGAACCCCAAGAAAGAGGGACAAATAAACGGGGAACAAGGAACAGGTGTGGGTCAGACTGCAGAGAGTGAAATCAAATAACAAGACAAAAACACAGAACTAAGGGTAAACTAAGGACCAGACCAGGAAAAATAAACAAAAACACAAACTCAAAACACAGACACTAACTGGATATGACAACTGCGGCTTCGAAGAGAGATAGCCAAGTGATGGTGGAGATGTGTGACTTGTGGCAAAGACTCCAGGTAGGGGCATTTGACGAACAGATGCAGTGCAGTGACTGTTTGAGGGTAATATCTGGATGTGAGTTGTGGTTTGACTCCAATGTCTGAGCAGAAATCCTATACTTGTGAAATGAATCTTGGATCACGATCTGAGACTATTTTAAGAGGGATGCCATGGAGACCAAAGGCGTGCGGGATTATTAGTCTGGCACTGACTAAGGATGAGACGAGTTTATTTAAGGGGACAAGATGGCAAGCTTTAGAAAAGTGTTCAATAACAGTTAAGATCACCGTCTTACCCTTGGATGGGGGAAAGAAGGTGGAACAATGGTTTAAGGTGAATCCTTATTGTCAAGAGAAAACAGTCTGGAAAGGATGTCAGGGTTGATATTGCGGGATCCGGGCCTAAATTATGGTAATGTGGAATCTTGTGAAGAAAGGACCATCGAGATTTCTGGGAATTAAATCTTTTGGCTGAAAATACAATTTTATGTATTTTATTTAGATATTAAATACAGTTTAGCTTATCAATAAAACAAGTCCACCTGTTTTCAATTTAAATATTAATCCAGCTGCTCTGTGAAGTTCTCAATTTTTTCAAGAGAACATTGGTGAACAAACAGAATCAATAAAACCAAGGCACAAAAGCAAACAGATGAGAAAGAAAGTTGTGGAAAAGCTTAAAGCAGCATTTGGTTTTAAAACAATACCCCAAAGTTTGAATATCTCACAGAACTCTGTTTTAGCCAGTAGTATTATATACCCGGTGGTAAAGTATTATAACAATAAAGGAAGAATCGGGAGAGCAGGAAGAACTTAAAAGAGGCTATAATGCTGATCAGTTGGTAGTACAGAGATATCAACACTACATACATCCTGGGTACTTGCCTACGGTCCTTGCTTCCTCATCTGCAAATGGTTCAAAACGCTGCTGCACGTCTCTTAACTGGTTCTCCAAAAACAAAACACACATCCCTGTTCTGACTTTACCCCAATGGTTGCCTTTCCATTTGAAAGTTCATTTTAAAATTCTTACTTACATTTTTAAATGTCTGAATTACCTTGCCCCACTGTACCTCTCTTCATACCTACTTACCGTTTTGCCTCTCAGGTCGGTCGACGAGCAGCTCCTGCAGGTACCAAGGTCTAGGAAGAAGCTCAGAGGGGGCTGGGGCTTCTCTATTGCTGCTCAATTGTGGCATATTAAAGCAGCTCCATCATGACTTTAAAACTCATCTTTAAACCCATTTTTATTCTTTGGCTTTCAACATTTGCGAGACTTAGTTTTGACCTAGTTTGTTTTGGTTTGTTTTATTGTGTTTAATAATGTTTCATTCTTATGCCATATTTAAAAATATCTTTTCTTTTAATGTATATCTATAGTTTGTAGTTACGTGCAGCACTTTGTTTCGGCTGTGTTTTTAAAGCGCTTTATAAATAAAGTTGGTATGGTATGGTATGGTACAGTGTCACTAAGAGGACAAACTTGAATAGTCAATACATTGCATATCCCTCCCTCTTTATTTTAAATGTCCCCATTAACAAAATTAAATCATTTTACTAGCTCTGTATTTCACTTAATGTCTCTGTTGAATGAACCATGCTATAACGAACATGTCATGGCTATAACATTTTATGAACTATGGGGAGAGGGTATACTACCTAACGCTGGACTGAACCCTTAGACATTATTTGGCCCTAATGCGATGCATTAGCCTCTAAACTATAATGTCATCTTCTGTTTCTTCAGGGGGGACCACAACCCACGGAAAAGTTAGTCACATTGGCCCTGATCTTCAAAGATCCCAAATAGGGGGCGCTAAACTCCTTGCGCATAAAAAAACTGCATGTGCAATAAGTGGGGGTGTTGAATGCGATTTTCAAAGATTGCTCGTGCAATAGGTAACAGATGCAAAACAAGCGTAGACTGCCCTTTTTAATTGAGGAAATTGCATGTGCTACTGGCTGGCTGCTACTGCCCCCAGTGGAAATAGAGGAAAAGCGAACAGATCCTCTCTGCTGTTTTGCTTGAAACATACAGGGGTTGTTGTGCTGCATTATTATGAATAATACAGTTGCTGATTTTTTTTCTTTCTGTTCTGTTCTGCCGTTTCTGTTTCTGGACTGTTACAGTGAGTTAACCTTTGTCGTCGCTATTCACAGCAGCAGGTTTGTAATCGCAGCCTCTGCCTTTACAAGTTCCTTCCCTCTCATTTGCACAGGGTGCCTCTGAGAGCATAATTGTGCATGCAAAAGGCTGAGTTTGAAGTTGTTCTGTAAGAAACGCTTTATGTTTGTTGTCCGAACAGACCTAGTGAGGCAAAGACTACATCCTGCTTCGCCTTTAATCAAAATATTGGTTTACAGGTGGGAGGGGACAGAGCAAGAGGGCAGAGCTGTGTCCAGAGTAGCGCATGCCCTCTGCACACAGGGACAGCTGTGTCTGGGCTGACAACACCATAAATGATAAACATTTTATCAATTCCCCAAAGACCCCAAAGCGCTTTACACTACAATCAGTCATCCACGCAATTAATGCAAACTGATAGTGGCAAGCTACATTGTAGCCTCTGACAGAAGTGAGGTTTCTATTGTTTTCTCTGAAGATGTGCTTTTCATTATAGCAACTTCTGGCCATTTGCTATGTGTGTCCACAACAACTAAGATCATATGGCTCTCCAGTGGTCCAGCACAGTCTATGTGGACTCTGCCAAGGTTCTTTCAGCCAGTGCCATAGATGTAGTGGTGAAAGCTGTGGTATGTTTTTCAGCTTTTGGCAGTCATGAGGACTTTGCTTTTCATCTATAGCTGTATCTAAGCCTGTCTTCCAGAATTGGCTGTGTGCAATTTCTGTTATTCGTACCACACCACAATGGCCAATATGAAGCTCAGCAAGCACTTTGTCTTTTAGGAGCAGAGGAATGATGACCTCTTTGAATGCCTGTTGCAGCTTCATCACCTCCGCTGAGAAGTCAGGAAAGATGTGAATTGACCTGCCTTTATAGCTCAAAGGGAACCATTGATGGGCCAGCTGCATTACTTTTTTCTTTGGTCTGGAATTGATGGATCTGAGGGTTCATAACGTGCGGCAGTGCTTTCTCTTCCGATGGCTGAATTCCAAGGCGATGAGCTCGGTCAACCTTGATTGGCTTTAGGAAACTGCCAGCCCCCAGCAGCTCGGCTAGAAACTCCATCAGGAACTGAGTTGGGCATCTGCCCCATCTTTTCAGGCAGGCCCACAATTCTGATGTTATCAAGTCTTGAGCGGGCTTCAAGGTCGGTCACTTTAGAGCATAACGCTTTGTTCTATACACACATTTTTATACATGCCTGCTCGAGATTTGTGAGACGGTGGTTGAGGCCAGCGTTGGGATCCTCATTTTGTTCATTTGCCGGATTGCCAGGAGGATGTTCAATGGTTCATCAGCATTGTCGACCATGTCAGGCATTGTCTTGAACTCTGTTAGCTTTGCTAGCTGCACCGCTGCCTCTAGTGGGTCCTTCTTTAGCTGTTTTCCAGTCTGCCTTAGTTGTGATGGTGGTTTTTGGTGGTTTCAGAAGCTTGAAACTGTCAGAAGATGAGAAGGAGGCACTAAAGTCAACTACTTGAAAAAAAGTTATTGACCGAATAATTCAAAGTAGGGAGGGGAGCTCAGAGAAAACACATCTATTCCATCTGGTTCTCACTAGCAACCCAACCCCCTTATTTCTCCATTTTACAGACAGTAGACCCTCTCTGGATCTGTCCACATTCCTCTGCTCATGATGCTTATTGTGCCACCACCTAATGAGTCAAAGTCCTCCAGGATTCATATTAGTTCCATGCATGTGTTTCATGGGAAGTGCGGGTTTTGCAGGACCAAAGTTCAAGCAGGAGGACGGGAGATGCATGGTGAGTTGAAAGGTCTTTAATAATGAAACAAAGTGAAACTTGCAAAATGGAACTCAGGCAGGCAGGCAGGTAGGAACGCAAGGACAAGGATCAAGGAACTTGGCAGTACAAACCTGTGATCATATCAAAAAACCAGAGAGCATAAATACAAAGGCAAGCAGGTGAATGGACCAATGAACTAAGAGAGGAACTAATCAGAAAGGATATGAAACAGCTGGTGACTAGAGATGCAGGAGAACTGAGGGAGAGCGACTAATTAACACAGATGAGTATGGAGAGCAGGGAGGTGACCAGAACACAAGTAAACAATGACCAGACTTAAGAACATAAACAGGGAGGAACCAGATTTGTAAGAAAATATATAAACACAGGAATCCAGAAAGTAGACAAAAGACAAGAATAAATCATGAACCTAAATAATGAAGTGTGTAGGAACCAGCAAAGAACAAAAACTTTTCTGGATGGCTGTTCATGTGCCCCCTCTGTCATGATGTCACACCTCCTTAGGGGGCACGCTGGGTAATCAGAGAAGCAGCCAAGATGCCCATAGTATCTCTGGAGGAGTTGTGGCATTTCAGCTCAGGTGGGCATATACTTTGGTATGTCAGCTATTAGTCATGCAGTCCAAAATTTAAAATAAGAAAGCGGGAAGCCAAAAGAAGTCCTGTTTGAAACTTGGCTTACACATACCATATCTTCCATAGAACATGGTGGGGGCATCATCATGGTGGTCAGAACTGGTAGGATGATGGATGAAGATAACTGTAGGGTAATCCTAAAAGAAAACCTGTTAGAGTCTATAAAAGACTAGAGACATGCAGTGGTAAAGATATACCATGAAAGACTTACAATGATAAATGCAGTAAAAGATGGTCCTAACAAGTATCCACTTGTGTTAAGTATTGAAAACCATGTTTCATTTCCCTTTCATCTCAGTAAAATTCATTAATGTGGCAATGGTACATAGTTGCAATATGACAAAATGTGAAAAGGTTCAACAGGTATGAAGATCTTTGCAAGACACTGTAAGCACAATAGAGCTTGAGCTCATTCTAAGGGTATATAACAGTCTATAATATAGCAATAGAAAAAACACCACATGCAGGAATTTCTAAGCTTTGCTTGTTACTGTGGTTTTATAAAGTGAAAAAACATAAAGAATACATAATGAAAATAATTATGCTGATTATTTTGTCATGTTTTTAACTGTTGACTCAAGGACTATGTGGGGAGAGTATAAGGACTTTGTGTGAGAACCTGACACCATGTGCAATGATGCCTGACTTGATGTTCCTTTGGGACTTCACAGGGATTTAGTTTTCCGTGGCAACTCCAAAGGCCAGCCCAGATCCACTAATCTGCTCTGTGTAAGGTTTCTTCGGTGAAGAAAATATCTGCGAGCCTTCAAGGTAAAAAAGATAGCAGGCTCAGCTCAGTGTGGCATACATGGGGAAATATGGGGATGAGAGCTGGGGAGGTGAGCAAAAATAAAAGAATATAGGAGTTAGAGCTTATAAAGGCCAGGAAAAGAGAATGGAGAGCTGAAACAAGAAGGAGGATGTGTATGAATGGCAGGAGAGGAAAAAGAGGTGGACTCTTTGAGTTATTAAGGGGCCAAAGCCAGGGAAGCTGCGGTTGGCTAGGGATGGAGGGAGGGCTTAGTTCTACTAGACAGCATTACTGTCTGGGCTGAACAATCACACCAGATTATAATTAGGTGTATTAATCTTTCTTCCCAGAGCTGTTTGGCTGATTAAAATGTGCTCAGTGAGTAAATATAATGCATTTAGCTGCATCAGCTTGTATAAAACTGCTAAATGAGGGTAATTAAAGAGATGGTATATTTTTGTGCAGCAGTTGTACATGAAGTGCCATCTACTCCGGGCCAACCATTAAAGACACATCAGGCTATTCTCTTTCTGTAGAAAGCCCATCACTCTTCATGGAGAAAAATGATTTCCACTCACTTTGAACTCATCAGAGAGAATAGCTTGTTGACTGCAATGTGTCATCACTGTGAGCAAATCAGTCAAAAACAAATTAAAAGCAGCCTCTTTTCACTTTCCTTTTTTTTTTGTTTTTACAATGACAGTTGAAGCCCGCAGGCAAAACTGACTGATATGTGAAATATATGGCAATGCCAGCAAACCACTAATCGTAAATCCACATATGATGTGCATGTGGTGCACAAACTCTGAAAATGCACAAGATTCAACCATATTTCAGAGAAGATGACCACATTTAGTTTTTTTTTTTTTTCAAAAAAGTAGGGTCATCAGATCTTTCTTCGAGCTGGAAAAGACCTATAAGTTAAACTAGTTCCTAACAAGTGCATTTGTCTTGCAAAAGTATACCCTTAAACCTTTGTATGTTTGTTGACATTACAACTACAAACATCTATGCATTTTACTAGGATTTACTAGGATGCAGTAAATGATGGTTCAAGAAAATAATGACTCACGGGGGCTGAATACAAATGGCACATATTTCAGATTTCTACTTGTAAAAAAAAGTTTTGACACCATTTATTATTTCCTTTATATTTAAAATTTTATTTGATGGGCTATCACACAAATCAAACATCATAATACTGGATCTGTAGACTTTTAGTGTAGTTTGTCACCTTTCGTGTTGCAGTTCTGATTACAAACGTGTTTCAGTTATATTTCTTTTACTGTTTTACTAACCTCTGTGTTAATCCCAGGTTTATTCTTTTCAGTGTGGATCATTCCCTGCCAACCTCTCTTGGTTTGCCTGCATCACAGCTTTTCATATTCAGTTATTCACACTCGCCTGTTTCCACTCCAGTAATCACCTATTTATATTTCTCGTTTATTCTCACTCTTTGCAGGGTTCTTCAGTTATATGGTTCATGCTATACTGGTTTATTACCTGTTGGAGTTTTCCTCGCGATGCTTCTTGATTTGTACTCGTACTCATCGTACTCGCCTTCTGCTTTATCTGGGACTGGGTCACGGGGACAGCAGACCCTTGACAAGCAAAAGTCCAGAGAGAGAGAGAGAAAGAGAGAGAGAAAGAAAGAAAGAAAGAAAGAAAGAGAAAGAGAAGAAAGAAGAAAGAAAGAAAGAGAAAGAAGAAGAAAAGAAAGAAAGAAAGAAAGAAAAAAGAAAGGGGAAAGAAAGAAAGAAAGAAGAAAGAGAAGAAAGACAGAAGAAAGAAGAAAGAAAGAAGAAAGAAAGAAAAGACAAAAGAAAGAAAGGAAAGATACAAGAAAGAAAAGAACAGAAGAAGAAAAGAAAGAAAGAAAAGGAAAGGTACAAAAAGAAAGAAAGAAAGAAAGAAAGAAAATAGATAAAGATTGAAAGTTGAAAAGAGACAAAAATAGATAAAATATGTGATGAAGAGAAAGACAGGAAGGTGGATAAATAAGAAAGATGAAGGGACAGTTAAAAAATAAGGAAAAAATATATAGAGATTATATATAAATACAGCAATTAGAAGATGAACTAAGAACATTTTAGAGTTTTTGTTTCCTTAGGAATGTTCTATCGAATAAGTATCGACCCACCATTACGCTCAGTGACTAGCAGGGATCCACTGCATCTGCTGACCTTCACTTTCTCTTCTGACCGATGGTCAGACACTATAGCTACTGCCTGTACAACATCACAGCTAGGGTGACCAGATGACCCGATACTGTGCCGTATTTTTCACTCTTGTCCCGGTGTCCCTCAAACAGAAACAATGTCCCTCATTTGACTGGGTCAAAAAACTATTCGACTGGAGCTTTTCTGAAATGTAAAGAAAGCAGAGCTGCAGTCATTATCACAGAGCCACAGCAGCTGTCAATCAGAATACGCATCAGCATCCCACGTCATGATCAACCTGCACGCCACAATGCTAGTAAAATAAAACAGAACAAAAAAATGATTTTTTGTATAGCTTTAATCAGTAGACTATACAGAATATAGGTACAACAAAGACTGGGAAATGTTTTATAGCTGAGTGAGGCCAGTGAAAGGTGATCTCTGATGGATTTTTGTGAAGTTTTCCACAAAGTTATTTTTAAATTTCTCACGAAGGGGAGCACGATGTGAAGCAACACTGCAAAAGTGAATTGCACAAGAAAGGCACAACTGAAAAATCCGCCTGCTGATCTATGGACTAATTTTTACTCAAACCCAGAGATAATTGCCAGACAGATGAGGTAACAGCAGCCAAGATTAAGTAAACTTTAAAAGCTTCTAAAGTTGTTTTTCATACTTGTGCTAATTCGTTGTTTTTGCCCTAACAGTTAAAGCAGAGATTGATGAATGTATTGTGAGATCTTTGTCAAATAAAAATTTATGACATCATCACAGTGTTGGTAATGTGTCCCACAATATCCCTCATAAGCATGCTTGTCCTGCATTCGGTTTTTTGATATCTGGTCACCCTAATCACAGCACCACCTCCACCTGCTGCCTGCTCTGGACATGCCAAGACAAGGCTTTACATGATAAAAAAGTATACTGCAGAAAGAAAAAAAACATAAAAAACTGCATTGCAGTGGCATGATAAAAGAAAGTAAAGATAAGTAAAGTCAGCTCAAATGGTTTCTATACCATCCACCACGCAAGTCTGCATGTGCACTATATTAAATCCAACCTAGAGCATTTTTTTCTGGGTGCTTTACTGCTGTAAATATTATAAGATTACACAAAAAAGACAAATAGCAAAGTGCAAAGTAATTCAATCTTTAAGAGCCTAAATGCCTATTTGATTACTTGGATTACATTTTTTTAAATTCTTTTAGGATTTCTTCAGAAAAGAATAAATGCTGCAGAATTTAAAATACATGATGCAATCAGTAGGATTTACACAGTAAAAAACAAAGTGTAATTTTTACACCTAGAGAGTTAAAGGGAACATATGCTTTTAAATCCTTCCTTTTGACATTTAAATAATTCAGTTGTGGTCTATATAAATTGGAACTGCAATGCTTTGGTCTGAACTCCTTGTTATTGTAGCTCACAGGTTCCTGTTTTGTCTGTTCTGAGGTGTGCCTGAGAGCAACTCGTTTTGGTGCGGCGTCTTTAAATGCTGTTGAGGCACTTCATACCCCGCCCCCCTCCCGTTCAAAGAGCGTTTCACTTTAACAAATTCGGCCATTTTTGTGGTTTGATAGCATAGCTACAAATATCAAGCGGCACAGAATAAAGACTAAAATGGCCAAAACAATGCAAAACTGTTTATATAATAATACTATTCTAAACACAGTACAGTTCTGTCCTCAAAGAGCTTAAAGCAGCACACACCGCTAAGATAAGCAGAAGGCATGATCCTACTGCTATCAGAACAATGGCCAGGACGTTATATCAACACGTCAAAAATAATGTTTGTTGTCATTTTAGCATTAATTCCAGCTTACAGCTTTGCTGTGTCCATTGTTTCCATAGACAGAAGTTCTGCTTGAGTTTTTTTTTTATTTATATAGCGCCACTTCACAACACATGTCATCTCAAGGCACTTCACAAAGGGTTTGAAATGATGCAGGATAGTTGGGGAGGATAGATTAAACTACTAAGCACCCCCAATGTGTAGGGGTAAGTGGCCATTGTTATACTAAAAACCACAAGAATTTGGGGTACCTCTCTCTGTCAGACTGATTATAACCACTGGAAAAGAGAAGGGGTCGCACAGGTAGCAGAAATGGAGGGTGTGTTTGCACCTCAACCATAACTGAGCTGGTTTAGGCTAAACCTGACTCCCCCTTACTCCATCCAACAGGGAGGGAGGAAGGCCAGAGAGATAAAAATAATTGTCGAAGTGTTGTTTCCTGTTGCATTGTGTGAAAGGTGGGTAACTTTAAAAGGGGCTAAGTCAATTCAATCGAATCATAAGTTTTAAGTAGGTAAAACTTTCCAATTAAGATAACTACGAACAGGCAGGTCAGATTCATTTTATTTATTCAAATTTTGGTTAAAAAGTTTTTCTGTCTAAGGAAACCCAGAGATTCTCGAGTCAGTGATCGCAGCATCACTCCTCCGGATGGCATTTTTAGCAAAGGGACAGTCAATGGCGGACTTTGCAGCAATCCAAAAGAGCATGCCTATAGTGACAGTGGAGAGGAAAACTCCCTTTTAACGGGAAAAAACCCTCCGCAGAACCAGCTCAGTGTGAGGGGCCATCTCCACATAAATGGGGGTTTGAAGAACAGACAGAGAACAAAAAGAACACAAAAGCGCTGATCTAGGAGTATTTTTGGGAAGGAAATAATAAGAAATATTAAGGATGTAGTTCCTTTAGGGGTTTTTCATCTAAGAAAAAAAGAAAAACCCCTCTGATCAGTTTTCAATTTCTCTCTAGAGTATGAGAGAGAGCACATACAGTAAAAAGTCAGCAGTAGCCTCTAGGAGAAAAATGGGGTTTAAACACTAAAAAACAGGGCCAAGTGTACATGGGTGAAGGGGGGAGCAATTTTTTTGGAGCAAAAGTTTAAAAAAAAAACCTCAGAAAGGGTGTCACAGGTAGATACGGAGTCAGGCCTGGTTTTAGTTCTAGGAAAGAGAAATAAATTTAAAAAGCTGAAAAAACAGCAATTAAGCAAGATTTGAGAGTAGTATGAAAATGAGCAGGAGATGAAAGTGGTATTATGCCCTCCAGAAACCCTAAGCCTATAGCAGCATAAACAGAGGTAGAAAGGGAAAAACCAAACCCACTCTAACTATGAGTTTCGGAAAGTTTTAAGCCTAGCTTAAAATAGACAGGGTATCTGTCTTTTGGACTAAAAATGGGGGTGATTCCAAAGCAGGAGGAGCCCGAAACTAAAAGGATCTGCATCCCCTTCTACTTCTAGAGACTCTAGGAACCACCCCGTAAACTACGTTGAGAAAAAAGTGTCTTTTACGAATATATGGAAACAATCAGATCTCCGATGTAAATGGTGCTTTATCGTAAGGGCCCTTTTCAGGAGAAAGGGGAAATTTTAAATTCTATCTGGGTTTTAACAGGGGCCCAAAGAAGGGAAAACTTTAAAAAAGGAGAATATGATCTCTCTTTTTTTTTCATCAGGTTTAAGCATTTGGGGAAAACATTTTTAAACAGCTGAAGGCTTTTAACGTGTTTTTTTTTGGGTATCCTGATAGTAAAAATAGTCCAGCCCGAAGTAACAAATGCATGGGTAATTTTTAGGCAATCCTGGATAGGATATTTCTAATTTTGGCAATGTTTTCCCAGAAATTGTTAATAGGGGTTTAAATTACATGTCCGGTCAAAAATAGCCAAAGGTTTTTTTCTTACATTCAATGCCATCCAGGTAAGTGATTGACAAACGTTTTTTTTTCAAAAACTCCCGTCCCCAAAAAGACAAAATTTTCTTGTCTGAATTAGAAGTAGAAAATTAAAGCATCTAAGTTTTTTAGTCTTAAGACAGCTTTTAGTCTGTTAACGGTTGGGCTCATCAGGATTCATAGAAAAAATAAAGCTGAGTTTCATCAGCGTAATGGTGAAAATTGACCCCCATTTTGCCTGAAAATTTTTGCCCATTGGAAGCATATATATAGTAAAAGAAAATTTGGCCCAAGACTAAACCCCGTGGTACTCCACAACAAACCCCTAGAGTTTAAAGATGATTTTCTTTTAATGAACAAACTGGAATCTGTCAGACAAATAAGTTTTAAAACCAGCCTAGCGCGCCCCCGACCCTACAGCATTTCCGCCTTTTTAAGAGAAAATTGTGATTGACGTATCAAATGCGCACTGAGATCAAGAGGAAAAGTTCCATTATCGAGGCTAGGAGAATATCATTTGTGTCTTTAAAACAGAGCTGTTTTAGTGCTATGATGAGCTCGAAACCTGACGAAACTCTTCAAAAGATCATTGCTGGTAAATGCCACACATTTATAGCAATATTTTTCCAAGAATTTAGATAAGAAAAGAAGACGGATATAGGGCTGTAAAATTTCTTAAAACTCTTTTATCAAAGCAAAAGGTTTCTTTAAAAAAGGTTTAATTACAGCTACCTTTAAAAACCCGTGGTAATATCCATTTATAAAGTAGATTAATCAATCTAAAATGGGGCTGGTAATCAGGGGGAACATTTCCCTTTAAATAATTTTGGTTTGGGGTTGGGTTCAAATACAAGTTGAAAGGGTTTAAAATGAACTAATATTTTTTAACCCGAAACTCCAAAGGATCAAAACAGTCCAAACACAGATCAGGTTTTTACAGTTACTTTTCCCAAAGTTGTCTCGCTTGCGAGGATTTAAATAATCATCTTTTGGGGATTTGCCAATGATTTTTTTTTTAAAAGAATCAATTTTATTTAAAAGAATCCCATAAAGTCATAACTATGAGAGCTAAAGGAAATGGGACTCAAAAAAAGCTTTGACCCTGTGTAAGTTAGCAATGTAATAAAAAGAAACCCAGGTTTTATTCTTGTTCTTTCTATTAATGATGAGAAATAAACTGTTTTTGCTGGCGAAGGGCTTTTTTTAAAACAGTAGGCTATGTTTTGAAATTGGAATCCTCTAGGATGTAGAGCACCTTTATCTGTAATAAAGAGGAAATTAAAATGGAACAGATTTTAAAGGTTTTTTACAGCATTGCCCGGGTTATATCTACTTATTAAATTNATACTTGGGTAGGTGAAGGAGTTCATGGTCGTCTCAGAGACTGCACAGTGCTTGGGTCCTGTGACTCTAGAACAAGTTGGAAAGCCTCCTTGCCATCTCCCTAATCTTTAGCTCCCTTTTGACAGATTAAGTCGTGGCTGGCCCCAAAAACTTCCAGTCAAAGAAATTTTTGTAAAAAAAATTAAAAATTTTAACATTTTCTCCAAAGGAAAACAGGTTTATAATTTAAAACTGAAAAGTGCATTATAACCAAACAGTTTTTTTTTTGGACCGGGCCATCAAAGTCTTTTTGTGTTTTGAAAAAACACTAGGCTATGCTCCTAGCTGTGTTTCTTTTAGCGTGAATCGAGATTTTCCTGGAAAATCTTCTAAACAAACCATTCTTGCTTTGGCTCTTTCAAAAATGTATTTTAAATCATTTAACTTTAAAAATGCAAACAGGATTTGGGTGTTGTGATGATCTTTTTGGGGGTTTCTCTGAAAATTCGTTGCCGACCCTGTCCTCCTAAAATTGGCAACTGTTCTGAATCATTTCCATGAGTGAATATCCTTTATGTCTGTAGTATAACTCCCAGTGGTTTAAAATGTACCTCTATAACCCTTTGCCTCAGTGAAACTACACTTTCTAAGATATTACTATTATGTTTTATAAAAAAGTCTACATTTTTAATATATAGGTTACCTTTACCAAATTGGGACTTTTAATTTTTTTTTACTTTTTAGTGGCAACCAAAATTTGTTCTACTGCTCCACAATGATGTTAAAATTTGTTTTGTAATATTGCTTTGTTTTGTCTCATTATCCACAATATATGTTATGTATCTTTCTGTGTAAAGCTTTATCTTACCTCTTTGCTGTTATTTTCTGTATTTCCTTTTGTCCTACACTTCCTTTTTACTCTTCCATATTTTTCCATCTTCCCTCCTGTCCCTCACTTTCTATTGCCAGTCATTCCTCCATAATCAGTGTTTCCCTCCATCTCTCTTTGACACCTCCCGGCCTGCTGTTGTCTTCCAATGTTTGAGTCTCTCTGATGAGGAAAGACAAACTCTGCAGAGAAAATAAACCCGGATCCTCAGCTCGTTTATAGCATAGAGGCCCAGGAATTAAACTGTATACGTTACAGCTTGGCTTGTGGAGGTGTGGGAAAATAACTCCTTCTGAGAATGTGTGCGATTGTTTGGGGCCACAGTTGGGCGGCTTACGAGCATCCCACATCTATCGAATCCCTACTGCCGTCAGTCTGGAGTGTTTTTTTACTTTGACATGATTTTCTTTATGTACCTGAACATCTTCTATACTGACATACACTTTATTTACTGTATGAACCCTAAACCTTACCTTTTTAATTGGCTTTTAGGTTTTTCGTGCCATTTATTTCTAATGCACTTTTTATGGTGTTTATGAGTTTTCTTATCTTGCGTCACTAAGATATAAAAAAAACAAGATGTTGGTCAAATACCCATCATTTCCCTTTCCTCTGACCTGTTTGAATGAAAATTAAATTGAGAGCAGCTGTTCTGGATGGGAAACTGGAGCAGTCGGGTGTCCGATGCTAAAGTGTAACCACGCGGCAGTACACTGTGGTCTAAAACTTCCCACAGCGCCAATACTGGCTCCTGTTTCCACACATGACAGTACAGAGCCTAATCCTAACGACTGGCCAAACTGTAAACCAAACAGTCCTAACCACACACACACGCACTTCTACAGGCAAACACACACACAAACACTTTATTTTGTTTTTACTCCATTTCAGCAATAATTAGTCTTTAAATAGTAGCCGACCCAGGAATATCTAACAGTGTGACCAACATTTACTCCATTACTACTGGAATCATGTTACTCATTACCTGTCACTACAATTGCGGACTGACACATGAACATGTATGCACAAACACACAGTGATAGTGACTGATTAAAACTTAAAAGAAAGTCTTTCGTTGTTTGTTTTTGCAATGTTTCTGTTAAGTTTAAATTTTAAAAGGATACATTTTGTCAAAGGCTCCTAATAACTAATTCACTTAATGTAGGACTCCAGTTGATTCAGGCCTCTGTTTATCAGTCAATTTCTTTCACTGAAATACTAGAACACAGAGCACATGCTTCTCATCAGTGTCTGGTGGTCCCCAGTCTATTTTTGAATCAGCATAATCCCTAATTTCTTTATATTATTGTCATCCTCTGTTTTTGTGCTCTGCTTTCAGCCACCCTCAAGTGTGTGATTAAATTAAATTTGCAAATTAGTGTGGGGCCCTCCTCCCTACCCCAGCTGTGGAGCGGGGACATAGTTTCCTCATCTGGATCCTCTTTAGGACACTGTAATCAGCCTTAGCAGCTGTGGGGTTTCTAATTGAGATGGTTGATAACCTCCTCACCAGCCACAGCCAGGCTCAATAACCATGACACAATCTGTCATTACCACATTGTGATAGGAGAAGCAGTGGAAAAAGTGAAACTCTGCAGAGCCAAAGCTGCAAATGGTCATACTGTTTGTTTACAGGCTCTTCACTTTACGAGTCAGCCACATAGATAGATGCTTGAAAAACAGATTTAGCAGAAAGAGAGCAAAAGAGAAATAATGTCCCCAGTATCATCTGTGTCTTGCCAAACCCTCAGCAATGAGTTGAGAGCTTACAGACAACAACTCTTCCACCGCATCCTGCTTGCTTTTCCACTTCAGCCCCCCTACACCTCCACCCCCATCTCCTGTCTTTACTTCCATTCTCTCCCAGGATGCAAGATGTGTGTGTCCTGCCGTACTTCAGTGCAAGAAGGCCATGTGGGTGATGGTGGCTCAGCTTGGGGTTAACACCAATGACAGCTTTGCACCATGATCCCCTCCCTGCCCCACATTGCTCTATGCTGGATACTGTTCTGTTCACCAGACGTTGATGTCATCATCACATAGAAAGGCTCGATTGTTGGTGGTTGCTTTGTTATGGCTACATGCACAGTGACAACACTTGCAAACATATGCATTCACCAAACACATGGTTGGACCCACGCCCTCAGATAGACTTTCAGCTGCAACAAACATTGGAATGTTTTTTTTTACCTTTTTTTTTTTATGGATGTATAGGTCCTTCAATAAGAAATATCTGTTGTTTTGCTCCACCTATTTAATCTATTCAATGACCACACAAAAAATAGCATTTTTTTTACTCTGTTCTTTTTAGAGATATTTGATCTCTTGAATGTTGAGGTCTTCCTTCAGTTTATATAAACCTTTCCCTTCTAACAATGTCCTGTTTTGGTTCCACAGGGTGACTCAGTGCCTGCTGGAGATGATGGTGCATTCGCAGACACGGTGACTCTGGAGCAGAAAACCAGCACCATCGAGGGAACCAGTGGGAAGGTCAGCCTTTGGATGCAGTGGATGTTACCCAAGGTCACAATTCAACTCTTTGCTGCTGACCCAGCTGCTAGAAAGACAGGTATCTTATCCTGATTCTTTGTACTATTGGTCCCAATTTCTGCACATTTACGTTTTTTATCAAGCAGCTACAAATCTTAAGACTCTTTATTTTACCAATTTATATTAATATATAACCTGTAAACATGTTTTTCTAAGGATTGATGGTGCTACCATAAGTCACTACAGGTGCCTTTCAGTAAATTCAAATGTCATTAAAGTTTATTTTTTATGTCACTAATTCTATTTAAAAAGTGTGTTATATAGTATATTGCATACATTTATTACACCAAGAGTAATAAATTTCAAACACCTATTTCTCTTAATTTTGATGATTATTGCTTACAGCTGATGAGAAACCTATTACTAAAGAAAAATACCACCACATACAGACATATCTAAAAAATGGCCATGTTATCACTGCGCCGGATTAGCCAGCAAACTGGCCTGACCTAAACCCCACAAAAAATTGATGAGTAAGAGACAAATAAGTTCATGATGCAGATCAGCAGAGGGCCGCTATAAAAATCTGGGCTTCCGCAACACCTCAGCAGCACCACATCACCTCCATCCGACATTACTTTGATCCAAAAGGATGCCCAACCAAGAGTGCATTTACTGTGCACTACACGGACATACTTTTCAGTAGTCTGACATTTCTGTATTAAAATAATATTTATTGGTCCTAGGTAATATTCGAATCATTCAAAACTGAATTTTGAGTTTTTATTAAGCCAAAACCATAAAAATTTAAACATTAGAACATTAGAAACATATTACTCTAAGTGTATATATGAGCTTCACTTTTGGACTGGAACTACTGACATAAATCAACTTTTTATTGAGATGCCTTTATGATTGCTTCTTTTTTTTTATTGCTGTTAAGTTGGTTTCAGTTTGGAACATTGTGCATGTTATCCAGGACACATTGTTTATATACATTTAGCAGTCTGCAGTGTGAAAGAGAATTTAATGACTTATTTACTTTGATCAAGTGATCCCTTGGACTTTTTAGCAATACGTTTTGCACTCAGCACAGAAATACTACAGACAAGATGTTGGGATGAGGGAAAAGACAAATAAATAAGTGGGTGATGAATCCCAAGCAAACCACCTTTTGTCTGCTTAAGATTTACTGGGAGATGAAAGACTGGATCCACCTTCAATTGCTGGCTGTAATGTTAAGCATCTGCCAAGCAGATCACCAAGTTAAAGGGTTTTTAACGTGGAATTTTTTTTGAGGACGATGAGAGAGATGGTTTTACTTAGTAACGTCTTTAAAAAGTATTTGATCTTAACGTAAAATGTACCAGCCTATTTCGTGTAGTAATGGGTACATTTTTGTAGGCAGCATTTTTGAAAACCTAATAGTAAATCCTTTTATTTCTTTGCAGGACAGAACTGCTGTGCTTTTTAAGATAGGGAAGCTTAATAACACAAGATGATATTATGCAATGATCTAATGTGTCAGATTAATGTAAGAAAAGACCTTTTAGAGATTCAGATATACCGGTAGTGATATCTACATTCCCTGATGTATCTGGTTCACACATCATTGTCACCACCATATAGTGAGTATATTGTTAAGCTGTAAGCTCTTCTGATTAACATTAGTTCTAGAAATATTACCGTACATTTAAGGGTTTCACATCCACCCCTTAAATAATTGTTTGACGAGCCAAATTAGCTGAACTGAAAGCAGCTACATTATTAGAAGCACAGCTGAATTAGAGATTATTCAACTGAATCAATATTAGATCAACATAAATGTTATAGCATCTTTGTTTGGAAGCCTTGGCGTACCGTTTTTACTGGGCAACAAAGCCAATACACTGTCAAATGTTCTATGTCTATGTGTAGTATAAGGCATTACATGTTGGCTTATAGTATGTAAAGTCTTAGAGTTACACACAGACTGCTGAAGCATTCAGGGTGACATTATGAGATCCTAAAACTCTGGATGGGGTTTAAAAAAACACATTTGTCAGTGATCTTGCTATTTCTGAGAGAAACAACTTCAGAGAATTGTCTTTCCATTCAGTATCCACACCAACTTTGTTATTTATTATTAATAAGCTAGTGGGGGATATTTCTCAGAGTCGCCACAAGCAACAGTGCACCATCTTTAGTTTCATATGCATGAAGCCCATTTTCCCCAGCTGGTCTGTTACTAGGGACTTTCTCAGAGGAAACAATTAGACTCAAGTGTTAAGCCTAAAGGGTTTGTTCAGCACAAAGTATATCGGTCCTATGATGGTTAGTCATGTTGCCTGTAGTGGGTGGACAGTTGGGCTTACAGCTGAATAGGGAAATGCAGAAAACCTTAGATTTTGTCCTAATCCAAACACCTAATTTCTCCCACCAGTTCTTTATATTTTCATCTAAAATGTTTTCAGCTTTTTTAAAAACCCACATAGAACAGATATATGTGACAGACTGGTTTCAACTCTAATCAGCCAAGCACTGGTACAACTAAGCTTCTAAAACCAAAGACAACTGCTGAATCAATGAACCAAGACAAAAGTCAGTTCCTGGATGAGCTGTGTGTCCTGCTTGCTAATTAGAACGATGGCCATTCAACAAGCTGAAGCAAGAAACAGAATTGCATTGCTGGCAAGAAATTGGAATCTACAGAAATATTAAGAAAAGATATAAAATTATGTAAAAAAATACAATTCATCTGCTTTTAAATTTAGTTTTATCCTCCGCTAATCTTGATGAGATTAAAACTCAAAAAACATGTTTTTATCATTTTTTTTCCCTCCAGAAATCTGTGTCACCAGTGAATTAGAAGATCTGAGTGCATCTGTAGATATCCAGGATGTCTATACAAAGATCAAATGCAAGGTTGGCAGCTTCAACATTGATCACTACCGATGCAGGTATGAATCCATTTACAGCTGGTAAGCACATGTAAACATATTGTTTCTATAAAACCTCTGTACATATGTTTGTTTTATTATTGTTTTTAATAACATTTTGTAGCAAGTTGGAATGCTTTGTGATTAGAATATCGCACCACAGATATTTTAACTTAAAATAACTAAGGCTGTATTTCATTTAGAGGAAGTTCTGGTTTTGCTCACACTCTACTTAACAAACACACAGATAGAGAAGTGGAACACAGCCCTCATTAACACACCTGTGTTCCCTATTCAACTAAGTCAAAATGTCTTCTGTAAAACTGGCTCATTGAGCATATTTTCTGTCCGCCTCATATGTCTGCTGCCCTCAAACACAAGATCTCAGAATCCCATAGTTCACCCTGTCCAGCTCTGGAAAGATAATGAAGTAGTAATGAAATAGCAGAGTACTGCATCCAGCAGGATGCTTGGCTACATTTTTAGGTTAGTGTTTTTTTGAGTTTTTGTTTCCAAGTGTCTCTTAGTCTAGTCAAGCCAGACAGTAAGAGTGGACCATCAGAGGCCCTGACTGTATTCAACTCCATCAAAAAAAAAAATGGATTCCCTCACAACTAACATGATAATAGTTATGGATCCTGATTTGCCAGGTTTTAAAATCACTTTAGTTGGATCCTAGGAACATCAGCAAAGGTCAAAGAGTGATTGAGGCTGTTTGTTTGGCTTTAAACCTCTCTGACTAACTGGCATTCCCCAGACCTCCCTGTGTTGGTTGCAGCTTGACATGTAATGCTTTAGGACCACATATGTTTCACACAGAGTTATCAACACTAGCCAGAGCAATGTCAGTGGTTATACATGTATAGTGTGTGTAGATGCAGTGGATGATTATATGATTCTGCTCTGTTCTCCACAGGTGTGTGTTCAATTGCTTTTGAGACAGTCCCAGGCCTAATCTTTTTACTAGACCTCTATTTCTCCTTAAGTAGATAATTAGTCAATTTTCTCATTTCTAGGTTATTACAGTGAATGTGCATTTAATAATGTGGTCTCAACACACTTTACTAACCACGGAT
The DNA here is from genome assembly GCA_036173005.1 of Crenichthys baileyi. NCBI lineage: Eukaryota > Metazoa > Chordata > Actinopteri > Cyprinodontiformes > Goodeidae > Crenichthys > Crenichthys baileyi. Next base: position 846,586 of record JAHHUM010000875.1, read on the forward strand.
CTGGCCAGCAGAAGCAATTCATTATCAATGCCAGTTTACAGTCCATGGCTGTTCAGGCCACAGTGGAGAATCTCTGGGCTCCTGGCCCACTCCAATCTCTCTGATTCACTTATACAATAGTGCTCACAGTGAGTGGAGTCTGTATGAATCATTCTGAATAGATAATTGCTCAGTATTTCATCACCCAGCCCAGGTTATTTGTGTACAAGGGGTCAGATTAGATCAGGTTTGACAGATAAAATGTCTTGTCTGGCTGGAGCTGTGTCACTGCTTGAAAATTAATAGACCATTACATAGGGCAGGCAAATGTGGGAGGCAAATACATAATTGATTCAGTGATAATATCAGAATAGGATAAGGAAAGAAAAGGTGGAGTAGGGAGGAACAATTACAGAAGGTCACAAGGAATACAAAATAGATGGACACAGAAACCTTAGATGGCATGGAGGACGCTTGGATAGTATTCAAAGAAAGACATGAAAGTGGAAAGGTAAAGAGGTGATTCAGTACTAAATATGTTAGGGATGCTTGCTGTCTTATGGAAAGTTCAAAAGATTATCCTGTTCTCCTTATTTTAACGTTGTCTTTCAACGCTTTGATGTTTATTAAACTATACTGTTACTCAGAAATGCCCCCAAAGAAGAGAAGTGACACTTCACCCCTATTCGCTCCAAGCATTTCACACAAGTTGAAGCTGATGTTTTCCAGCTGTGCTACCAAAAGCTGTGACTGGAAAATGACTCTTAGGAAGGACACACAGAAAAACTCTGAGTCACAACTGTTTAAATTGGTTTTATTTAAATTGTTGTTGTTGTTTTTTGTTCATCTAAACATGAGTTAAAATCAAATTGACTTCCTAGTCGTCATATTAAAATATGTCATGTTTTAACTACAATTCAGCCAAAATAAAGTCAGTATGTGAATACTTAAGATCGCTCTTTCTGACTCTACAAAAACTGAAAGCGCTGAAGTTACAGTCAAATTCATTCAATGGGCAGATGATTAAATTTGAGTTTCTTAGTAAAAGTAAATGGGTAATGTATAATACTGAAGCAATGATGTCAGAGAATGATTACCTGTATCAATTTGTGATTGATTGAGCACCTGTATGTAATCAACCCTTTATCCTTTTTATCCAAATGCAATGCTTTGTTTAGCCTGAAGCTGTTTCATAAGACCATAAAGGCCATTTCACTAGCTAACCTACAGGACTAAGTGCAAATAGGGCCTCATATTTGTCATTACACATGACCTGCCTAAATATCTGATTAGAGGTCGCTTAATTCAGGAGATCATCTCTGCCATAAGCCCTGTATCTCATTTCTTTCCTGCTGGCAGCAGAAATTAGAGACAGAATATGACATTTTTCTACATGCTGCTTCTGCATTTCGTCCTCTATCTTGTTAAATAAAATTAGGAAGAACACTGTGTTATGCATTGTTTTGTTCTTTTCAGCTTTTTTGCCTTATTTAAAATCTAAATTGAATCTAGTTTCTATTCAGATTTCTTACACGCCACCAACTCTCAACAAAAGTCACCTCAATGCATTTTACGCATTCAGGCCCATTTTGTATTAATTTAAATAGAATGCTTTTGGGTCCAAATTCAGTTAAAATGACACACAGTTCAGTTCAAGTCACAGGAAGGCTGCCAGTGTTGGATGCTTTCAGGCATTGTGTCAGTTTGTGGTTCACTAAATAAAATAACTGTTCTTTTCTTTAGGATGACTTTTACTTTCCCTAGGAACAGTCTTTGTGACAAAATACTTATTTTAAGGTTGGTCTTGCATATTTCTCTAGGCCAGGGCAAGGCTTTCAATCTGGGCAATATGAAGGAAACATTCTACATTGCAAGGAGACAGCTGTGGTGAGGCTCTTGTGTGTTCCCAGAGCAGCCATAGAAGCCTTAGTTCTTTATTTACCATCTCTTGCTGCGCTGCTGCTCTTAATTAAGATTCATCTTTTCTGATGCTGGACAGACAGGAAAACAAATGTAAACAAAAGAGACTGGACATTGTTTTTGGCTGTTTAAAACATGTAGACAAGCATAATGTATGGAACACGTTAAATTCATCATAAAATAATTAAAAAGATTGGCTGGATAAATGGTTTAGATAATTTTGTATTGTTTGCTTTCACCTGTCTCTCCAGTTACTTCTTGACTGAATTCTCAAGCCAATTAAAATCTGGTCAAAGCTAATCTTCTTTGTGTGCGTTAAAGACTCCTAGAACATGGACTTCCATTCTTTTTTTTGATAAAACCTTATTCTTGTGATGGTCTTATTTTGGCACAGAGAAAAGAACGTTAAAAGTGAGGACTGAAATAATAGCAACTTAGAGGGGTTCTCCATAAGCTTTTACCTTGATTGTACTATTTCCATTTGAAATATGGCTCACGTTTAGAATGAACAGTTGCTTCAGTCTCTGTTGAGGGAAACTATAAGACCATTCCTAAATGTTTCAGCTGAATCAACCTCAAGAACTTTCTTTGGGTTCAATCAATTGACTCCTTACCTAATTTTATCAAAAATCTTTGACAATGATGTAGGTGTCTGGCTTTTCTTTCATTTTGTCTCTACTTCTTTTCTACTTGATCTGAATACACGTCTTTCCTCCATGTCCCTCTTTTCCCTTTTTGCATCTACTTCCTCTGTTATTTTCTTCCCTCTCCTCACCTCCAGTATGGAGGAGGGTGTTCAGACCTCGGGCAGCTGTGGAGGAGTGGTCCTGTCTTGCACTGACAAGCTGAACAGACGCACTGTGTTGGTTCGACCCGTCAGCAAGCAAGGCTCTTTCAGCCACTTCTCTGGCTTTTCCCTTCCTGTAAGAATCCAGCTTCCTTTTCTTTTTTTGTTGACTCTGTTTAACATCCATCAACAGTGGCTCAGGAGTTCTTTGTTCAGATGGATCAAAGGCTTTGATTATTTTATCAATTTCAGACATTCTTTGAAAAAAATATATTTCTCATAAAAACACAGTCTGACTCTTATCACTTCAAAAGAAATGATTCTATTAATAATAATAAAACATCATCACTGACTAGAGATGTTCCAGTCCAGATTTTTCTGTCGTTGATACTGATCTGAGTCATTTAATCATAAGCGCAGACTAATCTCCATTCCCAGCATAATACTTCATTTAAGTTATTAAATGTGTACTCACACCTGCCACTTTTGGTCGACTTTAAAAGGACCAGAGTTCGTTTCCCCCTTTGGTGCGGACCTTTTGTGCAGGTGTGAATACACTCAAGTGGACCCTTGTCCCGACCGAGATTGCACTTTTTGAGGTGGTCTCGGTCCGCTTCTAAATGAACCTTAACCCTAAATGTCCTAAAACATCTTGCTAATAAGTGCTGGAGAGAGAATAGGCAACATAATTCTTAGAAAATTATAATGTCCACTGTTACTGGATGTTTTTACAGACTTTGAATGTCCTAAATCAATCCACCAAGAGATATCTCAAGATTTTTTTTTTTACTTTCTAGGTATCTAACTTAATTTGTTTAATATTTGCAATATGTCAAAAGATTAGAATAAAAAACTTTTAGTTTATAGAATCCGATGTTTTTAATGTGGACTGATTTCCTGCTTAATGCTAAATTATTTTACTAAAGATGAAATTTGTTCTCTAAGCCTTCCACGTCCGTAGCTTCAGCTTGCCTTTCCTTTTAGAGTTTCTCATTAAATATGGCTGTGTTGTTTGGATGAGGTCAAGTCTGTTTTTTAATGAAAAAAGTCTTATATTTAACAGAGCATTTTTAAATCCTTTAACATTTCTTGTCCAAAATCATTGTTCAACTTACTGAGTATCTAGAGGTCTGGTCCCATTTAAAATATATATATATATATTATCCTCATCCAAACATCAAGCCAAAGTTATAGTGAATATTTGTTAGCCTTGCTCTGTGTGATCTTGTATGTTGTCAGACTGATATGTCCTGTCTCATATCAGATGGCAGCTAAAATCCTGGAAGGTTCTCATCAGCAGCATGGTTTTCTGTCAATTACCTACACTCAAGCTGTTACCAAAAATGTTCGGCACAAACTCACCGCCCGACCAGAGCGTCCGTCACGCAGCAGCATGGCCAATACAAGCCAGAGGATCGCCAATGACCCACTGGCAGACAGCTCACCTCAGTATCTGAGAGAGATCCTGCTGACTGCCCAACCCTTTGACGTGGTGTTATTTTGTCCCTTACTGGCTACTGTTGCAGGGGTGTTTCAGGTAAAAAAAAAGTGTTGTGTATTTGGGGAGACATTGTCTTCAGGAAGAGAAAACTTATTAATTATATTTTTGAGCTCATATATGTGGGGGACAATTCATTGAAATTGTTAGAAGTTTTTTAAAAATAGGAGTATTAGTTGGTGTATTATACTGTAGTGATGATTTACTTTTTTAGTTATTGTTTAAACCAATAATAAAACACAGCATAACTATGACCTTCTGTTTGCTATTTATACCTGTGGCTTGATATCTCCTCAGACTACAGTACCAAGACGCTACAGAGATCGTGGAAAGTCCGCAGGCCAGCCAATGCGGAGCCACACATTGACTTCTAGGTGTTTGCCTCTCATTTACATCAACACCAGTGTGATCAGAGTCTTCTGCCATGGAGCACAAGACAGGCATGCAGCTTCGGGTAAGATATTTATTTTTTGACTCACAATTGGAAACAGTGATATAGTAATATAACAGAAATGCCAGAGAATGGGCTTACATTACTATATCTTACATTTTATGACAATAACAAACAGTATTAGATCTGTTAAAGCTAATAGTTAATATACTCTTCTCTAGTTATTGTTACACCTGCATGATTTTTAACATTTTATTTAATTGGGCTGACTTTTTTTCTCCAACTGTGTCACACTGTTTTTATATCCAAAATCAGCGGTGCCTGTGTGAAAAGTTTAAATAGACATTCAGTTCATTCAGTTCAAAAACTTCAAATCAAGCATAGCAGTACCTAGGGTTGGCGATATCAACTTAGAATTTTGGATGGCACTTTTAAGTCAGAGAGCGTGAGTAAGTGAAAGGGACTAAAAGTCACTTGGGGAGGGAGTTGTTTGCCCTGCTTACTGCACAAACACAGTCAAAAAAGAAGGTTTTTACCCTCTGTGAAATTCAAAGGTTTTATATATGAGGACAAGATATTAATACGACATGGTGGCAGTGTTCATGGCTTGCCGTCGGTTTTTGACACTTATTATCAGGGACATAAACTCAGTGTGCATTAACATCAGTCACTGATGGATCTTTGTTTATCTGCCACCAAGCTCGCCTATTTTAATCATGAGTACAGCACCAAGGATCAACCTTTGCTGGCTGATGTACCTGTGTACGTGCTCCGGACATGTCTGCCTAGAGACACCGCCATAGACGTCAGGAAACACACACAGGACGGCTGGTTAAGCTTAAAACCTACCTTGAACTTTCTTCGGTAACTGAATCTGTTCATCATTGGTTCTGGCCCTTTGTGGATCCTATCTTGGCCTGTTTGGTTCCAGTGGTGGGCTCCGGTGTTTACAGTGGTTCTGCTCGCCGCTGTTTTGAAGGCTTTAGGGACCGCGGGGTTGGGGTGCTGAACTGGGCCCCTCGGTCATCATCTCATCAGACTGTGCTGCCTAAGTGGATGGCCCTGCTAAATGCTAGATCGCTGGCCAAAAAAACGTCATTTTGATTGACTTTTTTAGGTATGCGTGGCTTGGATTTATGTGTGTGACTGAAACCTGGCAGAGCATTGAAAAGTGACACCAGTTGTTTCTTTGATCTTTTACTGGGAGACTGTTCATATTTTAATGCCCCGAGGACGACTGGGCATGGTGGAGGGGTAGCAGCTGTGTTTTCTGATCACTGTCCTGTTGTGTCTTAAACCTCTTTGCATTATTGTGAGTTTAACTTTCGATTCCGACACATTGTCATGTTTTTAACACATCACCAGCTGAACAGTTTTCTATTGCTTTTAACAAAGTTTTACAGCATCCTGTTGGTTTTAATACTGACTAGATTACCTCTGATTTCTATCTTAAATGGGAAAATGGATCTTGATGTTGTTGCTGCTTTTAAGACTGTGAGACGTAAACCAAAGTCTGAACCTTGATTAAGCGATGTCACTCATTCTGCCAGACAGGAGTGTTGGAAGGTTGACCGACAGTGGAAAAAGATAAACCACAAGTGTCTTTTGTTATGTTAAGAGAGAGTCTTTGTAGGTATCTTGAGATTGTCAAAGATCTTCTCCTGCTTTTACATCTGACAGCAGCCGTTGATACAGTTGACTACAATATTTTGATCTCCCGGTTGGACTTCAAAGGCATTGCACTAGACTTTTTCTTTCTTATTTGTCTGCCAGACGTTTCTCTTTAAGATTCACCCCTGGGGTTCCCGTGGCATGTGGAGTTCCCCAAGGATCAATTCTGGGACCCACTCTATTTTACATTTACATGCTCCCCTTAGGCTCAGTCTTTAGTAAATATAACATCTCATTCCATTCATATGCAGATGACAATCAGATCTATTATCAGTTGAAGCCTGCTCGTCCTCTTTTACTACAACCACCGTTTGACTGTCTCATCAAAGTAAAAGCTTAGATGGGCTCAAATTTTCTGAATTTCAATGTAAATAAAACTAAAGTTTCTTATGTTAATCCCAGTGGAAATCTTAGCACGTTTTCTCCTCCATATCTAGATAGCCTGGAGCAATTTTTAAAATCTCATGTAAAAACATTGGGATGATCCTTGATTCCAATTTTAACCATTAGAAGCAGATTAGTTACTCAGACTTTTATCTAAAGTGAAACCATTTTTATCTAATGATTTTGAACAGGTGATTCGCGCTTTCATTAGCTTCCAACTGGATTACTGTAACTCTTTGTATGTTGGTGTTAGCCAGGCCGGCCTCTCGCGACTGCAGTTAGTTCAGAACTCTGCAGCCTTTTGTGCCCTCTAGATCTCTTAGATCTAATGATCATTTGCTTTTAGTTGTTTGAGTTTTCAGTTGTAGCTCTTACACTGTGGAACCAGCTCCCCTTTCATATCAGACAGGCTTTAACTCTTGGTGTTTTTAAGTTTCTTCTTAAAACACATTTGTTCTCACTGGCTTTTAATACAGCATGAAAGTTGACTTATGGTTTTATTTTGTCTTGTCATGTTTTTAATAATTTGTCATGTTGAGCTATTGCTGTAATTTGTTGTTTTGTGTGCAGCGTTGGCAGTTGTTTTTAAATGTGCTATATACATATACAAGTCTTGTTCTTTTTAAATTATGTATGCAGCTTCAAATTAATAGGACCACCTGATATGTTACACTAATATGCAGAGGGCTGGAAAACCCCACAAATTATTACCTTACTGCACCACCTCTACCAGGTCAAACTAAAGTCCGAGTTGTCCTTTTGACTATCTGTCATTCAGAAAGTTTTAAGGCACTACCACATCGACATATCCATAGACTTAAACTTTGGACATTTTGGGATTTCTTTCTCGTTTTGCAGCCACACAGGTATAAATTTGCTGCTGTGTTTGGGATCCTTTTCTTACAAGATTTCAATCAACTATGGCTTGGTGTGTTACTAATAGTGTTGTCCCAACTGGCTTCAGATCAGTGATGGTCTTCTCCCAAGTAGCTGTGGACTGGTCCCTAACTTTTCCCAAGTTCATTACCTCATATATCTTAGGCAAATGATAGTCGTTTTCTATTTCTTCAATTTCTGATTAGTGACACAGAAAGTTGTGACCTCAAGCATCTGCTTCATGGTCTTGTGGTCTGTTCCAGCCCTGCAAAAAAACTATTATCTTGTCCCTCATGCCCTTTGAAATTCTTTGATCTGCCCAATGTCATGCAGGAAGTTGAACAAAATACATGTATTAATGAATTAATCTTTAGCATATGTGTAGGAGGCTAATTTGAGATACTGACTGATTTTCTTTTTGACAAATTAAATGCATTTTATTCAATTAACTATTTAGGAAACTATAGTTTCTTAAATGGTGCAGTCATTTACTTGCTTTCTATACAGTATTTGTTTGATTTTGTATTTGTATTTTCTTTGCAGAGTCCAGTGAGAAGAAGGAAGACACCCTCGTGTTAAAGCTGGGTTCCCTCAGCATGGCTCCACAGGCTGACAACCCACTGACCCGTACTGTGCTGCGAAAAGATATCTATCAGTAAGACAAACTCTTTGTTCAACTAAGCTCCTCTGATAAATTTGTGATTTCATGTATAACCAGAAATTTACTGCTATAAAAGCACTGCTAAAACACCAATGGCTTGACATGAATACATTTAGTGGACAAAGGTTTACAGATTTATCACAAAGTCACCCTTCCTGCTTCTTACATATTTCAGATGCTATCTCTAACATCTTTTTTTGTAGTTCAATTTAAACACAGTTCATGCAGTTTGATTATAATCTGCTTTGAAGTCACACACACAGCCTGTACTAGCTGTTCTTAACTCCCTCAGATAACTTATTAAAGGTTCCGCTGTATGTTTTTGAACATTAAGGCATGCAAGTCTTAGTGTGAGATAGTGTTTTCGCATGCGCCATTATTTGGATTCTCCTGTGTCCTTTAGGGGGGTGTTTGCCAGCTTTTGGGAAAGTGTGGGATGCAAAGTATAATTGCACCTCATAGTGGTATCTGTGCCCCTGCCATGACAGAGCAATGAGTGAACTGTGGGGGTCTGGCAGGCCCGCCAACTGAAACACAAGACTGTTGACACAACCCTTCATCCCCTTGTGCCATGTGGATCAAAGCTGTGGGGCAAGGAAAATCTGGACTTTAGAGGAAAATACTTCAGTGCAAAACACATTTTTCTGCTATAGGCAGCAAGAATCTGGATTGTGTCATAGCTGCCTCAAAACCACAGCCCCACAGAGTGTGTGTGTGCGAAGGAGAGAGCAGTTGGGCAGATATGAAGCTGGCAAACACATGCAATGAGGGAGATAAAAGTGGTGCCTAATGCTTTATGCAGATGCAAGTGAGATGGAGAAAAAGAACAAGTAAAGGGGACAGACATTTAAATTGTGCGGGGGGTGGGTAGCCAGAGGGTAGGCAGAGGTAGTCTGACTTACTGGTGTGTCAGGCAGGGATAACAGTCAATGTAGGATTCACAACAAAATCAGCTTTATACTTCTGCCTGTGCTGAAATGTTTGTTTTTATGTAAGCCTGAACAGCTAATCGATTTGAAGCTCGGTGTCCATGGAAACTGCACTTAGTCTACTTTACTGTTGACTTCCTGGCCTTGTTGTTATCCTGTCAGATGATAAATGATGATCTGTGGCATGGAACATAATCGGGAGTTTTTCTCAGACTTTCAGCTCAAAAACCAGTAAGACCATCCATGTAATTTCAGCCTGTACTGCCTAACAGTATTCAGCCTCTGATAGTTAGAGGACATGTAACTTTGTGGCTGTGGTGCCTACATCTGCTTTCCCATTGATTGCATCGCACAATGCTCCACCCTGGTTTGAACAGACACACTTTACCATGTGGCACTCCACACTCTTCCACACATACAATATGCACATAAAAATGCAGTCACTTTGCTGTTCTTAGTCATATATCATCATCAATGTGTGCAATGCAGAAATAAATACTTATACAAACTCACATCATAAGTCTGCTCACAAGCTTGTCCATGTATACAGATACACTGTTGCTGAGTCATTCCCATAACCTCTCCATACAGAAGCCAACAGTCACCACTTTCTTCTCTGCAGTGAAACCCAGGAATTATGTTTAACCACTATCTATGTTCTTTCTTCCATTTCTAACCAGACATTATCCTCACCAGCTTGCTTTTTACATCTTCCCTCCAATTCTGGATGATCCCACTTCTAAATATCATGATTGATAACCCTAAGATTAGAAAACAGTTGACATACAAGCCAAGCACAGTCTTGTGTCTTATCTATGCTAAATTCTTCCGTGTTTGCTCCCCCAGGTTGCATATAGAAAACTATGAAGAAAGTCTGTAATCATACAAACCGATGTGTGTTTACAGTCTTTAACCAACTGTCACTTTAGCAAGAAACATGGTCGAGTCCCAATAGCCATTTGCTGCAATTCTGTTTAAAGTGCACCACTAATTACATCCGCTGTTATAATTAAATGACTCATTTACGCAGCTATGCTTTTTATTGTCTGATGTTCAAAAAATGATTGCCTCACAGTGTCTAAAACCAAGATTTACTGTTATGCCACCCTAGGAGACAAGCGCTGAGATGGGAGAGAAGTGAAGGCTAAAATAGCAGGCATATGTAAACACTTTAATGGAGTATATGAAGCTGCAATTTCTAACACTTTCAGACACACGCAGAACTTGTACATTCAATTGTAGGCCTGACATGTTCAAAATGCAATGTGCATTTATCATTAGGAGTTAAAAGAGTTCATCCAAGAGGCTAAAAGCTGACTGCTTGGCTGGGATAACACTGAATACCGATCCGAAGTTATGACAGCACTGCAATCCTACCCTCTTTCCCTCTCTTACCATCAGTTACAAGGCCGCTGTCAATTTATACAGCTGAAATCATTTTCGTGTCTTGAAAAAAACGGGTATTTTCAGGTATATGAGCAGCAGCCCAAAGAACGTCCAGTATTATCTCAGCCATGTCTTTTTTTGTGGTTTGGCCTCTTTTAAATCTCATATATTTGACTCCCTGCTCTTTTTAAATAAGAACCATGGTATGTGGAGACTGGGTGTCCAATCACAGGGAGGAAATTCTCTTTCAAAACCAAATGAATGAATGAATTGTTCATTCATGTGTTTGCACTTCTACAGTTGTTCAACATACTGGGAGGGGTAATGACTTGCCTAATTTTAATAAATAAAATGACAATTTCTAGGTTAACATTTTCTGTTTTTGTAATGAAGCAAACTGAAACATTGCATGTTTCCTTTATTTATATCATTTATTGGCAGTGAAAGAGCAGATGGATAATACACTCATTGGTCATTTTATTGGGTACACTTTATTAATAATGGGTTGGACATCCTTCTTCTTTAAAAGCTGTCTCAGTTCCTCATTGCAAAGATTCAACAAGGTGTCGAAAACATTCCTCTGTGATTTTGGTCCAATTTGCATCATTAAGTTACTGCAGATTTATCTGCTGCTTTTTCATGATGCAAATCTCTTCTTCCCCCAAATCCTAAAAACACTGTTACTCTGTTACTCTGTTATCTCAAACAGCCCTGCCACGTTCAAAGTAGGGCTGCAGTTAACAAATAAATAAGTTAGGGAGTGCTCAATGAGATAATCATATTTACTTCTATTTCGGGCATTCTGAACCTTTTTTAGTTTAGGCTATTCCTGCTTTTACACATCAGAACTGTGCAAGCTCACATGCATGCGCACATCTCAGCTAACCATTTACATTCAAATAATTGTTTAATATTTCTTTGTCCGAAATTCTGTCTTAAGATATTTTCCGTAAAAGTTAACCATGGTTTCGCATACATTTGTCCAGAGATGAGTTGCCAGAATATCTGTAGCACTAATTAAAGACTTTATTTATTTTCAACGGTCTGAAAAGATTCTAAACAGTATCTAGAGAGAAAATAATCTATAATTCAGCGTTTGTTGTGCCTCAGTGCCTGATGATAATCCTAAACTTTTTGTCTGTTTTTCATTATTTTTTCGTAACTAAATCAAATTAAAGGCAAGCTCCTCAAAGATATCGTGAGTTGGACATGCAGAAGTCTATCAACACATGGTTCATTTTAAAGAGTATGTCAGGATCATTAAAACAGGACTTTTTTTCCTCTCTCAGGGTGTTGGAAATCTGTGTGTAAAGACCTTCAGAGCCACCATTCTGTGTAAACATGGATAGCTGTTCCAGTAGTCAGAGCTGCATCCACCCAGACACCTAATGTTGAGGTCATGCCATTGTGCTAAACTTGCTGGATTTACTGTACGGTTCTCATTTTTTTTTATATATAAAAATCCCATGCCATATAGAATCTTTTACATCTCATGTCTTTCTCTGTCTCTGTTAATGTAAACAAAACCATTTATTGCAACTGCAATAACTGTCCCCATTAACACATAACCATGTAAAAAAAAAAATCGTCAGGGCAGCACAGTATGTATCTACATGATATAAAGCATCGTAGCACAGATTTTTCTCCTCAAGGATTTCTTTTTTTTTTTTTTTATCTGATCAATTGAGTCTTTATTCAGAGTCACTTAAATTCCATTTCTTTCCTATTCTGATTCATGTTTGAACTGCAACAAGTCATCTTCAGCCCAACCAGATGCCAAAATGCATTGTGTTTCTATCATGCGAGTGACTGACTGGTCATTTGTGTTAAGCAACTGAACAGGTGTACTTTATAAAGTGACTGGCAACAATAATAAAAACATTTTGTCAGACAAACTTATTTTCAAATAATTATTTTATTAATTAGTGACAGGGAAATTGTGGTTAAATTTAAAATAACAAGCCATACTTTTCAGCAAGTCTCTATTTTTGTTTGTAAGGCTCTCCTTGCAAAGTTCAGACTATGAGCAATTTTTGTGACTGCTTGCTTCCATGTGTCCGTGCGTGTTTCTAAATGTGTGTCTAAAATTACCCTGCACATTTCCCAGCATCCCCACACCTATATGACACAGCCTTAGATTCCATGCCATACTCAGTTGCGTCTCAGTCTCTCCGAGGGAGAACCCACTGCCACAAAATATGGTTCTTGTTTAGATTTTTTTCACATACTCGCGTTTCTATAGTAACAGTTCAAAAGGCTGTGGTGTGAGCAGTGACAAAGAACTTTAGTCAAAGAGATTTGGCTATATCAATGCATTCTTTTTGTTGTGCAACATTTTCTTCCCAAGTTCTTTGCATTCATCTTCTTTTCTTCAGTTTCCACCAAACCCTGTCTCTTAAGAAGATAATCTGGGCTCTTGGATTTATTCTGGTTTTTCTCTTTATGAATACTAGCATTTTTCTATTTGTCTTGTACCTTTTCTCTACGCCAATTTCCATATAATTGTTATTTTCAAGAATCCACAGCAGTCCTAAAAGATTTTAGAGATTGCAAGTGAAAACACAAAATTCTACAGGATTTGTTCTAAACTCGTTAGAGAGATTTTTAAGCCAGTTGTTTACTTAGATCTCTGATCCTTCATTGAGTATGTATGAATATAGCAGTGAATTGTCTGAAGCAATCACGTTGAGGTGGCACATTGGTAAGAGATTCTCCTTTATGCTCTTTTCTTCCTGTTTATTCCTATGAACATCTAATTAGTAATCCATGTCTTTTTGTTTCCTAGGGGTGTAAGTATGATATGTCACAGAGACCAATATCTTTTAGCTGCTGACCAGTAGGCCAAGTGAGGACCCATATTTATTTTTCTATCATGCACCATCAGCAACCGGAAGAAAGATCGTCAAAGCTCACTGTTAGAGAGTCACAGAAAAGAGTGGCATCTGGGGGTCACCAAGTCTCCATAACAACCCATAGACTGTTTCCAAAGTCCATCCAGAGGTGTAACTGGAAGTATGCGCTTTGTCCAGATGAGACTATAACTGAGCTTTTCAGCAACACACACTCCAGGTGATTGTGTCATAAAACAAATAACGTGGGATTTTTTTCCCCACAGAACAAATGTAGTCCAATTAAAGGTTGAATTTTTCTGACTTTTTCAGTGTGAGATTATGCTGCTGCAATAAAAGATGCGTTTACTGAATATTTTTACACATTTCTAACAATGGTTTCCAATAAAGATGATGTTTTCTGCATACGTTTTACAACATATCCTTCACCCTTTGCACTCAACAGTCCATCTCACTTCTCCAACCAGGCACCCCCACCCCACCCCCCAACACACACTCACACACCCCTCACTGTTCCAGCTTAGAGAACTCCGGGTGAAACGTCGCACATTCTCATCACTTGTTTCCACTCTCTCTCACCTTCTGTTTTGAGTTACTTCTATCACTCCTTTTATTTATATCTATTTGTTATTTCCCTCTTCCCCGTTTTCCTCTCTGTTGCTCCAGTGTTGGTTAAACTGGTCTCAGTCCCAGCTCGCTGTGGTCAGCAAGCCACGTCCTTATTGCTGTTGAATGGCTGCCTAGTTAAACCCACATATATGTCCTAATAAGTGGTTGTGATGGGGATCCCCACTCCATAGATAAATACAGCCAACCAATGCCAGGACCCTGCCTGTTACCAATAAAATTTCCTCTCACTACGTTAAATACACCCTTGTCGCTTAGTAGCTTCCTTTCCTGTGTGTGGGTAATGATACATACTGCTGGAGAGCTGGGAAACGTTTCAAGATAGGAAATCTAGTTTATCTTTTTTAGACGATGACTCAAACCTTTCTGAGAAAACTTTAATGTAGTACAATAAGTAATCAACCATATATAGTAGATTCTTGTCTCTTCACATGCTTAAAAAAGCTCTTACATTTTTAATAAAAAGGTTACATCTGTAATGAAATCCAACAATAGATTAAATATGTCCTAGTAAAAAAGCAGAACATAATAAAAAAATATATACATACATATACAGGGGTTGGACAATGAAACTGAGACACCTGTCATTTTAGTGTGGGAGGTTTCATGGCGAAATTGGACCAGCCCGGTAGCCAGTCTTCATTGATTGCACATTGCACCAGTAAGAGCAGAGTGTGAAGGTTCAATTAGCAGGGTAAGAGCACAGTTTTGCTCAAAATATTGAAATGCACACAACATTATGGGTGATATACCAGAGTTCAAAAGAGCACAAATTGTTGGTGCACATCTTGCTGGCGCATCTGTGACCAAGACAGCAAGTCTTTGTGATGTATCAAGAGCCACGGTATCCAGGGTAATGTCAGCATACCACCAAGAAGGACGAACCACATCCAACAGGATTAACTGTGGACGCAAGAGGAAGCTGTCTGAAAGGGATATTCGGGTGCTGACCCGGATTGTATCCAAAAAACATAAAACCACGGCTGCCCAAATCACGGCAGAATTTAATGTGCACCTCAACTCTCCCGTTTCCACCAGAACTGTCCATCGGGAGCTCCACAGGGTCAATATACACAGCCTGCTGCTATAGCCAAACCTTTGGTCACTCATGCCAATGCCAAACGTCGGTTTCAATGGTGCAAGGAGCGCAAATCTTGGGCTGTGGACAATGTATTGTTCTCTGATGAGTCCACCTTTACTGTTTTCCTCACATCCGGGAGAGTTACGGTGTGGAGAAGCCCCAAAGAAGCGTACCACCCAGACTGTTGCATGCCCAGAGTGAAGCATGGGGGTGGATCAGTGATGGTTTGGGCTGCCATATCATGGCATTCCTTTGGCCCAATACTTGTGCTAGATGGGCGCGTCACTGCCAAGGACTACCGAACCATTCTTGAGGACCATGTGCATCCAATGGTTCAAACATTGTATCCTGAAGGCGGTGCCGTGTATCAGGATGACAATGCACCAATACACACAGCAAGACTGGTTTGATGAACATGAAAGTGAAGTTGAACATCTCCCATGGCCTGCACAGTCACCAGATCTAAATATTATTGAGCCACTTTGGGGTGTTTTGGAGGAGCGAGTCAGGAAACGTTTTCCTCCACCAGTATCACGTAGTGACCTGGCCACTATCCTGCAAGAAGAATGGCTTAAAATCCCTCTGACCACTGTGCAGGACTTGTATATGTCATTCCCAAGATGTATTGACGCTGTATTGGCCGCAAAAGGAGGCCCTACACCATACTAATAAATTATTGTGGTCTAAAACCAGGTGTTTCAGTTTCATTGTCCAACCCCTGTATGTGTGTGTAGGATTTTGGCTAAACAGAAGCTTTTCTGCAAAACTGTTTCTGTTTAATCAGGCAGCTTGTCTTAATCAGGCAGCTTAATCAAGTATAACTCAGGTTTGCATATTGCTGCTGCACTTGTAATGGATTATCTTTGGTGTATACTAGTCTTATTCTGACATTTAGGTAAAATACTGTCTATCAGCTAAAGCTCTCTGGCTTTCTTTCCTATTTGTACAACTGCCATTCTTTTACTATGTTCTTAGCTTTGCTCTTTCTTTTTTTATCTTCCCCCTCATCTTTCTTTTCCTCATAAAACCCAGCATTCCCAGCAAATGATTCATTAGTTGCTTCAGTGCACACTTGCCTCATCACTCACTTTAGTCTGCTGCCAAGTGCCCCATTTCCCCGTTTGTTTACACTAGTGTAAAGTACTACGGCTTTGCTTCCCTGCTGCAGCGGAGACGAGCTGTTTGGGCCACACATGGAGATACCCAGGTCCCACTCTTATGTGCATTGTTTTAGAACCTCCCCTTTGCGGCTGAGCAGGTTAAATGATGGACTCAATTCAGAGGCAATGATGCTAATGATTGGCATATTACAACAATTAATTAATTAATCTTTGCAGAGATTTTCATGGTAGAATTTAGATGAATGAAAGCTGTGGGTTTCTATGGCTTACCTTAGCATTGTCTTATGTTTTAATACCATCAGGTGATTTATTTCCTCATCCAGCATTAACATGTCATCAAAGTTAACAGTTAAATCAAACAGTGGCTTTAAAGCAAGCTGTAGCTTAGAAGGACTTGATCAGCTTTTAAAAGCCCCACATCCTGGAACTTTAGTTGTTGCTCTTAATTCCTTGTTTTTTTTACCCGCTACTGGAAGTTAACTACATGGGAAACATTATGTTAAGTGGCAAGTTTCAGATTGGAGATTTTTAAAAATTAAATTAAATTTTTCCTTTTTATTTATGAAGAATTTTGAATCTTTTTTTCGCGGCACTAATGGCTTTTATTTTTTAATTTTTCCGACAGTAGGTAGACAGGAAAGAGGGCAAAGAGAGGGGGAGAAATTCAGCAAAGGTTGCCGATGGTAGTGCGTGAAAATCCCAGTAGATCAGCCGTTTCTGAACTACTCAGACCAGCCTGTCTGGCACCAACAACCATGCCACGTTCAAAGTCACTTAAATCACCTTTCTTCTCCATTTTGATGCTTGGTTTGAACTGCAGCAGATCGTCTTGACCATGTCTACATGCCTAAATGCATTGAGTTGCTGCCATGTGATTGGCTGACTGTAAATATGTGTTAACGAGCAGTTGGAGTACCTAATAAAGTGGCCGGTGAGTGTACATCTAGAAGTATGAAAGTTGTCATGCAGCTGGTTTAGAGCAAAGGTTAAATAATTCTATAATTTACATAACAGGATTTCTGCCATGTTTTCTGATGTGTTCAACCTGTCTCTGTGTCACTCTTACATTCTTATGTGCACGTTTTACTGCAGAGCCCCATTTGGGCAATGATGCTTCTCCCCTGTCCTCCTTTACCTAATACTTGGTTCTAGTTTTATTTTAAACTTCGTGTCAAAGAATGAATCCTTAATATTCTAAGATCTTTTCATTATTGTATTATTTTTGTCTCTTTCTCTACATATTTATAATATTTTGCATGAATATTCAAAAATGACATAGAAATAAAAAATAAAAATAAAAAAACAGAAAAACTTTCTGGATTTTAAAAAAGGCTAGCATGACACTGGCTCTTTGTGATCACATGATCTATGATGTTTACTCTCAAACTCATTGTTTGTGAGGGTAAGTAAGAATGTGCACTTACTATAATGACTTTTAGTATTAATACTTAAATGCTTAGATTAAAAAGTTAGTAAGAACTGATTTATGAGAACCTACATAGTGCTTAGATGTCATGAAATGTAATTTTAGACCTCAAAGTCAAAGTTTCATTCATTGTTTATATTTAACTCTTGGAAGCAAGGAAAATAAAGAGATCCTTTTAAAAGAAGAGTAAACTCTTCATAAACTCCCTTCGTTTGTCTTTTTCCTTTTTCTATCTCACATCTCAGTTGTACATCCATATTCACCCACTCCTTGAGAAAAAAAGATAAAATACTCTTGTCCTGAGGGGTCAGCCAGAACAAACTTTGCTTTTTGTCGTTCCAGCAAATGAAACACCTGGTGCTGGTAAACTCAGAGGATATATTTTACATCGCTTTGACACACAGGATTAATGTAACATCGAATTGTTTTAGAAATGAGAAAGGCCACTGCACTAAGTAAATCATACACCCTTATTATTAAAGTGTGCTCTAATTTATGTTTTGAGTGAGACAGGACAGCCAACAGATGAGACTGGGAGTGGGTTCAGAGGGACTCTTTAAAATAGTTGGTGGGACAGTGTGTGGTAATGTGCACAGGAAGTTTACGTTTAACCATTGTATACTGCTGGTGCTTTTTATGTGGATTCCTGCTCATGTTCAAGAGCTGTAACCGATCAGTCAGGATAGAGATTTGAATAAAGTTAGCCATATTCATCAGAAATATTTTTTGATTTAGTTAGCGGTTTGAGTAACTTTAGTCCTAACTCCTACACTGAACACCACAGTAACAAGTTAGTAGAAGACACAACTAAGAGTGATACAATGCCTGAACTAGGTGAAGAACACCAAGCCTCCTGTAAAACAACCACACTTATTGGTGCAAATAGCTAAGAAGAAAAAAAAATAATTATTACAATAACACCACCCCTTTAAGTAAGCTTCAACATTTGAACAAAGAAAAAGTATTGTCATTAACTGCCACTATGTTTTATACAACCACAGCACACTTAAATCTGAATCTGTAGATGAAGGCATTAGGCCTTCCATAAACACTGATCTTGACATTATGTTCTATTGCATCTTGGTGTCATGGGTAATCATATAGAGCTTTACCAGAACTGTGTAAATGTTTTTATCACAGAGCGAGGCCACTTTAACATGTCTAAATGACAATACTTTAATTACAATCTCCATTCACACAGCAACAAGAGATGTAGAAATTGTGTAATTCCCCCACCATACCACTAGGAGGCACTGTGTACTTTGAACCTCAACAACATGCGCAAATACTTCCTGCTTACAAAATGGAGGAGAAAATGAGCACTTTGTTGAAGAACCATCCAACAAAGTCCATCCATCATTAGATATAAAAGATTTAGCGCAAATAAGTACTCTGCATCACGCCATTGTTATTACTGATATCTTCATCTTCTGTGGGTTCTAAACTGGTTGGGAGCTGTTATGTTGTGCATGGGTGCATTGATTTCTACTGATTTCAGTCACACTGCCCAAGAGCCGATGCTTCCCCGTAAGACAGATAAAATTTTTCCCATTTACATGACAACAGAGATCGAAACATTTACAAACCGTTACACTCTGGAAGCTGTTCTGAAATTGTGCCATTTTAGGGGAAAACGCGCACCGTTGTCATGTAAACGAGCATATTGTTGTGTGAAAATGTTCTGTAGCCTTATCTCTCTTTCTGTACCTCTAATTCCATTAATTTATCATTTTAAATGATAACTCACTTTAAAAAAAATTTAATCTAGGTTTCGTAAAGGCCACAGTACTGAAACCGCTCTTCCAAGAGCTGTAAATGACATCAGAATGAACTCAGATGCTGGTTGTTGCTCTGCTATGGTATTGCTAGACCTTTCTGCTGCTGCTGTTGATCACACCATTTTATTGTATCATTTCCTGCATTGTGTAGGTGTGACTGAGATTGCCTATTGTCAATCAATCCTCCAGTTTATTAAAACTTTCCTGTGTGTCAAGTCTTGGTTGATTACTATTCTTTATTTACATGTTACCACTTGGTCAAGTCATCCACAATCATAACCTCTCTTTTTACTTTTATGCAGAATACTTTGAAATTTATTTATCTATAAATCCCTCTGACCTTTCTGTAATCAATGATCTCATCTCCTGTCTCTTAGACATCAAGGCCTGGATGTCTAAGAACTTCTTATTGTTGAATGATGATTCATCTGAGGTAATGGTTTTTGGACCAGAAGCCCACAGAGATCCTGTCATACAGACTTTTTTTTCTTTTGGTTCTGTTGTGCTCCTAAGGCCAGGAACCCGGAGGTAGTCCTGAACTCAGATCTAAACAAAACACTTTAGTAATATCACAAAAACAGCTATTTCCCATATTAGGAACATTGCCAGAATCAAATCCTTTATCTCTATAACTGACGTTCATACCCTCATTCATGCTTTTGTTTCTTGCCAACTTGATTACTGTATTTCTTTTTTTGAAGTCTTGGCACAAAAAGCTTTGATTCGTCTCCAACTCATATAAAACACTGAGACTAGAGTCCTCACCAGAACCCACAGATATGTTTCTCCAATTTGTGTTTCACTGTACTGGCTACCAGTGCAGTTCAGAATTGATTTTAAAATCCTGTTGTTTGTTTTTTAGTTCTTTGAATTTTCTGAGCTTCTGAACCATCCAGTTCAGTTCTGGCTTTACCCCTGGACTCTACAGTGGAGGTGGGGGAGTGGAGGATGTTGGCTTAACTGACATCCATCATGAACAATGCCACTCAGGCCCTTCAGAAGGTCCTTCCTCCTATTAGCAATATGATTCTACAATAAAAGCCTATAAATATACAATACTGCCATGTTATATGGTGTTCATATTTGTCATAACTTTATTTTAGGTATAGCGTTTATTTCTTATGTTTTGTGTTTATTATTTTTTCTTTAAGTTATCTTCCTAGATGTGCACTTTTTACTCTGTCTTGCTGCTGTGACAATTTAATAACCTGGGAGATGAATGAAATCTCATCTCATTTTCAAACCAATGCTCCTTCCTCTTCTCAGAGCAAAGCTTGCAACAGAAGGTTGCAGAGCTTTCATGGTCAGGGCTTGTCTTTTGTGGAATTTTGTGGTCTTCTCCATGTCCTCCTTTAAAACTGTCCTCAAAAACATAGTTTTATAAATTAGTTTTTATTCATTGAGTTTGCTCTCATTCATTGTTTATCTGCTTTTCACATTGCTTTTGTAATTTATTATGTATTGTGTATGTTCTTATCTATGCCAAGCTCTCTGTAACTTTGTTTTAAAAAGTGCTATAGAAATAAAGTAAAGTAAAGTAAAGTAAAGTTTTGACCACAGGTCTACATTTCAACTGTTTCTAGTAATGAACATGAGCCTGTATACAGTATTATGTGTGCTGTGTTGTGGTGTCTACTGACTTCTGTGTACAGCCTGCGGTTCATTCCATAAATTTCTGTGGCCTGTGTGATGTTATTCTCAGGGCCTCTGCTTTGTGAGAAGATTCCCCCACTACACTTGTATTCTGCGGCTAGCAGTTAGAGGTTTAGGGGAATTGGGATGAAGAGAGCCCCAGCCTTCATTCTGCTATGCATTTTATAACTTTTTTGGTGTAACAGTCAGGTTTACTATATAGAACAGAGGAGAAGTGAAGAAAAGGAGTATTAGGAATAGCCCTAGAGAAGGGTTGGGAAATTCATTATAATTAATTTTTTTTTTTTTTTTTTTTTTTTTTTGTCGAACATGTAAACATTCTAAATTCTTTGGGGGGGAAAAGCAAAGAAAAAAGTGGGCAAAATACAGCTACAAATATAGCCCCAACTTCTTTGATTATTAATAGTTTAGAAATCCAAAAAGGAGTTGAAAGAAGTGTCTGTTTGCTGTGAAAGGGAAATAAAAAAATACTTAACATCGTCGTCGTCTTCTGCTTCATCCGGGACAGGGTCGCGGGGGCAGCAGACTCTCTAGAGACACCCAGACTTCACTCTCCCCAGACACCTCCTCCAGCTCCTCTGGTAGGAGCCCAAGGTGTTTTGCCATCTCCTGGGCCTCCTCCCGGTGGGACGTGCCTGGAACACCTCAACTGGCTCCTCTCGATGTGGAGGAGCAGTGGCTCTTCTCCGAGCCCCTCCCGGATGGCCGAGCTCCTCACCCTATCTCTAAGGGAGTGCCCAGCAACCCTACGGAGGAAGCTCATTTCAGCCGCTTGTATCCAGGATCTCGTTCTGTCGGTCATGACCCAAAATTCATGGCCATAGGTGAGGGTTGGAACGTAGCCCGACTGGTAAATGGAGAGCTTCGCTTTTCGGCTCAGCTCTCTCTTCACCACAATGGACCGGCACTCCATCCCCATTACTGTGGCAGCCAGACCGATCCGTCTGTCGATCTCCCACTCCATTCTCCCCTCACTCGTGAACAAGACCCCAAGATACTTGAATTCCTCCACTTGAGGCAGGAACTCCCCTCCAACCTGAAGAGAGCAAGCCACCCTTTTCCGGTCAACAACCATGACCTCGGACTTGGAGGAGCTGATCTTCATCCCAGCCGCACTCGGCTGCAATCCGCCCGTCTTGGCTGGAGGGGGCTAGCAGGACCACATCATCTGCAAAAAGAAGAGACGAAATCCACTGGTCCCCAAACCAGACCCCTTCCGGCCCTTGGCTGCGCCTAGAAATCCTGTCCATAAAAGTTATGAACAGGATCGGTGACAAAGGGCAGCCCTGCCGGAGTCCAACATGCACTGGGAACTTAGTGTCGGGAATGCAGACCAAACTCCTGCTCCGCTTGTACAGAGACCGGAAGGCCCCTAATACTCCTGGAGCACCCCCACAGGGCACCACGAGGGACACAGTCGAATGCCTTCTCCAGGTTCACAAAACACATGTGGCAAACTCCCATGAAACCTTGAGTACCCTGCAGGGGGTGTAGAGCTGGTCCAGTGTTCCACAGCCGGGACAAAAACCACACTGCTCCTCTTCAAGCCGAGGTTCAACTTGGTTCAACAGCCGGACTGTCCTCTCCAATACCAAACCCACCCTAGCTCGTCGCCTCTCCCCACGAGCCACTCCAGAGTAGAAGGGAGTCCAGCCCCTGCCGAAGAGCTAGGTCCCAGAGGAGGTGAGCCCTCTGGGAGATACTGGGATATCTCTCAACCTCCCACACAAGCTCAGGCTTCCCCCCTCCACCTTTGTCCGCTGCCCGATCCTCTTTGCAAAGGTCCCTCAAGGTTCCACTTGCAGGTGGTGGGCCCACTGGGGGATTGCCTCGCATCTCTCGTTCGGGCTTGGGTCCCGCAAGGAGCAACTCGCTCACCAGGCGCTCTCCGACGAGTCCCAAACCCAGGCCTGGCTCCAGGGTGGAACCCCGACGTCGCCATGCCATGCGACGTCAAGTGCCTCGATTTTGTGGTCCTCATGAAGGTGTTTTGAACTGCTCTTTGTCTGACCTGTCACCCAGAGCCTGTTTGCCCATGCCCCAGACAACATAGTCTCTGTGATCATTCGAGCACTCAAACCCCTCCACCACGTTAAGGTGGTGGTTCAAGGAGAGGAAATACTTAACATTTTTGCCAAAATTTTATTTTTGCTTCACTTTCTCTTGGCCATTTGCAAGGTAACAAGTATCCAGAATGCACACTTTCCTTCTCACCAGAAAAGAACCCCTTTCAATTTTACTGTAGGACTGTATTTACCTACATACCTAATAGTCCAAATGAGCTTATTCAACCTATGTAATGCACTGATTATTCTAATTTCAAAACTCAAACAACCTAATACTGGCAATTTTCCATTTTCCCTCTCATCCTCTTCATTGGTCTGTGTGTTGCTGTTGAAAAAGACGTTGAATTATCCAGGCTACACGCACAGACTTCTATTTAGAGCTTCCAGGAAACTACTCTTGTGTTTTGGCATGCTGCTGTCAGTCAGTTCGTGATGCATGGTGACAGAGGCGAGAGGGATCACCCCTCAAATGTCCTTCACACATAAAAGAGCTCAATCTATGACCACATAGCCCAGGGCTTGATCTTTGTTGCTTGTACTTCTGTATGATTGTAAATAGCTCATCCTAAAGCAGGATATACCCATCCTTTGAAGGTTTATTTCCTGATGGCAACTCATGAAATACACTTTCTATCAGTTTTACCATTTCAAAGTGTGTGTGTGTGGCTAAATTGTTGTGTGTGTGAGTGTGTGTGTGTGTGTAGCCAAACGTTTTTTTGTGCACTGTGTATCTGTAGTTCATTTCCTTCCAGCTCATGACATGTTGATGTTGTGGCATCCTGCATGGTTGGTTTGAAGCTTAGAGATAATCAGACCTTTTACACAGCAGCAGAGGGGTCTGCTGGGCTGTCAGCAGAAATCAGACAAATAGAAGGTATACAGAGCCTTGCAAAAGTATACATACACCTTGAACTGTTCAGTGGATTTTAGTTGCTCTAGGCTAACCCTAACTCATCATTTAAGCTCTGCAAATAGTGCTGAAGATGTCATGGACGTTGTGATTGAAATTAAGGTTTAATTTCTTAGTGCTCTCAAAATGTTATTCTAACATCATTGTTAAAAAAATGCACTTCATCCATTTGTAGCTACAGACCAATTTTAATCTGCTTTTTCTAGGCAAAATGTTTGAAAAGACTGTATGTCACCAACTACCTATGTATTTAATCCAAAACTGTTTATTTGATACTCATCAGTCCAGTTTTAGAACCAACCACAGCACAGAAACAGCCCTGGTTAGAACAGTTCATGACTTCAAAATTGGCCTTGATTAGTCTATTCTTATTCTCCCTGACCTCATTACAGCTTTTGATACAGCTGATCATTCTGTGTTCCTTCGCCTACTTGAACATTAATTAGGTCCATATGGTGCTGTTCTCAATTGGTTGTTTTCTTAGTTTAACTGTCAGAACTTATTTCTGGCTCTATTGGTACTTTGAATCTGACGAAGGTAATGTGCTCATGGTGTTCAACAAGGATCTGCTCTTGGTTCTGTGTATTAAGTCATTCAAAGAGAGTTTTGAACTCAATAAACAGAACAAAAAAGTGCTTTTATTTTGATTTTTTTTCAGCCACAAATCACTGATAATAATAAATAATAAATGCTTCCTTTTTTGAGTAAAACGTATACCGCAGCGCATCAGAGCTGTCAGAGCTTTAATCTGTTGCTTACATACTGACTTCCATCACTACTAATTTTTTCATGCGTCCTGTCATGGCATATCAGACAATATCATATGAAGATGCCTACATGTGCCAGGGCAGACTTGCTTTACAAAGTTATTGTGTGGACATTGTATCCTAATTGCTTAATTGACTTTATTAAATCAGATTTGCATCTGGCAGCAGAGCAGACCGATTGCATTGATAAGTGTGTTTGTTTGTGTGTGTGTCTGTGTGTGTTCTAGCATTTGTTACAGTGTATGGCCCATTTTTCAACATATAATACTACATTGTAAGAACCCACTACTTGTGGGGCCCAAAGCCAGGGCCCCATAAGCAAAAGTGTTGTGTTTGGGTTAGGGGTTAGGTTTAGGACTACAGTGTGAATTGAGTTTAGGTTAGGTTTAGGGGTAGGTATGGACTGGTAGTGGTTAGGTTTAAGGTTAGGCCATAAAAATGAATGGATGTCAAAGCAAAGTCCCTGTTGAGATAGAAAAAACATAATATGTGTGTGCATGTGTTTGTGAAGTAGCTGTGTCTGCTAGTATGTCACTTGGAATTGCGAAGATGTTGCAATGGCTAGAAAAATAGTAACCTCGCAGCACTCAAGAGCATCAAGAGGCAAGCAGTTTCGGCTTCCAGAGGTCGAACAGAGGCCAGACACCAGGCACCCCAGCTGAGCAGTTATACACCAGACACAGATGCAAGATGGCAGAAAGGTACAGGAGCAACAGCCCTCAGGCCAGAGAGACGCAGGGTACCGAACCCCCTACTTAACCCTGCTGCCACCAGTGCATGTCCACCTCAACGGACAGGCCACCGCACAAGCCCCCTGCAGATCAACCACCCAGCAAAGATAACGAGAAACCCTCCAAGCACCCCCAACCTGTTGGGCAGGCATTGCCAATCCGCAGAAAGATGGATGGAGCTATATACATGGCAATACTGAAAAAAAAATTTGAGATTTTGTGCTGAGAAAGAGACAAAAACTGATTGAAAAACATTAGTCCATCTTTTTTGTTTTTGTCTGTATGGACTGTGGTATCTTGCTAAGAAAACGAATATCAGTTATAAGACCGAATAATAGAATATTTAAATACAGATGAGGGGAAAAAAGAGGTTACTTGAAAAACAGGAATGTGGTGACATTTTCTAATGTCCATGTGTGAAACCACAGGCTCTTCTGTGGCTCTGGAAAACGGGTGAGAAACCAGTGGCATAATTGCCTAATGCTTGTGTAACTACAGGCACATTACAAACCAAGGGGGGAAACTAAACAAAAAGAACCCTAGCTGGCTTTTTTTCCCATTTTTAGCACCATGTACCTCTTAGCAAGACAAAGCTTGTTAAATATCTATTATGAGGCCTGATGTGTTGGATTAATCTGTGTACCACAGTGTTTTCCATTGCTTTCTATTCTATTGAAGTCCCCAGAATTTTTTTAATGATGGGATCAAGATTAGGAACGTTTACAACAGGGTGCTCGGTGTGTATGGGAGCGTCTCAGTCAAATCACTTCAGCTGCAGGTTTAAGGGAAATGTGAAGCCACAGTGTAGACAACTCAACTGTGGTGGTCTCCTTTTTTCTCTCCATAATTTATCCCATTCACACAAACACACACACAAAACTACACTTCAGTCTGCACACTGTGCCTGTTCATTTATCATTTCTCCAGTTATGCACATGTAGCTAGAACAAAATATATAAGTCCACCAAATATGCTTATGTCCGTATGCTTATTCCCATAAAAAATGTTCAAATGATGGCAAAACCTACATCAGTTCCTCAGTAATGATGTAAGGCCAGGGTATGTGCTCCACCTTAATATTTTTAAATCCACTGCTAACAGCTCTAAAGGCATTTGAAAAGCTGATGGCTATGTGAAGGTTTAGTGTGAGATCCAGATGATAGGGATATGTTCAACAGTGAGCACAGGGGGATGAAAGATTTACATAAATATTAAATACAGAAATGAATATATTTCAGCAGAAATTTCCTTGGTGCAGGCTGAACACAACAAGTACAAGTGAAAACACACAAACCCGCCTTCATAAAGCCAAACAATAACAATTGTGTTTTTAAAGAAAAAAATTACGCAATTTAGGATCTTTGTATTTATTTATTTACTTTTATACTGTGATTTTTTTCTACTGACATAAACTACTACCTGGTGATGTTTCTTTGAAAAAGTTGAGCTTTTTTGGCAGCTCCTTTTATAGCCAATCTTGGCACCCACATATTGGCACCCTGTTCTAAACTTCCCTACTTTCCTCTTGCTTTCTGTTCTGTTCCTGCTCTAAAATACCCTCAATTCTCACTAAACTCATCTCTGTTTCTGCGTGCTTCTCTCTTGATTTATCTCCCCACATCTCAGCAGGATGTTTTGAACATTTTCTGCATCTGTTCACTTCTGTTCCTTTGTTCCCTGTTTTTGTGGGCTTCTTGTTACTACCTCTTGTCTGTCTTTCTCTGGTCAGCTTACACAATGCTGTAGAGCATTTCCTGCCACCAGGGTTACAGGAAAGACAGAGCACACATCTCTGTTTAATGTGCCATCTCCTCTAATTTTCTGCACCTGGACTGGATTCTGTACAGATTCTCTGCTAAACAGAAGCACTGCTTGTTCCCTTTTTCTTCATCGTCCCTCACTCAGTTTGTCAGTGTCTCACTGCAGTGTTTTAATGCACAACATGCCTTTCTGTCCAACTTGCTTTTTAGAGTTCACCAGGGGGTATAATCTCTGCTCCGCGCTGGCACAGGGGGTTGTCATGTTAGGGTCATGTCTTTCTGATCTTTTTTCCATGTAATAAAAACAAGTCCCTACCAAGTTACCAGCTTTCCATGCAAGCTCTTGAAGATCTGTTATTTTATGGTTTTGATTTTAAATCCCCCTCTGGGTATTTCATAATTTGATCCCATTTTTCTTTTGCTCCCTCCCTCCCCCCCCCATGAACCATTCCTTGTGGTTTGCCAGGAGCCTGGCGTACAGGAGCCCCTTGCTCCTAATTGTCCAAAAGTAGTTAAACAGACTAGATGACACAAAGGCTTTGTATAAGGTGAGTAAAGCAAAAGTGATACCAAAGGCTAGCGAACACCTAACTTTTAAAAGCACCCACTTAGCACCTTTGAATTAAAAAAGAAAAAAAACTCCTTTAAATGCAAACATTAAAAACATAAAAAAGTTCTCTCCTTAAATGGGTTAGGGTTAATTTGAACATATTGTTAGTCATATTTTATGTACATATTAGGAATAAATTGTATATTTTTGTGATCAGTTGCATATTAAACTAAACATCTCAAAGATACAACGCAGTCACTTGTTTATTGTATTTTTATTGTTGGATTATGGAAGTTTTCTGTATAACATTATCTATTTCTCATCACCAGTAATGGAAGCCAGGCAAGTATTTGTCAAAGTGTGAAGACGGGGCTTTGATCACACATGCAAGCATATTAACTGGGGTGCTGCACTTTGCTCACCATCATAAGAAACTAGGCTGGCAAAGAGCAAGGCATTAAAATGTTCAATGTTCAGTTTAAAAACCTGTCCATTGCTGCATAGTCAGTGACTTTGTAGCAATCCTTCATACTGAGCATGCATGGGGCCACTATGGAAAGAAAAACTCCCTTTAACAGCTAGAGGTTTCTCCTGAAACCATTCAGCTACAGGGAGTCCAAATCAGCATTTTTTTTTGGAAGCAGTGTGAATAATTTGGCTTTGTGCATTATACAAAAAAACCTACACAAATGTTATGTATATTCTAGCTTTATGCCAATGCATAAACTATGTTCTTATTAGCTTGTTTAGCCCGCTTCGACTACAGCTTTCAGATTAAGGTTCTATAATCCTAGTTTTTTATTATATAAATCTTCCTCATTTGATTCAGGTTTACCACATTAACTTATATTCCCTGCTAATTAAAAAAAGATGTTTACTTCTCTATTCTTTCAACGTTTTCCAAATTAACAGCTTCACCAATAAAACTAGATACCACGCGGGTTGACTCTGAAATGTTGGTTCTTCAGTTGGGGGGAGAAAGGGAAAAATTCTTATACAGAAATGTCACCTTGTGCAAATACCCTTGGAGGTCTGGATGAATTAGAGATCCGCTTCAGAATTAGAAACATTGGTTCTCTAGTCATTCACAGAGGAGGAAGAATTAGCTGGTGTAGCAACCATGTGTGCCCCAGAGTATTGTAATTATTTTCTGCTGTTTTTCCTCGCTGACATCAAAGTATTAGGACACTATCTGAGGAGAAAGCGTCTGTAGTCCTGCAGGGCTGGGCTGAACCAGGGGCTTTTGAGCTGCTCATAAAAGCCAACCTCTCTTTCTGCGAAGCTTGTGACAGACGTTTTTAATTCCCATTATGTGGGAGCTTCCAGCAGCAAGCTGTCGTATTTTGTTTCATTCTGCCTTTTGTTTGCTGGAATGGTTCTTGCCTTTGAACAAAATGTTGTTTAAAGTGAGCAAAAAGAAACAAGAAGGTCCTACTGTTGTAGCTATCTAATTACATGTTTGTTCATTCTGTCTGCTTAACCTGGAGCATGCGTTAACCTAATCAAACATGGCCATCAGTTCCCTGAATTCGTTTAGGAAACTTTTTGTTCTTTATCCAAAAAGGATTGGGCCTTGATATGTAATCTTGTTTCTTTAAACATTTGTCAGAATTCAATAATTGCTGTAAACAAACTGTAATCAACTTGAAAGTGCTCCTTTCAGAGATGAAGATGAGCATGTTCAAAATTGCTTGCATGGTGTCTTTGTGTATACTAATGTACAGCAGCTTGGTGATGTTAAACGTCTTAATCAATATCAAGTGGAAGAAACAGAAAATAAAAAAGCACACAAGTAGCTCACGCTGTGGGATCCATAAAATGAGTGTAATTTTACAGCTCTATAAAACACTCTCCTTCTAGGAGCATGGATTGAACAATTTATATCCAGGAGTAAATCACAAGGAACTCTATGAAGCCTGTAGCTATCTCAGTTTAAGAAGTTACAGGGGGTGGCTTTTTAAGTTTTATGTTTCTTTTTTTCTGATCATTTATTGTTGTAAATGTCCTTTCTGTTCAACTTAAATAGATTAATGCAGATAGGTTCTTGCATCACTGCTCTGTTTGTGTGAGAAGCAGAGATAAGTGGTGCTGCTCTATGATTATTATGTAAGCTGTATGAAATGTCTAAATTGCTGTTCTTTCAAAAAATGTCAGGCTTTTACACTGCTGCTCATATGAAGTTCCAGTTTTACTTCATGAAGTTAGACCATGATAACCTTGAAAACCGTTCCCATTGCACTTATTCCTGTTAAAAAGATTTTTGTCGTTCGTAAAATCAGACCACATTT
The DNA here is from genome assembly GCA_036173005.1 of Crenichthys baileyi. Taxonomy (NCBI): domain Eukaryota; kingdom Metazoa; phylum Chordata; class Actinopteri; order Cyprinodontiformes; family Goodeidae; genus Crenichthys; species Crenichthys baileyi. Next base: position 876,675 of record JAHHUM010000875.1, read on the forward strand.
CTGATAATAGTGTTTGAATTGCAACAGGTTCCACTGGTGATGAATTGTATGCTTCATCCGTCAGATTGGTACATACACTGGCTGGTTCCCTGGAAACCTGCAACAGACTTTGAATGCTTTTCTTCCCTTACAGAGAGTATCTTTTTTTTGGTTTAAAAGGAATATTAATGTCTGATCTACTTCTACCTGAACTTAATGAAACATACCACATATGAGAGCAAACAGATCAAGTATTAGGCCTTCCATGTTTTTTGCTGCAGTCAGTCATAATTAACCTGTTTTGTGCGTGTGTTAAACGATTGTTTAAAGATAAAGCACTGAAATTAAAAAGGTGGTTGGATTACATCGTAAAATGTCTTGGTGGGGGCACTAAAATAGGGTCCATCAACGGTCTCAAGAACTTCAGCTAGGCTCACAGCTCTACATCAATAACCCACTGCTAAGACTCCTACTGACATGTTTTATGAAATAAGCATTATGTTGATTTACTGAGCAGGAAGGAAACAAATCAGATTTGTTGATTTTAACAACAGAAATAATTTCCCAATCATAATGCGATTTAAGGGAGAATGGTAACTCTGATCAGCCTTATATAGACACAGATAATTCATCATCAACTTTAGATGCAAATAATGTTGGAGACCTGAAACCGAGTGGTGTACACACAAACCTGTCAGTGATTTTCAGCAGCAGCCAGAACTTAAGTTGTTCTCAAATAAGGATCCAGGGTACCTTTGTTCAGTAGATCCATTGCAGATGTACCTACTGTATGAAAGAATCCAATGAGTCAGTGCCCTTAAAAAGCTAGTGAATTACAGTCTCTGTTACCCAGGAATGTTCCGTGCTTAGAGCTACATGCAGGCAGAACCAGAGAGGAGCACAGTTAAAGCTAAGCAGACCAGGCAAAGTGTGTCTCTGTGTGTGTGTGTGTGTGTGTGTGTGTGTGTGTGTGTGTGTGTGTGTGTGTGTGTGTGGTGTAAAGGAAAGCAGAACAGAAGCAGTGGGGATGAGGACAGCATCTGTGCAGTTCAATAAATGACCCTTGCAGTGCTGTTGGCTTGGAAAAACTACAGGTCCCCTCAGGCTGAAAGGAAAGTTTGAAGGTGCATCACTATTTTGATTGATGTGCAGCCAGGAATGTCAGCTATATACAGTCTGAAAAATACTTTGTGGTAGAATTTGGTAATGAATGGGTCCATTGTGAGATTGTTGCGAAGTCTAGAATTTAACAGTAAAGACAATAGGAATTTAATCAATCACTTTGCATGTCCAATAGAGTATGGATATGACAGGGAATGGATTTGCTGATGCCTGATAAACTCTTTACATAGAATGTTTTTGTTTTTTTCAACATTAAGCTCTAATGCCATTTTGAATTACTTCCTAAAGTGTCCATACATTTCATATTTTTATCAGGCTATCATGGGGTGCACATTATGCAGTTTGTTTCATTCTGTCTTAGGCCATGTTTAGAGCAGTATAACATCACTGCCATGTTAACTGAGGAGATAAATGACTTCTGTAATTAGGATACGTTGAAATCAAAGTGCACACACTGAGTTTTTCTGTACCCCAGGTCATTGTAAACAGTGGCTTGTCTTTTGTAGTCATCTTCTTTTAACTATCACATACTGCTGTCTTGAGGGTGGTATAAGCTCAAGCTAATCCTTGCTTTGCTTACTTTGTATATAGAAATAATAGTTTACTCTTAAGATCTTGTGTAAATATGATATGATTGGTCAGGCATGAGTATCTTTAAAGTGCAATCAGCCTAATGAATAGCAGGCTTCTGTAGGGAACAGCAGTGGAGATGAGTAATGCTGCTAGGATAAAAATGAATGGACGTTTGAGTTTTTGTCATGGGAATTTGTCAGCGCATCAAAAGCACTAGTTTCCGTTTATTGTGCATTGTACTAGTTTGATACACAAAAAACAAAAACAAAAAGCAAACCATCTTCTCATAAGAAACACCAAAGTACCTTGTAATATCAAAGCATTATCTATTAGTAGCTTTTGTAGCTTTTTTTTTTTTTGTCCTTGGGACCGTGATGAAATGCTTGTGAACAAAAATGATTTCAGTTTCCCTTCCATGACCGTCTGTTATATTTTGCTGACTCCCCATATTCCTCCACATCATTTTCCAGTTTCAATCCAAGAGCAGCTCAGTGTTGTAATTCCCGGCCTTAATTACTATAATTGGTAGATGCAAATTAACAGCAATTGAACTTGACTGGAGATATAAATCCACAACTCTGAATAAATCCCCAACTTGGAGGCTGCAGAATTTCTGGCATTCAAGAGTGAATCACTGTAGGTAAAGGGTGCTCAACTTACCAAGTAATTGCAGGATTCATGAATCATAAAGCTCTTGAATTCCCCTTCAGCGCACACACATACCCAGGGAACTCCACTTTAAGCCATTAGGAGTCATGGCACATTGATTAAGAAGCCACTGTGGAGCTTTGACTTAGCCACAATGGATATGCATGGAAGAATCAGTGGGTGCTGAAGGTGTTGAGCTAATAACATTTGGAGCCATAGAGAATAACTCCCAAAGCTCCTCTATCTCTCTCTCTCTGTCGCTCTGTCTCGCTCTCTCTATTGCTCTGTGTGTGTGTGTGTGTGTGTCTCTCTCTCTCTCTGTCGCTCTGTCTCGCTCTCTCTATTGCTCTGTGTGTGTGTGTGTGTGTGTCTCTCTCTCTCTCTGTCGCTCTGTCTCGCTCTCTCTATTGCTCTGTGTGTGTGTGTGTGTGTGTGTCTCTTTCTCTCTCTGTCTCTCTCTCTCGCTCTCTCTGTCACTCTGTCTCGCTCTCTCTCTGTCTCTGTCTGTCTGTCTCCCTCTCTCTCTCTGTCTGTCTCTCTCGCTCTCTCTGTCGCTCTGTCTCTCTCTCTCTCTCTCTGTCGCTCTGCCTCGCTCTCTGTCTCTGTCTGTCTGTCTCTCTCTCTCTCTCTGTCGCTCTGTCTCGCTCTCTCTATTGCTCTCTGTGTGTGTCTCCCTCTCTCTCTGTTTGTGTGGATGTCTGTCTCTCTCTCTCTCTCTCTGTCGCTCTGTCTCGCTCTCTCTCTGTCTCTGTCTGTCTGTCTCTCTTGCTCTCTCTGTCGCTCTGTCTCGCTCTCTCTCTCTGTCTCTGTCTGTCTGTCTCTCTCGCTCTCTCTGTCGTTCTGTCTCGCTCTCTCTCTGTCTCTGTCTGTCTGTCTCTCTCGCTCTCTCTGTCACTCTGTCTCCCTCTCTCTCTGTCTGTCTGTCTCTCTCGCTCTCTCTGTCGCTCTCTCTCTCTCTCTCTGTCTCTGTCTGTCTGTCTCTCTCGCTCTCTCTGTCACTCTGTCTCGCTCTCTCTCTGTCTCTGTCTGTCTGTCTCCCTCTCTCTCTCTGTCTGTCTCTCTCGCTCTCTCTGTCGCTCTGTCTCTCTCTCTCTCTGTCGCTCTGTCTCGCTCTCTGTCTCTGTCTGTCTGTCTCTCTCTCTCTCTCTGTCGCTCTGTCTCGCTCTCTCTATTGCTCTCTGTGTGTGTCTCCCTCTCTCTCTGTTTGTCTGTCTCTCTCTCTCTCTCTGTCTCTGTCTGTCTGTCTCTCTCGCTCTCTCTGTCACTCTGTCTCCCTCTCTCTCTGTCTGTCTGTCTCTCTCGCTCTCTCTGTCGCTCTCTCTCTCTCTGTCTCTGTCTGTCTGTCTCTCTCGCTCTCTCTGTCGCTCTCTCTCTCTCTCTCTGTCTCTGTCACTCTGTCTCCCTCTCTCTCTGTCTGTCTGTCTCTCTCTCTCTCTCTGTCGCTCTGTCTCTCTCTCTCTCTGTCTCTGTCTGTCTGTCTCTCTCGCTCTCTCTGTCGCTCTGTCTCCCTCTCTCTCTTTCTCGGTCTGTCTGTCTCTCTCTCTCTCTCTCTGTCGCTCTGTCTCGCTCTCTCTATTGCTCTGTGTGTGTGTGTGTGTGTCTGTGTCTCTCTCTCTCTCTGTATAAACTTATATTAGCTTGAGCAGGTCGAAAGAAGCCTGAGATCGCAATGAAATACTTTATCTCTATGTTCTATTAGAAAAAACAGATGGGGGGGGGGTCAACACATGCTCACAAACATACACACACACAGCTTGGGTTTTTCTTTCCATATGGGGACTTTGGATTGACTTCCATTTATTTTCTTATTTATGGTCTAACCCTGACCCTTACCCTAATCCTAACCATTAATAGTACATACCGAACCCTAAACCTAACTTAATCTTAATTCACAGTTTAGTCCTAAACCAAACCCGTAACCTAACAACAGCATTTTCCCCCATGAAGACCAGGCTTTGGTCCCCACAAGGACCAGTGGGTCCTCACAAGGTAATTTCAGAAAATGGACTTCTTCATTAAACAAAATAAAACCACACTCACACACAGAGGCATTTACTCTGTAGAACAGGTAAGCAGACATGTATGTGACTGTTGGGGGAATGGAGTAAAGAACAGACCTGGGGTTGTGGGTTAAGGTTGCACATTTTAGAGTGACGAGATCCAGAAGCCAACACCACTTGGCATTACCCCGGTGCTTCCTTTCCCACAGGGTTGGGGTCGAGGCATACGGATCAGGTAAAAATTGGATTGAGGTTGAGTGGGGAAGTTGGGAGACTATATGAAGCTACGGGCCATGATACAGCCTGCCCTACAGAATCCTGTGCAGGGGCCTTTAACACAGCCCACTGCTCCCACATGTCTAACATTGGACCCTGAGCCTTAACCAGATCCCACTGCAGTTTTTTTTACAACCTTGAACACAGTTAGCCTTCAGATGCTCAGCTCAGTAATGAAACTCTCTCAGTTTCCACTTTCAATAAACCTCTTTTCTTATTTACCAGTTTTGCACCATGAATATGATTCTATATGGATACTCATATAGTATGATTTGTTTTCTTACAACTGTTACTTCCATCCAGTTCAAAGCGGTTCTGAGTAGGTAAATATATATCGCCATGACATGCAGCTGGACTGTTTGCATGTTTTATCTTGTAGTTTATCAGTCTAGGCATTTGCCTGAACTAATATCTGGATTACCTTTAGTGCTGCACACACGTCTATTAACTTCCATCTGGGAACCTATTGCCAGTTAAGCACAAAATGTCATCTGCTATATGTTGAGCTTTCTACTTAAAAACATCTACTTAAAAACACAAATCATGACTGATGCCCTTCTAAGCACATGAAGGCACACAAAGAATGTTAAACAGTGAACCATATTATGCAATCACTTGACCACTGGTACATTTGTCTAATTGTGTTCTGTTCAAAGCCATTTAAATATAATTATTTCCTTTTGGAGTGATGAACCACCACTGATATGGTCCTTCTAAAGACTGTGCATGGACTGCACTGCCATGTCGTTACTTGAACAGGCTGAAGGGATTGAATTTGGGCCTTAATAATGTTGGATGCCGGCCATCATGTTTCAGCTCTGATGCACAACCAGCCCAGTGGTTTTCAGACCTATATTGAGTTTAAATTATGTCAGAAGATGGATAAATGTTGTTAGAATAATAGCCATGGGTGTAGTGAGACAGAACATTCTTACTTTGGAGCTTTTGATCCGTTTTTTACAAACAGCAGAATATTGTCATAAAAAGTAATGTTTCTGTTTCTGCAATTAAAAAATGATTGGACCTAAAACAAGGGCCACATTAAGTAGTTGTGCTGTAGAGAAATGATCTTTCTTTCTCTGGCTCTGTGTCCTTATCCAGCCCCTGGTCTCCTTCATCTTCAAATGCATTGTTATTTTCATTTCTGTTTATTTTATGTAGCATTTCTTTGCTGATTTCTTATGCATATGATATCTAGTTAGGTGTGTGTCCCACCTGCTTCACTATGTATGTTTGTAAGTTTAAAAGTCTGAAAGATTTTTTTTTTTTTTTTTTACTCCTTCTGATTCTTCTTGGCCAAGCAGTGTGGTCTTCACATGACCAATCAAATATGTCAAACCGCCAGTGTTCTCCCCCCACATGTACAACAAGAAAATCTGGCTTCAATTATTATTTCACCCCAAGGGGAACTTCCAAAATTCCTCCTCTCCTCATTTGTCAGAAATGAAGCTCTTTAGTTTCCTGTGATTTGCTGAAAAATGTCTTTTGATATTAAATCACACCATTTTCCACTGGCTGTATGACCAAGACAAATGTTTATCATATTTATTTATGTCATTGGAGATGACCCTGCTACTCAGCAATGCAGAGACTTGGCTGCAGATTCTCATGTTATGCTGATTATGAGAAAGAGAGTCCCCTAAATAAGCTATAGTTAAGAGATAATTTGGAAAGCATATGAGGTAACTGTGGTTTGTTTAAAGTGAAAAAGACAGTGTAGGGTTGAGTGGAGCGAAGGAGGTACTGTTACAAAGACACTAATGAATCTAGACTGACACATCCCACCCAAAACTTACCAGGCTCTTAGTTTGATTTGTATTATACTTTGTTGATAAATGTGGTTCCAAATGTTGATTAAGGATCTGTTTCACTTGTTTGTATGTCAACAAATCCAACTAACCCCAGTTCTACAACTCTAATCTCCCATTGCCATTGTTTTTGTTGCTGGTGCTTATTGTCATAACATCATGCTCTGGTAGAGGCTTTTCCAATGTGGCGAGGAGAGGGAAATGCTATCTGAAAATTGCCATTGACGTTGCCGAAACAAATAACACTACTCATGCTGCCGCTACATCTGTAGCCATTTTAAACCTTCATTTATACCATTTAAGCTCTCATTTGAATTCACCAGCACAAATAAACATTTCATAATGACCTGAAAGCCCTGATGTCATATGCAGATGTTGAATTTTGATTATTACTTTTTGCCTCATGAATTGGTCTGAATCTTGTCCTCAAAGGCAAAATAGATGACATCATTTTTTCTTGGCATGGATGGGTCAGTGCTTGCTCCCTCGACTGCAGCTGTTCCACTACAGACACAAGGCTGCCTATAGTCCTAACATATCTCTGCATCTCCTCTGCCGTGTTACAGTTTGTATGTACTGTAGAAGCCCTGTGTTTTGGTAGACAGAAATAGAAAGCAAATGACAGTTAAAGCAGCTTTTACAGGACTGCTGGGCCATCAAGCAGGCTCTAAGCCTTGTTCACTCCCAGTGATAAGATGGCATAAAGCAGAAGTTTGGAAAAGTCAAATGATTTCACCTGAGGTATGTGGAGGTCATTTTACTGAGGTTAACTCAGTAAATTGTTTGTAATAAATCATCCATTGAGAGACTGGTGCTTCTAAAACACGGATTAGGTTAAAGACCGGGGTTGTATTAGTCAGATAGTGCCTTTTAGCAGAGAATATAGTGTGTTGCATTTGTACCTAATGAGGTTTTGTACAGTCACAAACTTTTATTTCATTTGGGTTTAATGTGATAGACCTACATAGGTGGTCCTTATTTTTGAAGTGGAGGGAAAATGTTTAGTTTTTAAAATTTTGTATAAATTAAAATACAAAAAGTGTGGCCTGCATTTTTACTAAGAAATTGAGATCATCTGTTGCAGAACTACCTACCATTACAGCTGTAAGTATTTTGCTTTGCGCATCTATGGACTGAACCTTTTGACAGTTCTTTGTAATAAAGCTCAAATGCTCTGAGCTACAGCTCTGTTAAATTGGATGGAGAGTCGGTAAACAGTCATTTTCAAGTCTTGCCAAGGATTCTCAGTTTGATTTAGATTTGCACTTTGACTGGACCATTCTAACAAATAAATATGCTTTGATCTAAACCATTCCATTGGAGAAGATTTAAGGGTTGCACGACTAATAGTCAACATAATCTCCTGCCTTAGCTGTGGATTTCCAAACTCTATTCTATATATCGAATGAGACTCCTGCTTACAGAATATGATTTACTCTCAAACACTCACGCCCAACATAAAGAAGAATATAGCATATATAACCCTATATATAACCTGTAAATATTCTGTATATATATATATATATATATCCGTTTCCACCGGCACAGCCCTTGTTTAAACTTTTTTTTTCTTTGTATTTATTTTCTTTAAATTTGCACTACTTGCCTGCACTGTTTTGTTCTGTTTTTTTTGGAAATTTCGTTGCACCCATGTGGAGCAACGACAAATAAAGAATTCTGATTCAGATTTTTCTGATTCTGATTCTGATTCTGAATATTTTTTTTCCTTAATCTATTCTATGCTAACATGCTGAATTTCCAAAACTCAAATGAGTGTTAAAGCAAGTTGGCATCTTCTCTTTTGTTTTCTTTGCAGACGTGCACTGAACCTTGGCGTTCTGCGTGATCCAGGTTCAGAGGTGGAGGATCGTCAGTATCAGATTGATCTCCAGTCTATCAACATTGGTACCGCCCTGTGGGAGCAGCTCAAGCCAGAGAAGGAGGGAACTAAAGGCAGAGTATCAGCAGAAAGTGAGAGGAGCTCTCAGAATCCAGCCCTGGAGTGGAACATGGCTAGCAGGTTTGCAGAAACCTTTACAACTAATGCTACACAACGCTACTTAATGAATTATCCAAGTTGTACATGTATCATTTGCACTTTGTACCCTTTCTTCTGTTACCATGAACATGATTACCATGATTAAGATTTTTTCTTTGTTTGCATTGGATTCTATTTAAAATTGCTAAGGATTGTTTTATTATTTTTTAAGCAATATCTCCCAGGGTGAAGGGCTCATGAATTACACATAATTTCTAACAAAACTTTTAAAATTAAGCGCTGGTAATTTCTTACCTTACAACAGTGCAGATTTTTACGGTTTTTACAGGTGCAGCACTTGGCAAACATTCTGCATCTATAAAAAGTCTGTGTTTGTAAATGTGTGAGTAAATGTCCCTGGGTAAAGGAAAACAAAAAAAGCTTCTTTGAAAAAATTACAAAAAGCTCCTTAATACCATCAGGGGTGGAATATATTTTTTCTAATGTTCCCAGAATGACTGTATGTTTTGCAACACATTAATAGTATTCAGGTCAGTTTGTAGTCATTAAATTACTTCCTTGTAATGCAGCCTTTACATTCACCTCATAAACACAAACCATGTCTTTTTTTATAGGATCAGGAGCTAAAACAAGCACAATTGTAACAGCCTGTTTGGCCCCATATCCTTTTTTCCACTCATGTATTGAGAGGGAACAGGCCCAAAAATCACAGATTTGCAGGAAAAGAACGCAGATTTGTTCCCTGTCAACTAAAAATAACTCTTGTGAAAGAATGCATTGCAAAATCAACACAAGCCTGATTGAGACTGCTCCCAGGTCATCAGGCATGCTGAGATACACACACCATCCTCACCCAGAGGGCTGCAGATGAGCACTCTCTTGGGTATAGGTTCAAACTAACCATCATACATACTCATTACGGACATCAATATTTTCTTTGTTTTAAACACACACACACTCTCACACACACAAACACACACACACACACACACACACACACACCCCACACACACACACACTTATAGCCTTTTGATCCTAGCCTGGAAAAAATGCAGACTGTTTGTGTTGCAGCTGATACTAATGTATGGGCCCTGTGGTCTCAGTAATGCATTAAGAGTTTTTTATGTGGCAGCCATTTAAGATTTATTTACTGGGGTCATTTTATTGGAGACTCTTCTTTCAGAATGGGCTCATGCTACTGTACATGTTCTCATAAATGCAAACGATGCCCACGGAGCACTTAAAAGTCAGGTCAAAGTATGTAAGTTAATATTTCTTAGTCAATAAAATAATTTTTTGTTTTTTTAATAATTGTATTAGACTCAGCTGAGTTAAGGTTACAATTTATAGTTTTTTCACATAAGAAGTATGGTAGTATATTTATTATTAAAATAAAAGACAAATATGTATTTGTTAGTGTGCTAAAGTACGTTTGGCTTATTCAGATTTAATTCAGTTTATTTATATGAAACCAATGTAATATCCAGATATACACTATATGGCCAAAAGTATTTGTCTACTTTTTTATGTACATGAACTTTGATGACATCCTATTGTTTGGATATTCCAATGTCCAACCCCAATTTTGATGCACTTTGGAGATACACTTGCAATTATTACAACATTTTACCTTAACACAGACACACATGCATACACCATGGATGAGGATGAGGGGACCTGGGGATGGAGGGCCCTATTTAGTTCCTGCCTCTGCACGTGCACTGGCCCAGCGGGAACCGTTGGTGTGGGGACAACCTTGAAGAATATGGCATAGTTACAAGGAGGAGGAAGTGGTGTTTTTGTGGTGCTCTGGCCATGTCTTGGGTTGGTGGATTCTTGACTGGCGGCCTATGACTCTCTGGGATGTTCTAGGCTGGCTTGGGGCTGTGGCAACTGAGCTAGTCTCTGGTGGAGGTCCCATTCCCTTGACCTCCATGGGGCCGTCCAATCAGGTGGGATGGCCAGTACCCTCTTGCTCTTTGGTCTTTCTGAGTCTCAGCACCTATGGATTATCATGCCCAGTGGCAGGCATTGGTTTGAGAGGATCTGCAGCCTGGGACTGGTGCCGGTGCCTGTCTACCGGTATGAACGGGTTGCGGGATTGCCTTGCACTGGGGGACGTGGTGGCAGTGTTGGGTAGGGGCTCTCCCTCTACCTCTCTGGCCCGGAATGCTTTCACTCCTGTGCTTTGCTGTCAACCTGCCTATGTGTGGGGTGTAGGGCTACTCTGTGGGGGTGCCTGGTGTCTGTCTGCCTGGGGCTGCTGCTGCTTCCAGGACCCGAAGCTTCTTGTACCTTGCTGCTCTTGGGCATTGAGTGCTGCGAGGTTTTTGCTCTTTTCTCTATTGTAACATCTTCACAGTTCCAGGTGAAAAGTTAGAACACACACCTACTCCACACACAAATACATGCACGTCTCTCACTCTCACACACCTACATATTACAAGTAATCTAAATGGGTAAAGGTAGAACTCGGGTTAATATTTTGTTAATGCAATCTGTCTACTTTGATGCCAGATGCAGCCCTCATTTAATTAATTCAATCAAGCAATTAGGATACCATCTCCAAATATCCTTTTTGTAGAGCAATGCTCCCCTGGCACGTGTAGGAAAACAACTTCTCCATATGGTAAGCCTGAAAGACTGGAACCTTTAAATATAAATGGTCAATTTTAATAAAAAATAATAATAATAATTATATTTGAATTTGACTATATTTATGACAGTTCAGTCAATCTTATAATGCCAGCTGGTAAAAGTTAAAAAATGTGGGAAAATCCAGCTGATTACACAGAGTTACTGACCATGCAGCAATCCCAAAAGATAAAGTGCCAAGAAAATAGCTTTATCACCTTTGCTATTGACAGGGTTTCAAAGATATTGGAGCACCCAGAATCTTCTTGATAATATTTTCTATATTTTCTTTTAATTCACTGCAACTCAGCTTTTCTTTTTTTTTAATTAAGTGACACAATGCCTGTTGTTTTTGAGGCTTTTTAAAACATCTCTCTGTGTGACATTTAGCATCTTAACAAGTTATCTTAGGTGGTCATGGTTATCCAGTGATTGCTTCAGCTTACCTTGATTTTATGCAGTAGGGTTTGAAATTGTGTCTGCAACAGGCGTGGCGTAGTGGAAGAGCGGATGCCCCATCTTCAGAGGCTACTAGTCCTCGACACAGCCGTGCAGGGTTTGATTCTCAACCTTGAGACCTTTGCTGCTTGTCTTTTCCCCTTCTCTTTGCCCATTTCCGGTCTAAATACTGTGAACATGTGATGGAAAATGTTCCGGCAGATTGAGTAAAGGGGTGTCAAGTTCACAGCTTTACTTGTCTGCTATAATCACTCGCAGAAATGCACCACTTCGGTTTTAACAAGGTTTGACACACACTACCTCTAAAGTTCATACCTTTCCCTCATTCCCTGCATCGATATGCTCTGCCCTCTACTAGATTTCAACTTGAGGCATGTTCACTATGTTGCCTTCTGGGTTTAGTTTCAGTAGTTATGGATGTGTAGTGGCCTCTGTTAGCTTCCTGATATTTTGTGAGTAAATTCCAATACCATGGATCGGCTGACAGAATCTGTCCTCGTCACAGTTTGCAGTTGCTCACTAGGAAACGACCTTTTTGTCATAGTGCTGTGATCGTCTTGTGCAGGCCTCTCTTCATTTCCTACTGCCATTCATGTGCCAGCTTACTGACTGAACCATGTAGCTTTGAGGTGGAAGTAGTTTTTGCAAACAGAGAGAGAGAGACATGGTGTTCTCAACTCCAGCTCAGCTCTCATAATACTAGTAAATTGAACCTCACGCCTCTAAGCTTTGCTGGTGAATGATAGCACCTGTCCACTGCAACGAGACTCTCATTGTTTCAATCCCCTGTCTGAGGGGAGATTAACCAGCACCAATTGGCCTCAAAGATCATTTCACCTCTGAATTAGGCCCCTCTTAAATTCTGTACACAAAGAAATGTGTCTGAAAATAATCCCTTAAGGGCACTTGTAATGCACGTTTGTATAGCAGAAGTGAATGTGATATTGGTTCCGGTTAAGTACTGTAGTCGGGGCCACCTAGGCACCGGGCCTCTTATAATCCCGGCCAACTATAAATATTGGAAGCTGTACTACTTGATTGTTTTAATAGCACCAGATGTGGCAATTAACACCCCCTTATAAAGCTTTTTTGTATGTTTGTTTTACTGCTAACAAATGTTCCCACAAATATGACTTGATTGTGGGAATGAACATTAGTGAAATGGAGAGAGTTGATATGAGACGTTCTCAGTTCGATCGTGTGTATACAATAAGGGGGTGTTCCCGATTGAGCTCTGTCAAATAACACCTCAATCTGTAATGTTATTCAGGCTTTACCAAATATATTTTTGACCAGAAATTTAAAAAGCTCAGTTATGGACACTTTTTTTTTTACAGTTTTAACTATAAAACGCCCAAAAAACTGTTTAAAATTTGGGTCTGCCCTTCAGCCAAGGATACAACAATAACTCAGCTGTGAACAATTTCTGGTTCTGTATTTTTGTTGACCCGTCATTCCTTGCCAGAGGGACGTTCTTCTAACAATCTAACAATTGGTAGCCTTTTAAAAGCTGCTATTAAATAAAGGCAGGGGTATTTTACTCAATAAGTGCAATCTTATAGTTGATCTTCCTCCTAAATAGCATTTCATAATACTCTCACTGAAAGTGCATGAGTAGCTATTTAGAATATAGTATGTTTATGAAATGTAATTTTTGAGCTAAAGTGTCTCCTCTCGTTTGTATCTCTACAGCATCAGACGCCAGCAGGAGCGACGAGCAATACTAACGCCAATCTTGAATGACTTCTCTGTTCGTGTGACTGCTGCTCCTGCCATCATCTTTAGCAAAACTCTCTCTCCTGATAGTGGACAGACAGAGGTGAGCATAGTCTCTGCGCAATATGTGTAAAAATCTTTTATAAGAATTCATAGTAATCAGATTTTTTTATTTAAAGCAACTTGCAAAAATATTCACACTGCTTAAACGTTTTTACATTTTTCCCATTATAACCACAAGCTTTAATATAAATTGGGCTTTTATGTGATAAACTAATACAAAGTGTGACGTTGAATAAACATGGTTTTCAAAAATGTGTCCGAATAAAACTCGGTGATGTATTTGTATTCAGTCTCCTTTACTTTCATATCCATATATAAAATCCATTGCAACCAATCCCATTTAGAATCCACCTTATTAGTCAATATGTCTACTTGTGTGTAATGAAATCTCAGCAGCATGTTATGCAGCAAACTTCTGACATGCAAGAAGCTCTCAGGACACAAAAATCTGGTTTACCAGCTTTATTGAAATAAAAAGTGGGTGTTGATATGTAGATTTTGGAAGTTCCTTAAACTAAGGGCGACAGTTCTTGGTCTGAGGCTTAGGAATGATTCAGGGGAGAAATGAGCGGAGTGCAGAGGGTGTTGGTCCGTATGATTAACCGGGTCTAGGAGCGGAGCTACCGAGATGAGTTGCGGTGTAGCATCTAAGGGTGGACAGGCTGGAGCTGTCGGTAGCTGGTCATGGAAAGAAGCGACTCGGAAGGTTATGGCTCGAGGTGAACTGAGAAACAGATCCAGGAAATCTGACAGATGACAGTCTCCAGGCAGGTACTTGGGAAGTCTCCTTGGGACACACCAAGAGCCAGAGGTTCACCATGGAGCGAGGAAAACAAGAAGAAAATAAGAATATTTGTACAGGGCTAGTGGCACCACATGGGTTGACATCCAATCGTCGAGTGACGGGAAGACAGCTCCACTTAAGCTCCAGCTGATGAGCTTGATGACACACAGGTGTGCAGGAGCACACTGCTCAGCCCCCTCCCTCCAGGAAAACCTGACTCTGAGTAGAAATCTATCTGTTTTGTGGAGACCTCTGAGATTTGTTAGAGAACATATAGCATATTGAAGACTAAAGAACACAGCAGACAGGTGCAGAATATAGTTACAGAGAAGTTTAGAGCAGGGATAGGTTTAAAAACTTTGAACATCTCATGCAGCATTGGTCATTCCATTAATAATATGTTCATATAGAAATAGAATGGAACAACTGCAACCCTACCAAGACATGGCTGTCCAGCTTAACTAATAGGCTGAGCAAGGACAACATTAAACATAGAGGCAGCCAAGAGGTCAATGGTAACTGGAGGAGCTGCAGAGATCTACAGCTCAGGTGCGAGAATCTGTCAACAGGACAGCTTAGTCGTGCACGCCACAAATCTGGCCTTTGCAGATAAGTGGCAGAAAACCACTGTTGAAAGACAACCATAAGGGTGCAAAAAGGTGCTCTGGTTGGATAGAACGGAAATTAGACTTCTTGGCCAAAATGCAAAACGCTATTACTGCAAATATGCAAATCCTACCATGAAACATGATGGTGGCAGCATCATGCTGTTGGGATATGTTTCTTCACAGACAAGAAAGCTGGTCAGATTTGATAGGAAAAGTGGAGCAATACTGGAAATAAACCTGTTAGAGGCTACAAACAGTTTGAGACTGGGACTGAGGTTCACCTTCAAAGAGGACAACAACCTTAAATATTCAGCCAGAGCTATAATAAAATAGTTTACATCAAAGTATAAGGATGTGTTAGAATGCCCCAGTCAAGGTTTAGAACAACATCCTAATCAGAATCTGTGGAGAGACCTGAAACTTCATATTCACAGATTCTGTTAATTTGACTGAGCTTATTTTACAAAAAATAGTCACAAATGTCAGTCTCTAGATTTGGTAATTGGTTTTAGGGGAATAAATGTATTCATCCCATTTGTAGGGGTCTGCACACTACATAAACTGGCTCATTTTGTCTATGGCCTGTTAAAATCATGATAAAGTCATGATGCCATTACAATCTGTTTCTATGAAAATAGACACTGATTATGTGAGATGTCAAAAATATTTATGTTTTGCTCTTAACTTACAGTAACAAACTTATTTAGAGTCCTTCCACCAGTCCAACATGTAATGGAGGTTTTTGACCTCCAGAGATCAAACATTTCTGCTTATACAGCTGATGTTTTCTGGCACAGCTCTCTGAGACTTCCTGCCTCTTTGATGCCTTGTCCGACCACGCTAATGTGCCCCTTGACAATGTGTAACAGCTAATCCATAGTTTGTACTGAGACACACACATGCACACACACAAAGACTAAGTAATTTGTATAACCTCCTTTGATACAGAGATTCAGAGCCAGTAACAACATAAACGAAGCAGGACTTTAAACTGCGTAGTATTCAAAGATTTCTAGATTTAAATTGTCATTATTTTTCCTTCCCACTACCCACTTTCAGAGGGTTTGTTTGTGCTTAACACATAAATGTAAAGGCTACTGTACATTTATTAAGTTATTAATGAAATATATTATACTCAACTCTCTATTAATCAAATAACACACATACCGTATTCATATGTTTTAAAACATTGGAGTTGTATAGACGGTTTAGTCATTCCTGTCCAACAGCAGTGTGAGAAGGTACGGTAGATCTGCTCCATGTGTGTGGCTCAGTCCTCAGTGTTGGTGAGTAATATCCTATCAGATGGAGCCTCCTGGCTCAGGTTTACACTGCTGGATGTGGGTGGGACCCTGGAGAGGACCTAGGGTGAAGAGTGGAGCAGAGGAGCACAGTGAACAGAGACCAGGACAGAGAGAGGGTTGTCATGTGCAAACAGTACTTTAGCGTTGTGGAAGAAACAAATGAGAGGAGAAATAAATGAGACCACAAACAATCATGATGTTGTTTTGGGTGTTTTTCCCCCTTCTCTACTCCCACCTCTTCTCTTAATTTCCCATTGCCTCTCCTCTCTCTTTAGGAAGTGGTGGTGTGTGGCCACTCTCTGGAGGTAAATGTGACCAGCAGTCTGTATTTCTACGTCAGTATTGCCCAGGTGCAGCTCCTTCAGCAGCTCCTCAGAGACAACATGGTGGGCTCAAATGCTTCAGAGAAATGTTCTGAGGTAAATTCTGATACCATATATGTTACAGATGTAGATGCACTTGAACTCAGAAGACATAGTTGCTGTAGTACTGAAATATTTACACTAGATCCCCTTAATCATACAGTACAAATGTCAGCTTTGAAGTTTTATTCTCCTGCTGACTCTTTGACTGTTGAACAAGTTAATGCCATCTTAACATTAAAACAGTTGTTTGATTTTAATCTAATAAAGTATTGTGCGTAATTACACCAGTTTCCTCTAAAATCTGTCAGGACAGCTCTTCTGACACAGTTTCCTGACTATCAACCCTGACTTTTTTGGGTGAATCCAACAAATTTAAATATTTACTTACTCAGAGCAGAGCAGTTCTCTAATGTGGCATTAGTTTACTGTGCTGTGCTCGGCTACAGCCATCAGGGCCCTTCCTATTGTTTACAGGACAAGGAGCACCCAGGCGCCATTTGCCCCGTCTGACCGCTTAATGAAGCTTTCTAATGGGACACGATATAAAAATATTTACCAGCTTTGGTGAGGAAGAGACTCACAGGGAATTTGGAGAGAAAAGGAGTAAAAAGGAAAAGGAATAAAGTGAGTTCACAAAGTAACTTTACTGTTGTTTTATTTTGCGATTCTTTATGTAAGGATCTGTTTACTTCAGAGGACTCAGATCCTCAGAAGGCTTCTGAAACATGATAGAAGAAAAACAAAAGAGAAGAACAAAGTCATGTTTCAAATGAACTAAAGCATAAACAAAGTGTTTTTTTTATTAATTAAGGGAAAAAGTAAAAGGTAAATGGCTTTAGGATATCCATGTTGGACAAGTAAATTAGCAATGACTCTCAGAGTTGTATGATAGTTACTGGTCACTAAAAACCTTCAGCTAGGTGGCCATGTAGCATCCATGTGCCAGCATGCAGCGTTTACCTCTAGAACCTTGTCTTGCGAGAAGATAAGCAGCTTTCTCTTTAAACCATGCAGTGGTCATAATGTAGAGTTCATTAACATTAAAACTATGATCAGTTGTCTCAACCTGTGTACTGCCGGGCAGTGGAAGTTCCTATGAATAAATGTTTTTTGCTTCAGGGTAAAACTGTTTGTACCTCTGTCTAGTCGTCTTGCTTGAGTATGGTATAGCAGCTCATTTTACAAGCTACAGAGCCCCCTAGTGGTTACCTTAATTAGGAGTGTTGTTTGATTCCTCAGATCCTTGCTCCTGTCCAAGCCTGTCTTGTTTCCCAAAGCTAATGCACGTCTTTTAACACAGGTCAATATCAAGCTGCCTGTTAACTCACTGCAAAACGGCTTTAAAAAAAAGATCAGTATCTCTGTTTTCTTAGAATGTGCATATAAAACATGCTCTTTAAATTTATTTTTAACTTTTTTAATGATTAGTATACAGTTTGACAGTTTTGTTCGTATTTTCTTTGCACAACCTGCTCAAAGCATCCAGTTGGAAGCAGGTCCTAGACTCAGGCATCTGGTGTGGTTGAATTGTTTTCATTGTTGGGATTCAAAAAGCCTTTTTTGAATTACCGTGCTCAATTCAAATTGAAATAAAACATGGCTCCGTTGCTCCATTATTGTATTATTTTCCAATGTGCAGTTTGCCTTGAGCAGAAACTCCTCAGCCACATTCTCTGATTTCAAACAGTTCCCATTACCCCTTACAGCTGTGTTTTATTGTCAGGGTTAATGAATTTGTTTTGTTGGGGCTTTCGGGTTCCTTGGCAGCGGGAGGCAAGCCAGGCGCGTGGGGAATGTGTGCAAGCATTGTGTAGGGTTTTCAGTCATTTCTAAACACTGTGATATGCCATAAATCTGTTCATACACACACTCAGTTAATTGACTTTTATTTTTGTTCTCCTTCAGTGTGGTTCTGAAGCCGTTTTTCCACTGTTACTGTTCAACTTTCATTTTAGATCACGATGGAGATGCAAAGCAAGTGTAACGTGATTTCTAAGAGGAACATAAGCAGATGTGTTGCTCTTTAAATCACTGGAATATTAGAATGTTTATCATGGCGTTAGCTATGGTTCGTCACAGCCTGACTTCATCTCAGTATTTCCCGGTTGACGTTAATGATGATGAAGTAAAGTGAAGCTGGGTTTGGATCAGGCAGCTTTCAGCAGCAGGAGGTTCTTCAGCCAAAGAGCTATGAATAGATGCGGTTTCTAGGACTAATCCTGCTGCTATGTCATCAGCCATGTCACCCAGCAACACAGCAATGCATACCATCAAACACACACATGTTCACACAACCAAATACGCGTACACATGCTCTCCACATTCCCTGCATGATAAGTGTCTGCCACCTTTATTTGGAAGGCAGAAAAGTAATATGTCTGTATGATCAGCCAGCTGACCTGTGTGTGTGTGTTTACATATTTTGCTCTCATATTGGGGACATAAATCTTACTCATATTGATCTTCTTTACATATGGCCACTAAATAACTGGCCCTGTTGATACAAAGTCCAGTTTTAGGGGCTAAGACTTATTTTAAATGATAGAGCCTTATGATATTTAGCCTTAGACTTTAGATTAGGCATTATTTATAAGGTTTAAAGATTATATTAATTTCTGCATTTTTTTCACTAACACATGTGCACTGACAATAACAAACACCTGGGAGGTAAAGTATCTAATTTTATTGCAAGATTTGAAAAAAACAATCACAGAAAAATAAAATAGCTAATTCTGCTTAGTGCGTATTTGGTCAATGACATCACAAGAGGCACAATAATCAAGCTGTCAGTAAACACTAGGGCAGAAAGCAATGTTTGGCAAATATCAACAGGGATTCAGAAGCATTTGAAACTTAAAAAGGTTTAACCTTGCATGTTTGAGCCAGAGTTGACTCTGATGGCACCAAAGCCAATACAGATACTGCCATGAATAGCTATTGAGTACAGCAATCATCTGCAGGTGTGTATGTTGTATTTGTGTATGTATGTGTGTATGTGTGCATGCAAGGAGGAACAAAAAACAAGAAAAACACCGATGGGTGTAATCTGAAGAACTCTCCTCATTTACATTAAAGCTAATGAGATGTCAATAGAGGCATGTTGTAGTAAAAGCTTGTTATTGGGAGGGTAAATTGTATCTTGATTAGAAAACAATTTAGCACAAAGTAGCAAACACACAGAAGAACTGCATGTGATGTAGTTTTATAGCTGATAAACTATATCTACTATACTATACTTTTACTTAGCTTTACTACTGTATTTCACTCATTCTCAGATTGTACTTGTTACACCAAAACAGTATTATTATGATTATGATTAGATATTTAATGATATCTGTGTATCACTGTGTTGCTGCCATGCTGTTGTTTTATTAATATGCTTTCAGAACTAAAGTACTCGTGATCCAGGATAGTTTTGTTTTATAAGCATATCCTTCATTTTTATGTTAGTATGTCTGGCTTCCTGTCTTTTTGACACAGATACACAAACACATGCACAGATGCAGCCCGGGTCAGCCATGTGCGTGTACCACTCTGTTAGAGGAAAATACCCTCTGGTGCAGGGGGAAGTCCCGCTCCACCTCATCCTGGGATGATTACACGCATGGGAAGCAGGGCTCTAGACTTCCTCCAACACACATTCACATGGTGCCAGTGCACACACAGATTTTCCAGAGTACTACAGAAGTTTAGAAGAGGCTATCCAGTCTTGACAGAACCTAAGATTAAGAGTTTTTTGTACACGCACAAAAAGTATCAGACAGGAAGTACCTGTATTCAGCATGTATTTTTTCCTCCCCTCCCCATTTTTACTCGTTGCTTTTTTTTAGCATTGTTTTGTCAGTGTGAAGTTTGTGTTTCTTATTTATTCCTCTTTTGTTCATGAGACCAGCAAATATTCTGCTTGACAAACGCTGGCCCATCCAGAGCTAGGTGGTTACATAGCAAGTTGGCTGATAGTAGAGAGGGTTTTTTGCTCAAACACACCAAATATTCAGTTACGGTAAACTGGTTAAGACCACAAAGAATTCATCGTCTATACCCGCAGGGTTGTGGGGAAGCTCTGATTTGATATTCCAAAGCTGCATTGGTTTATATATTCAAAAAATATCGGCACCTACTGTCATGTTATTTTTATTTTCATGAAATTAAGAGTCATGTAGAATCTGTTCCATGTATGTTCTACAGGATAAGACAGTAGCTCAGAATTGATCATTAGTTATAAATAAAATAAAGTTAGGTATAAAGCTTATAGATGGGTTGATCTCAACACGTCACTACACTAAATATCAGGAGTTAGTCACAAATTAATTATAATACATTCCAACCTTTCTTTCTCACAATAACTAGTTCAGGTGAAAATAAATGCTACCCATTTAAAGCTTTAATCCTAGCGATCTGTTCTGCCTGCTATAATAACAGTTTTCTTCTTATTCCTCTTAGAGTATTTGTTGAATGTCAGAAACACGTAGAAGTGCTCATCTAAGCTGCTCTTTTGTTGACAAGCTTGGCTCAGGAAGAGTCTTTGGGCTTCCTGCTCGTCTGTGTATGTTTAACATAAACCGTTTCCAAGACCGTTCCTCTTCGTGATGAGTGTTTCATATTGTCAGGTAGATTAAGTTTATTTTTTGACCGCCAATAAAAAGAGAAAAGTGAGATTTCAGAGGACCTTTTACCTGGTGTAATTGCCATTAGAAACAGCAACACATGAGATAAGTGTGAAAGTACAAAGCAGGGAAAAGAGGAACATATCTGACAGATGAGATGACAGAGGATCATCAACACAAAGGAAGAAATAAAAATGATAAGGCAGCAATAGGACAGATTGTCTCTCTGTGTGTGTGTGTGTTTGTTTGTTTTCATTTCTTACTGTGTCCATTGTATGTAACTGTAAATATGGGAGCTCATGCTCTTTGGAGGTCATTTCTCAACCAGTTAACTTGGCTATTAACCCTCTCTGAGGTCTGGATTTATTTCATTCTGCTTAACTCTATTGAACTATTTCTATCCACCATTTTGCTGCTGAGAAAACTAATAAATCGAACTCTCCATAAGCTATATCCTTTGCCATCTTGGCTACATCACATCTGTAAAGTAATTGTCATTGTTATTGGCTTATCTTAAACTCATATTTTCACACCCAATGTTCCTTCAATTGCCCTTTTTTTGTTATGAAACCATATCTTTTACCTGCCTCCCCTGTGTGAATCAACTGTTAATTGACAGCCAGTCATAACAAGTCATGTTGCCTGTTCAGCCCCAGCATCCTAACCAACTTTCCTCTCTAAACATAAGCGTAACACATTCTTAAATTGGCTCCTCGGAAACTTGATCTATTTGGGATCAGTAGCAGCTGAATTTGCCGCCTTCTCAATCGGTTTTGGCAAAATTGGCATGAAAACTCCAGATAAAAATCATAGAGGCTGGAATTCCAAGGAGAGAAACAAATGGTGCCTTTGAGGAGAAGCAGGAGGCCCCCAACGTGAACCCCAGGATCAAGTGACCAGTCCGGGAAGCAGGAGTCGGGAGTGCCCTCGCTCTTTGCCTGCTAGGGAAACAGGGTCACAGACCCAGGGGAGTAGTAAAAGCAGGGCATGGCAGGCCAGCTAGTAGACTTATTTGTAAACACACATTTGTAGATTTTTTCTGTGAAAAAAAAACGAGAACAAGGTATTTTGAAAGAGATTCCACTAGGAAACATTTTTTCTCTCCTCCTGTGTAAGCAAGATTCCAACTAAAATAACAGGTGATGCAGACTATTGGGTAACTTAGGGAATTTAGTGAAAAAAAAATACTGTTCCCCTTTTAGGTCCTTCATTTCATTTTGCGGAACTAAACTAAACACATTTTAGTTTCAGGAAACAATTTATCATTTGCATACCAGACCTTTGGGATATTTTGTTTTTACAGGCAAATTTCTTTTTTACACATGGGAATATTTAGTTAAAGCCTGTTCTGAATATGACATGTTAAAGAAAGTTTACTTTTAATAATTTTGCTTGTTTTTTTTTTTCATTCATGTCTTTGAAGAATTAAACATTGTTTAACATGCACTCACCACCTACTTCATTAGGTACATATGTTCATTGCTTGTTAACCAGTTGCTTGTTTGCAAAAATAAAGAATTATCCAATCATATGGCAGCAACTCAGTGTGTTTAGGCATTTAAATGTGATGGAGACTTGCTGAAATTCAAACAAAGCATCAGATTGGGTGGGGAAGGTTATTTTAAGTGAATTTGAAATGAACATGTTTGTTGGTGCCAGATAAGCTGGTCTGATTGTTTCAGAAACTGCTGATCTGCTGGTATATTTACAGAGAATGGTCCAAAATAGAGAACTAAGGTATGCAGCACAGCTCTGACATAATATCTCTGAATGTGTATGCTGAACATCAACACATGGTCTTCTTCAGCAGCAGGTAATCATTTTGTTTGCCATACTCTGGGCCCCTTATTATCAAGCAATGTTTAAATGTCAGAGGATTGTTGCTGACGATCTTCATTTATTTATGAACATGGTGTTCTGATCTTCTGATACAATTTATCAAAGCTCATATCATCTAAAATTAGTTTGTTTAATATAACAGTCAGTTCACAGGGTTCCTACGGCCCCAAATAGAGCACCTTTGGGATGTGGTGGAGCTGGTGATTCGCATCATGGATGAGCAGGCAACAAATCTGCAGCAGCTGTGAGAAACTATTATGTCAATATGGACCAAAATCTCTGGAATGTTTATAAGATTTTGTTGAATCTTTGGCACAAATAATTAAGGCAGTTCTAGGGGCAAGGCGGGTCCAACCTGATGTTTGCAAGGTGTACCTAATAAAGTGTCTAATGAGTGTAGATCATCAGTAAAAGAGATCTTAGTCTTTTTTTTTTGGTCTCACTTGCTTGAAGTTGTCTAGCTGGGGGTGTGCAGGGGTGAAGGCAAGAAATGACTCTTGCTCCACTCCTACATCTCGTTTTCTCTCCTGACAAACTTAGCTATGCTTGGTTAAGTTTGATTTTACAACAAAATCATGTATCTTTCCTAATCTTTGCTTCTGAATTCCTCTGTATTTCCTCTTAAAGCTTTATTCCAAAGTCTAAAAAAACTGAGTTCTTCCGAAATGTCCTGATAAAGCAGAGACATCTTATCAACCTAAGGTGTTCTGTTGTCTGCAGGTAATTTTTCTCTCCAGTAATCCTCTATAATTCTGCATTTTTGGCCAATATGTTCATATTTACAAAACTGTCCTTGCTGACTTAAGGATAAGGATTCTTGTTCTTGTGTCATTTTCTGTTGTAAACCTAACATGTACATCAGCTTTGGTTTCACCAACACGTCCAGAAAGAAATTAGAGAAAGATTACCTAAATCTTCCCAATTCTTCTTATTTCAGCTTTCTTGTAACAATCCGCCAGAATGGTTTTTGTCTTCCAGTTTCTCTCAACATGTCTTGTCAAACCTATATTTGTGTGGTGAACAGTCCTTAACAGACCACCCAGAGCTTTTTACACTTGTGGGCCTGTACTGTTTTAAACAGCTTAATCTCACCTTGGGTTGCCATTATTAGGGCTCCAAGTTTCCACAGATCCAGTGCAGCGAGGAATAGTATTGTTTTTGTTCTGTTTATTTTCCTTCCATTGATAAATGTCATACTGCGGCATAGACCACTCATATTTCCAGTTCCTTTACATATGTTGCACACAGCAGTCTTCCAGTCCCTCAGACACAAATAATTACCAGGGTTTACCTATAATCAGGTTTGACACGTTTTGGCTTATAATTTGTAAATGTTTGCTCACACAAACAAAATCTTTATATCACCATTATAGGGGGTTGATAATGCATCACATGGGCCAGGACATACCCATTTCCTCCCATTTTTTGTTATATGAAAATTGTTTTTGATATTTTCTCCATCTGTTCAAGCCCGAGCTATTGACTAAACATAAAAGCAACTATGAAGGGCGATTTTCAGTAAGGCACAACCACATGTTTCTTGCTAACTAGCTAACAGGTATTTTGAGTATCTCATCCATTGCAAGAGTTTCTTGGATAAAAATTATATCCTGCATTAGAAACATCATCCTAAAATAGTTTACCAAACTGACTCCAGGTGCCATATAATGTAGAGGAGATTATATTGCAAAAACTGTTGAATGAATGAATTCCCTGAGGCTATATGTGGAATATGGCCATGAATAGTCAAAGTATTTGAGAGTGAAAGTCTTAATATGACCTTTGAACTTTGAAAAAATACTGAAAATTCTTTCCGAGCTAAATTTTCAGAAAATATTTCCCTGAATGACCCTAAGCAGTTTCATTTATGATCTAACTTGGCTCCATTTCTCCACTTATTTAGAGGTTTGAAGTTGATGCTTACACATGTATCTCTGAATCAATTTGAATTATTGCCACAAATTGGAAAATCTGTATTTATCAGGCAAATCAAAGGTACAAAGCATAGTAGATAGAACACTAGTGGGCTCTAACAACTAGTAACTAATATCGTATAAATGGGTTTTAAAAGCAGTGCAAAACTTGGTTTGTTAGGTAACAGGAAACTTTTACACCCAAACCCATTTTACTCAAGGCATTTTTTGTCTACCTTTGTCAGAATTGAACATTTCTTCATATTGATTAGTGTTTCTAGTTTGGGCCTTGACCCAGTCGGTCGACCTGTAGGAGAGACGACGTTTACTGATGGCAGGGCAAGAGAAGGGAAGTAAATCAGGAGGGATCTGCACAGGAGTTTCCTTTCTTATGTTTTTTTTTTTTGGAACAGTTGTTACATATGACAAAAAAAAAAAAAACATGACTGCTGAGCAGTTCCAACATATATTTAAAGAAAAAACAGAACTTATTGAAAGAGTCTTAAAATTACAATGAGCTTCATCCATCCTAAGGACAGAGCCTCTTCTTGCCTCACTTTCATCTTAAAACTCATTTAAGTGAGGACTTCATGCAGCAGATGAGAGAATGAAATCCACACAAATCAAAAGAATTAATAGGAGCCAAGCTTCTTTGCTCCAGTTTTTGAAAAATAGAAGACAAAGGAGGTGTTTACTGAAAAGTGTTCTTCAGCAGAGTGTTTCTTCCATTTGCTGATGTGTGTCTCCTAATTACATTTTTTCTTATCTGGTTATCATCGTAATGTAATTAATTAGGCATGTAAAATGTTCGCTTGGATGGCTGTGATGTTTAGAAATTCAGTATTGTGTTAAATGTGTTTTCCTATTACATGTAGAAAGTCTACTAATCCATTTATCACACAGTCATTTTGCCAAGTTCTCCATTTCAAGGTTTGGCCTTTGTTCTTCTTTTTTGTTTATCTTGTGTCTTGGTTATCATTAACGACGGGAGAGTTAAGCAAAAGTGTTTAGGCTGAAGGAGCCAACTAAATCAGTCATTGTTAAGTACTTACTTACTGCATTTTCCAGTGTTTGTTTTCAGTAACCGTTATGGTGTTAATCTATAAATGGTCTTTTGACATTTTTAAACACGCTTTTCAGTATTGCTGCAGTGCAAGTTGCTTTGACAGTCAGTATTATAGTAGAGATGTGTTGCAGTTCCTTCATGTCCTCACACTCACCCTAACCTTAATTAGTGGATGTGATTGGAGAGGCTAGTTTAGGGTTTTGGTTTATATTGCTGGTTCTGTTGAGGATGACGGAAGCAATAAGTCTCTCATTTAGCTTAAAAGGAGGTGGCTGCCAAACCCTTTAAATCATTCTTGATGGCCAAAGATAAGGAGTTGGGGCGCAGTGGGTTTGGCGAGTCTCTCTGGGTCTAGAGTCAGTCACTAGGAAGGTCTTGGTCTTAAATATCTGAGCGCACCACTGCAGCCTGCTGAGCGTCAGCTTTCTATGAACAGCTTTGTTCTGCTAAGCAGAGACAATCTGCATTCTATTTGTGGAAAAATATTTGTGAGTAAACTAATATCGTGCATAGGCATGGAAAAAAAAACGATTTTGAACTTCAATCAATTATAAAACAGAGGCTTTTGCTGCCACATCTCCCAAAGCCAGGCCTTTGTTGAGCAGCATACTGTAGTTCCCCACATGGACTACATTAACTCTCTCTTTTCACATTATTTCTTTTCATTCTTCTGCTTTTATCAATCTGCTTCTTTGTTTTTCAGCCAGAATATTTAAAAGCCATAAAGCAACTGAACACTGCAGAACATCATCTCAGCATTCATGTTTGTTCATCTTTTCTTTGTTTATTGACATAGCCTTCCATGAGCTTCTGTCAAATTTCTTTCTTTTGACCAGCCATCTCTGCACTTTTCTGGACTTACATAGTGCTTTAGGAATGTCGAAAAGCAGGTTTAGTACATGGGATCAGAGAAAAAAGGAAATGCTCTTTCATGGCAGACCAAATATTCATTTGTTTTCATTTGTTTCATCTTCTAACATATAATTGGAGGATTTGATAAATAGATCATAGTAATCGAACAAATAACATGAGAAACCCAGTCTTATGCAAGAAAACATGCTATTAAACCTTAGAGGATTAAACTCACCCATCAATGTCAGAGAGGGCTTGTTAAAATGAGCCCACTTCACGCTGAACTCTAGAGTACACGGTTTAAAGTACTGCTGACTGTCACAGTGAAGTGCTCTGTATTCATTTTAAGGCTCCAGGGTTGTGACCTTCCATTGCATCTTTGTTGTGGTTCAATTGAAGTGCATAGCAGGTTGCCTTTGTAGCTGAAACAAAGTTCAGTGTATGAACTGACTGCCTTTGATGGTTTTCTGTCTGCTGTAATGGCACATGAAGCAGTGACTTCATATTATAAATGTCTTCCTCCTTCTGTTTTCCACAAGAAAATGAGAGAAATCTTTTTGGAGTTTGGTCAAGTATTGTTATTAATTTGTTTTAAATGAGATATTGCTGCTTTGTGGCTTTCTTGTTTGAATACAAAAGCACAGGGGGCTGCTTTCAGCTTTATAACTCAGCTAAACAAAAGTGGCTAGCACAGCAGGGGCGTAACCTGTAAACTTTAATGTATTCAAGAGACAGAATCTTTTCCATCTAGGAATCCTGCAAGCAAGGAGCTCTACTGAATAGTATGTCAAAAAGATGTAGTAATGACTTCCCACGCTTTTCAATGGCAATTCTACTGGAGTTACATGGGAACACTCTTAACTACTGTTCCACCAGAAATACCTAAGATGTTCTTCAGTTCTGCAGTCGCCTCTCCTCTTACTACTATAGCTGTTTTAAAAAATGTGTAATTTGTCCAATGATGAAACAAAGACTGTTGTTACAAAAATAAAAAAAACCCAGCTGGAACCATAAATTCACAGAGCAGACATTCATAGCCAATGTTCTTTGTAAACCTGCTAATATCAGTTTGTCTTTAAGAACTAAAATTCTAACTTCCCTGCTGTGAGCAGTTATTATTGATAATCGTAAGGAGCAGATGCAACATAAGACTTTGTGCATGTGAAAGGGTTTTTACTCATTTAACACAAAGACTGAATCATTTGGAGTTGACATTTTAGGGAGTTTATAGCATCTTACATTACCAATACTTAGCATTATTGGCATGATTAGCATTACTAACTGTATACAGCAGGCCGTTCATGTTCCCTGGACAATTCTTATCATTCCCCAACTCTTAGATTTCCAAAATGCTGACAACATTTTAATGAATAACATGTTTCATAAACTCAAAACAATAAAACAGACCAGCTTTGCTGTGATATGTTTAGACCTCCTGCTGAAGCCGATCTTGGGTCATTTGGCTCCTTCACGTATTCATAGCAATATCCCGTAGATGGGAACAATTGGGAGACATCGCTCATTCAAATCTGAAAAAGTTTGGTACGAAACGACCAAAACTGCAAAGTTGAAAATGGCACAGGAGCAAAATGAGCAGCAGCCCGCCAAAGTCTGGCTGTCTGTCGTAGTATTCCGAATAAAAATGTTTTTGGAGAAGGCTTGTTGCATCTTCGGTGTTTCCTCAGTCTTCATTTTCAAATAGCTTGCGTAAACTAATAGTAGCTAAATGTGTTTCTTCCTCCTACAGTAACAACAAAAGAGTGCTGCTCTCAGTATGGCCAGTTGACTCTGAGGTATCATGAAATGATCAGAAAAAATTTGGATTTTTGAGTTTCTGGACAGTTGCCAGCCGATGTATCTGTGCAGCTCTGCAGCTCAAATTTCTTCCACCATTCTAAAAATCTTGTTAAAACACAATGTTCTAGCATCTTGATATGTTGTTAGGAATGAAAAGGGTTCTCTAATCCTACTTTAATGCATCCATATCTGTTGCTCATCGCTTTATTATTGTATTGGCATTCTACCAACATTAGTTCTGTTGTCACCTCTAAATGATGCTCTACCAACCTTTTCCTTTGGCATAATTTCATTTCTTTGTGTGTGTGACCTGTTTCGGACAACAGTGAGAGTATCTGCCTGTTAAAGGTACTAATAGGAAGAGAGTCTATTTTCATACTCTACTGTATTCATTTTGTTATTTTCTTTTGATCATAATGCACTTCCTTACCATGCCAGACATCCAGACTTCCATGTTCCCTGACCTTTGAACCTAAACTTTTTTAATTCTTCTGGAAACAATCAATCACATGTAGTGTTCAGATGTAAAAGTTATGTTGTTATATTTGACTAGCCTGCCAACACTGTAAACGGCTGGCATTTGGATGATGTGACATTTGCTTCCGAGTATTGGTCTTCTCCAGTCAAGCTGTTCTCCGTTACACTGACAGAAATGGGGTCAGAAGTCATACAGATGCACTCTGATGTGATTGGCACCCGAGAGACTCGTGGTTTCACACTTTGGGGATTATCCTCCATTTTCCAGAAAGTCCTGCCTAGAGACTCTGAGGGAATGATCTCATGATTGGCTTGGGGGTTTTGTGTGTGGGTGTGTGTGTGCGTGTGTGTGTGTGTCAGTATGTTGGGGCAGGGGGGTCACTACTATGATCAAGTAAGTCCAGTGAAAGATTGCACTGGGTTCTGGAAATAGTGTTTCCGTGCAACCATTATATAATACAATACAAAGTAATAGTTGGAAAAGAGGTTTCAGCTGGGATCAGGCCTGTGGCTTCAGCCAATGTTTGCATTCTAAATTTATTGCCTTCTTTAAATGAATAAATTGGCGTGAGGTTAATGCTATAGAGCTTCCCAGTACCTTTTTGAAAGTGTGCTGCTAATAAAAACCATAAAAGCTAGGTATGTGCTTCCAAATGTTGATCAAAGTTTAGAAGAAATCTTACAAAGGTATGAGTCTAAATGTAAGGATATGTTTGTGACTGGACTGCTTGCTTGTGTGTGATTATACTGGACCTTGTTTGTGTTCTCCTTAATCCGTCTTTCTACTTGCAAGCATAGCTAAATTTAGACCAAGACTTTGCTTAGGGTGCACTCTCTTGGTAGTGGTAGTTATAAAAAAGATGGGGTATTTGTTCTAATTGTGAGTGCATGTGAGCAGCCTAAGCCTGGGAAACAACAGACCATCTTGCCTTCTCAGATGGTTTTTACTCTTTCCCTGATGCTGTGCAGCTTATTTATCCTTTCCAGTGTGAGACGTTCCTTAGAGTGGATGTTTTGCTTTCGCTGAATATCTTCTCAACTACTTCCTTACCTCAATACATGTTTCACTCACCTAACAAAACACACATGGAGACAGGTCCAGGCCTTTTTCTGCCTTCGCTCCCCTCCCCATAGCTTGGAAAATCTTACATTTCTGCAGAAGAGAAGTGCACACATCCTGTCCTGGTTATGGCAGCAAAAGGAGATGGATCTGGCATGGTCGATCCAATGTAAGTCCGACACATGAGCGTGGTTGAGCAGAGCAGACATGCAGGCAGGCATGCTGCTGCGTTTTATATTGCTCTTGTTCTTAGCCTTTGATGACACTGTTTTGAATAGGAAATATCTAATAAGTCAAGTATTCTGTCTAATGTGCTGCCAGTTGGTTTAGTATTTGCCTGGAGGTCTTGAAACACTATCTCCGCCACCGCAATAATATACATTTAAAATTCTCATTGAGTGGGAGGGAGGGAGTGATATGGAGAAAAAGAAGGGCCAGCTGAGAATATATCCTGTAATAGTAACCATATGCAGGATGGAGTAGTAGATGAGGGTGGAATAAAATGGGACACACCTTTGGTCTGCGTGCTGTAATTTGCAATTTATCAAAATCACGCTTCAAAGACAGCAGTAGTTAATTGAATGTGACGTAGGATACATCATCATGATTAGGGAAACATGGGGATTGGCCTCATAAAGGTTTTTACGGTGTTGAAGATTATGATTAATAGGTGCATGGTATTTATCTGGTATTTTTCCTTAAAACAATGCAGTTGTAGCAGAAAAGGTTAATTGATTCAGTGGTTATATAAGTCGGAACATTTTTAAACTCTGTATGGGCCCTCTTTACGTTTTTTCTTGTCAGTCCCCATGTATATGGGAAAGGGAAGGCAGAACATTTTATGTATTCAGTTTTTCGTGTTGCAGTGTCAATGTTTATTATAGGTTTACCTTTTCTGTTTTTTTCCATAAGATCTTTTTTACACATTTCTGGTAATTAATAATTTGGTAGGCTGCCTTTGGTTTAGCCTTTTCTCTTTCCTGTTTCATCATACCAACTAGAAGGTTCTTCATAGTTTGAAGATGACATGCCTTGGTAGCATTTTCTTTGACGCCCAAAACCCAGAAACCCCCTCACTTGATTTATATCATCTGTCACTGAAAGCTTTATGTTGCCGCAATGGCAGGAGCCTTCCTGACAACAGTTAGCTAGAGTTGAGCAGAAAATCTTAAGTGCTTCAAAGACAATACCACAGTCACTGCACAAAACAATTTATTATAATGACATTGTGCCCCCTTTTTTGAAGACATTTCAAGTATGCAAGAAGTACAAAATGATTTTTTTTTTACCACAGAAAAAGTCCCAGGGCATGCCTTGAATGTGTCTGTGGCTGTATTCTGCTCTTCTTCTTTGGTTTGTTTGACTGTGGGCATTTGGTTTAAGTCTTCATAAACCCACATAAGAAAAAAACGTACACATTTCCAATTTTTCCATAAGCTTTTACACATTTTATCTAAATAAGGATCACAAGAGGTGTGAGCCTATGCGCATGGCTAACCCAGCGAGACACACCACCATGCAAACTCATATCTACTACAAGCGGTGTTTAGATGCATCCAGCTCATTAGACGCTTAGCTACATTGGGTGCAGTAGCACGTGACGAGATGAGATTTTACACATTTTTCTGGGAAAACCAAGAATACCCATTTGTTTGTTTTCACAAATACAGGAAAGAATTCACAAATTACAAACTAGGTTTAATAAGTTTGTAATCATTGTAGAATACTCCAGCCCAGGTCTGACAAGGTATTATATTCTTGTTTTTATGCTTTTCTAGAACTAGAATTACTTACTTTCCTTATTCAAAATGATTGTCAAATATAGGTGCAAAAGGGTTTCAAGATTAACGCACACACCTTTATATCTGGGGTCCATTTTTGTAGCTTACACTTCCAGCATCAGAAGAAGTCACATGCTGACAGCAACTGTATAGTGCATTGTGAGACAGACTTCACTTTGATGAGAAATATGGGTTTTAATATCACGAGATCTTGTGCTACTAGGTTTCTTTACACTTGTACCTACTGCATATGTTGAGTCACTAATATCATTTATGTCTTAAAACAAAAATGCAGTCTAAGCATGCCTGACCTTGAGCATAACTCACCTTTCTTCCCATCTGTGTGAGTTTAATTAGACAAAAAAAAATTCACCCTAGTAGACATGACCTCAGGTTTCAATTTTTCTTTGTACAGTTCAGGAGACAAGAGCAAAAGGGAGTCCATCAGGATCCTTCAACAGTTGGAGACTCTTCATCGCGCCACAGTGGGATTGGACAAGACAGTGGCTTTGGCAGTGACAGTGCCCACATTCGCATTGTCCAGATAGAGCAGCAAAGTGGGACCAGTCATCATTGTATTGCGAGGCCCTCTCGCAGGTCCACCATCACAAAGAACCTCACCTTCATCCCTTTTGATATCTTTCTCACTGCCAGTAAACTATCTGTTATGACCTATGCTTGTTCGAGTACCCCAAAAGCTCTCACTGCATCGTCTGATACATCCAGCACACCGGAGAAGAAGGAGCCTGAGGAGAAGGTAAAACCAAAAAACATTGACTGGCTTGTAAATAATGTTATATGTATATGTTATAAAATTTCACAAGCCCAGAGCACTACTAACTGATCATGCTTTGTGATGTTTAGGTGGGAAAGAGCATCCTTAATCATCCTGAGATTGTGTCAGACTCTCCCCCAGTCTCAACCTCCCCTACCCCTGAACAAACCCCAGCTGCCCAGGGTTCACTTGCTGGGCTGACTGCAGACGACATCCTCAACAGCAACACCTCTCAGCCACCTTCTCCACTAATAAAAGGAAGCTTGCTCTCACTTGAAGGCCTAGCCACTCCAACTCGTTCCTCAGCCCGCCAAGCCCTGGGTGTTACCATAGTGAGGCAGCCAGGGAGAAGAGGGATAGGGGATCAGGTGTTGGAACCCCTCTTGTACCTACAACTTGTGCAGCCTTCTGTTCTACTTAGTTGCCACCATCGAAAGCAAAAGATGGAGCTGTCTGTGTTTGATGTGTCCTTAAGAGGAGTACCTTCTGACTACAAGTGCCTAGGTGAGAGAGTGTTCCTCAAAATCATGTCTGGTTAGTTTGTGTGAAAGATCTTGTTATCAAGAGTAGAGATGCACCAATCAGAATTTTGTGGTTAATTTTTGATCTCTGTTTTTTTTGTAAAGCTTTGGCCTGCAAATACAGCGTTCGTTTTAAGCACTGTATAGGAAAACATAAGAAGAGCATTAAAATATGTTTTGGAGCCTTCCTCCTGTGGGTCCTCATTAATTATGTGTGAGAGAGCTTGAAGAGAGTCTTTGTAAAACAGAGTTTTAAAATTATTTCAAAACAAAGACCAGGAACATGCAGAGATGTCATCTTAAACTGGCTTTAGCATCTTATATCAGGAATTATCATGGCTTGCATTAATTAAAATGCCTTTGTTTATTTTAGAGAATGTAGATCCTTAACTGTGAAATTTCGAAAAGGTGCAAACATTTCTGAGTCCAGCACTGAGAGCTCAAAAGTATAAAACAAAGCAATTTAGTTGGACTATGTTTGGGCTTTTCTGTTCATAGCTGAAAGTCTAATAGCTAACTTTGAGTCTTCTTGCACTCAGAAATATCTAAGGGCCAAGCAGAACATTGTCCGATTCTGATCATCAACTGTTTTCTTGGTGTATTTCTACCGCTCCATAAGGAGATTTTTTTTGTCTGTCTCTGGTTGTCCAGATCCAGGAAAGACTCTACCAGAAACACTGGACTACAATGTGTACTGGCTGCAGACAGTGGCCGCAGAGGTTGACAGTAAAACAGGTGTCCCTCCTCCTCTGCTTTGGTTCCAGATCAAAGATTTCCTCAATGGATCAGGTGAGATTTACACACATTTTACCTTCTGCACATTTCTGCCAGCATGCTGCATCAACTTCACACTTAATCTTATTTTAAGGAAAAGTATTAAATGCTGTGTAACAGATTACCATACACATCAAAACTACTGATCATCAAAACCATGTGCCCTGCAACCCCACACTCCAAAACAGCAAGAAGGACTGACCTGCCCATAAAACATTTACATTTCAAGTTAAATTGTGTCCAAGATCAGTACACTGAGTTCCCACCCTACAGGTCACAGGAACCAGTAGGTATGTTGCCATCATCATTTTGCCTGATATCCCAACAGGTTGCTGCCAGGGATTAGAACGATGCTGGTGCTATGAGGTGGAGATGAATAGAATTAGGCAAATGGCGGCAGTAGCAGAGGTTTCTGTGCCAGGGGGAAGACATGACAATCTGGGAGTGTGTCTATTACAAGTTGTCTAAATAACATTGAGCATTTTTTGTCACAGGAAATTCACAATGTGCTTTTCACTTTGAACCACAGGCTACTAGGTCCTGTGTGCCAAACATGGATGTTTTAAATACACCTTCCATATAATTGGACTTGCTATTTTTAGACTGATATGATCTCCATATGAGTAGATTTTAGCAAAGCCTGTTGACCTTAGGGTGTGTTTGACATCCTGCCCAAATACAACTGCAATGAATAAATGTGTGAGTGGCCTTTTGGGGTCTTGGTGTGCGCACCCTTTTCATCCCTGTGAGGGTATCTTGGAGAGAGTGTGTAGGCGCAGGTCATCCTTCAGCTTACTCAGCCCAGGCCAGATGTTGCAAATACAGACAAACTTCAACATAAGGACTGTCCTCCTTCCGCATGCATACAATCATTGACACATACTGTTCATATTTACAAGAATGAGTGCCAGGATGAACTCTAGGTGTTACGGATGCTGGCTTCAATGTAGCATTTCCATAATAGCTCTTCTAGGTGTATCCTCTCCTTTTGTCAAATCAGATCCATAAGCTTTTCTGTCCACCTGAGATCACACAACACCACATGCATCTCCCTATGCAGCCCAGCAGTCATACAGTACAGCCGACCAGTCCAAACCTCAATGTGCTAGGTGAAATAAGCAGCCAAATTACAAGTCCAACTTTCTTAGGAACATAAAGTACATCAGAATTTTAGCACATTTGTCAGCTTACAGTGCCTTTCAAATGTTTTGGTACCACTTTAACATTTTTTTTCACATTACTGCCACAAACCTTAATGTATTTCATTAGGCTTTTATGTGACAGACTAGCACAAGCAATGGTATAACTGAAGTGGAAGGAAAATTATGTATTGTTTTTAAAAATACATAAAAGGCAGAACATTTTGTGTATTCATGTGTATCTTACGTATATCTTATGTATCTGAGTAATTAGTAAATGTATCTGAGTAATGAGTAAAGAAATCTTTCGGGTGTTTTCCCTAAAGCAGTAAGGAGCAGACCTATGGTAGTATCTTTTAGAAGATAATCAGTCATATTTATTCAGTGTGCATACACACACAGACTAACAACACAGTCCCAATTGCCTCGGACAGGTTCCAGGCTCTCTGTGAGGTTGCTGCAGGTCAGGCTCTGCTGGAAATACCTGAAATTGACCACATATGCTACTGGTTCTCCTTCCTCCCCTCAGCAACTTAGTCATGCAAGCACACATTCACATACACATTCTCAACTCTATGTCGTTTAGTCAGATGAGTCTCTGGAGGAGATACTTACCCTCTTCAGGCATGATGGAGCAAATGAACTAGATAAAGCTGTGAAAAATCGTTAACCCTCTGATTTTTTTGTTTTTTAAAGAAGGCATTTATTCCCGACGTTTAGGCAGAAGAAAGCTGAGCAGGAAGAATCAAGTATCATTGCTAAATGGCTTCAGGGGATTGGTTGTTAGAAGAACCTAATTTAAAGATTTAAGCAACAAATCGAGAGAAGAAATGGAAAAGTTGGTAAGGACATGGTTAGGAAGAGAATGTACAGTCAGCATTTTACTCATCTGTTCTCTTTCTTTATAAAAGTCTATGTGTTATGTGATGTATATTTATCATGTTTGGCAGCACTACTTTAATTCGACAGTGCTTCACATTTGATTTATTTCAAGCAGGCGCAAACAGAGAGCAGACCGCCATGAGGCCATGTCTTAGTGTGTGTTTACAGCAATATGCTCTCAATTTCAGCAGCATTTATTCTGAAGGACCAATCAAAACGCCCATTCCAAGGATGCTGAGTGGGAAACACTTGTAACATGTGTACCGTAAACTGGATGGTGTTTTAGCTCCGACCCTCACTCAGCAGCCGCTCATCACATACACACACTCTCTCATAAACACAGCTAATACAAATACACGCAAGAAGGAGATTGACAGGCTTTACCAACAAACATCTATGCATATGGTTCACTGTCGTCAAGAACTTTTTGAATATTTTATATTTTTCTAATATAAGCAGGAGTTTACTAATTGATCAGCACAGATATTTTTTTTCTTGCCATCTTTCTCAACTCTTGCCCTTTAATAGATCAGTGAAAGAGTCCTGGAGGCAGTGGCGTGCACAGACATTTTGGGGGGCAGGTGCTCAAGTGGAAAAAAAGAGCACCTTGTGCGGTACATGGAGCTGTCGGTTGCCTTTGTAGTGTGAGATTTATTACAGGCACAGCATGAACATAATTTATATGTATTACTAAGCACCCACAAAACAAACTATCCTGTGGGATGTAGGGAAATGACCACCCAGGAAAAAAACTCAAAACAAGAATGCATTTTACAAAATTCTTAAGATTATTAAGGCAACAAAATTATCAGAGATTGATTTAAAGTTAGATTACTGATTCACAACCAGCCTTTAACCTGAACTTCCTGAGTCAAATTTGAAGCTTACGTTATCCTTCATTTTTTTTGTCTTGACTATATCATTCTGTAATTTTATCACAACATGTCTTCTGCACCAAATAACCTTACATTGTAGCAAAGGAGGTTACACTGCCAAATTTACCAGGTAGGTCACACTAAATGAGTTATCTTCAGATATGTGAGTAACCAGTAACCAGTGACTATTCTACACTGTAAATCAACTATACCCAGAAAATGAGTTATAAAATCTTTACAGTCAAAATGAAACCAACAGCAGAGAATATGATCATAAGAAGAATCATCTCTACTTCTGCATGTAGCCAGTGTGATATATGACAGAAATTATTTTTGGAGAATAAAAATTAATGAGATTACAAGTCATGAGAACAGATGTCTGCTATTTAGAAATTAAAATACTCTGATCACATCATAATTTTTACGCACACAGATGTAGAAAATACAACTTAGCCTACATGCCCCACATTTACTGAACTTTATTAAAGGTATTTTAGTAGTGTGTGAATTGTAATGTTAACCAACTCATTTGGCCGTATTTGTAATTTAAAAAAAAACATGAGTCAAACAGAAGTCATCAGGGACCATTATAGCAAATGTAATGCGTACATCTATGAGATAGATTTCAAAACATGGGGCACTGGTATTATAGGCCTTTAAATTCAGAAATTTTACCTTGGGCCCCACAATATATACTGAAAAAAGAAAAAAAGATTTCAGGAGGGCACTTTTTTGTCCATAGGATAAAAG
The DNA here is from genome assembly GCA_036173005.1 of Crenichthys baileyi. Taxonomy (NCBI): domain Eukaryota; kingdom Metazoa; phylum Chordata; class Actinopteri; order Cyprinodontiformes; family Goodeidae; genus Crenichthys; species Crenichthys baileyi. Next base: position 914,121 of record JAHHUM010000875.1, read on the forward strand.
GGCAGGTGCTGTAGCACCACCTCGTGTCTATCTGTTCACGTCGTCTGCCTGGAGGTAACTGCTACAACTAGGAGACTAAAGATCAGCCATCTCTCTATAGAGAAGGAGCAGGTGATACATTAGCTAGAACAAATTGGAACCATTATTTCATGTGCCTCTGCTTACCATCAAGCAATGAGTTCATGAAAATGTTGTCAGTTATTGTATGCAAGCATTAGCCCCTCCATACCATTCAGAACTTCTTTAATGTGAGGCAGATGGCATCTTGACATGTGCCATTGGCCTTATGGGATTTTAGGTGTCTTTTAACTATGGGATTCAGCAGATACCCCTTCAAATGTTGTACTCCCTTGCCAAACACAGACATGCAGTATGCCCTTCACATATGTGCCCTGTGTTATTGGACACTTGTATCTGATGAAAGTCAGCAGGAGAAATCAAACAGGCAGTGGGAATGAACACTGTTTGTGGTGGTTAAACGCACAGATACATCGACTCCAGGTTCAGAGCGGGGACTTCGTTACACATGACCTTGCAAACAAGACACAGAGACCTGTTTAATAGTGATATATTCAACCCAACCCTGCTCCCCAAACACACATTAACATGCTATTTTGCTGAGGTGTATGCCTGTGTGTATATGCTTCTGTCAGGCCCTGAAGTTCCACCTTCTCCTGCAGTAAAACAGGCTGACAACTGAGAAGGGCCAGTGTATGATTTTCTGCAGCCTGTTCTAATTAAATGGTTTGTCTTCAAAGACATGTGAACGCCAACACCTTTCTCTACCTTTAGGTTCAGTTTGCGTTCTTCTGCCCAGAGTCTCTAGCTTAAATTATTGATTTATACTACCGGTCAAAAGTTTTAGAACGCCTTTCTCACTTAATGAGTCTCTTTATTTTCATGGTTATTTAAATTGCAGATTCTCACCAGAGACAACAAACCTGGCACTTGGAATTATGTAGTAAACAAAAAGTGTGAAATAACTCTAAACATTTTTATATTTTAGATTTTTACAAAATAGCTCTGATGACTGCTTTGCTCTCTTGGTATTCTCTCCATGAGCTTCATGAGGTGGTCACCTGAAATAGTTTTCCAAAGAGTCTTGAAAGAACTTCCCAGAGGTTCATTGAGAGACGGCCAGAGGTTAATATCTCAGTCATCACAGCAAAGGACGGCTACTTTAAGAAATCTAAAATATGATACTATTTTAAAGTTCTTTTACAATTTTTGGTTTGCTACAAAATTCATAGTTCATTCACAGTTTTGATGCCTTCATTGAGAATCTACGTACAATGTAAATAGTGATAAACATAAAGAAAACCATTAAATGAGAAAGGGATTCTAAAACTTTTGACCAGTAGTGTATGTTATAGTGGAAGTCAGTGTTCATATAGAAAGGCTCCAGTACGGTGCTCCCCACTGCTACAAAAGTTCTCACCTCTGAATGGTGATGAAAGTGAAAACATACAAAAACCCTGATGTGGTTTTATCAGTTAACGGAATATAAAAATAGTCCTTCCTACCTAAACCTTCATCCGTTGATTTTGATTCAGCTGCTGATTCTGAATGCTGGAACTTTTTTCCTCTTGCAAAATTTTACTTTCTCTTATGCCTTTTTTTCTGGACATCACATGGATCATTTTCTTAAATATATTTATATCTCTGTCTCATAAAGATGTCAGAAAGGAAAGGAAAACTGAGAAAGAAACAGAAATTTGATTGTTTAACTTGGGGTGAATTTTTATGAAAACCGTTTCTTTTTTATACCCTGTTCCCGAAATACTGCTGCACAAGTATATTAAAAATGGCGGAGGCTTCTATTACTCTTAAGTAATGGAGTTATGTCGCCAGCCAAGCAGGCACTATTTATTCATAAACTTTGTCAACGCACCAGGGCAACTCAAGAACTTTTCCTTTCTTATTTCAAAATAAGTGGATCAGTGGGAAGATTAGTCATCTTGCAATCCAAAGATGTGGGTTAGATTCTAGCTTCCTCCCGCTACATGTTGATGTGCCCATTTGCCAAGGCACTTAACCTCAAGTTGCCTACCGGTGATCTGCATATTGGTTTGAATGTATATGACTGGGTGAATAAGGCTCTGCTGTAAGGTGCTTTAAGTGGTTGGTATGCCTGGAGAAACGGTATATAAGTTCAGTTCATTTACCATTTAAAAATCTCATAGTTACAAAAGGGTTTTAAGTTTTAACCACTCACCGTAATTTAGTGACCCATGACGGTAGCTTAAACATTTTTCTAAACGTCTACAGTAGATAGATAATGCTGTGAAACAAACTCCACTTTAACATGAAATATGATAAAATATTCTGCCGTGTCTTGCACCCCTAACACTCACATAGGCCTGAGGCCACTGCTCTTTTTCTCTTTTTTCTTAACAAAGAAGTTTCATTCCTAAATCTGGTAACAAAACATAATCAACTAAAAAATTAATAAAACTGTATAAAAAAAATAAAGCTTTTAACAACCTGGTGCAGTTTCTCTTACAGGTAAGTGAATTTCAGATGGGTAAAACAGGTAATAAATCACTTACCATCACTCTTGGGCTGCCTGGGTTGGGGCAGTTGGGTGTTTTTCTTTTTCTTTTTTTTTAAGTGGGGCCGAAAGGAACTTGGGGAAGGAGGGCAACCAGTAATCAGAACCAGGCCTCCATGTGTAGTGAGCCAAGGCTGCTCTGACTGGGTGATCAGAGACATATTTATGCGGTTACAGGGGGTTGATTAGGTGGCTGCTCAAGGAAAAGTAAAAGATAAAAAAACTGTGGAAGAGAAAAGAAGCAGAATATGAAAAAAAGTGTTCCACAGACATAAAGAACAGATGAGGAAAGAGACGAGAGCAGCTGCATATAAGCAGTTTGTTTCACTTCTGGAGACGTTTCTAGCGATAAGTCAAGTAAAAATGATAAGCTGTGTTGAACAGCAAATTCCACCATCCATTCATCCACTTTGTCGTTTATATTGAGCCTCCAGCTCACGACCACTGAAATAAATGAGACATAATTCATTTTGTTTTTGTGTGTGTTTGTTTGTGTACACACAGTGGTTTTGGCTGTGCTCCAGTGTGCACCTACCTGGGCAGGAGTCAGACAGAAGGGCTAAACCCCTTCAAATCCCTTAAATACTAGTATCTTGATGAGACCATAAAGATCAGCTGCGCTTGTTTTCAGCCGCTTCCCTCTCCCATCATCATGACCAAGTGGAAAAATGGGCTAATGGAAGTGGTGTAAAACGGCATTGAGTTAATTCCCGTGTCTCTATAAATTCCAGTCAAGTGTTTGAAGGCAGCAGTGCACTCGAAAGTGAAGGAGAGAGGTGGAACAGGAGAGAGAAGCATCTGATTCATGTAGCTGGCATGAAGAAGATATTTTCTTCTGTTGTTCCACACTGTCACGTTAGAATGTTACAGTGAGACAGTAACTGTCTGTGTGTGTGTGTGTCAGTTCATTGCATGCAGACTTTGTGATTGGAGAATAAAAGAAGAGCTCAAAGCTTGTTTTACAAGACTTAGCACAATGTAGTTTCCCATGGGTTAGATAGCTTTAGATCTGTTCAGAGAGACACTTATGAAGACGGTCTTGTCTTGAAACCCCCAGATGGATTCTGACCAGTTTAATGTGGGATTTCCAAATTTCAAGGGAAGGTTGTTAACAGCAAGGCCCCCAGCCAATAGTGAATTGATTCTATTTGTCTCTACTTTTACAAACATTAGATTGCTTTAGTTCATTTGAAACTTTAAGGTCTATTTGATGAGAAATTTATATGTGGTAAAAATGTCCTTTTTCTAAATACAAAGAAAGCACAAAGAGATTTGTCACTAGTGTTTACTACTGAGAGAACATCTTTTTATTACCTTCCCAAAAGCTTTGCTCTCCACTTCCTGGTGGGATTTCTTCAAGTCTCAGCACATCATAAATACAAATCAGAATGAGCACAAAATAGCCTCTCTGAAGAGTGCCTGATCAGAGGCTATCCACCAAAAAAATGTTTGTGAGGTTTTGTTGGCAGTGCAGATTTTATTAATTCTCTTTAATTTGGTTTTACCCCATTTCCTTTCTCTAACTCTTCTTTTCTCTTGTCTTACCCACTCCACAGCGGAGCTAAATATGGAGATGTCCCGTCCCCTGAAAATCAGTCCCACTCTGGTAAAACTGGAGCAGGCCAAAGCCTACCTGCAGAAAGTCTTGCCAAACTACACATGGGAAAGCTACAGTAAAACACCCTCTGCCTTCAACACTCCTCACTCATCTCCAAAAAAGACACCGCACCGAGCCTTTCCTCCTCGTTTAGACCCACACCATGAAGCCCCAGCCCTGGGTAAAGCCAGCAGGACCAGGGCTCTGTCCTTCCACAAAGTCTCTCTCCATACTGCACAGATTGTTGTGGTCATGGAGACTGAGGCCTGTCCAATGAGGCCTAGTATTACAGTGTCAGTGTCGGACATGATAGCATGTCTGACCATGAAGTCAGGACCTCGGATTGATGGTATGTATAAAGTGCCTTTTTTATCTCTTTTCATCTCTTATGCCATCTTCTTGCATTGTTTTTTCTCAGGCTGAGCTCAGTGTATCAGACAAAGTAACAGAGTCTAAAATAACTTGTCTTTTTCTAAATTGGAAAATGAAAACATCTTAGCTCTGTGGTGTGATCCATTGCTACAGACATTGACTTATGTCAGTTTTGATGGTTTCACAGTAGTGCACTCAGTAATGCATTACACTAAGCTTATACATGTACCATTTTAGTGTTGTCTCTTGTCTTAAGTTTCTTAGCTAACAGGAATCCTTCCAGGCCCTTAAAGCATCTTCCCTCACAAACATTTATAATGACAAGATTTGATGGCACACAGATGTATGTAGCCTCTTAAGTATAAAGCCACTAGTTTTTAATGTTTGTCTGTCTGTACGTGTGTGTATTTACTTTAGAGTTGTCTCTTGTGAATCTTTAATCTGATGAGTAACATGATTTCAAACTTTCCTCTTGCTTTCTTTGTTTATAAAAAAATTTCTGAGTCTTAAGTCTGCAGGGAAGATTTGACATTCTGTCCTTGACTCACGCTGAAAAAAGTCAGGAAACAATCTGCAGTAATTCTTTCAGTGTTTTCTGAAATATTCCTGCTTTTTTAACATGTTATTTTAAAGCCATCCTCTGCCAAAAAAAAAGGTTTGTCTTTAAACTGTAACGTGAGATATTTGTGTTAGTGTTGGATCTTAGGTTGTTGTGAGACTGTGTGTATTTGATTACATTGATGTGGGTGTGTTAGGATCTCAGAGGGAGCTTTTCGTGCATTAACGTCTGTGTGTGAGAGGAAGATGGTTGTTTTGTTGAGATAAAACGCTGCCTTCATCAGCCCTGACTGTTATCCAGAAGGCATCACAGTGTTTCCATTATGACAATCAGAACTTCTAATGCTAATGTAAATGAAAAAGCATCCAGTTGCTCCGTGCCGCTGGATATGAGGCAGCTTGCTGTAGCAAATCAACACAAATTTCTTATTTCTTGGCATGTCTGTCAAATTGAACAGTACATGGTAATAGAAGGGTAAAACGGCGTACTGAACTGACATGCTACATGTAGTAGATAACAAGAAACAGTCTGCCTGATGATTTTGCAAGAAGATTCTTTATACCTCGGTGCTGCTGAGCAAAACATCTTTTTTGCTTGGGGTTCAAGGACAGAGCTAGAACAGAGCTTTTTAAGAGCATGCATCTGTTTTACAGATGTTGTTAATATAGCGTTACTCCAGATAAAATGATTGTCAAAAATGTTAATTAAAACCTCAAACAATTTGCAGTTTGTTTACTCAAATCTGCATAGCTGCATAGTGACACGATCATCAGTGCTGCTACCCTGCTCTGATTTTCACCAGCCTTTCAGCTGTCATCTGTTTTTAAAATGTTGACGGTGACAAATAGAGTTGAGTTTCACTTGCATGTATTCAGTACAGTGAAAAGCTTTATCGACACTATCCTGCTAACATGAAAGCAAATCATCTCCACTGACGGAAATTTAATCTGTTTATGGGTATCGCTCTCTTTGGCACACAGTACATCAAAGGGGTCTTTGATTTGTTTTTTAGTGAAGATAGAGAATGTAGATAGATTGAACTACATTTCTATGTTATGTTGTTACTCTCACTGGCATATAAAAGAAATAATTTCTCCTAAAAATCTTACACGTTACCCACTAACCATGTTTATTACCATCTCCAGGATCATTTCTCCAGACTGGCTCTAGTGTTAAATCCTGGTTATTGTTACAGCTAAAAAAATGGGATTAAGTAAGTTTATTCTGAATAAACATACCATATAACTATATGTTTTTCAAACTTTTACAGCCCTCATCAAAGGTTGGGCCACAAGATAAATCGATTCAGACTAGGTGGTGGACGTGAACATGGAATATGTTAGTGCATCAGTAGAGCAGCTGTGAAAAGATCTTGTTTTGGGGATTAAATCTAGATGCTTCGTGTTATATTTCCTTGCATCAATGAAACCCAATCCATTTAATGAGAAACTACACTTTTTTTCTATAAACACTTAAGAACCAGTTATTTGATTTTCGAGGTTATTCCTCTTTCTGACATATGCTCTTTCTGCTAAAGAGGCGGAGCCTGGTCTTTGTGCGTGTCACAAACAACAACAAGGTAGAGACTGGCAAAGTCAATAAAATGTACATATCAGCTAACTACAGTTTAGTGGAAATCGCTTATTTTACGCTTGAGACAGCAACCTGCCTTGAATGTGGAGGACAACCTGTAACCCAGCTTTACCTGCCTCAGATGTAGACTCATCTTGGGTTGGGAGCTTCAGAGATGGTGAGGAACGTTTTTCCTGCCTTCCTTTATAACAGCTCTGCTCAGTTAAAGACAATTGCAGATTCCACTGCCTTACAATATTACTGACACAGTAACACATCTTCAACCTTTTTTTATTATTTTTTTTATAACTTCTTCCATGTGTCACAAGAGCCTAGGAACAAAATGCATTCATTAATTACAGGTAACTTTCAGAAATGAGACTGGTGCTAGTTTGCAGCACCATTGAGTGTTCCATGATATAGAAAAAAAATGTGCTGCTCACTGTTGAGATACTGAATGGATGCTTATCTCATCTGCAGCCTGACAGGGTTTATAATTTTACTCTAGCCCTTGATGGTGTTGTTTATTGTAAGTTAGTTTATGTTAATTCAGCAAATGAGACCTGTTTGTGAAAGGTTGTTGCTTTATTAAGGTAAATAATTGGGTATAATAAAATAGCATTGTAGAATTTGCTGGGTTTGTGTTGTCATATTGAATCAAACTGAATCTCAGTCTGTTTACCCTAAAATAAGTAAATCAAACCGCATCGTGATTAAGGGGTGAATCATATTATGTTTTCCATATATGCATCTAGAAGGAACAGGATCATAGGCAGTCTAAATACATTTCGTAAATAGTAAACCCACTGAACGTATATAGCACTTTTTCCAGTCAAACCAACCGCTGCATTCTAGAGCCACATTCACCCACTGGCACTCACAAACACGCACACATTCACACGCCGATACGCAGAACTTAACTTAACTTGGGGTTAAGGGCCTTGCCCAGGGGCACATTGACATGTAACAGGAGGAAGCTAGAATCGCATCCACTCATTTCAGATTGCAAGACAAGTACTCTTCCCACTGAGTCACAGTCGCCTCCATCGTATTTGCTACAGACGTATTCACTTAGTGCATAATTGTGAAGTAGAAGGAAAAACAATTTTGAAACCTTTTTAACAAATTAAATCTGAAAAGTGTGGCAAACATTTCCATACAAACCCCTCTACTCTGATACCCCTAAATAAAATAAATTGCAACAGAGTGTCTTCGGAAGCCACCAAATTAGTGAAAACAGATTACCTACTTGTAATTTAATATCAGGACAAATCCAGCTGTTCTGTGAAAAGGTTTGTTAAGAGAACCTTAGTAATCAAACATCATTATGAAGGCTAAAGAACACAGTGGATTGGTCATAGAGAAAGAATACTGTTTTATATACAAAACAGTATTCCAATACATGGCTGTCTACCTAAACTAAGAGGCTGGGCAAGGACAGCAACAACCAGAGAAGCAACAATGGCTACTATGGTAACTCTGGAAGAGCTGCAAAGAGCTATAGCTCAGGTTGGATAAGCTGTAGACTTCCAAATGGTCCAAAAGTGTGGTCCATAAATATGTCTGGTTAAAAGCTATTTTTAAAAGAAAGCCATAAAATGTCTTGCTTGCAGTTTGTCCTAAGACATGTAGGGGATGTGAGGAAGCTTTTCCTCAGCAGGGACAAGGAAGCTGGTCAGAGTTGATGAGATGATGGATGGAGCTAAAACCAGGGGGATTCTGGAAGAAAACCTGTTAGTCGCTGAAGGTTCACTTTCCAGCAGGACAATGGCCCTAAACATGCAGCCACAGCAACAATGCAATGGTCTAGATCAAAGCAAATGTTAGGATGACACAGTGCAGACCTAAAACCACTTTTCATATTTTTATGTCAACACCTAAAATAATGTATCATTTTCTCTCCAACTTACAATTAAGCACTACATTTTGTTGTTCTGGGAAAATATTCCTAGTAAAATATAATGAAGTTTGTGGTTGTAGCATGACAACATGTATAAAAATGAAGGGGTATGAGTACATTAGCAATGCACTGTAGATGTTTGTTACTGAATATATAGCTTCTTCCTGTGAGGGCTTCACTAAATAATGTTTTCAGATTAAGGAAGACAAACTATCTCCAGTTACACAGCCTGATCTCTGGTATCACTTAGCACTCACCTGGATTTTTGTAAATTTTTTTGCAGAGATAAAGGTCAGTTTTCTATTCACAAGGGTTGAGCCTTTGAGCTGGCGCAATAAGTCAGAGGGAAGTACCCCCCTGAGAGAGGCAGTACATGAGATGTTAGACAGAAGAATGTAATATCACTACTGCTGCCACAATGTGTATCACTACTGCTTCTGTTGTTGTTTCTCTGCTGGTCCTTGTTGGTAGACGAAGACTAATGGGTCAAATCCTGAGCAGGCCTCAGGTTCATGTTTTCCTTTAAGGAAAAACAAAAGAGGCAAGAAAATGAGGGGATGCAACATAATTCAAGGGTTTTTAGATAAGTAATTGAAAAGAGGTTTAATGAAAGAATTGTAAGAGGGGAAAGGCAGTCTGAAAATACAATAGATGGGCTATTGAGGGTTAAATCAGGTTAAAAAAGTTGGTCGGTAGATAACAGAGAGGGATAGATGGACAATGATACGAGATACACTGTAACACAGGACAGACCGGGAAATGGTATACTGCTCTGAGTGATCAGTAAGCAGAGTTTCTTCAGTTTATGTCATTACAATCACCCCATTCCAACCTAGCTTCATCAGCAACATCCATCCCCCTCGGTCCGTGAAACATCTGGGGCTCTGTTCCTGGTGTAGCAGCCCCTCAGCCAGGGGACAAGATGGAGAGAGCGGGGATTAGGTTGACAGTGAGGTGTGTTACTAGATCCTGTGTTAATGAAAAGCAAGTGGAAGCCCTGCATTCCTTGCTCCATCCATGGCTCACCACTCCCTAAGGTAGGGGGGCATTTATAGTTCAACAGAAGAGAGGAGGAGGGTGGGCAAAAGAAAGAGAACAGATGTCTATGAAACAGGACCCTCCCTAATATCTCAGCTCTCTCTCTTACTGTGCCCCTGACTTCTTTTTAACACACATACATGCAAGCACGCTAGTGTTGGTACACGGCATTTGGAAATGCATGAGTGCAAAGCTTTTTCCTTCGTATTTGCTTCTGTGGACCCCCTGTTTCTTCATGGTGATTTGCTTCAGCAGATTTCTAAAGGAAAACTTATTTTTGTGAATAAAAACACAAAAGCTACTCATTTGTCATGTTTTTTAATTTTCCAAACCACTTTTTAAAATTCCGATCATATGATTTGTTTGCTGAAAGAAACCACCTCTCCTCCTGTATTTAATGTACTGGTCATAATCATCTGGGAAAGGTAAATCTGAAGTCGTCTGAGAGCAACTATTAGTTCTCAATGCATCATTACAGACAGAGACAGACAGAGAGACAAAGTTTTGGTAATGTGAGAGATGGTCCACAAATAAACATTTATCGGCCATTTTATTAGGTGCACCCTATTAACAATAGCTTAAACCCCCCTTTCTCTCCAGAACGTCTTAATTCTTTGTGGCATAGATTCAAATGGGTGTTCGAGGCCACAAGACTATGGTCCGTTTTGACATGACGACATTGCTAGCTGCGAACACATCACCATATTCAAGAAAACAGTTAGATGATTTGAGCTCTGTTACATAGTGCATTATCAAGCTGGAAGTAACCATCAGAAGATGAGAACATCTTCCCAGTACACTAGTTTATGCAGAATAAAATGGAATCATCTTATACTTTCTCCTCTCTTGGTTGTCTCCTTGTCTTCTACTCTGGTCTCACATTTAAATTAAAAATTTAGCATTGAACACATATCTGTTATGCATACTTAGCTTGCGCCAGGCTCTTGTCATGAAAGCCATATGTTGCTCATCACCAATAATCAGGTCTGTATTTGTAATTGGCTGGATGACACACAGCTTCCTGCACTGTGCCATTTTGGCTGACAGTGTCCTCTTCTACAAAACCAGTTTCCTCTAGTGTCCTATAGTGGTCTTGTGGTGAGGGAATAGCGTATTTCTGTGGTGAATGACAGCATATTACTGCCATTACTCTTAGCATCCCAGAAGGTCTTCAGGGGCCTCCACTAGTTATGTAATGACTCGTTTAGGTTTCTGCTAATTGATACCAGTACATGGTGGGGTATAAATCAGCCAAGCAGTGGTCAGATAACGGTTGCCAGGGAGAAACCGACACGGTAAATCAGTCTCCGATCCTATCTAATCTTACCCGGGTGTTTGCCATAGATGGATTTCACTTTAGGATGATTTCCAACCACCCTTTTCCCCACCACCCAGAAGGTTTCTCCATAGTTTTTTTTTCACAATGTTAGCATTCATGGAGTATGTACATGTAGATTTGGTTATTGATCAGCTATTACATTAGCCACGCAGGTGTAATTTTTATCAATTATATTATATATGTATAGGTTTCCCAATAAATTTGCACAATATCAGATGTCTTCATGATGCATCACATCAAATAGAATAAGACCTGCCATAGAAAAAGACAGGTATGTGAACTATGTATTAAGGTAAAATAGAAAACTAAGAAGAGTAACCAACTTACTCCCTGTTTCTGGCCTATGTTACCTTGTAAGGTATTTAGCAGTCCTCTGATTACTAACCACTTGTTCTCACTATTCCTAATGTGTTTGAAGGCAAGATGCTTTAAAAAGTTGGTGGACTTCATTTTTTTTCCTCTCATAAGCAATATGATTTTTACCTCATAATTGTAATTTCTACCTTTGCTTTTGTATATTTGTGTGTTGTGTTCAGCTGTAGCCTGTAAAGTTTTTCCAAAAAACTTTACTGCATGGCACTTTGAAAGCCATAGTTTTTTTCTAGAAATGCCAGTGCTCTCCTACAGTCGAAAAATATGGATATTAATGGTGAAGTTAACTGTTGCTTGTGTCAGTGTTGGCCCAGGGATGAACTTGTGACCTGTACATAGGCTCTAAACTGTCAAACTCTCCTAATCTATGGGGTACAGACTGAGCCCGTAGAAAATTGATAAATATGGCAACAAGGCCAAAAGTGCTACCTGCTTCTTCTGCAATAGTTTTGCGATTTGTCCTTTGTTTTGGTTGTTTATGTCTTTACATTCACTCCACTCCAACAGTAATGTCTTTTGGCTCCCAGTTGACACATCTTTAAGGACAAAGCCAGGGTGGGGGTTTGGTAATGAAAAGGAAAAACAGATATGGGGAGGATGGAGAAATTAGCCTCGGACTATTATTTAGCTTGGAAGGAAGAATAAAGTTAGAAAAGGGATTCCCCCCATTAAAACCACTCCTAGTTTAGTTGATTGGAGCATGCTGGCTGCTGCTGCTGGCTTTCGCACCAGGATGCTGCGGTCAACTGAGCTGTAAATGACGCACAGTGAGACAGGAGAAAATGTTTTGCTGCTCATTGCGTGTGTGAGGGAGAATGTACGTGTGTGAGTATGTTTCCACTTGTTCACCTGGGTGTGAAGTCTGTTTGTTTTTACATCTGCATGTACAGTATGCAGCCATTTGGATGTACTTTTCTGTGTTTGCTTGTGTGCCGATGTGTGCCTTCACTTAACCTAAACTTGCTTATATATACATTTGTTAAAGATTCTCGATTAAACAAGCCATTTTGGGAGTTCCCTTGGGCTGTCTAATAAATCCTGCCCATGAAAATAAGCCCAATGTCCAAAGTCCAATAAGTAATACAGCAATTGTGTCTCTGCTGCATCACCAGGAGATATTAACAGGTAAACTGCCAGCTTGTATCAACAATGTTTTTCCTGAGAGAGATGAGTCATCCCAGTGTAATATTTCCCCCAGATTGTTTTACACAAGCAAAGCCCTCTTTCACTGGATCACTCCTGTTGTGTTAGTGCGCTCTCATGTTTAATAAGATGTTCTGAGTCAATCTACCAAGCCTGGAAAGATCAGAGTATTCCTGTGTGTCATTTCATCATGTCATACATCACTTCTTTCTCAAACCCCTTTAGTTTGGTCTCTCGCACTTTTTCCCACCATCTTTGTCATTATCTGTTGATCTTGTCATTTATCACCTCCTTCCTCAGTTCCTCCATAGTCCTTTCCCTTCTCTCTCATGCCCTATTTATCCTCCTTTTACCCCGAATGAACCCCAAGCCCAGCGTAGTCACTCGTTACTGAAAACACTAAGGTTTAGCCATGTCCTGTATATGGGTATGAAAAGCAACATTTTGGCTTTCCCTTCAGGTAAACTCATTCAGATTTAACATATGTTTTCCTAAGAAGTGGTCAATTTCCAATCACTGATTCCAGAAAACTCTGATCTACCGAAGCAAGTTTGGGATACTTTTTTTATACACTTTTTTTAACTTTCTGGACTTGAAAATCAAAAAAGTGTTTACTTGTACTCGTAGTCTTCCACTTCATCCGGGACCGAGACCCGTCACCAAGAGCCTGTTTGCCATGGGAGACCCTACCAGGGGTACTTAAGCCCCAGACAACATTGCCTCTAGGATCATTTGAGCACTCAAAACCCCTCCACCACGTTAAGGTGGCAGTTCAAGAAGGGGTCCTAGGGAAGAAAGGGTCCTACCCTAAGAAGGGGTTTATTTTCTTATAAACAATTTTTATAGGAAAATAAAACAAGTTGGGTTTCATGCTGTACGCACGAAAACCAACTAAAAAGAACGACAACTTATCTCATTTACTGTTTTTGAATGCAGATTTATTTTTCATGCTCCTGTTATTAGCTGAAGTCTCACTTCCTGTCTTCTGTAGCTGACATACCTACATAGAAAATAGTTTTCTTTCTAGAAGCGTCTAGTAGCTTTTGTGCTTTCATGTCATTTTAAAACACCTAACTGCTACAGAAAATAGCTAATACTAATTATTGCTCTCTTGACATTTTTCATCTCTGAGTTGGGTGTAGGTATTTTCTTTTACACATTATTGTCTCATACGGAAACCTTATATAGTTTGCAAATTCACCCCATAGCTTACATCTAAAAAGTGACGATGGTGAATCCCTCTAATTAAAAGAGGCTAGGATAGTATTAGTCATCTGTAAGAGAAGGTTTCTAAATGAATTTATCCTTCTATATTTTTACTTGAGCAGATTAGTTCTCTTCTGTTTGCAGCTTCAAGTAGTTTCAGTCTCCTGATTTGTATTGGCAGAAGAAAAACCTTCAGCATTGTGAAGTATTGGTTTTTTTAATCAAAATGACAAAAAAAACCTTTAATCTCTCTTTTTGTTACCTTCTGATTCTTGCTGATTGAGTGGATGTTTAGTTGTTCACTGGATCACATCAGTCTTTTTATGCTTTCATCAAGGCTATCTTCATTTCAGTAAGTCACATTTTATATCCGGTGGTGGCACATTCATTCAGGTTGTTATAATAGGACTACTTTGTTAGCACAGAAGCAATACTGTAAGCTGTAAAAACAGCTCATAATTTTTGCAAATTTATTAACTGACCTTGTGGGTATGCTGGGTCAAAAGTTAAAATCTGAACTTTACTGACAATCTTTTCCCCAACATAGATTTTAGTAAATGTTTGTCTTCCAATTTTCTCCTCAGACCGAGTTGAGTCTGCCTCTGTGCTGCTGACAGTGAAAGATGTGCTGGTAAAAACAGGACTAAGGGACCGGGGCCACGTGTTCCTGGGACCATTTTCCTGCCACAGCTCCCTGGAAGCTCGATGGTGCCGGCACAGCGGCAGTCCTGGACCAGAGCCCAGCCCCCCTAAACTGCTTCTGGACCTGAAGGGAGGTCTGCTGCAGGTTTGTGTGCCTATGACATCAGTTCATCTCCTTCAATCATAAGATTTATTTTCCAGCCCAACTGCAGCTCATGAGGGTTAGGGTTAGATCAGTGCCTCTGCACCTGGTAGAAAGTGAGAGTGAGTGCGAGTCTTTCCCAAAATGTTTCTGTGGGGTTATTCTAGCTAGAACCACCTTCTTTCCAAAAGATAACTCAAATTCACAAGCTGACAACTCTTAAATCTGCTGCTGCGTTTTTATTTCTGTAATGGCTTCTGTCTTTATAGGACTGAAGTGGTGACTTTAGTTTTGTGTCACATCTTCTGGATAAGTAGTGGAATATTCTCAGTCTATTTATAGTGTTAGGTTATCAAATGTTTCTTCCCTGTGAGAAGTTGCATAATGCACACGCTGAAAAGTCCCTTTTCAATGTGACCAACTGTTCACATTTTTCTCTAAGTAATATTCCACATTACTTCCACAGGGGGAACACCCTTCCTAATGTTCAGGTTTCCTTAATGCTTTTATTGCATGTCCATTAACAGGAAAATCACTTCCAACTCAACACTTAATATGTAATCATACATTTCCCTCTCCAAATGTTACAGTTTGTGGTGTTTTGATCAATAGCTGTACCAAAACCACTGGAATTCCTTCCGATTTTTTCTTTTGGAGCTCTGTTTCCAAAAACCTGGGGGAAAAAATCCCCAAATTTTCCTGTTTTTAGCATTTAGTTACAACCCACTCTTACAAGTTAGTAAGTGGTGGGCCAGCACGCAGGCAGCTGTGTGTGTGAAGTCCTTGACTCAAAGATTCCTAATCCTCAGTTCAAATCTCAGCCACATTCACTTTGATGGAGCATAGGAAGGGGAATGCCATGGTTGAATAAGGAGAATATCAGGCTGTGTTGTGTAATCTCAATGAGGTTGTGAAAGGGCGATGTGGAGGCCAACCCTGACGGCTTGACTTCTTGATCTAGCAAAGGAAGGGATTCTGCTGATCCATGTTTTATAAACATAAATATAGGTCAGGTTATTCCAAACTTTGATTTTCAGGAGAACTCCCTTTCCTTCTTCGATGTCAAAGTTTATATGTTGGCATTCTTTTCACAGCTGACCACCTCTCTCATGTTCTTTCCCAACAGGTTTTTTGGGGCCAGGAACATTTGAACTGCCTGATGCTGGTGGAAGAGCATCTTCGTAACTACCTCCATCTCCACAAAGAGGATTCAAACAATAGCTGCTCTAAGGGAAAGGCCTGCCATACCCAGCCTCCTCCCTCTCCTGTCGCTCCCTCTCCTAGGGCAGAGCACAGCTCAGATGACTTGCGCACAGGAAACTTTCAGTATATTCAGGACTCAGGTGAATGTTTATACAGTATACAATAATGGTAAAGTGCTGTGCAAAAGTATTTACTTTCAAACTCTTCACATTTTTTAAGGTTATAACTACAGTCTTTTATCTTTTTTGTTTGGATTTCATGTTATGTGAAGCGGTTTTTAAAAGAGCATTGTGGATGCAGTTTTCAAGTCTTGTCAGAGATCATGCATTGGATTTAGATCTTGACTTTGACTGGGCCATTCTAATATGAATGAATATTTTTTGATCTAAGTAGCCCTGGCTGGATGTTTAACGTTGTTGTCGGTAGGGATGTTGTTGTCAGAAGTGATGTGCATCATTTAGTTTTGCTTGTAGACCAAAAAGTGCAACATTGGTCTCATCTGACTAGAGCACCTTCTTCCACTCATTTGCTGTGTTCCCTGCATGGCTTATTTTTAGCCATAGCTTTCTTTTTGCCACTCTTCCAGAAAGGCCAGACCTTTGGTGTCGCCTGCTCATAGTTTTCCTTTCAACAGATGAATCTTCCTTTCACTTAACAGCCTCAGTGGGTTTCCTGCATTGTTCAGGAGTCGTCATGTTCTATTGTCCAGCATATTTCATTTTAAACAAAAATTCCTAATTATTATTACATTTAAAGAACCTGAGCAAACTAAATATAAAGAAGTTAAAAGTCACTTAAGATGCACATTAGCCTAAAACAGAATAGGATCAAAGCTCTCTGTTAAAAGAAGTTTCATCAAGCATGTCCGCCTGTTTCCACTCTAAGTAACTTTGTGTTTATTCCCTTTCTTTGTGCTTTGTGTGCGCACACAGAGACAGACACTCACAGCAACATACACAGAGGATCAAACTTCTCTCTGGCTGAAGACCAGCCATGCACTCTGTCAGCTGTGGTTGAGTCTTTGTTTGTTGCACTGTTCCACTGCTCTTTGATGCATTTAATATTCTGGCTGAGGCTGAAGATCGTACAGTGGTGAACTGGAACCAAGAGGACAGTCTGTCTGCAACATGTTGTCAACAGTGAGAAAAGTCAGTGCCCCAAAGTACAGAGACAGGCTATTGGTCCCCCAGGGCCTAATTCAGTGATGGCTGAGCTACATGAACAGAGTGTAAATGAAAGGTGGTTAAAGAGAACGGGAAGAGTCACTGTCTCACTCAGAGGATGAGTGAGACAGTGACTCACTTACCCTTAGGAGTAGAGCAAACACAAGCAAAGCTTTGTTTTTTTCATCCATCCACATTTGTTTTAACTAATCTGAAGTTACCAGTGAAAAGGCCTTATTTCTTGGCATAAAGAAGAATAATAGCCACAGGTAGAGTGGGTGTTTGCACCCCAGGGGTCAGACAAAGCAGCAGTTCCCTGTTTGCCTTTTTTCCTTTTTCCTGAATAAACATGAATCCCAAACAGCAGCTAAGATGTAAGTCAAACATTACTCTGGAGTTTAGATCCTGTGTTCTCCAGCTGTTGCAGGTGCTTGGCACAGTTTAATCAATAGATGTTTACAGAATAGAAAAAATATTTACTAAGGTACTTTGTTTATGCAGAGTGTCTGACACGCATAAACATTCAGAAAATGCAGAAACAGGGTTTCCAGATTTCTTTTTTCTTATTTGCAGCACCGTGCGAGAGTCTTGACTAATCATTAATGTGAGTCATTTTCAAAGAAAGCAGGAAATAGAAGCAGTTTGTAAAACTATTCAACCAGAAATCCAAATAAAATATTTAAGATATAGTATTTAAGTTTGTACAATTAAAACTTTAGGTTAATTGTATATCTTTGCCACGATTGTCCTTATTCCTTATGTACAGCCTGAAATTACAGAGTTGAGCTTTCTTTACTCTCTTGAAGTAGGCATCAGGAAAAGCTCTCCGTGTTTCTTTGTGGACGGTGCAAACCTTATGTGACACATGGTTCTACACTGTCAGTAATGTTGAAATCTGTGCTCAGCAGAGGGCTACCTGCGATTGATGGTGTTTCAGTGTGTGTATTTTCTGTTTATTATACCTTTAAAGGTTTGGCAGTCTGTAAAGGATCATTGTCATGCTGAAGAATGAAGCTGATGTAAAAAAAAAAAGTTACTTTCCAGTTCGTTTTCAATTTTAGATTCGGATCATTTTGACATAATTGACCACCACTCGGCCCAATTCATAGCATAGCCTCAATCTTTACTGATTACTGTAGAAAGTCAAAGTTCATTGACATATATCCTAAACTTTAGTTCTTGACTACGTGAGAACTATTGCGTCTGATTTTTTTCCCCCTCCATTTCTATGTAATTTGGCATACATGTATCTTTTCTCACCATTTTTCCTGTCTACCATTTTTATCTATGTGGCCATTAATACTATTTTTTGTGTGTCATTGACAAACAGTAGAGTCAACCACAATAAAGTAAAGTCTGAACCGATGGACCTGGGACATATCTCAGATCTCCAGTTTTTTCCTTGCTGTTTAATGATTATAGTTTTTCTGTTTTTTGTGTTTATTCTGGCACAATCAGTGTGTATTATAGATATTGTATTATGTTTCAGGATCGCAGAAACTGCCGGGACCCCATGAGGTGGTGTTTTACAGTGAGACAGAAGACAACCCGGGGGTGATGCTGTGGAGATACCCTGAACCCCGTGTCCTTACCTTTGTCAGGATAACGCCTGTCCCCTTCAACACCACTGAGGACCCTGAAATAAGTACGGCTTACTTGGGAGATGTCCTGCAGGTAGTATAAACTCACGTGCATCACCAACACAAACACTCATCATCTCTGTTTCTGATTTTCTTATGAACCCCGTATCTTTTTTACTATAAAACTCCAACAAACCGAGGCTCATGATTTATCAAGCAGCTACATGTTGCATGTATGTCTTTATTGCTTCAGTTGTATTGGGATGTCTGCTGCTAGACTGGGGTTATGAGATGTAAGACGAGAAGAGAGTCCACACATCCCTCTCCCAGATCCCTGTCTAACATCACCTGCACTGAAAGAGAAGTAAACGGTTTTAGATCTGGGCTGTATGCCATTGTGATTCCCTTGTCAGGAGTCATATTACTGAATGACCGAGACCTCTGCTGTCTCTCCAAACTTGTAATACACGCTCAGACAGCTGTGGAAGTCGTTCCATGCTCTGGTGTGAATAGCCAGGTGTCTTCAACCCCAGATGAGGTTATATTTTGGCAGGTTGTTGCAGCTACTGAGCCTGGAGGGCCTCTGTGGGGGTTGGAACATCCTTGTTTTCCTCCGATCACTCATGTCCTTTCTTTTTCCTGCCTCACTGTCCAGATAATTGCTTTAAATAAAGAATGGACCCTAATTTGTTCTTTTAAACTCCTCTCCATACGTTATTCTTTCCCTGAAGCCATAACATGATTTGGTCATAGCAACATTTAGACACATTTTTTTTACCTTCCAGTTTAGTAATTTTCCTTCTTAGCATTGTTCCGTATATAAATCATGTTTTTTCAATTTAAGAAATGGCATTCTTATTGTTCCATTTATCTTATTGTTATTGCTAAATTCGGCTTTATTTAAAAGGAGCAGCTGTAGACCAAGAGATGATTTATCCACATCTGGATTGTTGCGATGTGATACAAGAATTCATTCAAAACGTAATAAAAATTTTAGTTAGAATAAAACAGTACATTGTTGCAGTAATATATTGTTTCTCAGTGCGTTTGACAGTTAAGGAGTAAAATTTAACAAACAGAGTTTTGTTTATCATTGCTTATTTATTAATATTTATTGATGTGTTTTTATTAACAGTCATATTATTTATAACACAATGACTTGATTTTATTATTTTGTCCTAAAAAAAAAAGACAGACCCAATTTTATGGGTTTTTCTGCACTTTTATAGCTATTTGTACATAAAATGATCAGTCCTTAATGTTAAGTTACATTCCCTCATTCTTTTCCTTCTGCTCTTCATCATTACTTATCTCCCTCATTCTTGTCGGACTCCCACAGTCATTCCACCTACAGTGCAGATGTTCACTCTGTTTATGTGTGCCGGTCCCAGGAGAGGAAGGACATTAGAAGGTGCTGCAGCTGTGTGACTTTTGAGCGAGGCCCCCACAGCTGTAAAGACTGCAGTGAGCAAAACGCTGAAGCCTCTTCCTGATTGGCCATATATTGAGTTACAGTAGAGAATGAAGGGAGCTGATGTGTTTAGAAGTGGGAGGCATCAAAGATGTAGTTATAGACAGTAAGGATAAGATTAGGTTGAGTAATGTGAGTTGATAAAACGAAGGAAGAGCTGAAGAGATAAAGATTCAGTGGAGGGGGTTGAAAAAACACTTATTTGTTGTCTTCTCCCAGGCCAACGGAGGTATCGGTGTACCAGAGTATTTAGAGAGAGATGTTTTTCACTTACCAATGAAATTTTAAACAGATTAAATTTGACTTTGTCTTTTCTGGCTGATGATGTAGTGTGCAGATACTTCACCATACACACAAAAACATCTGAAGCATTGAAACAGTATAGCGCCAGTCTTGCTTCATCATTTGTTTATCGTTAAAGCTCGTGCCTCTAACTGCAGTCTCAGGTAAACCTAACCAACATGCTTGGTATGAATGTCCACATATCAGCAGCAGGAGGATTGGAAATACAGTTTGATTAACACGTGGTTTGCATATGTTTCTTCTCTTGTCATCTGTCAAAGAGTTATCACATGTGACAGGACTGTTGAAGGGAATCAGATAATGGGAGTGTAAATGGTATGGTGCTGAAAAGATGACACTCCAGGCAAACAGCTTTTACTGAAAGCACTTAATATGGGAATTAGAAGCAGATATCTGGAGGCTTTTTTGAGTGAGGCAACATTAACTAAGTAGGGAAATAGGCATCATTGTGTTTGAGAGCTAAGAAATTAATTAATAAATAATAAACTTAGTTGTGCAAGTCTGGAACCAAAGAAGGAGCCAGTGTCAGGTATCAGTCATGAGTCAGCTACCTCATTGTATGTGTTATATCCCTCTACATATCCAAACCATGCTTTTAAGATGCCTTGTTTGTTATGTACCCTTTATGCTATTAGAGAGGTGGGTGTGTGGCAAAAGAAAAGCTGGGAACATTAAATATAGTTTCCAGTGCCTCACATTAAACCAGTATTTCCACCCTTTCCAATTTTCCAGATTTTGTGATATTACAGCAACATGTTATTTGGGATTTAATGTAATAGACAAACACAAAGTGGTGCATAACTGTGAGGAGAATGATACAGTTCATCCATCCATTATCTATACCCACTTATTCTTGCTGGCCTGCGGGGGTGGGGGGCTAGCAGTCATTAGGCAAGAGGCTGGATATACCCTGGATAGGTCAGAGGGCACCAATTTTAAAATAACAATCTCAAAAGTGTGGCGTTAATTTTTATTCTGCCCACATTACTTAATACTTTGTGGAACAAGCTTTTGTTGCCATTACAGCTGCAAGTACTTTGATCCTAATAGGTAAATTAGCAGATTTTCTTACACCGTATTTCTTAAAAACGAGCCTATTTATTTGTTTTCTTCTTCTACTCATGAACTGACTTATCCTTTTCTCTATTTGTGGTGTTTGTTTTGTGCCTGTCACCGTATTCCAAGCTGAAGACACCATCCTTGCAGTGAAACATAGTGGTGATAGCATCATGCTGTGAGGATTATTTTCTTCAGTAGCGACAGGGAAGCTGATCAGAGCATTGAACACCAGGCAATCCCAGAGGAAAAAAAATGTTAGAGGGTACAAAAGACTGGAGACTGGGGTGGAACGATCCTCAGGCCAGATTCATTCCTCCCAGTTCACTCTACACTTTATAACTACATTAATCTCAAATCATACCTTTTCTACATAGTTTAATAGAACTGCACTTTTTTCCTTCATAAGAATTATGATATTGCCTTGTAGTTCTTTAGATCTCAGACTGAACTAATTTCAGTTCCTGTAAACCAATGATTACTGATCCCGTTTTTAAATTGATGAATGTCTAAAAGGTCCAGAAAGATTCCATAACATTACACACACAGTAGTAGCTGGGTAGCTCCAGTGAAATGTCATCTTTTTAACATCGGGTCTGTGCAGGGAGGGAACCTGAAAAAGAAACAGCACTCAGAATTTCTCAGGCCTATAGTATTACCATGTAGCCATTTGAAGGTGTAAATATGCATGATAGATGTGGAGAAGTGGAAACTGTAAAGGTAAGGAAAAGGACATAATCTGTAATAAAGAGAGAGGAAATTAGCATTAAACTGGCTGGTCATTCTTTGTCATTTAGACAGTATGTTTTCTTTGATTTATTATAAGTGGAGTCAGAGGGATTGCACATGAACAGTTAAATGGACACTCATTTTTTGTGCCACTCAACCTCCTTGTCACCTGTTTTTCTGTTTTTGTCATTCCTGACTCTGGCTCTCCTGTGTTGTAGTTCTTCTCTCAGCCATGTGTAATAGATGAGCAGGAGAGGGGCTGAATGGGGGGTTTCACTCCCTGCCTTGCAGCTTGCTTGTCCCCAGAGCAGATCATATTAACATTTTATAAAATCAAGATTTCCTGCATTTAAATAGTTGTGGTTTCCCAACTGGTTCCAGTATCTCGAAGGGGAAATTCAAACCACCTTCCATTACTCAAAGTCAAATTGCTGCCCGTGCAGTTTTTTGTACAGTATAAAGGGAGTAAAATCAATGTGTTGGCTTGCTGGGGTTCAGCTTAAAACCAACAGATAGACAGGTTTCCACCTGTAGAGTGTGTTCAAGTTATCCCAGGTGTGAGCATGCAATGGAGTAAACACAGGCAGAACTTCCCAGCTTGGGGAAGCAGGACAGGATGGATGGGGACAGAGCAACAGCCTGAGTTTATAAAACAAGTGCAATGTACATTCTGTTCTCATTTGGATGACTTTTACCTACGCCAGCTTTGTCCAGTGTGCAAATGGGTTAATGTTATCATCCACACGCTGTTCAAAAAAGTTTCCAAATTGCTCTGACTTCTTCCTACTAACCTCACCCCATCTGCTCCCCCGCTGCTGATTTTATGCATGGCAGTGTTATGATTGCCTTTCATGTGCCAGCTAGGCTCTGTTGCAGCCGAGGTCCTGCTAGGCCTGAGACAGATATCATAAAATAGTCCTGCGCTGATCCAGCAACCTGCAGCTAGAAGCGTTTCTGGAGCTGCTGTTTCTGTCATGTTTTTAGGAGAAACACACATCTACCACCACACTTACCGCCTATGATTGATGTATGCTTTTTATCTAGTTTGTAACGATACCATGTTGTCAGGAGTTGGAATCGGATGTGACATTGTGGGATAAACGCATTCAACCAGAATGCGCAAGATTGTGTCGTAGCCAAGATAACTATTATTTTAAGAAGGACAGTGCTCAAGCAGACCTGCCTAGTCCCAACTAATGCATTGTACAAATAAAAGACTTTCCATGTGGGTAATTTGATCTGGAGTTTCTACACCTCATCCACCAAAAACTCTACTTCTTTTCCAGTTTCCAGTTTGGCTTTAAGAAGGAAAAAAACAACAAAAATAATAGCTTGAAGATCTCAGCATGGGCTTATTCCTGATTTTCCACACTGATTAATGTTAACATATATCAGCCCATATGAGACAGCATATCTGGAGTCATATTCAGAACAATTTTCATTGCATTTGCTGAATAAACATTTGCTCAAGACATTGTCAATTCAATTTGTCTTCTAGCTGATAAGAGGTAGCTTGCTGTGGATTTTTTAGGCATATAGGCATCAGTGAAATAACATAATAGCGGTGTTGATATTGTTAATAAAAATAATGGCACACGATGATGTGGTTGTCGGCAGCCACGGTCTCGGAGTGAGCTGAGGGAGTCTTCAGTTGCAGAAACATTTTTGAAATTTAGCAGCAATCACACTTTGGCCAAACTCAGAACTTGAAATAATTTCTTTCTGTTGTGTATTTGCTTTAGAGCGCATGCCTTTAGTTAACCTTCTGTGGAACTGGGATTGTTCAAACAGATCCAGAAAAATAAATCTCACCACATTTGGTAGGTTGTAGTTTTTCCTAAACAGAGCTGGGTGTCAGAAATGAAAAGATTTATGTGAGCTGCCAACACTTCTGAATTTTAAAAATATTTGTAAACAGTTTGCAATATTTAACTACATAAACGTTCCTCAACGAGGTTCTCAAGGCCTTTGAACCACCCTCCTGCAAATGAAACCCAAAACACTTTAGACATTATTCTGACTGAAATCTTGCCCAAGGTTTAGCTGCCAGGCTCACTTTGTTGAATGTTTGAGTAAAACACAGATTGGACTCATCCAGCTGGGGGAATGTCAGCTATTCAGACTTGCATATTGTTTTTCAGATAAGGTACACACGCAATCAGGCAGAGGAAACTCGCACTGCCCTCGCCGCATCATGTCCTTGCATACAAACACACACCTGTGTATACACATACCATTTTCTTTGTCTTTCACAGAACTGGAGTAGTCCTGCTCTTGCATAGACATATATACAATCCATTGGATGTTTGTCAGGTGTGCTCACCTCCCAGACTTTATCCATCTTCCTTCCAACCATAAATTGGCTGTCATTCATCTCAACTTTCTTTCCACTGCCAGAACTACAAGTGGACAGGAACATTCAGCTATGCACATGTATTTCACTGTACCATATATGCCTCAAATATCCATTTGTGCATGTCGTCATATGTATAGGATATCGCAGGTGCAGAGAAAGAGCATGTATGGTGTTTTAGCAAACCAGCTCTGGGAGTTCTCAAAAGGGATTCGGTGAGTTTCCACTCTGGTGGCTCAGTGTTGGGATTGCGGGTGCACAACTCTGTCAGATACAATTAGGAGGAGTTAATTCTAGGAAAACCTGTGTGACGGTTCATACATGATGTAAGCTTCAGTTACCTCATGCGCCTGACGAATGGACACACATTATGTTTGCGTGTGTGTGTGTTTATGTGTGTGTGTGTGTGTGTTTGTGTGGGACATTCTGAAGAGTTTGGTAGTTGTCCAAGGGGCTTTATACCTGCGGTAAACAATTCACTTGTTAACCCACATACACACACTTATTCATGACGCTCTGCCTGCTGTTCTTCAGGTGTGTTCTCAGGAGTACTCTGCCACTTTTGATCCATCAGTAGCAAAGTTGCGCAGGCAGTAAAGGGAATATGAGAAGCTGCTTTAGTTCACACAGCAGAACAGGACACACGTATTTTCCTTTTGGCATGGAGCCCTATGATTCATCATATCTTCTTTAAAGTAGAACATGAGCAGAAGCTGTTGTTATTCAGTGTGAAAACTGGCCACAGCTATTCGACACTGATGACTGTCACACACTTGTCAAGTGTTAGGCATCTGGCCATGCACTGTTACGGTGGAGATGAGTTGCATTCCTACCATGTTGGTGGTCTTCTGCCAAAGCGCTGTCATTTTTTAACTAGTGGAGAAATTTATAGATAGTTTTTGTCTGATTAAGGCAAAAATTGAGGCTGTAATTGAGGCAGACTTAATGATCTTTCTGTATTAAACAGACACTGAGCGAAGATGAATTGTTTCTCAGTAGAATAACAGAGTGATTTAAAGCTAAAATGGTGTTATTAAAAAAAGTTTTACACTCTCTTGGGTTGTTATTCTGACTGGAAATGGTTAGCTTTTTGTATTTTCAGTACGTAATAGTCCCAAGAAAGTGATTAGCAGTGCACTCCATCCAACCAATATTTTCTATGTGCAAAATAAACAAAATAATTTCCCACTTCAAATGTAAGCAGTGTTTATAGGTTCAGAAAGTAGAGTTTGTATAAACAACTGACCATTTGGAGATGTGACTTATTGTAAAGCAGTAGAGATCAGCTTTGTTCTTCGCCCCACTTGGATTAGATGTTAGTATTAATTCAACTAATTTGGACATTAGCAAAGGTATCTACTGCAGATAAGATTATCTGCCTATAACCCTTTAATAGATCCTCTCTTCAAAAATCCTGATATATTCCTGTAAGGGTCCTGCAAGGATCAGTGTTTGATGTTTTGCAGTCTGCTGCAGTTTTTAACTTTTAATGTGTAACTGCAGGAATCCAAAAACTGCTGGAGTACCTGTTGTGTAATAACAACCACTTGTTCCTCATCAGGAACAATGGTTACACCAAAGCTAATTATTAAGATCTGTTTGTTTGAAAGGAATAATTAGGTCTGAGTCTTGATTTAGCATAAAACCTGATTGTTTAATAGACAAACCAAAGGTTATAGATGAGAATGTCTGTATGATTAACTTTTGGTTTCAGGGGGAAACATTCCTCAAAGGTTCTCTGGCAAACAGCTGATGAATATCTGACTTTATGTTGGAAGAGTAACATTTTAATTTTTTTTTAGTTAAAAATGTAGATTTATCGCTGACTTCAGAAGTAGGATGTTTGCTTAGAAACAAAAGAAACACTCAGTTTACCATCTGTCTGCTCAAAAAACAGTTATCGGAGGTATTTTCTCATTGTTCTCATTGTCCTTTTAAAACCTCTAAACTGTCTGCCAACTTTGTTCTGTGGTTTTTAGTGCATACTAGTTGATTGTATTGAATGAAAAGAACAATGATAGACCATTATGCTTTAGTGCTTACATGTTCTGCTAATATAATAAAGGTTGAAATGTGGTCAAAACTATCAGGTGAGCAAAAGTTTGCCTGCTCTTTTCAACTCATAATATGAGGGAGCGCTTTTCCAGACATTCAGCAACCAATGTTTGCTTCAGATTCCTGGTTGTGCCTAGTTAAAGGCATACTTTTTTTCTTATTTTCTGTAAATTAGGAATTCATTTATGCTTGTTTTTGTTTTATTCTTTTAGGTTCATGAACATTTTTTTGGTAGTCTGGAGGACAAAAAGACATTTAAGATGATAGATATTCACACAATTCAGTTAGCTACAGAGAACAGCAGCAGACCAACTGCCAATCTTAAAATGAACAGTCAGCATACAGAAAGCCAAGCCAGTAAATAAGATGCATATTTAAGAGTTGCTTTTGGAAGTTGTGTAAATTACTGTGTCATTGCCTTCAGGTACCATGCAGTCTGGAGTACTGGGATGAGCTCCAGCAGGCCTTTGTCCCATACCGGGAGTTCAGCCTGTCAGAAAGCTGTGCTTGCCAGCTGCAGCTGCCCAGTCTCAGCCTCACTGAGCAGCAGAAGGAGCTGGTGGCCTCAGACCTCTGGAGGATCGTGCTCAACCATAACGGAGAAGGAGGAGATGAGCAGAGGTGAGGCAAACCCTGATTTACCTTTAAAATTGTGATTTTATGTTAAAGATTGCAGCTCATTGGAAAGAGTAGTCGGATTCCATCTTTTCCCTTCACAGACATTTCAAGCTGTGTTTAAAGAAAATGGCAAATTTAGCATTAAAAGTGTCTTGCAGCTTGTAAGCAGCGATATTCTGCCGGTGCCTACAGATCCCCCATATCTTATCTGTTTCTCTGACAATGTTTCTTTTACCTACAGAATACACAAAATGCTGCAACAAAAAAAGATTTGAAAGCTTTGGGGGTTCCTTTAGTGTTTTTTTAAAACTGGGTGCAGCCTTTAATAATCAACTCCTATAGAACAACAAGGCAACTCAGAAACTACTTCTTGCCTTACTTCAAAATAAGGGTCTCAAACATAGATCTAGCTGGTGTTTTTAAATGAATATACCCAGCCTTAGAAAGACCTTATTAAAACCTACATCAGGTACGTGTGTGGATCTATAGTCTCTGTCCGTCGGGTGTGAGGAAAAACAGAGGCAGAGTGCTCCCAGACTGCAGAGCACAAAGATCTAAAATGTGTCCCTCGCCCCACATCTGGTGTGCAGGAGCAGGGAGCGGGCTTGGAAGGCGTTCAGATAGGCCTAATGAGATTTCCCAGCACACCAAGTGCCTGTCAGGGCCCATCCGGATTCCTTCCTGCTTACCTTGAGTGTATCTAATCGAGGGGAAGCTCAGGGGAAGCACAATGAGTCAAACCCCTTTAGGTTGGCTTATGAGCTGTTGGGCCTTTCTTAGCCTGGGCTGCACAGGGCTTGATCCTACCAAACTCTAACACTTCACAGAGCTTCTTCGTACTTCATTCTTCTTGCTGCCACTGGTTTCTCTACTCATTTCCCTTGTGTCGCGGTTAGCCTTCTGTTACATCTCTGGGGTTTAGTTTTTAAAAAATGGAAGTCTGGCCTTTTGTCCTCCATTTCTTATCTGACTTCATCCTTTTTTCTTTCTTTTCCATTTTTGCTTCCTTTTGGGATTTAGAAAAGCTTTTATGTAAAAGAAGTGGCAAGCTCACATTCTGTGTGGTTTAGACAACTTCAGAAAAGAAGTGGGATGGAATGAAAAAATATCCAAAGAAGAAACACAGAACTCTCTTCAGAACCATATACTGTGTAAAGTAAAATAAACATCTGCACTTCATTACAATCATACCCCAAACACTACATTTCCTTTATGTTTAAATTATTTGTCTTTTTTGATCAAAACTGATTCCCCTTTCCTTACTCCCTCATTTCATCTGCCATACTTTAGTTTCCAGCAGAAAAATAACTTGGCTGCCCTGCCAACTGGAAGTAATGAAAATTGTCAACATATGATGGTTATCTGTTTAAGGAGCACTCTGTTGGACCCGCATTTTTCACTTATTGAGAGTTTTTCTCTCAAAGTGGATCATAGTAGCAGCAAATTATAGGACAAATGGTCATTCATCTCAACTACTTCCAGTTTAACATCATCAACCATGACATGCAATTAATGTCCACCGAGGGGTTTTCCAGGAAACTGTGGCTGTAATAATTTACCTAACAACCCTGGACAGTGAGGAGGCCCTCTCTACATTATTGTCTCTTTCATTCCAGGTTTTCTGAATAGTCCTGGTTTTTGTCTTGATGTGGATTTATGTGACGATCTCATACAATTTTTAAAAGATGTATGAATGTTATTGCTTCCATCTTCTTTTGTAGAAGAACCAATGTGGTTTGATATCATTGCATAGATTTTTCAGAGAAATCTCCAACATCAATTGTTAGTAATCATAGTTTTACATTTATCTCTCTAATTATTATCAATGGAAATATCTTCATGTTGATTGAGCACCTGTGATGATTATCATCATCATCATAATGATGAGCTGTTTTACTGAACCAACATTTCTCTCCTCCAGTTCAGATAGTGATTGTGGATCCCAGCTCCCATGTGATCAGTTGGTGTCCCCAATAGCGCTGGCAGCCTGTACCCGTGTTGACTCCTGTTTCGCTCCCTGGTTTGTCCCTTCATTGGGTGTGTCCTTACAACTAGCACAGCTGGAAGTTCACCTCTGCCACCACCTGGAGCAGCTGGGTACAGGTAGGCCTGAATAAACAGCAGTGCATCACAAACTCTAAAAATGACCCCTAACTGTAAAAGTCTGGGGAGAAACTTGCTTTCTCAACCTTTTGGTCATCTAGACTTTACAACCTGAATTATAGTTTTAACCATCTGTAACAGTAGAGTGCTTTTCAAAAGTATTCACATTTTGTCATGTTTCAAGCAAAAACCTCAATGTACTTTATTGTGATTTATATGACCAACCAATACAAAGTATTGCATAATTGTGAAACAGAGGTAAAATAATATATATTTAAAAGTCCTTGCTAATAAAAATCTGAAAGTGAGGTCAGGATTTGTATTTTGCCTTCTTTAGTCTAATAGTTTACATAAAATCCAGTATGACCAGTTGCCGTAGGCTAGTTAGTACATAGAGTCTAGCTGTGTGTAATTTAATCTCAGAGGTTGAACACCACCATGAAGACCACGGAACACACCAGGAACTTTACTCAACTGCAAAGTTACCAAGACTTGGCCATCCATCTAAACTGGCTGAAGAGCATGAACCGGAGAAGCAGCAAAGAAACCCATGGTGACTCTGGATGAGCTGCACAGATCCTG
Organism: Crenichthys baileyi; assembly: GCA_036173005.1. NCBI lineage: Eukaryota > Metazoa > Chordata > Actinopteri > Cyprinodontiformes > Goodeidae > Crenichthys > Crenichthys baileyi. Next base: position 943,770 of record JAHHUM010000875.1, read on the forward strand.
TGGAGCTGTGGAAAAATCTGCTGGCATGACAACTACATAGTCATTTGCTCCATAAATCTGGCGTTAAAATGTGGAAGAAGGTGCTCTGGTCAGAATTCAACATTTGACCTATATGCAACACAATAAGTGTGGTTAAAAACTAATATTGCACAATATGCTGAACACGGCATTGCCATGATAAACTATGATGGTGTTGCATCATGCTTGAGATATTTTTTCTCATCAGAATAAAGAAAGCGGTGAGAATTAAAAGGAAAATGGATGGAGCGAAATGTACAAGTCAAAGAGGCTGCTTAACTCTTGACATTCGGGCAGAGGTTCACTTTTCAGCAGGACAATGACCCTAACCATAAAGCCAGAGCTACAATGGTATGGTTTAGGACAGGGGTCCCCAACTAAAATAGCAGGAGGTCCACTATCCAAACACTTTGGGGTCCATACCTTTGAAATCAACTGACAAAAATATTTTCCAGGCGGATAGCCTTGGTCAGAGTTCTTATGTTTGGTTCATGTGTCAGAATGGCCCAGTCAAAGTCCATATCTAAATCTAAATGAGAATATGTGGCAAGACTAGAAAATGTATGTTTATAGACGGGCTCCATAAAATCTGACTGATCTTGAGCTATTTTGCAGAAAGTAACGGGAATAAATATTTAGGCCCAGCTATCATTTCAGTAAAGGTGCTTCTTTAAAGTATTCACCCAGGAAAGTTGAAAACAAATGACATACTTAATAACTTATTTTATTTGTAGAAAAAACAACATTATTTTCCTTTACGTCACAGTTATGCACTACCTTGTGTTGGTCTATCACATCAGATCCCAATGAAATACATCGAAGTTCTGGTTGGAACCTGACAAAATGTGAAAAATGTTCAAGGAGTATGAATACCCCGATGTGTAGTGCCTGGCACTACACATCGGGGTCAAAGCCTTTTGTTTGACTGTCTAGATTATTTTCTCTTGGCAACAACTTCACTTCTTTTATAAAACTCAAAGATAGACATTTATGGATTTTTGCATTTCATACTTTCTTGTTCTCCTGAAAATGGGTCAAGATCTACTGCACCTGTGGAGAATAAACATATCTGGTTAGATTTAGGTTGACCAAGACCAATGTTCTACCTCAGATTACAACCTTTGAGATTTATGTGAGTGTTAATGAGTAGTCAGGTCAATTCCATTTATTTTTTTTAGAACATGCAAATAACAATTTTTACATATTTATGAATTTTTATAACTGGGAATGTTTTTGATCATCTTTAAGTGCAAATGTTTCTCATTTGTCCAGTTCCATCAAGGAAACTTCATCCGTTCCTGCCAGACAGGAAGTTACCTCAAGAACAAGAGTTCATGGTGATTGGTTCTCGGGAGCCCCAGGTCTTCATGCGTCAGTGGAACAATGGACCTCGTCACTGTCAGGAGATGAGCTTTTCCACCCAGCTGGACTGCAAACTACTTGAGTACCGAAACCTAACCCACCTGCAGCTTCTGCATTCTTGTGCCCTACAGGTTAGCTCAGCAAAACTCAGATATCTTGATTGTTCAGAAGACCTGTTGATTTAAAATGTTATTTTATGTCTTTTAGGGCCAGGCCACCGCTATGAGCTGCCCCCAGAACACCTCGTTAGCTGTTAATGTGTTTGTGGATCCCATGTTCCTCAATATTAGCCAATATGCCATCCATACCATGGACACTGCACTGCTCAGCTGGCAACAGGTACAGATAGTATTCAATACATCTCTCCATGGGGGAAGTTAACTCTAATGTCAGCCAGCCCCACCGGGCTTATAACTTAAAGAACCAACCCACCTGACATTAACTTTATTTCGCCTCCCCTCGGAACAAGTTTCTTAATATAGGAGGTAAAAAAGACGTTACATGTTTTAGGGATGTGCTTATTTTACTCAAATCTAGAGAAACTATTATTTTTCATGGTTTATATTTGTGAGATTGTTCTCTCTTTTTTGTATTAGGTTTTGTATTTTCACTGGTGGAGGTTTCCCCACAAACTCCTGCATCAGTCTGGGGTCTACATCACTAATACAGACTTTTTTTGATTCATTTTGTTACTATCTACACAATTAAAATAGGATGAAGTACAATTTATACAGTCTGCTGCACAAAGTCTGCTCATTAACATACACCGGCAAAGCGATACATCTAACATGGGTCTAAACGTTTCCCACAAACATTTATTCTGTAGGAAAAGGTTGCAGACATACAACCTGCCTAAAACACTCTCAGGAGCTCATGCATCTCACCTCTGCTGCTGTGGTTCACAATAAAACCTACAGAACCACCAAACCCTCGTTTCTCATTTCCTAACTTGAAGTGTTCTTTTACTTTAGACCATTTCAACCGTTAAAAACTTTTAAAAGATTTTATACTTGTCTCATTTAACAGTGAAGCAGATGCTTTAGCCGCCATGTTTGTTTTGAAACATTCTTAGTTGGAGCTTACAAGCAACTGGAGCCAAACTCAGCGATGTAGACAAGTAGACTCCCATTCTACTGGCCAGGGACGTATGCATGCTTAACGTGGAACAATGGTTACTTTTATTAAAAAGTTTAAGAAATTAAAAACACATAAATCCACAGTCCAACCTTGCAGCACCCCGCTAGGCTGTCAGTTGTGAATCTTTCTGCCATTGGGTGTCAGATAAAAAACATAGTTGGTGCTTGGGCACCTTTAATTTAATTTAGAGATCTGCCTCTTTTTATTTTTAATCGTGAGTGTATGCCAAAAATTACAGTTCCTAATTACAACTAACTATCAGAGGTAAAATAGTAATTTGTTAAAGAGTAAAGAGTTAAATGTTTGAAAGTTACTTTCTTAGCTTGTCATTGTTGCATAAGGATGTTTATATTAAGCAATCAAAGAGGCACTATATACCCTCTACATTTAGATAGTGGAATCCTTCAGAAAGTTAAGGGGAGGTTTGGATATTGTCTTATGTATATTTTGTTTACATTGTATATAACAGCTCCATGTGGCACTAAGAGAAAGCATTAGAAATCATAAAAAAATGTGTGCACAATTAGAGAATATGGTAAAAGACTCTTTTGTCCCAGATGAAATATGAGTTAATTTGACAAACAGAGTGGATTCCATTAGACCGGCTCAGGTTGTATGCCAGCAGTAATAAAATTTTCAGAAGGGAATTGCCTTTCTGTTTGGTGTAAATTGTGACTAAGAGGACACCAGTGTTTGGTCCTCATCATTTTCCCAGATCTCAGCTCTCAACGCTGTTTCTGGTAGCCAGGATATTTGTGTGTGAAGTGATGCCCATGAAAACATGGTAAAACTTGAGTGGTGACACCTGCCAAGACTTCATCTGGGCCTAGTTCCCCACCCAGATGTTTATTCTCTGTACACACTTTCATAGACACACATGCACTGGCTTTAGATCCCATATCATGGCTCTGCTTTGCTTAGCTGTGCTGACTCAAATACTGGCCTCTGGAGACACAAGGTTCTCTCATGATTTTACATGCGTGCAGAAACTCGGTGCCAGGTGAAAGAAATAATAGCTGGTGGTTTTTAAAAACAGCTGTGGTCTTTTACCTGTGGAAAATAAAATTAAACAAGCTGTATAAAAATACACTATGAAATGATTGTTCTGGCTGGACATTTATTGCCTTGATTTTCACTCAGTGACATCACTGAAGCTTGACTGTTTACTGATTTGTCAGGTTTGATCCGTGGCGTCATCATAGCACAAGTCATTGTTCCCTATTTATGCTAGTTATTTCAGTCATAAATAAAGCTTCGGACTGTTGCTAATGTTGCAATAAAAGGCCATTTGGGGCTGCTATTGAGTGTGTGCCGTATGTTGCAACTTGCTTTCAGGACTGACATCCTCTCGTTCAAACACAATCACTACCAATCTCTCATACAGTAATTGTAGCTGTAAAAAAATGAAACCACTTTTCTTGTCTCAACAGATGTAAATAACAGTAAAACATTTTTGTACTGCATGTGTCCATGCTATGTTTGAAGTGCAAATTTTACTGATGAAAGTTAGACTTTTGTAAAGGAATCTTATGGTGAGAAGCTCCTGAGTGGGGGGCAAGTAAGCACAAACTGTGTGCGCAACGTTAATTGATAAGGACCCATTGTTTAAAATAAACGTTTGATCTAATAGTTTATCATTTCATTCAGTAGTAGTCAGAGATGTTAAAAAGGCTCTGTCGTTCTGCGACAAAAATACATTTTTAGTAATAATTCTCCTGTTTCATTAGGTCAAGGCTAACAGGAAGGCCTGTTGGGGAGTGACCTGCAGGACCAGCACTGAAACAAAGCAGATTCCTCAATTTAAATTGTGCTGCAATGTTACAAGCCAGGCAGCCATAACAGACCACTACAAAAAGAGAGATGGACCTTCTCCAGAGGGACTGCAATAACTAGAAATAATACACTTTTTATGATCCTAACATGCAGTCATTTAGCAATGATCCATAATAATGTCTGCAATACACAGCTCTGGTTTTTAAAATGAAAATCAGTTTCCATCATTTTGCATTAGCCAAATTCTTGTTATCAACATCGATTTACTATTCACACCATATGATCAAAGCAAAGGGCTGACCTGTTTCATTGCTGTAACCTTTATGTCTTCACTCAGAAAAAACAGGTCCAGAGGTTTTGTAAAATAAGTTTTTAAAAGTGAAGGGATTTTTCTTTTCTCTTTTTGATTTATTTGCTTCATCCCCTTCCACTTAGTGGCCTTGTGTGACCCCAACCCTGAGTCCCCATGCCTCCATTTTCAAATATTCGTCCCGAGTACCTTTCTCAGTCTTTGTTCCCTTCAGTTCCTAACTCAAGGGAAGTGGCTTTGGTGGAAAGCCACACAATAACCCAGTAGTATTTGCACATTGTGCTTTCTCAGAGAACAGTCACAGGCTGTTCCATATCCAACTGAGACAACAGGATTATTTCTTTTTATTTTGTTTTTCTCTGCTATTTTCATCCCTCAATAATTCTCTGGGTTTGTTTAGCAACCGGAAAGAATAGAATTTCAGATATCTAGTTTGCTTTAGTGGAGGTGTGTAATACTCAGGCCATTTTTAGAAGACTATATCAATGTTTGTAGATCAGAATTAGGTTCAATTTCTCATTTACAACATTACTGTAACATCCACAGTGTCCCATTGTATTTGCATTGTGTCTGGAATGGCAGCCATTACTCACAATCAGTTTTCCAGACATTTCACTGTACCTTGCCATTTTTACAAGGGCCATACAGCTATGGGTTGGAGACTAGATGGATTAGGGTAAAGGGTACTTTGATGCCTAGTAGGACAGTGCCTGAAGAAGAAGCTGTCATCTTGGGCTCTTTTACAAGATTTATTAGCCAAGTGTTTAAAATTCTTTGTATTAGTGTTTATCCCCTTTAAGCCCCATTACATACTTAAAGAGTGAGTATGATTATAAAAAGAAGCTTTCCAATAAGTGGATCACATTAGCTTGTGAATCAGAGCAGAAAGACGATACGGTCTAAGAGTGGGCTTAGCAATGGCATCTTAAGATGGCAGCAGGAAGTTTGTAAATCGTAGTGTCACATTCAAAACGGGCGCAGATAGTGTTCCACTATAAAACTAGAAATGCCTTTAAACTCGCTGCCACAGCTGTCCCTTCTATATTTTACTCTTTAACTCTCATATACACACACACACACACAAACACACACACACATCTATCATCACTTGTTCTTTAAGTGGTGTAAACTTTCCCATCCGTTTTCAATCTAATCAACTACCCCAGGATCTCGAACGTGCTTGGCAGTCAGACACTGAGATTTTACTGCCAGCCTCTTTTAACCAACACCGACTTTTCTCTTCAGAACATACTGGCCAGATCACTCTTTTCTTTGTTAGCATATTTGAGTAATTATTGAGAAGCTGTATGAGCTACATTTGTGTGTGTCAGGATCTGAACAGTGGGTGTGCAAGAGAGACCCGATTAGGATGAGTCTTGAGAAGAAGCTCAAATGAAACTTGCACCCTAATAACAGCAACAGTCTTAACTCCTATGTACGCTGCATTGTTTGGTGTTCTTTAAAGCAGGAGAGTTGACACACTTCCTGTTACATTTGGGTTTTAATAGCAAGACAGTGAGCTTTCCTTTCTGCATGCAAGGTAACGTATGAGTGAGCAGGGGCCATTTTTAAGGAAGAGAGCTTTCTGTAAGTTATCTCTCATTGAACCAGTGTCCTGGGAGGGCTGGACACCATCACAGTATTTTCCACTAGCAAACACACTTTATCAATGGCTGTTACCTACCAACAGAATAAACGTCAGCCAGCGGTGGATGTTCTTGTTATAAGATTTACACAATTAATGAAAATATTTGAAACAAGCTTTCCTTTATATCCTATACTTGCATTAGACATGAAGTTCACATTTTACATCTGACTTGGTCTTCATAATACGTACAAAGTAACAAAGAAATTCATAGGTGTAACCTTTTTCACATTTTGTCTTTTTATAAGCACACATTCCAATGCTTCTTACCTTATTGTAAGTGGAAGGAACAAAATACATGATTTTCTTACAAATAAAAATCTGAAAAGTGTTTCATTCATATTCAGCCACCCTGAGTCAATGCGTAGGCTATGCAACTGTGGTTACAGCTGCAAGTCATATAGGATAGGTTTCTATCAGTTTGCACATCTAGATATCAGGACAGAAATGTTTCAAGCCCAGTTAGATTGTATAGATTGTGAACATTGTTTTCAAGTCTTGCTGCAGCTTCTCAATAAGACTTAAGTCCATTCCAAGCACATTAATATCCACACTTTATTCTTAGCTCTGGTTGTATGTTTAGTGTTAATTCCCACTGCTGGAAGGTGAACCTCCACCACAGTTTGAAGTGTTTTGGCACCTCTAACGCTTTTTCTTACAGTACTTCGATGTATTTAGCTCCATCCTTCTTCCTATCAACTCCCCACAACATGATGCAGCCACCATTACTTTTCACCATGGACACGGTGGGTTCAGGAGGTGTTTGGTGTTGTAGACTTGTGACAAAATGTAAAAACATTTAAGGGGTATGGGTACTTTTGCAAGGACCTGCACAGCCAGCATTTATGTTTCTTCTCATTCTTTTTACCACAGTCTCTGTCCTCTCTCCTTCATGTCATCCCTTCAACAACCCATACTCCAGCCTATCCCTCTTATATCTCTTTTTTTTTCTCAGAATGGGAACCAGGATGGGGAGGAGCTACTCTACAGTCACTATGTGATTTGTAATGACACAAATGAGACCCTGCGCTTTGGCCAGGTGGACACAGATGAGAATGTACTGCTGGCCAGCCTCCACAGCCACCAGTACAGCTGGAGATCCCACAAGTCGGCTCAGGTAGTGCACACATGCCGTTCACATGGATAGCCCTGAGGTTGGCAAATAGTCCAGAGGATGGGAGAATTCTGATGGAGCACATCTTTGTGGTTTTGGTTGGTTTCATAACTGTAGATCTACAACAAAACTGAAATCCAGACTCTAAACTTTTATTTACAGTTTAGATTTTATGTGCAATATGAAAATTGCAACCCTTTATATTTTGAATCACATTTAACTGTTTTTTTGACCACCTGAAACAATTATGTGGGCATACATGGATGTAGTTATGGATCTGACTGTGTAACAGAATTTACACGGCACAGAAACATTAAGTGCACAGACAATGGAAGATTTTTAAGAGATTGGATTTATAGAAAATGACTGACTGACTGCACAAAAACATTCTGTGCCACATTTATATGATCGCAGATGCACACTTAAAGCATGTGCTGCATGGCACACAGGAACTCGAGCATTCAGCAGAGAGCAGAGCTTGTCCTCAGAGGTTTAAACACACACTCACCTTCATCAGTGTGCAGCAGCTATATGAGTGTTCCTGTCAGCGTTCTCAGACAGTTCCATGACAGCATTGTTAAAGAAGATTGATTATATTTAACCCTCTGTGGTTTTGAGGTTGAGTGGAGGGTGGGCTGGTGATCTGTGGCATGTGTGTGCAGTGTGTGTATGTGGTATGCACATGTTCCAGGACCCCCATGTGTTCCACAATGAGTGTGAGAAAGTCAAGCTTGAGAAAAGACATGGCCATAATTGCTCACAGTAAGTCAGTAAGTCAAGTTGTATTAATCATCGACCATGGTTAATCTGTGCTTATACCTCACTCTCACTCACACACTCTGTGAGTGGCAATCTGGCATATCGGCACAGCGAATACCACATCTCATTTTAGCAGTGAGGCTAAATGACCTCCGCATTTTCAAGGATATTTTGGATGAAAGATTGTCCGAGTGAGCCAAATGTCATCATGGATGAAAAATGTGATTCCAGGCTGGTTCTGTCATGTGTTATTCCATCATCTGTTTGTGCAATATAAAATGTGTGTTCTTAAGATGGACATGATTTGTGAAACCAGATAAAATAAGAAAGAGTGATGTTGCCAAAACAGCTTAGCTAACTTTAGGCTTGGTGATAAAAACCCAGCCAATGTGTCCACCTCAGCAAATTGTAGCAAACACTTCTAATTACATTTTGGGGTTATAAAAATAGTGACACTGATAAGAGTAAAGATTTTATTTCTTTAATGGTTTCAATGTCCTGCTAAGTGTTGTTGGAGCCCATAAAAATCAATTTTCAGGTGGAATTTGAAATGCTTGGGCTGTTAGCTTAAGTCCCATGATGCTGTGGAGTATCGAAAACAAATCTGATGCCTCTGCAGCGTTATTTCCCTGTCTTTCACACCCTGCCTTATAACCTTCTCTCTTTCTACACGTGGGCCTGCTGTGTACTTTAATGCAACATCTCTGGATCCTCTGACCTCTTTACTGTTTCTTAGTTATAATTTATATGATTCTATATGTTTATATTTATTTTTAACCTCACATTTTCTACTTTCTTGAGACTGTCTTGATGCTTGTCTGTTCTGTATATTGCTTACGTACAGCTCAGGTATCTGGTCTAATGCACTTGATGTTAATTTTCTATGTTAAATGTTATTTCAGTTCCCAGACAGAGCCAACTACATTCCTTGTTGTATGATGATAATTAAATCGAAACAGCCCCTCTTTCCCTTCTGTCTAACTATTTGTCCAGCCAAGTGACCCATGTTGCCATTTTCAGGTTGTCAGAGTTCCATTCAAACTACAGCCAAGTCATGTTCCCATCCACTTTTTCTCATACTTTTATTCCCTCCTCATCTCCCAATATTGTAACCCTTCCAAGCCCATCAGTAAACGCTTTACTGCTTGGGACCCAGGGTGCAGTTACCTCACTCATGCTCTCATGTTGCACATAGTACCGAATGTTATTTGTAGCCATGCTGTGCAGGAACCAACCAGCTACATATCAAAACTAATTTCAGACTTCACACCCTAAAACACAGGTTAATACTCATAGCTGTAGAAGGACGGTGGCTTAGTTTAGCCAGTTCTCTCTGTTTTCCTTGATTCATCAGCTCAGTGAGATCAGTAGCCCAGGTACAAAGCGTGCTTACACATAATAACATTATGGCGCAATGTTTTACACACAACTCATCATGTACAAAAATGAACGTTGCGTGAAAAGTGTGCGGAAATCCACGCAAACTTTTGACTTGCCGTGAAAATGTGCGGCAGCCTCGCAAACTTTTTCAATTGACAAATATCAACTACAGAGAACCAAAACTCACCTAAATACACTGAAATATGACTCCATTCAGTTTTATTGAATTCATGGAGCATCAAACCTGGTGTTTTTTCATTAGTTTGAGCTTTTATGGTTTAAACCAGAGCGATGAAACTGAATCACATTTTGCCTCATAAAATAACGTAACACACCTCAGAAAATGATGGAAACAACCTTGGTCGGATTTAAACTATGAAACTTCCTCTGTTTCTGTCACCTGTAGATGGAAATGTTCATCGGTCTGTGCGCTGAGGAGCATAAAATGCATGTGGATCATCTAAGGGGCACTTTCATTCTAACTGAAGGCGGACAAGCTGTAGACAATCACATGTCCATAAATAGCTGCGTAAAGTTACGCGTTATTGTGGAACGGTGGCAGCTTTGGCACAGCTGGAGGAAATCACCAATGGAAGAAGTTGGACAGAGCGTTTTACTCAGAGATCGTACTGATCTGCTGGCACATGATGATGCATGGCTTATTAGCTGGTTTAGATTGCCCAGAGGAATTATTTCAGAGCTATTTCAGAGCTGGCCCCACTGTTACAGAGGGAAACCAGGAGGAACCGTGCATCACCAGTGCCAGTACCAGTACCAGTTCTCACTACGCTGCGGTCCTTTCAACCGGAGCTTCTCAGAGGGAGCTGACTTACAGGTCGCGGATTTAACAGTCATTCCTGAGCCGGGCCATGCCAGCCATATGGACGGCCACATCCGTACATTGCTCAGATATATGAAGTTCCCCTAAACTGTGGCTCTCATTTGCAGCGAGGAGACAATTTCTGAATGTAATCAGAGCTATAGACTGCACACATACTGATATAAGAGCCTCTTCTGTAAGTAAATATGCTTTAGTGAATAGAAAGCATCTTCATTCAATATATGTGCGACCTATTTGTGATGCGGAAATTTGTCTCACTAATGATATGACACGATGGCCTCCTTATGATTCCTTTATACTGTAAAAATAATTATAATTAATCTAATAATAGTTGTGTTGGGAACAAACCTCCGTGCGAGATGGCTGGCTACTAGGTAATTTTCATTTTTTTTATGTGACCTCCTGAATGGTTTTTAAGTTTTAAAGTACTTCACATAGTGTGTGAGGTAACAGTCTTCCTAATAGAAATAAAGGAGGCATATTCATGTCATAATGATCAGCATTGAGCTATGAATGATCTTAGTACAACAGCTAGACAGCACCGTTTGATTTAGATACACACATTGTAGAACTAAATAGGTTCGAGCCGAGAAACGTTTTATTTTCAGTCAGGTTTGAGTCACTGATGTCATTCAAGTTGTTGGTTTGCTGTAACTGATAACAAATAGCCCTCATGGTGTGTAGACTCAGTCTCTTTTAGCGTTTTTACACCAAAAGGAACCTGTTCGTACTGTCACAGCTCCGTTGCCATGGTTATTTAAACATGTGGTGGATGCCTTTGCATATGTTTTTATGGGCGGGGACCAGGCGGTCCAAGCACAATGTGCAGCTGCGCCAAATTCACAGCAAACTAGGATGTATGAAGGCTACGTGTGCAGTGACATGTCTATGCACAGTTTTGTGCATCAGAATTTTTTTGTGCGCAGCAAGTTTCAGAATTTCTCCCTACAGCAAACATTTAGTATGAAAGCTGCGCGCTCTTTCGTACACGAGCCCCCAGAACATTATCTTGCATCCACACTAGTTTTTAGTCTCACTTGGGCATTTCTGCTCCTTCATCTGAACTCTTTCCAGTGACTACACACAGCTTTCTTGCATCGCTTCCTGTCTCTTTCTGTTTTCTGTAGCAAAGTCATTTGTTTTAATGTTTTATGGCCATCTTGACTGAGCTCATTGGCCCTTGTCTTTTTTTTGTCCTGGACTTTCTCCTATAATCTTTTAGACTTTTCTTTTAGAAAGAAAAACATGTTTTTAATGACATTATCTTAAAGAATTGTCATCTTTACATTCAACATTATAGACTTGCAGTCAGTCAGAGCTTCTTTTAAAATGCCCCAGTCAGTCTTTTGGGAATTAAGTCCCTTTTAATTTTCTAGAATTACGCTTTAGCTACCTTTGCCCCCTTTACACTAACTAGCATCCACGAACACACTGCTCAGATCGGTGCTGGTCTTTCACACCTTCTAAGTTCTAGCTGTTTTGTACTGAACGTCTTTAAAATGGTTCCATCTGGCATGTGACATTTTGTACAGACCACTTATCAATTTGCACCTTCCAGTCGGATGTTTTGTTTTTGCTTTAAAAACCTGTAAATTAAAGTAATTCTGCATTTTATTCATAACCTATGGAAATGTGATTTTTGATTAATACATTCCTAACACCAGGAAGTTGCTTACTTATTTTAGTTTCATCCGGAGTCAAAATCTGCCAAGAAACAGGAATCAGAACTAAAATAAATTTAAATATCCATCCATCCATATCAACCCACCTACCTGCCCCAATTATTTATGTTCTACGAGACAGGGTAGTGCAGAGTAAAAAGGCCACAAAAGAAACCCAGACAACTTTCTCCCACTGTTGAATCCCAAGGCGTTCCCAGACCAGAAGGAATAAGCACTTTAATGGGTTCTGGGTCTTTCTCATGGTTTCCTCCCTGTTGGATGCGCCCTAAAAGGCTGGTCTCCCAGAGGCATACTGATCAGACTATCTGAATGGACTGCTTTCAATTAATGGAAATAGTGTATTATAAAGTTACCCTTTCAGTGGATTAACTCAGTGTAACACATGAAGTATAGAATTTCACACCCCACATGGCGAGACATCCCATACTTTATCATTCCTCTCTTTCAGGGAACAGTAGTTATACACAGAACACAACGCTTTCAAAATGCGATATACAATTAAATTAGATGATGTGGAAAATTTCAATATGTTAATCTGTTTATTAATTAATAAATTAATAAAATGCTTAGCTACAAAGAAAATTAAACTGAGATAAATAGGTTTAAGTAGATGGATAAATGTTGTTTGTTTACTTGTACAAAATGTTAATAGGAAGGGGCAAAAAGGCAACATGCGGATACTAAAAGAGGGCACAAATTAGCAAAGAGGTGATTTGACCCAGAACTGCTCAGTCAAGAGTTCTGGTTAGTTTTTAATGCCACGGCCTTCCCCAACGTTTAAATGTTGGTACTTTCTAATATTTACCCTGGTCTCCCACTTGGCCACGTCCCTCTGCATTCACATGGGTGCATTAGACGTATACTTTGAAGTACGGTCCCTTCGTGATGTTTAAAGTCGATATTGTCCCTAAAGTCTGGGGCCCATGACTGGGCAGAGCATCAGCATGTCTATATGGATCCAGTATGATGCAAGCGTCCCAGCTGATTTCCCGCACAGGCGCTCACTTACTCACACAAGCTACTAATTTGCTGTTGTAAAGTTATCTGTCCCTGTTTTTCTGTGGAGCTCCCTGAAGAACTCACTGGACATGAGATCATCTCGAAGGGAGGCAGATGGGTCAAAAAGGAATAGAAAGAAAAATATGAGAAATTTGAAACAAGGGTTACATAAAATTGTCAAGAGGGACACTGTACAGCTTTACTTGAGAAAAACAAGGCTATTAAATTGCGGAACAGGGGCAAAGACTTCATGAGCCATGCACTTAACACTCACAAATTGGCTTAGAGTCATGATAGTGTCTCTTTTTCTTTACTTTTTCTTTGCTTGTTCAACAGCTCCTAATAGATCAACAAGGCATCAAGGAACTAAAAATGAGAGCATTTAATAGTATAGCTTCTTGCACATCTAACCTTTCAGTAATAAATGTTAAAAGAGTTGAAAAAAAGAACACAGTTTAAACCAAAACAGGCTTACTAGTCATTCAATATCCTGTGTGTGAGTGTAATCCTATGTACACTTCCAATGGTCACTTTTTGACAAAAAAACAAATTTGAACATCAGTTCAGGTCACCCTGCTTCTCACTGCCCCTTGGTTCTCCCCTCTATTTTCACTACCACTGTGTTTCTTCTGTTACTCAGAACAGTAAAACATTCATCTAAACCTGCTGTTCTCTAACACCTAAAAGAAGTTCACACACCTAAGTAAAGACCCAGATCCTCCTATACACACCATGAAGGCTCGAAAAGACTTGGAGTCTGTGAGTCCTCTCATTATGTCTCTCTCTTTCCTGCTCTGTATAGCTTCACACTCCAGCCATCACCAGCCAGTGTAAAAATGTTTAAAAATACAGGCAACTGTGACCCTTCTATGTGTGATTGAACTGTGGACAAGGATTGCGATACATAAATGCCGATACTTGACTATGCAGACTCTTAACGTCCTACACTAAGGCACGTACCATCTCCACCCTTCTGTTCTTCAGGGCTCTAGCATGTGGTGTGTTGTGGATGGTTGAAATATCTGGCTGTTCAGTACAGGATCCAGCCTGGCTGATGGAAATCCCAGTGGTTACTGTGGTTAGGAGGGAGAGGGGCGTAAAAAGCCCCCTGGATTTGGAAAGGACTTTTTAAGTATCTACAAGAAATATTACTGAGTTTAAATAAATTATAATTTGTTCCAGAAGCAAGTTCTACTAGAGTTGTCCCTCTTTGTAAATGTCCACTTGCTTCAGTATGCCTGGATTTGGGTGTATGGTATCTGAATCAGGTGTAACTCTTTGTGTCTGTACCAGTTTATTGTTTTTCTTTCTGTGGGGCTCTTAGGGACCAAGGGTAAAGAGATAGGGGCTATAGCTGTTAGTATGTGGTTAGAACACTGTGTTGTAGGCAGCAGGCATGCCAGAGTGCTAATTGGTATGAAACTGTATGACAGGGAGAGGACTGAAAGGGAACATTTTTGTTGGCTGAAGCTGTCAGTATCTGAGGCCCAACTTTTTTGTAGCAATGTTTGCTGCTTATGATTCATTGGAAAAGAATGTAGTTTTATTTGTTTCTTTTTACTGATTTTTTTGTTCTTCGTGCTTTATTGTATGTGTCATTCTGCCTTCATAACATGTGATTTGGTCCATTTTTATATACCTGGATCTTTAACTATTAGTGTATCTGCTGAAAGTTTTGTTATTTTTTTTAAACATACTTGTACTTATAATAATTAATTTATGTTATCAAAGATTGCAGAAACAGCTCAGGATATAGCTAGCAATAGCACTGTTGCAGTAGCAGTTATGGCAGTAGTTATTTGTACAGATTAAACTACAAATTACACCTGCTCCAGTTTCTTGTACCTACAAATATCTGCCATCCACAGCTTTATCTGCAACTGTGCTGAACCCAATTTTTAGATTCAGAAGGCTTGAAAATAGGGGGTACCCTATATTGCATTTATTGTCAGCAGGCTGCACACTTTCTACAGCATCAGCTTTAAAGTAGAATCACATCTATTTTTTTAAAATTGTCAGCTTAGAAGAAGTATTTTTCCTAGCAGTGCTTGTTTGGAGCAGGATGGTTATGTCTCCAGAGGTTCTGAAGTTTCCATTTATCTGTATTTAAAAGAAAATTTCCAACTTTCCAACTGCTCCTCAATTGCAGTAAAAAACAGCAAGAAAAAAAAACAACTTTTTTGTAGGATTGTTTTCTAAAAGCATCCTAAAAAACATCTATTTCTGTATAGTAAAGATCAAGGTCACTGATGTTACACAGGTTAGATGATGAAAATATAAGTAAAAAAAAACTGGGATCGACGCAAGGAAGCAAGTTTCAAGGTGATTTGTTGGCTTTGGTCAACACTATTCTGGACAAGTGACTTTTGGCTGATTCTAAAGTGGATTCTGAAGCATTTTTATCTAGTCTGACAGACTAGATAAAAAAGGAAAAGGGTTCAAAGGGTTCTACAGCATTATTTATTTACCAAAGCAGAATGAAGATGGTCCTCAAAAACTGGAAAAAACACAGGACAACAGTGACTTTCCAGAAACTTGAAATGTCTATGTGTCTGAGATGGTCTCAAAAAGCCAATGGCAACAGTGAACACTGCACTGTTCAATGATTAGGATTGATTGGAATGTATGTACCTGACTTTTGTGAAGTCCCTTGAGACGACATGTGTTGTGAATTGGCCCTGTATAAATAAAACTGAATTGAATTGAATTGAAGGAGATGCAGTCATTTCCAGCTAGAACTTTTTATGTTTTTTATAATCTTGTATATTCTCCATATGTTTAAGCTAAAGAATATTGTTTTAAGTCTTTTCCGAGCTGAGGTGTTTGTCAAGGTGGTTGAAATTATTAATATTTCCAAGTAGTTCCAGATACCAGTAGTTTTTGTTCAGGTCACTATGGCCCCAAGTATGCATCCGAGTAAAGAAATTAATGACTTTATGTGAGGAAAATTAGACGTTTAATATTGCCTATCCAGAGCCTATACTGAATTTGACTGACAATCAGTGCGTTTAGCTGAAGAGGGCTATCTCCTCGATCTGATAGATTTGGGAATCTTTTACAAGACAGAGCGGACACATATTGCTAAGATGTGAGATGTTTGTAGACTTTTTGTTGTTCTTTCCTTGTTTTCAGTTTAATTGTACAGTTAAAATAATACATTATATTTGGAAAATAATTTATAATTTATTGTGGTCTAGTTTTTTACATCACAAATCCCTGGCATTTTACCAGACATTTGAAATCCACTCTAGATTAAATATGGCTTCCCTCCTCAAAATGTGATTTTCCTTCCAGATCGTCATAAAGTATTCAATTTGTATTACATATTTCTAAAACTCTAAACTATTGTATGTTCTATGTTGTATTAGGTGACGTTAGGCCTGTTTTCTACTGTATAACTGTTGTAATTCCGCTTTATTTGTGGTGTGCCTGAAAGGAAACACTCCTGTTGACATTAGAAGTTTAATTCAATTACTAATTTGATAAAAGATGTATAAAACACTGTTACTTGCCAGCATATTAGCAGTTTACTTATTACATTTTCATTGTCTCCATCAAATTCCTGGCTTTAAAACAACAACAACCCCAGCAGCATTATGGCAGAAAATTATATCAGCTTGGATCCAAAAATGATGTGCGTTGTAGAAGTACTGAAAAAAGACTGTACATTTTCTCCAATTATTTGGACTTTGATGGCACAAAAGTCGTTCTTAAATTACTGTGGATTTTCTCTGGTAATTCATAACAATAAAGAAGCATCTTCCCCATAACTCAAAACATGTAATCACTTCCTGGAATCTACTAAGCCTCTATTTTTAATTTGATATAAAAAAAGAGTAAGTCCTAAATTTTATTCCTACCATTTTTTACCTCAGAGTTGGTTCAGTCCAACACTCTGTATGCACCAAGTGTGAGTGCACCATTTACGAGAGGCAAGCATCTCCAAACAGCTTCTCTCTGCTAGTGACCTCATCTCGGTGCTCAGTATCATTCTATCACATCACAAGGAAGCACAGGTGAATGATTTATTAGCCTTGCAGTTTCTGTTGATGGTGCTCTCCTGGTTTCAGGACCATGGACAGTACCGTGGTGCTGGTTAGCGGCCCAAAATGAAAGTCACATAGCTATACTACCTATAGCAACTTAACTACACATGGCTCCTGGCATCAACAGTGGCTTGAGTGCATGGATTATACCTTCACCATGTGATCAAAATAACATGTTAACTGAATAATGTTCAACATTTGGTTGAAAAAAGGAGTTGTATCAAGAGACGATAGGACATATGCATATAGTTTATGGAAATGTTTTTGCCCAGGAACCTGTTGTGCAGAAATGTTTTCTATATTTTCTTGGACTGAAATTACATTAAATAATCTTGAGTTTTGTGGTTATTGGTAGCTGTGTAGGGTCAAGCCATGATTAATTCATTTAGAAGGAGAGCCTGTGGCTTTACTACATAGTAGCAGGCTTTTTTGTTGTGAAGTGTTACATTGCATTGTCAAACAAGAGAGCATATCAGTTGCATACACATTGTCTGAGTTAGACTACAGTTTGCCCAAAGTCACTGGTAGGCACTAAAGTTGTGGTCATGGTATGAGCAACGTCCAGACTATGACAAAGTGTCTGTTCTTCTGATGGTCCGGGACCACTGATACTGTTATAGTCCTTCCAAGTGGTTTTCAAACCTCTCTCCTCTCAGACAGTACCACAGTACTCCTTTTTTCAGCCCCTTTTAGTTAGTGCAAGCACTTGCCCCTTCTGCCTATTCAGGAACCCTTGAGGCTCTAGCACGTCTAACATGCCTTAGCAGAAACCAAAGGAGCATTGAAACAATGTTAGTCAAGCATAAACCTCTTAACATCCCCCTGTCAACAATGGACCCACACAATGTCTCCTCTCAGTACCTTTTTCCAGTTCCCAAACCGCTTCTTAGGCTTGCAAATCTTGACTTTGATGTTGTGCAGCTTTTCTTCTCTTGTCAGAAAGAGAGAGCTAAGGAAGAAAAGGCATTGTAGACAGCTGTTAGAGTCACCATAATTCCCTCATTTTACATGGGTTAGCCCTTTCTTTCTTGACACTGCTCTTTTACTCTGTCTTTCTTTCTGACTATTCTTTTTTCCTATTAACTTTGTTTTAAAGTCAAAATAATCCATATTCTTTTGTTTTGCTGTTTGAATATGAACCTGTTTCTAATTTATTAGGTGGGTAGCTAAGTCCCTTGTCCCAAAGTAATTTCACCAGACAAGACCAGGCCTCTGCTTCACATCTCTGTTCTTTTCATGTGCGCCTGTATTACATTAAATAAGATTGGCAGTACAGAGACTTCTCAAACTATTTTTGAAGCTGTCAGTGTTTGACACTGTTCTCACATGATTTTAATAAACCATTAAAGATGTGCCTAAACTTTTTGGGCTTTTTTAGAGAATTGTGAGCAAAGCTACTGGTGTTGTTTATACCTCCACATGTCCCTAAATCTCAAGTCTCCTATTATTGTTTGAATGTAAAAGAAAGAATAAACAGTAGTAATGGATAAACAACCAATAACCACGGCAGCTTTTAACCATCTGCGCAGCGCCCACTTCTCATAGCAGACAGACACAAAATTTGTGTTTTTGTGTACAGAAGAACTTTCCCACCCGAGTGGCATGAGTGAGTCAGTCTGTCTGCAGGAGCCCATGGGTTGGAGGCATTTAATCCTTGTGTCTCTCACTGTGTATGTTTAACCTCATTATTAAAGCAGAAACTGCCAGTAAAAGCTAAAATGACACTGTATGTACCAGGAAGTTAACAGTCATTGCTTGGGTTATAACCGATATCCTACTGTCTTTTACAGGAAAATTTGTTAGTAATGATTTTCTCCCAGGACAAGATGAAGCAATGAACACGGGAGTACAAGTGATTATTGTACATATGAAGCACTTGGCTGGCTGATTGACTCAGTAAATATAACCCAAAATTGAGGTGTGGTTGGTATTTCTCAGACGTTAACACCATTTCTTAATGTTTCAGTCTCATGTTTGAGTTTGGTTTCCATGGTAATCAGAAATCCAGGGTCTGGGCGTTTCAGAAAGTTCATATGGTACTCATTTGATGTTTTAGACCACTTATAGCTCCAACATGATTTTTGTGGAATTAAATTTAATCAATCTGTCCATCTGATATTTGGTTTAGTAGACAGGTGCTCCCTGTTACTTTTAGATTAGTCACAAGTTTTGTGCAGAGTTTGATTTAAAAACGCATGTCAAAACTTTACTATGGCTAAGCAGTCAAAAATACTTGTAGACTCTAAGGTATACGACCATATCTGATCCTGTTAAATGCATAAAACACTATGTCAAAATGGTAATACAAAATGTCATATTAGATGTTTGCTAGTCTGTAAAAGTAAAAAAAAAAGTGGTAAACATTGCCAAGAACAAATAGGTTTAGAGTTTATTTCTATGCAGTTGGATTTGAATTATAAAATGTACAGATGGAAGATATTTTACACAGTTTCTAATTGTTTCATGACATTTCAGCAACTTCATCCTGATGTTAAACCATGCGGTGTGTCAAACCATAAAAAACGCAAGCAAAAAAAATCAACTCGAGAGACTCGGTACATCACAGCACAAATAAACACAGACTGAACAAGTGAAGGTGTTGTCAGGAGAAGGTGGGGTCGATCCTCCGCATAATCGAATGCTAACAAATATCAATTAAAAAAGTAGCAATTCAGATTTTGACAGTGTGAAACATTAATGTTTCATATTGTTGCGGTATTCAAAAAGGGGCAACAATGAAACAACCTCAAAAACAGGTAAATTCCCTCCTCGTTATTTCTGACTGCTTTGCAGGAGTTTTGTATTTGAGCAGGGTCAGTGTCGCTACTTGTAGCATGAGGGTATACCCAGACCCTACAGTGGTTGCACAGGCAGTCCAACTCCACCAGCATGGCACATCAGTACGTGCCATTGCCAGAAGGTTTGCTGTGTCTCCCAGCACAGTCTCAAGAACATTGAGGAGATTCCAGGAGACAGGCAGTTACTCCAGGAAAGCTGGACAGTGCTGATCCTTAACCGTTCAGCAGGACCGATATCTGCTCCTTTGGTCAAGGAGGAAGGAACAGGATGAGTACTCTCAGAGACCTACAAAGTGACCTCCAGCTGGCCACTGGCATGAATCTCTCTGACCAGACCATTAGAAACAGAGGGTGGCCTGAGGGCCCAAAGTCCTCTAGTAGGCCCTGTGCCCACTGCCCGGCACTGTGGAGCTTGAGTGGCATTTGTCAGAGAACACCAGAATTGGCAGGTTCAGCAATGGTGCCCTGTTCTTTTCACAGATGAGAGCAGGTTCACTCGGAGCTCATGTGACACACGGGAAAGGTTCTAGAGAAGCTGTAGTGGATGTTATGCTGCCTGTAACATTGGTGGATCAGTGTTGGTCTGGGGAGGCATATCCATGGAGGGACGTACAGACCTGTACAGGATAAACGATTGCACCCTGACTGCCATTAGGTGAAATTGTTAGACCCATTGTTAGCCCACTTGCTTGTACAATGGGTCCTGGGTTCCCCCAGGTGAATTATAATGCCCGGCCTCATGTGGCAAGAGTAAGTAGGCAGTTCCTGGAAGATGAAGGAATAGATTACATTGACTGTCCTAAATCCAATAGAACATACACTGTTCAAAAAAATAAAGGGGAACTCTCAAATAACACATCCTAGATCTGAATGAATGAAATATTCTCATTGAACACTTTCTTCTGTACAAAGTTGAATGTGCTGACAACAAAATCACACAAAAATCATCAATGGAAATGAAATGTATTAACCAACAGAGGCCTGGATTTGGAGTCACACACAAAATTAAAGTAGAAAAACACACTACAGGCTGATCCAACTTTGATGTAATGTCCATAAAACAAGTCAAAATGAGGCTCAGTATTGTGTGTGGCCTCCACGTGCCTGTATGACCTCCCTACAATGCCTGGGCATGCTCCTGATGAGACGGTGGATGGTCTTCTGAGGGATCTCCTCCCAGACCTGGACTAAAGCATCCACTCCTGGACAGTCTGTGGTGCAACGTGACGTTGGTGGATGGAGCGAGACATGATGTCCCAGATGTGCTCAATCGGATTCAGGTCTGGGGAACGGGCGGGCCAGTCCATAGCTTCAATGTCTTCATCTTGCAGGAACTGCTGACACACTCCAGCCACATGAGGTCTAGCATTGTCCTGCATTAGGGGGAACCCAGGGCCAACCGCACCAGCATTGTCTCACAAGGGGTCTGAAGATCTCATCTCGGTACCTAATGGCAGTCAGGCTACCTCTGGCCATGCGGCCCTCCAAAGAAATGCTGACCCACTGCCAAACTGGTCATGCTGAAGGATGTTGCAGGCAGCAGATATAAACTAAAGCATCCACTCCTGGACAGTCTGTGGTGCAACGTGACGTTGGTGGATGGAGAGAGACATGATGTCCCAGATAATACACATTTAAAATTGGCATTTCTTTGGAGGGCCGTGTGGCCCTCCAAAGAAATGCCGCCCCACACCATTACTGACCCACTGCCAAACCGGTCATGCTGAAGGATGTTGCAGGCAGCAGATCGCTCTCCACGGTGTCTCCAGACTCTGTCACGTCTGTCACATGTGCTCAGTGTGAACCTGCTTTAATCTGTGAAGAGCACAGGGCGCCAGTGGCGAATTTGCCAATCCTGGTGTTCTTTGGCAAATGCCAAGCGTCCTGCACGGTGTTGGGCTGTGAGAACAACCCCCATTTGTGGACGTCGGGCCCTCATACCATCCTCATGGAGTTGGTTTCTAACGGTTTGTGCAGACACATGCACATTTGTGGCCTGCTGGAGGTCATTTTGCAGGGCTCTGGCTGTGCTCCTCCTGTCCTCCTTGCACAAAGGCGGAGGTAGCGGTCCTGCTGCTGGGTTGTTGCCCTCCTACGGCCTCCTCCACATCTCCTGGTGTACTGGCCTGTCTCCTGGTAGCGCCTCCAGGCTCTGGACACTACGCTGACAAACACAGCAAACCTTCTTGCCACAGCTTGCATTGATTTGCCATCCTGGATGAGCTGCACTACCTGAGCCACTTGTGTGGGTTGTAGAGTCCGTCTTATGCTACCACGAGCGTGAAAGCACCACCAACATTCACAAGTGACCAAAACATCAGCCAGAAAGCATAGGTACAGAGAAGTGGTCTGTGGTCCCCACCTGCAGAACCACTCCTTTATTGAGTGTGTCTTGCTAATCATCAAAGATTTCCCCCTGTTGTTTATTCCATTTGCACAACAGCAGTGAAATTGATTGTCAATCAGTATTGCTACCTAAGTGGACAGTTTGATTTCACAGAAGTTTGATTTACTTGGAGTTATATTGTGTTGTTTAAGTGTTCCCTTTATTTCTTTGAGCAGTGTATTTGATACATCATTCTTAGGTCCATCCGACACCACCAGTTTGCACCTCAGACTGTCCAGGAGCTCAGGTTCTGGGAGGAGATACCTGAGGTGTGCATAGAAGTACATTGGGGCCACACAAACTACTTACAACCATTTTGAGTTGCTGCAATAACATTTCAGCAAATTGGACAAACCTGGTGCAGTAATCCTGTTATTTAAAATTCCAGGGTGACTTCAGATGAAGCCCCCTGTGGGTTGATAATTTTCATCAAATGATGGTGGTATTCTGTTGTTCCTAACATGTTACCGATTCCATATCAGTATGGATATCCAGCATGGTTTTTTTCTTCCAACTGAGATCTGACGTGTTTTCAAAGTGTTCCTTCATTTATACATTTTTTTTTTGGCAGTGTATTTTGTTACCCTTTCAACGTCATAAAAAATGACCACATCCATGACATTGGTTCTCTATATTTTACTGTCATTCAGTCACATATTCAGAAGTATTTAACCTCTCTCTATGTCACTCTTTACAGTTGATACATTTTTGTGGAAATGTTTTTTTTTTAGATTCTCTACAAGTATTTACCCATCAGTCTGAACTAAAGGGAAACAAAGTAAAAACATGAACATTTTCCAGATTTAAAGCATGCTGGCATTGTAACATTAACTTTCAGTTTTTTTTTTCTCTCAACTCATCGTAATGTTTCATTCCAGCACCAATATTCTCTGGCTTTAGATTTTTAATGTTGGGCCTGTCTGGCAGTAGTCATCTGTGAAGTTCACACTTAAAAACAGTGTTCATCGTAGTTTTACTGCTGTTACTGTTTGATCAAATGACCCGGTAATGGGTCTTGCAGACTGAATGTGGCCCCAGCTCTGCTGCACTCTACATACAGCGTTCTGTAAAATAAAAACAATATTCTTCTGAAAGTAGCAGCCCTGAAACTTAATGTCCTCCACAAATCAAACTTATCACAATCTTTCTCTTGGGATTAAGGGATATGAAGAAAGATGGACGTTTTTAGTTTACACTCAATAGAGAACCTGGGAAAATATTGTAAGAGATATGCTTTTAGTTGGTTTTGGACACAAAGTCTGTACTGAGGGCCAGCTGCTGTGTGTGAGTGAAGGAGTCTTTCAAATATTTATAAGCAGAGCAGATTAGAGTTCAACTAGAATCTGCTGTTACAATTAAGGGGCTAAAATGTTTTTAAATGATTAAAAAACACTACATTGCACAGAACTTGTATCAGTATTTCACAATATTTTGTTTCACATCAGTCTTAGAAGAGAATTCCTGTTTTAAAAAAAATATTCAAATATAAATTTAACTATAGCTTTTCAATTCTCTCCTTCCATACTTTAAAGTATATACAATCTGAAACCAAAGATACATGAACTATGATAAATATAAACTATGATTGGATTTTCTCAATAGTAGTAGTTAGATGACTATTAATGTGAGGCCAGTTAATTAATTCCTGAATTCCCTTTTTCTTTAGATCCAGGTTTTTTCTGTACGCATAATAAAATGTAAGTGTGAAGCTGACCCTAAAGAATGTGCATAAAATGACCACAAATAGCTGACTGGGTTTTCTCAGTGTCACAACCCTTGTGTACGTCACAAAGAGGCAAAACAGCTTCTTATTTTCCATTCTTGTTGTCCTACGTGTTCAGTTCATCTGTGTCACTGCTGCTTTTTCTTCCACTGCTTGAGCCAGTGCAGAATTAGTTGAATTAAAACAAAAGCGGCAGTCACTGTTTGAAGTGTGAGTAGAGACGTTATTATGACTTCTCCCTTAAAGGTCAAGTTGAGCCACAGGCACGATAAAGTGTGCAGAGGCACATGGGGGAGAAGGGGGAGTTGAAGGGGGCAGAACTGAAATAACAAATCAGTCCTCACAGATGGTGCTCAGGCTATGCAGGGATCTTTACTGGATCTGCCTCCTAAACATTTTAAACAAACTTTACCTTGTCATTTTAATGTGAAGTTAATACACTTCAATCCGTTTTTACTTTAATGAGAAATCAGAAGGGATTCTTCTCATTAGCGTCAAGTCATAGGAAGAGAAACTTGGAGCAAAATAGCTGAAAATCCCACATTTTAGATATTTTAAACTTTTCATTTAGCCATTATAATGTGAACTGGTCTTGATTATGAGGCTAGTGTTAGCTTAGGGAATCTTAGAGGTCTTCACCCTCAGGCTTAACCTTAACCTGCACCACCTGGTTGTTTACACTACTCTGCCACTTGCTCCGTGAATATGTCCTCTGAGCCAGAGGTCCAAGAAATTTAAGTCATTCCTATGCAGCAGACATGGAAGAGAAGCGATCATGAAGAAAGTGAGCTCAGGCTTTGATTAAGAATGTTATTGTAAAAAAATCTGTCTTCAAAAAGAGAGGAAAGGCTGCAGTGGAGAGAAACATAGAAGGTCCTGACCAAGGTCCCAGCATGCTCTTTCACCTCAAGGGTAATTTGTTTTTCTTAAAACAGATTGGCTAAATGTTCACCACATTGAAGCAATGACCTGAAGTGTAAATGTTCAAAACTGTTTCTCTGTGTTTTGATCTGATCGCTAACTTTCTGGAAGATTACTGAGCCAGTAAGCTTCCCCCCTGCTCCTCGTCTCCACTTGTCTTTTTAGATTCATTGGTATTCTTCATTTTTCTCATGGTCTATCCCCTCGCTTTTTCAAGTTTGACATTGTCTTGGCAGCCGGACTGACACAAAAAGTTCACTGAGGTTAAAGGTCAGCTGCAGGGCCTCAGGAGGGAGCATAGCTTTAGATCTCCCTGCATATTTATGATTCTGCTTCTGTATTATTACCATAATCTTATGACAACATTCACATTGTTTGACAAATGAGAGTTTTTGACTGTTTAGCGAACTGTGGTGGAAAGTAGATAGATACTCTCAAAATGACCTCAGTGTAGCAGAGGTGTGATGGATATTTGACTAGTTCCTCTACCTTTTTCACTGCATGTTTACTGGTTTAGATGGAGGGGTCAGACAGAAAAAAGCCTGCAGAAACGTGTAGCTCAGTTTTGTTGAAAATTACTCAAGCTATTGCCATGCGGATATTACGTAATAGAAAAAGCTATTAAAACAGTGGTCTTCAGGCAGTGCAGATGTCATGCAGCTTCACATAGTTTAATCCCTGTTGCCATCTTAAGACCCACAATACAAGGAATTCTGTGGAAAATGGTTGAATCTCGTAAACTGGTTTTGGATGCGAAAAAGACAGGACAGCATCTGTTTATTGCTGTCATTTTGTGGCTCTGTGTTTACACCCAGCCACACACAACGATGGTCTCCACAGAGCAGTGATAGATATCTAGCTGAAATGACTGAGGAGTGCCTCTTATTTACATGTGTGGAGAAAAGAGCCTCCACATCCAGGCACACAAATACAGACCGGCATAATGATGTTCCAAATCAGCTGGCTTCTACCAGCTGCTTTATTGTGTGCAACCTTCTGTTTCTGCTCCAAACACCAGCAGGCCTATAAAGTAGCCTACCTCACAAAAATCTTACAAACAGAGACTTTGTGTTCGTTTATTTTGTTTTTGTTTCTTTTAAGGAAACTAATGTGTGTTTTCTGGTGTCTTTGTTTCTGGATGTTCTCTCACCCATCTTGTAGCTTCTACACATCTGCATTGAGGGCTGGGGGAACTGGCGCTGGTCGGAGCCTTTCAGTGTGGACAATGTTGGGACTCTTCTCAGGACCATTCAGTATAAAGGACGCACTGCCTCACTCATCATCAAAGTGTTGCAGCTCAATGGCGTCCAGAAGCAGGTAATCCTAATGTTTCCACGTAGACAACACACGTTGCACACACACACACACACACCAAAAAAAATACAGCATTAGGAATATATGGTGGTGGCGGTTGGGGGGTTTAAAGTGGCTAATCCCGGCAAGAGGACTTGTCAGGAGCTGTAAATGTATATTGATCAAAGCTTAAAAACATTGGGAATGTAGACATCCCGCTGATCCCAGTGCCAGACATAGAAGAAAACCTTGAAATACAAAGCAAGAACATGTTTGTAGTATTACACAGAAAGCCTGGCTTTTGCACAAGTCCTCTTGTCAGGATTAGCCACTTTAACCCCCAACCCACCCCACCACCACCCTCTGTTTGTATCTTATGATTTAGTAGTTGCTTAGCTAACAACTGAATGTTTTCTGTTTTTGTCAATTTGTTGTCATCTGTTTTGCAGTAATAAAATGTGTCCCATCAATCCACACAGAAGATCACAGGAAATCAAAAGCCAGATCACAAAGCAGCTGCCTGCTACAAGAGCAGGGCTGAATCATATTTGAGTTTTTTTTTTTCGCAAACACAAGTCAGTGTATTTCTGAAAATACAGAGATGCCATAGTAGTGTTCATAGTAGTGACAGTTTGTTATGTAAACACTGTCAAGTGTCACACATCTCCCCCTCAAGCTTGAGATGAAATAAACTTTTCAATTCACACTCCTTTTTTCCATCAGTCCCTAACTTTGAATGAATCTTTTTCCATTTAGCCACAACCAGATCACAACATATAATCCCACAGCGATACAGCAGTTACATTGTGAGATAAAGTTAATTACTACATGTATAGGTATACGCCAGCCTATATTTTCTTTTGATAAAGAGATGTTTGTTCTGCAGTATCACACACTGCAGTCATCTAACTTGGTTTAGCATAGAGATACACTGATCAAACTTATGTTGCCATTTTCTGATCTCCAGTTTTTACAAAGTTTTGACTAGTTGATATTGATTTCCTTAATTCTGATTTCTCTTTAAAACCAGAAACATAATAATATATAAGAACACCACTGAAAATAATTTTGTCTTGCCGTTCTGCTGTGAGCTTTCATTAATTATTTATGTTAAGAACAGAGGTGATGTCACACTACTGTGTGAGTCAGCAGTCACTGAATGTAGACGGTTACCTGAAGAGTACCCACATTTCCAAATCTAGCATGTTCTGTAAGAGAGTCCAAATTTAAAGGATAAAACTAAGTAAGTTTACTCTACTCCATTCAGCCTTAAAGTTATCGGCTAAAAGTATCTTTTACTGACTTAATTGTAAACACACTGTAACAACATTTACACCAAAGAGTGTTGTTATCAGTGTGCCCTAGTACCGCTTCAATTGGCGTATTGACAAAGCTTTATATCTCCCTGCAAAAAGATCACATTTTTGAGCTTATAACTGTCTGGGCTCAAGGTCAAGGCCAATCTAGTCTATGTGTAACATTTTATTGTGTAATCACAGCCATTATGTTTTATTTTATACTGAGAGTATATGGTAGTCGCATCTTAAAGAATTATAATGCTTTCAGTTTCAGAAAGCTGCTGTCAAAAGTATCTTTATCTAAAAATAATTTTAAGGAAATTAATATAAAACAGTTTCTGAGGTAATAGACAAGATTATATCCAAGTAGCAAACATGCATTAATCCAACATGTGGATGACATAAACACAGCCTCAGAGATTATGGTTGAAGCAATAAATTATCAGGATATGGAGCCCTGTTCATGCCATATAAAAGCTTCTTGCTGACCTGGGATATACAGTCTTGGGATGGCAGGCTTTTATAACATATGATGTGGGGGTTCTTTTTTAATTATGTGTCATTCACTCTCCCATGTAACTTTTCTTCCAGATAATAATCTGTGGACGACAGGTGATGTGCAGCTACCTGACGCAGGATATTGAGCTGCGGGTTGTACAGCACTACGTTGGCCCTGACGGTCAGACGGTGGTCAGAGAGCATTGTGACTGCTTGGAAGCAGGAGCCAAACTGCCTTCCTACGTTCTGGAAGATGCAGAGATGACAGAACTTTGTATAAGAGCACGTGGAGATGAAGATTGGTCCCAGGATGTTCAGCTGGAGCGGAGGGAAAAGGGTAGTAGCAGCAGCTCTGTTGTACAGGTAGATTTTCACAAAATGACCCAATACCATGGGTTTCTGATCAGCTGATATGTCTGTCAAATAAAATATTTCAAGAAATGTCTGGCTATTTTGTGGTATTGTAGGCTAC
Source organism: Crenichthys baileyi (assembly GCA_036173005.1). NCBI lineage: Eukaryota > Metazoa > Chordata > Actinopteri > Cyprinodontiformes > Goodeidae > Crenichthys > Crenichthys baileyi. The sequence goes on from JAHHUM010000875.1 coordinate 972,225, forward strand.
ATTTACTTATATTAGAGGTCTTTTTGAAAGATGCACTAATTGATGTATACTGAAAGATGGAAAAGCGCCAATGAACTAACTGGAGCCAGTGCTTTGCACTCAGAAACTTCCAAATGTGGTAGCCAGACACAAAAAGTATACATGCAAACATTGCACACACCAAGACTATCTTTCTGTCCACACGCATGTTTGGAACTGGTGACTGGACCACCAACTGTGACCGGATCCTCTTCTTCTGGGTGGCCACAGTTGCTGAGCTTCCATGTTGCTGCTCACTGTTAGGAAACAAATTGAGATCTTCCCCTCAGATAGACTTACAAAGGCCCTCCAGCCCATAACCTGACCATGTTGAGAGGTAGAAAATACAATTTATGCTCTCTCATAACAACGCTAACCATAGACAGGAAACACTAGCTGATATGTGGGCACACAGAAAGGCTTTGAAGGCACTTTTGCTGGATTATCGCCAGCTCAAGCTCCACTGTTCCTGTTCGTTATTTTTTCTGCTTAGTTTTTCCTTATCTTTTTCTATTTTTCATTATTTTCATAATGTTAGATGATACTCCAGTTTCTAAATGTGGGTCTGATCGTCTTTGACTCAGTGTGGAAAAGATTAGAGATATATCCGTATTAGAAGATGGTTCCTTTAATCTCTTGTTCCTAGCCGTGGCCTGGACATTTTTTCTTTCTCGCCCACACTCCAAACAGCTCATCCATCTTTTTATTGTTACCTCTCCTTCTTTCTTTACTTTCTACTATAGCATGAGGCTTGTCCACCTGTCTGATCCTCTTATCCCCTAATATGTCATCATCAGTTGGGTTTTTTCATCCATCTAATGCTGTTCTTTATCAGTAATACATTTGAAGTAAGGCCTCCTCTTTACCTCACCATCACCTCTTTTGACAAAGAACAGAAGGTTATCATGACCTTATTTTAGTGTTTTTCACTGGATCAGGCCTATATCTGTTGGCCAAAGTTACAGCCCCTCTTCCCAATAAGGCAGCTATGCAAAAGATCGTATATTAGGACTGAAAGCTCACTCTCTTTGCTCCACTGTGCTGTCTCCAGCACTAAATGAAGTCCTCTGTCTGTCATAAATTGGAACACTTGTAAAGTGTCTTAGCATCTCAGTGCTTTAATGAGAAGAGAGAAGTAAATGGGACAAACACCAGGGAGACTTTAAGAGCCCCCAGCTTTTGGTGGGCACATTCTCAGCATTTAAATCTTGCTAAGATTATATTGCGTTTAATACCCCACTATCTGGCACTAACTGTAGTCTTTCGCCTCAGCCATAATATTGCATTAGGGAGGCTCAATATTTTACAACTAAAAGAAGGCGAGAAACAATGATTTTAAGGACAAAACATCATGATGTAAAACTGATGGAGGACTATAAACATGGAGGCAGCTAATGCATCTAATCTTTCAGACATCCATTCTCCTATCATAAGCAGAAACAATTGGAAACATGTTGTTCATTAGTGTCTGTGATCAGTTAACTTGTTGCATCTATAGTACAGACTACAACTAGATCTTTCCTGTAGTAGTTTGGCTGGTTTAAAACCATGTTTTGTAAATGTTTGTAACGTGAATGGACAGATGAGCCTTTACATTTTCAGTAAGAACAGATTTGTTCTCTTTCAGGTGGCCTGTTCCAGTGGCTGTTTGCTTTATGTCTGGTGTACTCTCATTACTGTTGAGCCCGACTCTCACATGCAGCAGAGACTGGTATGTAGCACATAGACAAGCAAGTTTCAGTTCCACCTTGAGTGACAATTTTAAAATGTAGTCTTAGTTTGTGTTTTATCTGCACATTTTATCCGTCTTTTTTGTGGTCAAAAGTTTTAGAACGCCTTTCTCATTTAATAGTTTTCTTTATGTTTATCACTATTTACATTGTATGTAGATTCTCAATGAAGGCATCAAAACTGTGAATGAACACATATGCAATTATGTAGCATACCAAAAATTATAAAAGAACTTTAAATATCTTATATTTTAGATTTCTTAAAGTAGCCGCCCTTTGCTGTAATGACTGAAATATTAACCTTTGACCGTCTCTCAATGAACATCTGGGAAGGTCTGGGAAGCTCATGGAGAGAACGCTAAGAGAGCAAAGCAGTAATCAGAGCAAAGGGTGACTATTTTGTAAGAATCTAAAATATAAAAATGTTTAGAGTTATTTCACACTTTTCGTTTACTACATAATTCCATGTGTTCATTCACAGGTTTGTTGTCTCAGGTGAGAATCTGCAATTTAAATAATCATTAAAGTAAACAGACTCATTAAGTGAGAAAAGCGTTCTAAAACATTTGACCGGTAGTATATATATATGTTAAAGGTCTTCATTATATCTAAAACATATATATAGATATATGTATTTATATACCACTACCAGTGAAAAGTTAATTCATTTTTGATACCCCACCCATTTTTTATATGTATACACTCATATATACACAGTTGATCTACTGTTGATCAAGTTTTTCTCTTTGCAAATCTCTTTTTTTCTTTCAGGTGGTTTTCAGTCCGCTGTTTGTCATGAGGAGCCACTTGCCAGAACCACTAGTTGTCCACATAGAGAAAAGGAGTTTAGGACTAAAAGAAAGTCAGCTAATACATGGACAAGGCCACCAGGAACCCCTCTTAAATACTGAGGCTGAACTTACCCACCACCTCATTTTCCAGGCCAGGTATACAAAATAAGATTCAACATTGTAATTAATAAAAAAGTCTATTTCTTTGTTATTATACTGTGACCCTGTCAAGCAAATCTCAGATTATTTTAACTCTATTTTATACTTCAGTAATATGGCAAAACTTATTATCTCATCGAGTGCAAAAAAAAAAAAAAACATCTACATCTTGATCAAAACACTGAATGGGCTTTAAATTCCAACAGTGCACCATAAATAGATCTGTCAAACACCCATAATGAAACAACTCCTACTTGCAAATAGGCAACTTCCCTTCCTCTTTCCATCACTCATTCCTGGTTCCTAGCCAGCAGAATGTACTCACGGGATAATTTAGTTCTTTCAGTGCTTGATTGTGTTAAATCATGAGCAACTAGCTCATCGAGCTGCAAGAGAAACACCAACTCTGCCCTTTTAATGGGTTTTTGGTGTGCCTACATGTAGCATAAAGTCAAAAACTTTTGTAAGATCCCCTCACAGCACATTCTGCTTTCTGTGAGCCATTAATGAAGACATGATCCATGAGGATCTATTCACATTTCAGAGGAACAGTAGGCTGTCAGCTGCAGCTGTGACACAGCTCTAACTCCAGCATGTCAGGTTGGATCATAATTACACCTCATTTAGATACGAGCTGTAGCACAGAGCAGCAAACCGTGTGTGTGTGCGTGTGTGTGTGCGTCCGTGCGTGCAGATGTGTAGGGGAAAAGCATGTGTCCTGTATCTGTGTGTGGTCTGTGTATGTGTTGGTTAGCTAAGTGCTAATGTAAGTGTGACATTTATGGTCAGAGCTTGTCACATACATCACTGCTATGCTCTGTTACTTTGTTGTAGCTTGTAAGTGTGCATTAGCACTTTTTAGTCTTGTTCATATATTTGTGCTTGAAGGCAGGTCTTCATAAGAAATAATATCTCATAAACCTCATAGCCAAAATGTATATTTTTGTCACCAACAAAGAATATTCCCCTTTGAAATAGAGTACCGTGAAAACAAATGTATTTTTATTTCTGCTTAACTTTTTAAAGTTTATCAGAGTGTATAGGAACTTCTTTTTAGTAATCCATGACTGCCTGTTTCCCAGGGATATTAATATGGTATGACACAGACTCCCATTTCTTGTAGCCAGTGACAACAAGGCTGGTTAAGGAAGGTCCAAATCTTCAAATCTTACTCGTAGAGAACTGCAGCAAAGAGTGGCATCTAGGGGTTAACAGGTCTCCATAACAACCATTAGTCTCTCTAATGGTTGGGAGGCCAGAAAACAAGCCTTTGTCCTACTAAATGTACACATGTGGCACGAGCTTATTTCTACTGGGACTTTAACAGTTGGATCTTCTGTCAGGTGCGACCAAGATTTAGCATTTCGGCATTAAACCCTTTCGGTGAGTTTGGCCTGAACCAAAGGGTGAATATGTAGAAAAGCAACTCATGTCCAGTGTAAAGTGTGGGGGAGTATCTGTGATGCTATTGGCCCTTTTTGACCTCCAGTGGCTCTGAGAATCTTGTTGGTGTGAATTGCATAATGAACTCCTTCAACCAAAAACATGGTAGAGTCAACCCATAAACTCAAAATGGGTCATCTTTCAACAGAATATTCATCCAGAACATATTGCAGAAACAACACAGAAACTCTTTAGCTGATGCAAAATCTACCTTCTTCCAGGGAAATCTCAGTTAACCAATCTTAATCCTGTGGAGAACCTGAAGAAAACAGAGCAGGACTCAGGATCTAGAAAGGCTGTGCTAACAACAATAAATGATCTGAATGCTCCAACCTTGTAAAATGTTAGAGAAGAAGGTTAATTGGTGCCCTAAAAAGGGGGTACCAACATTTGTTCCACCAGTAATTTTGTTAAACAGAATTATTTCTGAACATGGGATTTTTCTTTTACTGAATAAATCTGCTCAGATTAAATCGTTTTCTGTTTATATTTTTTAGAATGAGATTATGATCCTGCATTAAAAAGTGAATTTATTTTAAGGCATTCTGCACATATTTACCAAGAATGGTGATAAGCATGGCCAACATTGCATATCCTGTTGTTTTTTCTACGGATTACGGTATTTGAACATCTGTAATTTATGCACCCTTGTAGAAAAATGATTGCTCTTTAAGTATCATTCGCTAGTAATGTGAACAAACAGGATAATCTTCGAATGGAAATGGCTGCTTCTGAGATATTTTTGTTAACTGTTGTATTTAGATATCTGGTAACAAAGTTTGTTTTGGTTTCAGTTGCAATAAAGAAACCACAGTGACCATACAGTCCCTGGGAGAAATTTGCCTGATGTTGTTTTACAGAAATCTTTTTCATGCGTGCAAAAAACAAGCTTTGAAAAAACGAAGTGTCTTGTCTTTCTAGATTGCAACCACAGAGCTCCTTGTATTTACAATCCGTCCCCTCTCTAAACTGCTTCAGACCGCACAAACTTCCATTTTCTTCTTTGTTACCCCCCCCCCAGCTCAATCCATCGCTTATCCCTCTTCATCCTCTCAAACACACACTACAAGCCACAATTGTAAACATACACACATACACAGAGACCCCTCAGCTCACCCTAAACCTCTACGATAGATCCAATCATAAATGTTCACTGGTCAACAGCTCATCTTTCCATCCTGTAATTACACATAGCTGTGGACTATAATGGACGAGGTAGAGAGCAGAGCTGTGGTCTGCAATGCAAGAGACACAGACAAGTCTTAACCAGAACTGTTTTGTCCTGTTCTTCTCATCCTGGCCACCACATTAAAAAATTGTGGCTTATAATCAGCAGTCCTTCCAGTTTCCACCCTCAGGGACTGCTCTGGATGAAAAGCTTCCTGTCAACACCTTGTCCTTCTCCTCTGTCTTGCCCCAGATCCGTAAGCTGTAGCCTCTGCGTTCCCTTTATAGCACAATAGGCTCTGTTAACAAACTGCTGTTCTAGGTTATGGGGGCTGCTTTGCTGTAGCCAAGAAGAACTGGATGCTTCCCAGAGAAAGAGTAGATGCTATTACATTGTTTGGATTTTGTTCTTTTTTTGAGTCCAGTCTATAATTGACCAACGAATGTGGATGAGGTATCCAATCGGATTATTTACTGCCATTTACCTCTTTCTGTGATCTTTTTGAATTAGTGTCTGTAAGGCAAGCTGCGTGTTATGAAAAAAATCTCTAACAAAAGACAGATTCAATCCATTTCAAGGATCCAGAGTAGAATTGGAGTTTAGCCGAAGGTCACAATGGGAACAGTTAGCTGCTGTCAGGAGATGTCTTGTTTTATATTAAAATAAAAGAGTATTGTTGAATTGTGTCTGGCATAAGTAAACAAGCTTCCAAGCCAGATCCGCAGAAACACACACACAGCAGTTTATAGATCTATTTCAAACAATGACTTATCACGGCCTGTACCAAACAAGAGATCAAGTGGAATCAGTTTATCCACTTTCTGTTTTTTATACATCAAGTCAAAAACTATGTGTTTTATGATAAGGAAACAAGAATTTATGATGACTCTGAGTTTTTGCTGTTTTCCCTCAGGGAGGATAAGGATGCTTCACACTGTGCCGTACCCATATCCACAAGTCTAATCAAACAGATAGTGAACAAGACAGGGAATGAAGACAACCCAGAACATATCCTGGCTGATTTCTATGGTCCGAAGACCACCACAGAGTCATCATGGCCTTACATTACCAAGGACATTGACAGGTACGCTCTGCTGAACTTTGCTGTCTCTACAAGTTTCAGTTTTATTTATGCAGTGCTAAATCAAAACAGAGGTCATCTCAAGGCATCTCTTTGCATGTGGGCACTGGATGGGTTGTTGCCGACATCTGGTGAGAATTTCTTGTCAGTAGTACTTTTAGAAATATCTTTACTTAAAAAACTGGTAATCAAGCCAATTAATTTCTATACAATACAATTATATAGTCAGATACAGTTTGATTGTAATACATTACATACATTTAATACAGTAGAAAGTTATTTGAACATATAAGGCCAGTTATGTATAGATTTTTGAGATGTAACGCTACAGGTGTTTGCACCCGAAAATATCCAGTACTGCCCTGTCGGTTTGGTACGCACGTGTAGCGACTAAATACAGCGTTGTTTTATAGTCGAACACATGCAGAATGTTTGTCTGGAACTAAGAGCCCAGTGCAGCATTCTCTAGCACAACTTTAAAAACGGACTCCAAAACAAAACAGAGGACTCCCAGCTATCACTAAATTCTACTAACTGGGCACATTAAGGTTTCTCATGCAGCTACAGTGGAGAGAGGACCGCAGAGGTTCATCACTCGTTCTGCAAATAAATGAATTATTAACCTGAAAAAACGTCAAGCTGAATGTAAAGATCACTGGCAGAAAAATCAGCTGGCGTCCAAATAGCTACCTGTAGCATCCAATTGGCCCAAATCCCTGTTGATGAGAGGGTATTTTCCAAACCGCTGCATTAAGGTTCAGCTCGGACACTAGGCTATGTAAATATCAAAACAACTCCAAAATTATTTAAACATTTTGTATGGGCAAAGTCTTATTAAAAAAAAGTTATATTGTATAATCTATCCATCCTTCTTGATTGAAGCGTACCTAAAACTGTGACTTTTGAACCCAACTAGGCACTGAATGGTGGCTTTAAAACCGGCCTACGTACTGAGCCGTGATTTTTGCAGTAAATCATCCTTCTGAGCAAGCATGTGGTGACAGTGGAAAGGAATGACTCCCTTTAACATGAAGAAACCTCCAGCAAAACCCGTCTCAATATATATGGTCATCTGCTGCAGCAGGGTTGAAAGGGCAAAAATCAGGCAATGTAAAACAAGAATGAAGCGCTAAGCCAACAGTACGTTCTGTAGAAAGGAAAGTAGGAAATTGGTGGTAAATTGTAGTGGTTTTAATTTAAGTAAAATATAGTATAGTGGTTTTATAGCTTTTTATCTTTCAGTCTTCTTTTCTAATGGGAAAAAGGCCTTCCTCGTCCACATTTACTTGGAAACACAAACAAATGCAGTTTGGAAATAAAAAAACATGATGTATGTTTAAAGCTGGATTCCCAACAATCTATATCATCAGTGTTTACCACTTCAAGGCCTTATAATACCTCATAACCCATCTAAGTCAACATCTATAATTCTTTTTCAGTTTTATTATAGTTCTTCTGTGGCAAGCATTAAATCTCAGATTTCATAACACTTTTCAACAAACCCCTCCACTGTTTTTTTTTTTTTTTTTCAAATCACAAGATTCTTGCAGCATTCCTGCTACAAAGTTGTGCAAGTCCGCCTTTAATGAGGGCAGCTTCTCTATATTGGTTACTTTGGTCACATAATAAAACTGTATAGTGCAATCTCAATGCAGGGTCGTGCATCAAACTTAAACGGCAATCCCACTGTTGTCCCCGGAGATTCTGGCTGTCAAAGTTTTACTCACAAATCACACAGCCTTACAGTCAGTTGTTCTTCAAGAACTTTACCCATGCTTCTAGTGTGCATGTGTGTTCTGCTTTTTCGTCTGCATGTAGCGATGGGATGAGTCCGCATATACAGTATAAACTATACCGTGTCCACAAATGTCTCCCTGGAATGCATCTTTTGTCACAAAGCAGTCACATCTTGATAGCAGCGGTAGAAGACCCAACCACATGTTCGACTTCAGGCTTTGGACTACAAAGAGTCCCAGAGGATCTGTTGGACATCTGAGCCGTATGTCTGCCTGTGGTTGCCTGAAATTCTATGCTTTTCTCACAGACAGACACGCACGCACGCACACACATTCACAAAGTGCCCACATTCAGCATACAAACTCCATATACACTGCGCGCCATTAAATGCTATACTGTATGTCCCTGTGAGGGGGCTGGTTTCTAATTTTGTAAGTTGGAAGTTTTCAGTGTATCAGGCCCAGGTTCGCTGGAAGACAAAGACAAAAGCACTTTAATATAACAGCGCAGACCTCTAACCCTGAATATAATCAAAATGTGGAAGGTAAATTAGAGCTTCAAATAATTTGTGTATTTTAGTTGCTGAATGTTGTAAAAGAGTTTGTTGTTTGGATGGTTTAGTCGCAGCAGAAAAACCAAATGAATTGAACTTACTTGGTAATATGGTGTTTTAAAGGGCCATAGAAATTTCAAATCGTTAAATGTTATTTTCTTGCATTTTTAATGGTAGCGAGTCACCTCCACAACCATTAAACAAACATCTTATAGTGGCTGGACTCAGGGTAAGCTCAAGCTGCTGCGTTTTATACGTTTAAAAGTCAGAAACTCCACTTTCAGGTTTTGACAGAAGCAGTTGAGCACATTTCTTTCAATTACTTTCTTGTGAGCTGTGTAATGTGATTTATGATCCCTGCACTTTTCTGTCCTCAACCTTGAGGTCAACCACTTATTTAACCACACATAGCAACATAAATAGCAGTAAACGGTAAAGGAAAGCTGTTCCCAGTTTAGGTCCCTTGTCACAGCAAAGAGTCTTTGAGGTGTGTGACAAGTGTGAGTTGGCAGGTTGGTAGCTTGAGCCAATTCCAGGTGGTCTTGTGGGAGAACGACTGGATCGTATTTAATGGCTTTGAACTTAAGAGGAATTCTCTGGAAAATGTTTGTTTGGCTCTTCTCTAACATTCAGCAATATTTAGGACTCAGGAGACCACGATTACTTTGAAATGGCTGCTGTGTCTGTGAATTGGTGGAAAAGTTATTGTGTGTTTCTGTCTGTCTGGCTTTGTGTCTCTGTCCCAACATACTAGTGTGTGATCCCAGATGCTTTGTCAGCTCTTCTCTGAATCTGTTTGGGTCACATAGCTTGTTGACAGGCCATTTCTCTCTGTATATTTGTTTAATCTTTGTGGCTGCTGTCAGTTTATTAATGGTCTGTCAGTGTAAGAATTGTTTATATCAAACACATGTTAATTATGTTAATAAAACCTCATGTTTTCTATGCGTAATAAAGGTTGAGTGCCATGTTGATTTAGGTTTATGCACCAGTCGGCTAACCTTGGTGATCTCAATGAAAAACGAGCTCTGTAATGGAGGTTTGTGTTTCTCATGTCTTGTATCGAATAATCCTCCAAATGAAGTTGCATTAGGTAATATTTTACCACCAGGATAAATTAAAAAGTTGCTATAACTCTCTGAAGATAAATTCATGGTTAAATTGAATAAATTTAGCAATAAATACATAGGTTGTTTGTTTTTCTCCCCCATTATTTGTTTTTCTTTCACAGGGCCATTGTCTTATAGTACAATTATTTATGCTCAGGTTGTACCAGGAGGATTGTTCATAACATTTGTGCTTAAACAGGTCAGTGCTTGAGCCTCTTTCCCAGTGGGACAGTCCTATGCAGGTGAAGCTGTCCCGGTGGAAATCTGGTCTGAACACACTCCTGGTGGAACTCCTGCCATGGGCTCTTATGGTCAATGACTCTCAGTGGGACCTGTGGCTATTTGAGGGAGAGACCATCGTGCTGCAGATACCAGCCGGCAAAGTCATTGTACCACCAAATTTCAAGGTAGGATTCATTCAGAAATATATTCAATCTGTTGAAAAGAGATTGAATAAGGTGCTTTAATATCAGTGCTGAAGAATTTTGGGTTTTGTTACCAAACACTTCTCCAAAAATTTATATTAATCGTCTAGCCTTTAAAAGGATGGCACTATTGTTAGCTTTTACTCTTTTCAAACTTTTTGTTATTATTTTTGTAAGTTTCCAATTAGAAACAGTGTTAGAACAAATAAACATAAATAATGCTTGGTCTGTTGGTGCAGGGTTGTAGGCATTAGAATTGGTTACAGCATAAAATGAGGCACAGGAGCAGAACAGTGGAAATAATCTACAATTACAGTAGTTCAGCCTTGTAGTAACAAATGCATGGATTCATTTTTTTGGCATATCTCTGCCACAGGATATCTCTAATTTTGACAATATTGCAGAGGTGAAAAATTCCTAGAAACCTGTTTAACATGGGTTTAAAGAAGAAACTGGTCTGTCCAAACACAAATCAGTTGTTTCCAAGTAGAAACATGGTGGTGGAATTATCATGATATGGGGATGATTTTCTTCAGCATAAACTGAAAAGCTGGTTAGAACTCATTAGAAGCTAAATCCAGAGAAACCCTGACAAAAACTGTCAGAAGCGGGGCAGGGTTCGCCTTCCAGCAGGACAACATCCGTGAACATAGAGCCAGAGCTACAATGGTTTAGATCAAAGCAGATTCATGTGATAGAATAACCTAGTCAAAGACCGTACCTCAATTTAATTGAGAATCTGCAACAAGACTTAAATACTGATGTTCAAAGATGCTCTCTATCAAATCTGACTGTTTCACAAATTTTCACCAAACTTTTAAAGGCCAATAGTCGTTTTCCTTCTTCTTCACAATTATGTACTACGCTGTGTTGATCTGTTACATCAAATCCCAACACAATGCAGTGGAGTTAAAAAGGTTCAAGCTGTGTGGATACATTTATGAGGCATTATATAAGAGAAAAAAGTAAATGCAATAACAATAAAGTTTTCTTTAACTCCTTTAGATATAAAATAATCACATTATTCATTGAACATTACATCCTAGGAGTTATTTAAACACTGAATATTTTCTAAAGTCCTTTATTTTTCTTTCTAAAGATATATTTTGAATTCACACCAGGATGTCTTTTTATGACATCACAGCCATCTTTATGAATCCAGCCCTTTTCTCATTACAGTCATGACTAATAAGTACAAAACCTGAGATCATCTAGCAGAGCTGCATTACAACAATATTCCCTGCCTACGTCTTTAACTAGAGCCAAGCTCTGTCACAGTGCGCTGGAGTCACGTCTTCTCTCTGGCTGCTAAGATCAGTAGAGGAAAGCTGCAGATGGTTTTCCCCTGTGGAACATAACAAACACATACACACGTCTCACTAACCCAGAGCCGAGCCGTAAGGCAGCGTATCAAACAGCAGACACTAATAGGCTTCAGCACAAAAGAACAAAATAAAAGGTTGTAAGTGCGTGAAAGGCTGTGAAATAGAAACAAATAAAGCGTTGTTTCCATAGCAACGTGATATTTATCAAGGCCCAACAGATGAAGAGAAGACAGTCTTAGCTGTAGGTCACATGCCAGATCGGTTAAATAGGAGAAGACTGGTGATTTGATCTGTTTGATGATGCAGCTCAGCCAGATGAACATTCATTCTGTAATTTAGCCATCTTTGGGCACTTTTATTATGTCATCCCAGCACAGCAAGCAATAATGGTGGTGACGTGGCTGCCATGTCTTTTAGAAATGCCATTCACTGACACTGAGTTTATTTTTTAGGACTTTAGCTGCAGCTGACTGGACTGTGTGACTGTTTCCAAAATGCAATCAAATGGCAGATGTCAAATTTTGTTGATTTTTTTTTTTTTTTGTATGAAAATGTGGTCTGACTTGACAGGCAGTGATTTGATCCCTGACTCCTTCCTTTTCTGCCAGTGTCCCCACATAACCCTCTCATTGCTTTGTTCTGTCACTGAGTCCGTTTCTTTTCTACCCTCCAGGAAGCTTTTCAGATCGGTATCTACTGGGCCCACACCAACACAGTCCACAAGTCCAAAGCACTGAAACTAGTTCATGATCTGACCTCTCCTCGATGGAAGGAGGGGACAAGCTCCGTCGTGGTCACTCTGGATGAGGAAGGATACGTTGAAGTCGACATCGCTTTGGGAGCCTGTCCTGGAAAACAGAAGGTGAGACCACTTACTGCAGGTCAGGCAGGGAACTCCTGGCATATTTACGATGGCATGTGGATAATAAAATCTGTTACTGTATGTTAAGATTTATTATTTTAAAGTGTACTATTGAATAGTATTGCACATTTCTCACATATTTTTCATCAGCTGTTTTGTACAGCAGGACTATACATATTTTTGAAACTATTCAGCTTCCTCCATTAAAATGTGCACATTTTAAAACCGTATGTAATGAACAGTCAGACAAATACAGTAATTACTGTGCTTGTGTATGTTTTCCTGCCCAGGTGTGCCAGTTCTGTGTGTCCTCTGTAGTACGACATGGAGTCCAGATCCTGCAGATAGAGGACAGAACTATTCTTGTCAACAACACACCTTACAGCATACACTACAGGCCTCTGCTGACTAACCATGTACTAGGAGGTTGTGAACAGGTAGCATAAAATGTATCACTTTTTGTTTTCCGACTGCCCAACAAAAAATATATATTTCAGATATTTTTGCACAAGTAACATAGATATGTGAAGTTTGAAACTATCTTAAATTCTTTAACACCTGCTTGCACCCCTGCTGAACTTCACACATGCAGTGTATTCACTTTGCACGTCAAACACACTCGTCTACCCCAGTACCAATCCTCAAACACACACACAGCCACACTCACTGCTGGGATGTTGCAAGTCGTTTTCCATCAGATCATGTTCCCACAGCCCTCCCCCCTCCACAACTCTCCCCATGTGGCAATGGCACTTCATAGGGACATTAGACAAACACCCAGAATTGGATGCAGGTTTTCCTTCTTGCTTTCATCTGCTGCCTGTCCCCAAAGAGAGAAACAATGTTGTGATGTCATTTAACAGTCCTTCAGATCCTTATAGAATAATGGTGAAGCTTGCCAGTTTGCCCCTAATTGACTGAAAAAAAACTTTAAAAAAGAATAAAAAAAATCTGAAGATTGGGCAATGGGTTTAACAAAAACACAGACCATAAACAAAGCTAGGAATGCCTTTCTAGTTGCTCTATTCATCATGCTTAGTGCATAATCTCTGTAGTCTGCGCTACTCACTGCTCTCTAGCTGCTAAACCAACCCAGCAGGACTTCTCTGCTACCAATTTAGCACCAAGCTTAGAGGGAAAGGGAAAAAAGTAAAATAACATTGTGGTTTTACAAAGTATCGTTGGTTGTAATCTTTGCGTATTGTCTGCTTTCGGTCTTTTCTGCTTGGTTTAGATATTCTGTCTCATCTACTTTTTGGTGGCATTTTTGTTCTTTTTCCCTTCTTTATGCCGAAACGGCCTCTTCACCTCCAATCTCCTTTTTTTGCTTCTCGACCATCAAACCTTTATATAATTTCACTTTTTAATTCTGTCATTTTTTTTTACTTTTGTCCTCTAACTAGCTCTGTGAGATGCCAGAGGGCACCGTGTTCACCCTCCCTCCATCAGAAGACTCGTCCCTAGCTAAGCCATGCTCTGTGCCATGCTGGGACCTCCTTCAGACCAGTGTCCAGGGGAAGGTGGAGTTCCCCTTGCCTGTCAGACACATGATTTTCAGCCTATTTTTAAGACCTGATGCTGGAGTTGGAACTACAGCTTGGAGCGTCCCTACTCCGGTGCGGCCAGACTTACCCAGACAGAGTCTATCCATACCTGTGGATCAGATCTCCGGGGGTGGCCTGAGCAGCAGGTGGGTGAGACACAGCATGTGTGGTTTGCTGGCTGTGACAGTCCATTTAAAGCAGGGCATGAAACCCTGGCTGCCTCTGGACACAAAGCAAGGACTCACTACAGCTAGCCACACTTTAAGCACTGGAGATGAAGCAGGAATAGAAATACTCAACATTTCCACTTTTAAGCTCTCCAAGGTTGTCTTATGCAATTGGTCTAAATCTATTTTTTCCCTTTTTTCTCATCTTTGTTTTTTTCTCTTTTATCATCTGTAGTTTGGGTGTTCAGATTAGATGTCAGGTTGGACAGCTTTCAACAGTGACATATGCACCACAATGAACATATATTGTCTGTTTCTTTTTTGGTGTTCTGGTTTTGATTGTAGCTTCTCTCATTTAGTGTGTTGGCTCACTATCATATGTAATCAGTACAGATATATACTGTAAACCAAAATAAAACACTATCCACAGACATCCACAGGGTAAAGATGTGTCACCTCTTGGCTTCAGTTCAAGTTGTGCATGTGGGTTTATCTCAGATTTGCAAATGGACGTAGAAATGATTCAACATTTAATTTGTAGATGGGTGTGTGAGCGCTTATCTCAGTGTGGTTGCAGGACATGATGAACGATTTGTGGACAGTTATTTATGGGTTTGTTTATTCATGTTTTTGTGTGTTTTGCAGAGCCATTGTGCTGACTTATCAGGAACACCTTGGAGTGACATACATGACTTTAAATGAGGACCCCTGTCCACGCATGCGAATTGAAAACAAATGTCCTGTTTCACTGCTGCTTAAAGAAAATGTCAAAGGTAATCAGGGGTAGATCCTACTGCCCTTAGTACAACGCCTTTTCTCACATTTTGTCGCATTGCAACCAACATTAATATATTTTCTTGGGATTTTACATGATAGACCAGCACATTGTAGCCAATAATTGTGAAGATAATATATAATATATAAAAAAAAAGGACTTGTTCAGATCCCACCTAATTAGTAATAAGAGCCTGTGTATAATTTAACCTTAGTATAAATCTAGATATTCTGCACATAATGCTAAACACACCATCCCTTGGTATAGCTTGGTGATGGCAGCACCATGGTTATGGTATCCTTTTCATTAGCAGGGACAAAGAAACTGGTCAGAGTTTGTGTAGAGATGCATGTAGCTAAATATAGAGCAATCATGGAAGAAAAGCAGCTAGAGCCTGCAGAAAACTTTGAAAAGAAGAAGGATTGAAGGTTCAGCTTGCAGCAGAACAACAACCATAGATATACTATGGCATATTTTAGATGAAATCATGATCATGTTTTAGAATGGCCTTGTTAAAGTCCAGGCCTAAATCCATCTGTGTCAAGTCTTGAAGTGATGTTCGCAGAGGCACTCCATCCTGACTGAGCTTGAGCCATTTTGTAGAGAAGAATGAACAAAGGTTTCAGTCTCTAGATGTGACTTGCAGCTCTCTAAGGCTCCCTGTTAGATTTATCATGATTTGTATTTTATTTCTATTTCCTTATTCCTTCCTTTGATTTGATCCATCAGCTGACATTTTTCTAATAGTACAATTTGTGTTCTTCATCACAGAGACACCACGGACCGAGGTATACTGCCGTCCTCTGCCTGCTAACTGTTCTCTCCACCATGAGCTCTATTACCACATTTACAGTTTTCCTGAGTGCAGGCAACGGGAGCAGCTGCCCACCTTGCAGCTAAAGACCATGTCAGATAATAGTACCACCAACTGGACAGACCCCGTAGATATCAACTGTCCTGGCACTCAGGTAAAAGTGTTCATTCATGGTGGATGCAGTTTTTGTCCCACATTCAGGATCATGCTTCTGCCTCTCAACACTAAATGTGCATAAAGCATTTCATATCCAAAGTTTTTCAAGACTTCCTCTGTGTTTTTTATTGAACATATGAACAGAACCTTTCCTTTTTTAACACCTCAGTGTTGCTAATAGATTTTCAAGAGCTTGACATTACAACACGCCACTGCAGCTAAACAACCCCTTAACAGCTAGATGGAGCCAGAGATCTATCTGCTTTAGTGGCAAAGTTGATGTTTAGAATCAGCTGACGATGACAGTAGAAACCTTTTATCTAAATGTGAGCTTTTTTTTGACAACTCTGAGCTTTGCATTAAGAAAACAAGCTTAGCATGTGCCATCAAACCAGGTTTTTGTGTGGCAGCACCAGTCCCCTGTTATAAGTAATGTTTAGATGGTTTCTAATTAATGCAACTTTGGTTTTGCCTGTGTTCATATGGATGGCTGTGGATGCATGTCTGCATCTCTGGAGTTAAAGAGCAGCTCGGTTTTAGTCTTCTAGGCAGTGTAGATGTTTGGGATTATTAAAATGTTAAGGAGCAGTGTGTGTAATGTTTGGTGTTGTGTCTAGGCAGCTGTGAGATGGGGTTGACACAAGGGCTGCAAAGCTCTGGTTACTGTGAGAGCCGAATCTGACCTGAGTGGTTGAGGTGGAAGGTCAAAGGTCAGACTTGTTTTGACTGCTCAGAGAAGCACTGAGCAGTGATCTGCTTCCTTTCGTCATGAGTTTTTGATGACTCATAACCTGGGATGGTGGAGGTTAAAGGGAGGCAGGGCAGTGTAACAAGCACTAACCTGGCCTATGACTCTGAGAGTTTAAAATTACCTTCTGAAAGTTTATTTAGGGTGAAAATGTACGTATGCAAATTCAAGTCAAACAGAATATTTATTTATTTTCTTGAAAGTTTGTTTTTTGTTATTGATTAGGTGGTGTTCCTGCCAGGCTTTGGTTGTCTGTACATACATGTGTCGTATGAGAGAGGCACCTTGGTTCTGTCTCTGGCACCAGAAGGCAGCGTGGATGCCGTTATCAACCAACACAGGAGGTACTGCTGCAAAGGCATTTGTTTTTTTGTTTAAAAAATAAGTTGTGCATGTTACTCTGACTAAGTCTCAAATATCCGCTTATATGCTTTTTATGCACTCGAATAAACTCACTTAATGATTATTGTGGAAAACAATGTTTTTCCTATTTATTAGGGCAGACTCAAGGAAGCGGCCATCGTTTCCACCACAGGGGGGCAATAAAACCTCCATCTGTTGTCATGACTAAAATTATTTGAGCAGTAGAGCATTTTATTACAGCTTTATTCCATTACATCAACACAGGGTTGCTGTGACATTTTGGCAAAACAGGATATTAGTATAATGGCTTGTTAGATTAAAGTAAACAAATGACATCAGGCACTGATCTTTGTTAATGTTCTGGTAAAAAAAAAAAAATCATGAATCATGAATCCACGATGAATGGGTTTGGTATCTTATTCTACACAAATGAACAGTCACCATGTGCAGGCCATGTTGAAACATTAGTGATGTATAAGATGGAAATGTTTGCTTGTACAGAAAAGGAGGCAGTTTGCCATTGTTGAGCATGACTGGTTTTTTTTCATGTGTAAAACCTAGACTGAGTTTCTCTTGTTCTCTTTTTGGGCTGAACTCTTAACAGTTTCTGTTTTGTTTTAGGTCCTCCAAATTGTCTGTCAGAATCCTCCTGAGTGAGGCCAGTGTTGCATTAAGTGATGATATCACAAATCCCAGTGGCTCCATGGAGCTGCTGAGACTCACGTTAACCAAGCTGCTGCTGAGCCTGGTTCCTGCACCTAGTTCTTTACCTCCTGAGCTAGCAGATGACTCTGCCATGGCTTCCAGCTCTTTCTCTGTTCTAATGACTGATGCAACTCTGATTGAGATCTACTGCTATAGTCTACAAGTTGACAACCAGTTGTATAACCGGACAAGTTTCCACTTTCCAATCCTGCTGTGCCAAGATCACAGAGGGGCATCTGACCCTGAAGGCTCGTGGAACAGTGATGTGAATCCCACTGAATCCCCTGAAGTTTTGGAGGAATTCAAACACTCCTGTTTTCTCCAGCTGAGGATGACATTGACTGGGGACAGGCACACTGTGGAGGAGGTTATGTTCATTTTTGTTTTTTTCTTCCTTTGCACATTTCCTTTCGCTCATTGCACTCAACATACATGATCTACAAAAAGGCTGGTAGCAGCCCAGTAGCTAACCTGCACTTGGAGTTAATGTACAGTGTCTTACAAAGCTAGATAGATAGATAGGTACCAGTTCCCCACGACCCCACACAGTTGACCCCTAATTCTCACTGACTACATTCCCGGTGTGCTCCGTCATCCGTCGCAAATTGTACCGTGTGGCAATCCACACTGGATGCGTTTTAGGATCCATTCATGCATCCGACAGCAGCTCCGTCATCTGTGAGTTTTACCCCTATTGAATTTCACATGTTTGTGCTCTATCATCCATCAAAAATAGATTTGATCCGTATCTCTGACTAAAGATGGAGGAGTGAATTACTGCATTGACTAGAATGGCTTCTATTTGCTATAGAGAGCAAAACACACAGATAACTGAGTTAGTGTGAATGAGAGTAACGAGTATAGATAATGGACAGATTCAGCAGTGCTCCTTGAGATGATGCCTCATAAGAACTTCTCACTTTATCCACATGTTTTATTACCTAACCCTACTTTAAAATTCTCCACAGCTTAATGCCTGACCTGTCCTGTTGTGGTCCTTAGTATTCATGAAGCTCTTTATCTACTAATGTTCTCAAACAAACAGTTGAGGCCTTTGCAGAACAGTAGGATTTATGCTGGGATAAAATTACACACAAGTTTTAATGAAGGTCCTCCTTCTTCTCGGTCTGAACTATTGCATCCATATGTACCTTCCCATCTCCTCCCGCCAATAGATCAAGGTGATAGAGCTTTTTTTGCAATAAAATACATTGAAGTTTATGGTTTTAATGATACTTTAATTTTACAAGGCATGCACTGTTCATTTTTCTTTTATGTCCACTTGAGAACTATTTTTAAACTCTAGCACTGCTACATAAGTATTTTTCCCTGGAAGAAACGTAAATAATCCAAGTGTTCATCTGATGAGCTGCAGTCCAGCAGCTGTCACAGTGAGCTTCAGACTGGTTATATCTGACCAAATCTCTGACGTAGCAGGTCTCAGAAACAGCTTTGTCTACATTTTACCTCAGGTCAGTTTCCAGCTTCAGCCTGCCAGAGTCTACATTGAGGACACATTTGTTTACTACATTAAGACCCTGTTCGACACATACATCCCCAGCAGGCCAGGGGAGTCCAAGAGGGGCAGAGAGCCTGGAGCAGCTCTAATTCTCCCTGCACAGGTGGGCTACTCCTGGCTCATTTAGCCTTGTTTATTGCTGCCACACATAATCTCATAACAGCAGAGGAACCTCAGGATTATGTTATGCCTTATTACCAAAGCAGCCGGCTTTTCAATAATGTTCTTAAATAACTTGTAAATGTAATAGTTTTGAAAGCAGAATTAAAATGTGATGTAATCATATTTCTTAATACACAAGGAACTGATTTCCTGTCTCCACTTTAATGGGTCCAGGTGGTTGATTCAGTGCAAGCGTTGGTCCACCCTGTGAGGCTGCAGAAATTTACAATCCAGCCAGTTCACCTGCTGGTCAGCATCCATGCCTCTCTAAAGCTGTACATCGCCTCTGACCACACTCCGTTGTCTTTCTCTGTGTTTGAAAGAGGACCACTCTTCACCACAGCCAGACAGCTGGTTCATGCTCTAGCCATGCACTATGCTGCTGGAGCCCTCTTCAGAGCTGGTAGGTCTCAGATTAAGTAAGGTTTAAAGCTTTTTGTGCTGTCACATCTGTTATGCCTCACTGGGTTTGTTATATTAAAATAGAAATATACACTTTTGTTTTTATGGAAACTCATTGCAGTATCAGCTACTTGTTCAGTTTGACTTGTTCAGCTCAAGGTTCATAACTAGGTGTTGTAAACCTCTAAACCAGAAATATTTGTTTTGTTCCTCAGTCATGATTTGAAGATAGTTTTCTATGTTTAAATTGTAGTCAGCATCAAGTATAGGTAGACATCTCGGAACCTGAGAGCCGTGTTCGTCTCCACTTTTCTCTGGCATTAGAGCTCTTATTTTTGCTCGTATTTCAGCACATCACGTCACTGCCGTCCGCTCCTTTAGTCTCAAAGACAGAGAGGCTCTGGGAAGCATTGCACTTTGAGGCTGATTAAACAGAGAACAGTGTGATCCACATCACACAATCTAGCGTGCAAGCATATAAAAATGTATGGTGCAGGATTTTAGAAAAACCATTCAGATTCTCCTACATGCAGTGTAATGTACCCAGTGTGTGTGTGTGTGTGTGTGTGTGTGTGTGTGTGTGTGTGTATTAGCAGAGCTCAGCACCCTAAACATCGTTTTCTGTTTGACTTTTCACTTTACCATAACCACAACTCTGAGACCCTATAAAGCAGAAAGGACCTCTGGTTCCCACTGGATTTGGTTTCCTCCCATTAGAATCCATCACTCAAGCACAAATTGACAGAGAATGAGAGCAGAGCAGGGCCTGGCGTCTTGAGAAATGCCTGCTTGATTTTTGTGATGCAGTTCTCAGAGCATAAATATCAGTGAGCCGTGCCATCTGAGCAGGACTCTCTGAATGAATGAGAGAGGTGAGATAGTAGGAGGCTGTAAATCTCACTGGGGCTCTTGTATGATTACATGCAGGTGCAGTTTTATGCGTGAAAGGTTTCTAAATCTTTGTATTCCTAAGATAAGCATTTGGAATGATTATTTCAAATTGCTTTTGGCAAGTAGAGGATTGCGAAAGGAAGGTTTCTCGAAAGGCACGCACATGGAATACTCATCCAAGAGGAAGTGTTGTAGATGTCTTTTCCTCTCTGCTGAACACAAAAAATGTGTCAGCAGTTTGAAACATTACAGCTGAATTTGATTTGAAAATTATCTTTTATCATCCAATTATTTAAAACTGTACCTAAATAGAGTCCAGGTTTTCCAGGTTTATTGAAATGTTTTTGCTAAAAACCCTATTTTCTGGGATGACTCTGTGTACAAAAATACTCGACCAAGTAGAGATGTATCAATCAGAGCTTCATGGATCATTTTTAATCTCCAGTTTTTTTCTTTCTTGATCTGTAATTGGTTATTTCTTTTTAGAGTCAAAATCATGCTGTGTGTGAGAGAGAGCGGTCACCATAAAACCAGGTTTCACTATTATATACCAGTACAGTTGGCGTGGCTTGCAGCACTAAAACTGTCTGTGTGTGTATATCCTATGGAATGTGGATCCTTACTTTAACTGAAAGATTTCAACAAGGCTGCCAACTTTTCCAAATCCAGCATGTTTAATGACAGACGGAGGCTGAAGCCTCAAAAGGATGACTCAGAACAATTTTTCTAACCTGTTCAGCCTTCCTGTTATCTACTGAAAGTCTTGCTCTCTCTCAGCCTAAATGAACTCCAGATGTGTCTCAACATGTTTTAGAAAATACAACATAGCTTCTTACATCGTTGTGATCACCTCACTACTGAGTCTCTTTCTATCAGTAACAGCGTCCACACTGAAGAGTGCCTTTAGCACAACTTGTATTCACCGTTATGGTGCAGTTTGACCAGGGACCAGTCAGTTTAACCTTAAAGTTGGTCGATTCCAGCTGGTTTCTGTGTCTCTAGTATTAGGCTAAATAAAGTTTGAGAACAATTCGCCACCCAGCATGTACGATGAAGAAGGGAAACTTGCTTTCTCCTTTGCACACAAATGTAACTAATGACAAGCTGTGTTGTGGGTGCTCTTTGTTCCAGGTTGGGTAGTGGGATCTCTGGAGATACTCGGGAGTCCTGCCAGCTTGGTGCGCAGTATTGGTAACGGTGTGTCTGACTTTTTCCGCCTTCCTTATGAGGGTCTGACCCGAGGGCCTGGGGCCTTTGTCAGTGGAGTGTCCAGAGGGACCACATCTTTTGTTAAACACATTTCAAAAGGTAACACAGATATTCTCATTTCTTTCTTTGTTTTCTCTGTGGGCTAAAAAGTTTGTTTTTTTTATGCTTCAGTTTCTTTTAAACTTTCTCCCAGATCAACCTTTTCCTAGTTACTGTGTCTGAGTCATGACACATTTATTCACTTAAACTTTACACTCTGTACTTATTAAAGTTCATTTCTGGTTGAGCTTTGGTTTTTGGCAGACCAAAGGATTCATTATGAATGTCTAGATTCATCAGCCCCCTAATTCTTTCTCATTTGATTTTCATCTGAGTACTCAAATTTTTCCTCCTCTAGTGTTCCCTAAATCACTGCAAATACTAAATGTTAAAAATAAATGTTCCTTCCATGTTCAGGCACCCTGACATCCATCACTAACTTAGCCACCAGTCTGGCGAGGAACATGGACCGTCTGTCCCTGGATGAAGAGCACTACACCAGGCAGGAGGAGTGGAGACGGGAGCTACCAGAGAGCCTTGGGGACGGACTGAGACAAGGACTGTCTCGACTTGGGATAAGCTTGTTAGGTATGCGAACATGAGAAAAAGTTCAAAGGCTTTCATTCAGCCAGAATTATCTTTGACATTTGTGGCTGCATAGCATTAAAACTAAGAAAGGCATTTTTGGTTCAGTTGTTAGGTATTTTCCATTGGCCAACCCAAATGTACGATCCCTCCGGCTGCAGCATTAGGTCACCCGGAGCGGAGAAGAACATGTTCTCTCTGCTGTCCAATAAAACGCAGCAACACATGTGTTACCAGTGCAGTGGGACTTAATAAACACTGACAGGGCAAAGAAGCTCAAATCAGACCCCAAAATTCACACACTTTATTGCCATAGTCACCAAGAAATGCTTTTATCTAATAGTTAATGTTATAATTCCTAGAGTCCAATCATGACTGATCAAACATGAAATGAATGCTTATATATTAACTTTCTGCATAGTTGCTTCTGATTCCTGTGTGTCTGAGACCATATGGTGCACTAAATAACCATGATTTTAGCTCCTTCTGTAATCCATACTCACATTTAACAAACCGTAGGTTTATTTAGAAGTTTTTTTTAACCAAGTGGATCGTTTTCAAATAAAGGGCTTTTTCTTGTTCTATCAGGAGCCGTAGCAGGCATCGTGGACCAGCCCATGCAAAACTTCCAGAAGAACTGGGAGATGCAGAGCTCAGCTGGGAGCAAAGCCAAGGGGGTCATCTCTGGAGTGGGGAAAGGAATTGTGGGTGTGTTCACCAAGCCCATTGGCGGAGCAGCTGAACTGGTGTCCCAGACTGGATATGGTGAGGACAGCAGGGTTACACATAACAGCAGTTTAGACATGACTGTTAGCCCCTGACTTCAGGAAACAACAAAATATATAGTTAAAATAGTAAACACGTGATACATAGTGTGAACATGGCTAGATCCATTTTCAGCGGTAGCCTTCTATATATTTCTAGTCCTAAAGTAAGCCATTCTGTGGTGTTAAATTCAGTCATGAAAATCTGCTCAAACTCCAGTAAATCGTGAATCTCACTCATGTTATATAAATGTATAATCTGTTATATGCAGATGCCAACTGTAATGTTCTAAACCTACTAGCCCTTTTTTGGACCACACATTCAGCAGCAAAGTGAAGTTTGGCCTTGGAACAATTTATTTAGCCAAGCTCAAGATATGTGAATTATGTATAATGTTCTAAGGAGCCCAAGGCAATAATAAACACATGTCTGAATTAGTGTGTCAGGAAAATCACGTATCCATCAGTGAACGGACAGTCCCTCCCTGCTCTTACATCTCAGCCTCATACAGGAGGCAAGTGTTTATTAAAGCAGGACCCTGGAGAGAGCTGCTGAAAGACCCCCCGACACACACGCTTATGCGCCTAATCATACATGCACAATCACTTGTTCATCCAGGCAGCTTAGCCCTCTGGAGTTACTTAGTGTTTTATTAGGGTAGAGAGCAGGGCTTGGGAGAGGGTCAGAGGCCAGTGTGTGTTGGCGCTAACAAGTCTTGGCTACAGCACATAAACCACCAATGAGGTGAACAGCTCCATATAAGCGTGATTCCTCCCCGGAGCCTGGCTCTAATCTGCCTGACCCTCTCAGCTCTACAGATTACAACACATGAAAACAAACTTAAATACAAACACACACACGCACGCACACACACTGTGCTGCAGCTAGAAGGTCCAGACACTGATGCACAGAAACCCACACACACATGAAACCCCCCCATGAAACCTCCATGTATGTGGAAGTCATCTACTCTGAGTTCTGTTATTCTTGTCCCACTGTTCTGTCTTTGTTTTTTTTTGACCACATGAACTGCAGCAAAACATTACAACCCCCCCTCCCCCTCCACACAGCATTGTTATGTGGCACTGCAGTGACTGTTTTTTTATGGATCTGCTTTGACTGCTGAGTGACTAGACTGGCTTGTTGCTGCAGTGCTGACAATTAAAACAAGCTGAAAGAAAACTGACCACATGCTGGGTTATACACCCACTCTGCACACTCAGAATCCTCCTAATTATCAATTTTACTTTAAGAATGAACCGAATTAATGCTGGAGTAAACCACTGTGGATGTAATAAACAGAATTTTATATGTTTGTACAAGGTCTTACACTGATGTTAACTGTCCTTGCTATGTTCAGGGATTCTCCATGGAGCAGGCCTGTGGCAGCTTCCTAAACAGCTTTACCTGCCTGCAGAAGAAAAGTCTGCTCTGGCCTCCAACAGCCACCTGAAATATATCTGGTATGACCCTGAAGCAACTAAAGAATCTTTTTTCTGCGTCTTTACTTTTGCCCAGCTCCTTATTATAAGTGGGTCATGTGTTTTCATCTCTGTTTTTGTGCTTTTCTTGGTTTCTCTCTAGGAAATGATGTATTTTTTTCTCCCTTACCCTTTGTCATTTCCACTGTTTAGTTTACTTTTTTTCTTTACCTTGAATCCC
The DNA here is from genome assembly GCA_036173005.1 of Crenichthys baileyi. Taxonomy (NCBI): domain Eukaryota; kingdom Metazoa; phylum Chordata; class Actinopteri; order Cyprinodontiformes; family Goodeidae; genus Crenichthys; species Crenichthys baileyi. The sequence goes on from JAHHUM010000875.1 coordinate 997,132, forward strand.
ACACATGGTAGCCAGTCTGCCTTTTCTTGTTCTCATCGAGTCATGTTAAAAGGTTTTCATAAGCAGTCAGCCAAAGCCACAAGCTACAATTGTTGCTATTTAACCGTGAGTCAGTTCAGAAGTGCTTCCTGCTGCGAATGGAAGAGAACATCATTCTGGGTATGAGCTGGAATAGATTGGAGGTTGGTAGATTATCTCTTTATTTGGATTTTATAAAGCAGAACCCAGAGCGAGTTATCTGCTGGTTCTGTTTTGTAAAAGCAGATGTGATCCAAGTAGTAGGATCCAGTGTTTTAAAGGTTCTGGTACAGTTTCACTGAAACATTTAGGAAGGATTTATGAGCTGCCTTTGTAAACAAAAGGTTACTATGGCCTGCTTAAGAAGCCTTTATGACATTTTATGGAGGGATTAGTATGGTTTCCATAGCTATCAAACATTTACTTCTACTAGTCATTGTTGTTTTTAAGCGGCCATCAGGAAAAAGTCCAAATTGTTGATACATGCAAACATTCTTCTACAGCTGTCATCAGCTGAGGGGCTTAGTGGTGTGTTTATATATACATCTGATGTTCCCCTGTATTTTATTTGAACCACAAAGCCGTCAAACTGGTTTCCATCAGGCATTCATCACTGACTTTTACAACAACAGGTACTCCATACTTTTGAGAGCTCTGACTGTGAGCAGTGTAACACGGAGCAGGCCCGAACTGCCAGCTGTGCATGCTTCAACATCTGCTCTGCAACATGAGCACCTGCCTCCCAGAGTAAACACTGTCAGAGAAACATGACTGAACATACAGAGCCGAGCACACATCTTACTGCTGAACATGTTGAGGTCCGAATCATGCAGAGAGCTATAAAAATAACTAAAATACAGGATGGAAGCAGGCATGAATGGTCACCCACTGGTATGTGTGTGTAATGAAGTCTGCTGGGTTCTTTGTCTAGAAGAGGGAGTGTTATCAGATGTTTGGCTCTACATTGTGTGTACACAGACAGATCATATGTGAAGGAAGTGCACCTTTTGAGCTTTTAATTAGACCGTATGGAAAACGAGACTTCTCTAATCATGCTGATCCATTCTGTTTGTTCCTGGTATGACTACAGGAAGATGCTGCAGTCTCTGGGGCGCCCAGAGCTCCACATGGCCCTGGAAGTGACTATTGTAAGTGGGTCAGGTCAGGAGCATGCTGGCTGCCTGCTGCTCACCACTGAGGTGTTGTTTGTGGTCAGCCTGTGTGAGGATACCCAGCAGCAGGCCTTTCCCATCACAGAGGTAAAGAAGATGTAGCTTTCTAGTGAGCCCAGCTTACCTTCTTTGTTTTTGAATCCCTGTGGGACATGTTTAACCTCTCATTCTGTGCAGGTGGAGTGTCAGCAGGAGCCAGAACAGCAGGATCAACTCACACTCACATTACAGCAGCAGACAGTAACCAGCGACACTGAGGTGAGCCTCACAGCTTGGGAACATGGTGGTCATCAGTAAAACAGATGTGGAACTCAAAGCATCTAACCTCAACATTTAAACTGATGTTCTCTCTCTCCTTTTATATGAAGCTCATTCACAATTTAATCCCAACCTCCAGCTGCCTGGTTAACACATGAAGCGAATTTATCAGGTCTAGCTAAAGGTTAATGTGATAGTACTGTATTTGCAGAAATGTGATTGTAAGAAACAATTATGAGTATTGAGCGCCCTACCTGTAGTAGAAAGCACTGGGTTTTATCTCATCTCATACATATCCCTATCAAGGAATAATTTTGGATTTTTAAAAGAAAGTTCTGTTAAAAGGAGGTATAGTTTCCATAGATAACTCACTTCTGGGAGGCCAAGGCCAAAGTAGATCTCTGCTGTCTTAAAACAAATCCAGTTTCAAAAAAGAATGCAGGTTTATGTGAACGTTGCTTTAGGAAACAAAACTATTGTCATGCTTGCATTGACTGAGATTTAAACAGAAGTCAATGAGTATTTACAAAGAAAACAAGGAGGCGGTGTCCCACTAAATATCTTCCTGTATGAAACGATGAATGACAACAGAACGTGTAGATAGTTGGTTAGGCACCGCCTCTTTCTCCATTTACTGTGTAAATAATCATTGGTTACTGTGTGAATAAAGGTCCAATGCAAACAGGGTTTAAAGGTTCAATAAAATAGCATTTGCACAAAGCACTATGATGTTTTAGAGACTGAAGTTGTTTTGGACAGAAGTTCACTTTATTCTTAGTGCCTCTCAGACTTGCCATCAATTTTGGCCTCTGGGACAACCTAATCTGGATTTATACTAAATGGAGCTGCTAAGAAAGTTATTCACTGCTGGTAACTGCTTATAACCTTTTAACAGAACCTCACCCTGAAGGATCCCTTTAAGGAGGATGAAAGCAACCTGCTACTCTCAGAAGAGCTCATACATAAGCATATTTATGCGGTCCAACAATTAAGAACATTTCTCAGCTCTGCGACCATCCTGCATTTAGTATATTTACCCCTCATCTTTAAATTTCCGCCACATACCGTCAGTGATACTATACGTAATCACTGAGGCTGCTGTATATATAATCTGCTGTAATAATTAGTGAAAAGACTTGTATGTCTTTTATGAAGATAAGTGGATAACTAACTCCTCTCAGACTCAGCTGGTCAGTTTAGGCCAGCCTCAGAAGATGCAGCAATTTAAACAACCTGCAGAAGGGGGGGGGGGTTATAAAATATCTAATATTACTCTTGCTGACACTGCTGGTTAAGTTTAAAGTTGTTTTAGAAGGCAGAAATTCACTCCTAATCTACCGCTGCTCTAAGCAGCTGTTGACTTCACTCATCATCAGCATTTCTCTCCAATTCTTCCAACTGCGATCACTCTGACTGCTGTCTACTGTGGGTAAGATAGGTTAGTCATGACAACTGCAGGCTAAGCTTAGGGATTATTTTACTGGTATGACAACATACTTAACATAATGGTCAATTATGTATCCTTGATGGCAGAGTTCACAATCATCCATCTGTCCCCCTGCAGGGTGATGGTGTTCGGGAACGTTTGTCAGAGCAGCAGTATCAGCGGCTGGTGGATTATGTGATTCGAGCCTCCCAGTTTCTCTCCCCTTCTCCTGCCTCTCTTCAGCTTCAGCCTCCAATAACCCTTGCAGAAGCACCACCCTCTGTCACTAAGTGCTACCGCTACCTGGTGGATCCTGTTTTTGCCAAGGTGTTTGTTAGCAAGTTCACTATAGTGAAGAACAAAGCTTTACGCATTGGATTTCATTGACCAGGAGTGAAACACATATTAAAGTCTGACATATGTTCCACATTTATTTTATGCCTTAAAAATCCTTCACTCTGTGCTTATTTCCTAAAAGCGAAGTTACCATGTAAAATAAACCTTTTGATGTGATCTTTTCTAACTGGTCTAACTGGTCACTCATGCCTTAAAGAATAATATTTTCTGATTAAAACAATTATGACAGCCACATAAAGATGGATAGGAAGTAAAATCCTTTTATTCATATAAGCACATGTGAGCTCAGATGTTTGAGTGAGCATGCAGCGTAGAAAACACTACAGCAGAGTTTAATCAAGTTAGAGTCGAGTCTGCGAAAAACCTCCTCAGTGTCACAGGCAGAAATGTCAGAGCTTCCTGGAGTCACTTTGATGTTCCACAGTGTGGAGTGCTTCGCTCTACAGAAGCAGCTCTTTGTGTTTACGTCTTGTAAATTGTCCCATGCCAGTGTAAAGTGCAATATTATACATGTTGTTGGATTCTAGAGATACCAGCTGCAGACCAAAAGTTTTAAGACGATGTAACATACTTGTTTAGTGGAGCCACTGTTGTGTTCATGCCAAACCCTACTGATGCAAACATGTTGCCTTTTTTATTGTATCACTGAGCTCTATATGAAATGTATTCTGTAAATGTAAAACCTAGAAGCCTCTTAATAAAAAAATGACACTGACCTGAAGTGTTCTTTAAATTTTTTTTTAATTTGCAGCTAAAAAGGTTCAGTTAGAACCATGAACTTCACTACTTTCACAATTATCATACAAAGTCTGGTCACTCTGGTCATGGTCGATTGTGTTTATGGCCCGGATTGGAAATAATATCATTACATCATACTGTCTTGACCTTCTGCCTTATAATCAAGGTCTCAGAAGGTTCGCTCTCAGATAGCAGTGTCGCTCATCCTCAGTGCCAAAGCCCAAGATTGTCACATGTTGAGTCTCTCTTTATGTTGCGTGTTCTGATGCTTCCTGTAGTAAAAAAGAAAAAGTAAAGTTAGTTATATAAAATGACTTCTGCAGGTGTTTTATCATTGGTCTGTTCACTCACTGTTATGTCTGCTGAACTGTTTAGAGGAGTTATTTGATGGCAGCTGGTAGCTTTGCCTGTTGTTCCCTGACTTGCTGCTGTCAGTGAAGGAGTCTAAGCAGAAGAGAAAGGCTTTCTGTGTTTCTACATTTACTTTAGTTTTTAATGTCTAACATGCAACAAGCCACCTTGGTTACATGATGTGCTGTGATACAGGAAGTCCTTCCCACCCACAGCCAACAGCATCTACAACGGCTCTTTGAAGAAACCTGCATAATATGAGCTACAACAGCATTTAATTTCCCTTTGGGATTAATAAAGTATTTTTGAATTTGAATTGAATTGAATTACCAAATCAATTATTCTGTCCTATTCAAATTCAAAGCCGGTGTTCTTTATTTCTGTCATATGGTTTTAGGTGAAACTAACTAACATAATTAGCTATTAATGAATTGGGAAAGTGGCTGTTTATCTTTGCAGTCTGATACCAGGCTTGGAGAAGAGTAAGATGTGTTTGCATACCTGAGGCTGTGGAGAAGGAATCCTCAAGCTGGCTTTGTCTCCTCAGCAGCACCTCCTCCCTCTTCAGACCTGCCATGTACTTGGAGTATGACCACAACAGCTGAAGGGAAATGTCAAGACATCAAATCTAATGTGATTTAAAGAGAGGTTCTGTCAGTGGACTAAATTCTTCTAAGTTTGTGGTCGATATTCTATCAACATCTTTGACTTCATCTGCTCTACAGTATTCACAATACGTACCGTTCTACAAACAGTCCTGGTTAATTACTTCCTTCTAGGATCTTATGTAGCAGTAGTTTTGACACTGTCCTGCTTTGGGGCATGCAGGTATGTGTTAACACCATGTGAAGAAGGGAATACATCAGCAATAACCTTACAGTAGCAACAGCTGGGTCTTTGGACAGATGTGACCAAAGTAGAAAATCTGGTGAAACCAAACAGCATATTAATACAAACACCTCATACCAAGTATGGTAGCGGGGGCTGCTGATTCTGGTTTGTTTGGCAGCCACAGAGCCTGAGCAGCTTGCAGTCAGTTGATCATGAACTCCTCTGAATCTCAAAGTATTCTAGTGTAAAACTGGAGCCATCTGTCTAACAGCTAATATTGGTTTAGACTGGGTCATGCAGCAGGACAATGATTCCAAACACAGTAGCATATCCTCAACAGGATTTCATCTCCTCTTGCGGATCAACCATGATGCTACCTGGCCTACTTCATCAGCTCCTTTCAGTTCATTAAGTGGATGAATCGGCTAAAGCCTCCACCTGCACCTTTCTGAGAACTTTGCACTGAATAATGTTAGTTTTTAAGTGGGGAACGTCAAGGAAGCGCCACTCATCCTGACATAATTTCACGGCACTCTCTTTGTGGTAAACCAAAGATTTTTATGTGGGCAGGCAGCAGGTTTTTTGCACCCTGATTGTTTGTCCTGTGGTATTTAACTGAAAGAACAGAGATGTATTTAATTTACATGACTGAAGATTTTGTCAGCTAATGTGCCTAAATTGAATCAGGATTTTATTAAAGAGGAACATAGTTATGACCTGAAAAACATGAACAACCTAAATTTATTTTAATTTTATGACTATAGAATTATTTTTAAAAAGTGTAATGAGTTATTTTGCCCTAGTCAACTTTCATTGCCTGACAGTTAATCACAATTACTGTGACAGCTTAAAGAGCAAAAGAAACTCCTGGTTATAAGTGACCACAGTTACTGATGTTGCTTAAATAAAGTGCTTTTCAGGCAAAATTTATTTTCTGTTGATGAAACTTAAAATATATGAATAGACAAGCTGTTTTAAAATTTCAGCCATTATAAAACACAGTTTTTGGGAGCAAAGACAGAAGGGACAATAAAATGGAGTGGCCCATTTTCCAGTTTGTGAATGACTTTTATATATTCTTTACATTTTATTTTAGATTCAAGTTGAAGCTGTCAACTTAGTTCAAAATATTTAGGTGGTGAACTATGAACTAATGAACTGGCTCAACACTGCCAACATATCACCTTCATTCTTATAAGACCCTGTTTAGCCCTGTCTTTTAGTGTTTAACCCAGTCTCTCTCCTAGATATTGCCATTGACTGAGCTAATGTGCCCTCTTTCACCCTAGCTGTGTTTCTCTCCTAGATTAAGCCACTATAGGAGCTAATACTCCCATTAAATCTTTACTTTATTTAACATAGAAAGTACTCCTGGATCAGTGCTTCGTTGTTCTCTTTGTGTCTCTGCTCTGTTCTCTCTAACCCCCAGTCGGTCGTGGCAGATGGCCGCTCACACTGAGCCTGGTTCTGGTTCTGCTGGAGGTTTCTTCCTGTTAAAAGGGAGTTTTTCCTCTCCACTGTCGCTACATGCATGCTCAGTATGAGGAATTGCTGCAAAGTCAACACCAGTGACTGTCCACTGTCTCTACATGCTCATCCAGGAGGAGGGAATGCTGCAAGTCACTGACTGGATGCAATCTGCTGGGTTTCCTTAGACAGAAAACTTTTTATCCAATTTGAATAATAACTGGGCTACATTGTGCTATAGCTAGGATCAACTGGAATGTATGTAATTAACTTGGAATCTATCAGTATGATTGGATTGAATTTACCTTTTTTGTAAAGTTCCTTCAGACTTCATGTGTTGTGAATTGGTGCTATACAAGTCTTCACTGCCTGCCTGTCAAGTCCCACATCATTTACAAAATGCTTCTCACTTTCAAATCACTAAACATCTAGGCCCTCAGTAACTGTCTTACACACAGTTTCAGACGCTTTGATCCAGAGCCATGGATCTACTTTCTGTCCCAAACATCATCCTCTGCAGCTCCGGAGATAAAGCCCTCAGGGTGGCAGCCCCCACCATCCTGGTCTCTCTCCCGTCTGAGCTGCACAACATGAGTTTCCTGTATTCTTTAAAAAAAATTCTTAAAACTCTTAAACTATGCATCGTTGGCTTTTCTGAAAAGTTTCAGTCTAAGTTAATACTTAGAAAAACAAAAGGAATAAACAAAGATGAGCTGAAAATCCCTCCCCAACAGAGAAATTGCATTGAACTTAGCTTTATTTTTGTTTAATAAAAGATGACAGTGTCGACTGTTAAGCTTAGATTTGAATAATTCTATACCTTGATAAACACCAGATCATTTTATTAAGTCCTGATATATAAAACCCTAGAAATGATGATTACTACAAGACTGCAGTCCATAAAGACAGTCTGCTTTAACAGATATCAGTTAAAAACTGCTTGTTCACATTTAACCTCACAAACTTCTCAGATTAATCCAACTAACATCAGGGAGTTTGAATTCAGTAATTCTGGACAAAACACAGCATTTCAGACAGTATGTGTTCTAAGACAGAAAATAATTGGGACTCTGTTTGCAAACACTGAGGAATGATCATTGGAAATGGCTGCATACATACGTTTTCTGCAAACACACAATGTTTCTACTTTAAGAACAGATAAGAAATTTCTCACTGGTTGTGTCGGGGGAATCATCAGTGCCCCGCTTTGTGATCTCGATCGATTCTTTTCATTTATGCCCTCTTGCTCCAATTCATCATCTCTCTTATCCGTCTCATTCTCCTCTCTAAAACAGGACTCTTGTCTCTCCAGTTCCTCCTGTAAAAAAAAGTCAAACTGGACTATTTCAGATTTTAACCTTGCAGTATAATCTTGTTTTTTTTTTATAACTTTACTTTCTAGTTTTGGGTAATTTTCTTCACCTGTGCTCTTCTTTCATCTTCCTCCTCCTCCCTCCGTCTCTGTCTCCGTTCTTTGGCTTTGTATTTAGCTCTCTTCTCCTGCAGCAGGGGAAGAAGCTGCCTTTTGCAGACACCCCTGCTGAGCTCTTGAAATTCGGGCCAAAACTTCAGCAATTCACTGAACACTGATATCTTGATGAGCAAAAACAAGCATGAAAAATAAAAGATGTTGTCTTTTTGCTGTACCTACACATACACACAAACAAGGAAACAGTACCTGTGCTTCTCTGAAGATATAAGGGCCGAGCTCATGGCGCTTCTCCAGGATACGCTGAGCCTGATCAGGAGAAATGTCTATCTGCAGAGCGGGCGGCATAGAAGAATTGATAAAACAGTTGATGATGGTAGAGATTTTTTGCTGGATGACGGCCAGACTGCTGTGTGAGTGACAGAGGTCCTGTATTTAGACAGTAAACAAGAGAAGAAGGGTGTAATGCTGCAGGAAAAAAATGTTTAATTATACTGTACTCACAAAAAGTTAGGGATATTTGGATTTCAGTTAAAATTTATAGAAAACGTAAAAAGTGATATTATATAATGGGGGCATTTAAGTAGAAGCATGCAATGGTGATTTTCCCATCTAGAACAATATATTGAAACAAAAGCCAAAAACAGCGGTGGGTATACTACAACATTGAATATCAATGTCTCCATAACATGACATGCACCCTTGAGGATCAGCTACAGCTTGACAGCAATGTCTCATGTTGGTCACAAACTGACTTATTGTCTGCTGAGACATGGCATCCCACTCTTCTTGAAGGTCATTGAGGTTCTGGAGCCCAGAGTTACGAGCCTCTAGACGGCGACTCAGCTGATCCTATGTGTTTTCTATGGGATTCAGGTCTGGAGAAACTGCAGGCCATTCCATTTGAAGTAGCCCAGTCTCCAGCAGCAATGGCTGATGCATAAAGCTCTCGACATCTCCAATATCGTTAGCGGCTGTCATTCCTGTTCAACATGAATCCACTTTTATCAGAGACTGCACTGCAGCACTGAGGCCCACTGGCCCCTAGTCCATTGTAAATGCTCCCTGGCCCATGCAAGACCATGATGACTGTGCCTGGTGGTGTGGTCAAGTATCCTTGCAGGTCGTCTAGCACGCAGACCACACTGATGTAAACAGTTTCAAATGGTCAGACGTGACACTTGGGTGCTTTTCTCCTCCCTTAAATGTGTCCAGAGTTGAGTGGCATTCATCATCCGGTTCTGCAGGGCACTGTTCACAATGAAGCAGCCATCAGTGTGGGATGTGGCCAAAGACATCCACTTCTATGCTTTTCTGTGACTCCTCCAGTCTCTTTGTATCTCTGTTGCAACCTGCTAATGACACTGTGACACTCTAAGCTCAGTAGCCACTTCCATCTGAGAACAACCTGTTTAAAGACTCACAGTGGTGAGGTACTGTTGATCAATTTTTAGGTGTTGTCTTTGTGTAATGATTTCAAAACGTGAGCAGCATGATGAGAACTGTTTAAATACAAACTGATTGAACCAGGACATTTATTGGTTGATTCATGGGTCAAACATCTGTTGTGCTGTTAAGATGTTTGTTAAAAAACAGCAAGTAGTGCAAAAAGTACTGAAACATCGGACAACAGTTGGACATGTGCATTCAACATTTGGAGAAGGTCACATTAAGTTCACCTGTAAAGGTTGTAGTGCATTTTAGGTTCATCCTGAAATTTGACCCGAAAGCCGAATATCCCTACCTTTTTGTGAGTAGTATATAGATATATATATCAATATATAGGTACTGACCAATAGAACAGTAGCTTATGGATGTGGTTTACCTTGTATCTCTGCACCTCCACCCAGAAACGCACATCATTTTCTAGGAAGTCTCCTTTCAGAGAGACAAAGTGCTGGAACTGCTGGCAGGTGGACGGGTCGAGAAGAGTTCTCCGAAACAGCAGGATCTCTTTAGAGCAACTCATCCACAATCCCTCAGGCTGAAGACAGGCAGCAATAAAATTAATCAGCTATATTGATAATAGATAAAACTTGTAATTTGTCAGTGAAAAAAGAGTCACAATTAAGGAGTTAGTTGAAACCCTTTCTTTAATCATTCTGTCTGCTAATATTTTAGATCTGTATTGTGCTAAGCTGTTTGAAAAACACACTTAGGTTTATTAAAATAAGGTTTGCAATGATGATGCTTTAATATTTCCTGGAGCCTAATGTAGCAGCCATAAAAATGTAACAAAGCTTAAAGCCAATTCTTAAAGAAAATCCCTCATGTCAGCTGATCATAAAACGTCTTATTTCTCCATGTTCATGATATCGGACCTCCCAGAAGAATTTCTTCTTACCTTCCAGGCTCCTTTCCTTGCTCTGCTTTGGTAGTAGATGTGCTGTGAGAACCTTTTAGCAGTTTGCAGCTACCACACAGAAACATAAAAGCCAAGAGTCAGAAATGAAGACTTTGAGGAGATGCCTCGCAGATGTCCCTCTGGTGCTCCTCCTCTGGTTGTAACTGCATCCTTCTCTGCTTTGTACCTTTAATCTCATGTGTTTCTGTGCTTTCCAGTCCCCTCAGCAGTCTGTCCTCATTTCACTAAACATCTTTTCCACCCTCACACTCATCTCCCGTTCCAGACTGTAATGCTAAACTACCTCTACCTTTCATTACCTAATGAGAGGATCTGTGTCACTAAACCTTGTAAACTTGATAACATAATGAGGCAGAGCGGCAGAATCTGCGGTTTATTTGTTTCCACCTGAAGAAGCAACCTAAGAGAGCAACATGCCACTGACACCATTTAGTGGCTGATCCTATTACCTCAATCTGTGTGTCTGAATCAGCTTTAAACATGATACAAATCACAACTGCTTCTGAAATATCAAACACAATTATTGGCAAATTAAATTAGATCTAATAACAATTTCCACAAACCATTTATTCAGTCCATTCTCGGTACATTACTGAAACCTAACCCTTTAACATTTTCACATATTGTCAGATCACGACCAGAAACTCTGATGTATTTTGTTGCAACTTTTATGTCTCTTGCATAACTGTGAAGTAGAAGGAAAAAGATACTTTGTTTTCACAACTTTCACAACCTAAAGTGCAGCATGCAGTTGTACTCAGCCTCCCTGAATAAATACTTTGTAGCACCAGCTTTTGCTGCAATGTGAGCTGAAAGTCTTTTGGGGTATGTGTCTGCTAACATCACACATCTACAGACATTTCTGCCTATTCTTTGCAAAATACTTCAAGCTCAGTCAGACTGGATGCTAAGTATCTGTGAACAACAGATTACAGGTTTTTCCATATATTCACATCTGAATTAAGGTCTTGACTAGGCCATTCTAACAAATGAAAATGATTTAATCTAAACCTTTCCATCAAATTTCTGGATGTATGTTTAGTGTCGTACCGATGGAAGGTAAATCTGAGCTCCAGTGTCAACACCCTTTCAAAGTTTCATTTCCAAGATTATACTGATCCTGTATCCTGTATCTACATCCATCTTTCCATCAGTTCTGACCAGCTTTTCTGTCCTTGCTGAAGACCAGTATTCCCACAGCATAATGTTCCTTGCCAGGTCTATCATTTTAAGTCAACAGCCATGTCTTGGTAAAACACTTTGTTTGTATCCATGTATCCTTTTCCTTCTGCTCCACAAATATGCGCTGCTTCGTGTTGCTCTATCACATTTAATACATTGAAGATTGTGGTTATAACTTAACAGAACACCAAAGTATTGTACATATATAAACATAATGAAAAAAACAGAAGGAGCACCAGTCTTATAGCTGCTGGTTCATAAAAGTTGCTGCTTTGAAAGAAAAGCCATCAACATTCCTCATAATAAAGAATAAGAAAAAAGTCCCAGAAAATGTTTCTCAGTTTAAATTTTCACCGGCTGCTTGAAGTTCCACTAAAATCTGTGTGCTGTGAATTTCTACACTAAAGGTCACAGGATGCCATCCGGTGGTGGATCAGAAAATGTATTTAGGATTGATCGACAGATTATAAATATGTACTGTGTAGTCGTGATACAGAGTGCTTGAGCCTGTTTTTGGCATCAGAATTAATATTTCTTATCAGCAGTTATTGTCAGAAATATTAGTGCAGCTGTCTCAAATAAAGCAAAGCGTGAAAAATCAAGGTATGCACCTTTTCCTTGTTTTTCTGTCGCTTACTGAACTCTGTTGTGGAGAGGAACAAAGGCAGCCATGTTTCTTCAATGTGATTCCTGATTATTTCCTGGATTTCCATCACAACTGGGTTTGAGAGGCTTTCTATCTTCAGCCGCTCCTGTCCACCTGCCGAACGTAGTATCTGCACAGCCAGAAAAGATAACAGAGATGATGGGGGATGTGGCTGCATGTATTCTAGCAGGAATGCTTATTGTAGTTTTTTTTACACTACAGAGATTGTGTGAAGAACACATGAGAAAGTGTACAATAGAACTAAACCCATAAAAGATTGCCAGCAGTGAGGAAGCCAACAGAAAATGTCTCCCCTTCCTTACTCCTACTGTGCTCTCCATTATTCCCACAAACTGTTCTCTTCATGTTTTTTCAGTCCTCATATGTTGACCATTTCTTCCTTTCTTATATCTCCTTTATCCTGTTTTTCTTTTTATTTGGAACATGCACAGCTGTGCTTGCCCTCATTTACTCTCATAAGGCTTTTGAAATGAGAACCAGTTGCAGAGAAGGAATCAGGAGATGAAAGAGGGGCATTATGTGACTGAATGACTGAGTGAACGAGTGAAGGGCCAAAGCAGTAAAGCTGTCAGTCTCTCTCCACTGCACACATAGAAGAGAACCAACAGTGAGATATAAGAACAGCTGCCAGAGCCAACCCCTGCAGAGTCAGAAGCATTAGAAATGGCTTTCTAATTCAAATACTATTTTAATCATTGTTTTGAAGGCATTTATAGGCTGACGCTGACAAATGACAAACATCTTGCTCCACAGTTTAATTCTAGTCAACACAAGTATTTTGTTTTCGTGAAAAAAACTGAGTAAATTCTGTTTAAATGAAATCAGTCTGAGCATGAAGCATGAGTTAGAGCTGGCAAAACAGACTATGAACAGTTGGAGGTTACAGACAGTAACTGTTTTCTGTGACACTATCAAATACTGTCTGGTACCCTTTGGATAAAGCAGCCCAACTGCCACATGCCTCATATACTCATACCACCTATAGATGTTTTCCTACCTTATTCTATCCTAGAAACTAATAAACTATAAATGTCGAGATAGATTTAATCTTCTAGTCATTGTTGCTGGAGTGGAATTCAAACCATCATCTTGGTCTCATTTTAATTCCAAGCAGGTTGTCGTATCGCTGTTTCTCCTCCAACACTCTGCAGGCACAGCTGCCACCATGAGGACTGCAGGAAGCCAGAGGAGGAAGACAGCCTCCAGTCTGCATACTGATCGTTAATTAAAGCTCTCTTCCCTGTTTGGAACTTTTATGTTACCAGCAGTCTGGTGTAAACGTTCTGTGGATGAGATTCATTTTTAATTATCTTTAAATGAATTAGGTTGACACATACATCCTTCTGTTGTTCTGCTGTTGCAGGGCTATCGGGGCCAAATAAGTATTTGTTGTTGAGGTACTTGAGAGCAATTTGAGATGACCGCTCCTGCCTGATGGTCTTATCCCTCTCAGATGTCCTCCTGTACTGCTCCAGGTCCAGCCAACACATTAAATGAATACTGCACAGAAACAAAAAAAAAAACATAATAAATCTCATCGTACTATACCACCTCTCTGCTTGCTACTCCTCTTACCTAGCTTTGTTTTTCTGTAGGAACGCCATGAAGTGTCCAATCTCATGATGCTGACGAAGTATGGAACCTAAACGATAGCCCTGATAAATTGGAGACACTCTGGACCACGCATCAAGGACTCGAGAACCTTTAGAGAAGTATGGCGATGGAGCAATAGATGAAGGAAAAAACATAGACTTGCGCTGCTCCACATGAGGAAGAGACACATAAGAGGAAGAAAGGGAGACAGATGGGAAGGACACCATTAGTTGGTGCATGCCTCCAAGGTATTCTGAAGTCAGAGTTTCATCCCTGCTTACACAGTTTCAGGTTTAAAATTCCACACTTTTGTAGAGTCGTCGGTCCTTAATTAAAATATAAATACAAAAGTTCATGAAATCATGGCAGAAATTTATACAGTAGTTTGATTTAAATTTGGAACCAGCAAAATCCGCAGACTAGATGGATGGATGGATGGATGGATGGATGGACGGACGTCCATTCTTATTGAGACCTTGTTAATTATAGACGTATAAATATCAGTTGCATACTTTTTCAGACTGTGTATGAACCCTTTCACATGTTGAAGCTTGCAGACCTGTCTCAGCTGCTGCTCTGACTCCTTGTATAGCCTCTGGAGTTCTCTGTACTCTGGACTGTCAATGCAACGCACCTCTTCCTGCACACACACCTGGTCACAAACACAATACCTGGTTATAGATTTGGTTATTTTGTAGGTAGTGGATGTTTACATTTTGATTGAGTTTTTCTGAATATTAAACAGAGGATCGTTATGGTCGTTTTACTATGTTTTGATGTTTGTAAGACTTTAAATCATAAAGCCTTTACAGTGCCTTGCAGAAAGTATTCATGCCCCATGCAAACTTTAAATGTAATTTATTGGGATTTTATGTGATGGCTCAGCACAAAACTCTGTATCATTGTAAAATGAAAGACAAATGACTATTATTACAAATAAAAACCTGAAAAAGGTGGCGTACATCAATATTCACTCCCCTGAGTCAATACTTTGTAGAACCATCTTTAATTGTAATTACATGTGCACGCCTTGTGTCTTCTGTCTCTAAAAGCTTTTCACATCTAGAGTCAAACTGTTCTCTTCTTTTATTCTTACACTTTAAAGTGAGGATGGTGTGTTCAGTGTGATATGAAGTGTCAGTTTTCTGTCACACATTTCATCTTGGATGTTTTCCAGAAAGTTAAACGTTGGTCATTTAGTTTGTAGGTGGATGGTCATGTCTTGGTAGGTTTACAGTTGTTCTGTACTCTTTCCTATTTTCAGATGATGGGTTAAAGAGAGCTCAATGAAAAACTCAAAGCTTGGGCTATTGTTTTAGAACCTCATGTTCCTTGATGTTCATGATTCTGTTTGTTCACTAATGCTTTTTAACAAACGTCTGAGGCCTTCATAGAACAGCTGGATTTATACTTAGAATAATTTACACACAGGTGGTACAGGTGCTTACCAATTAGGTGACTTCTTAAGGAAGTTGGATGCACTGGTTTTTATTTAGGGCTATTAGAATTTGCAGAGTTTAAAACAAATGTGTTCCACACTTCAGAAATTAATTGTAAATAATCAACAAAACCATGTACATTTCTCCACCTGTGCTACTTCGTGTGGGTCTATCGCTTTCTCAATATTGAAGCTTAGATTTGTACTGTAAAACTTGTGGAAAGGTTCAGAGCATATGAATATTTTGCAAGGCACTATAACACTATTAACAGACTAACAACTCTAATCAGAAAATACAATTACATCAACAAGGAAGTCTACCCCCCTGAAACCATCACTTAATTTTTTATCCACCTGCTGGAATGACTCTTTGTCCCCCTTGATCAGCAGTGTCCACGGCTCCAGAAGGATGTCCAGTGCATGTTCCTCCACCCCATTAAACAGCTCCTCAAACGCAGGCAGCATCCTGTTGTACACCTCCCTCCTGACTTCCGTGTTAACATTAATGCTCCTCCTGGCGGAGCTAAAGATGTAGGTGGAGTAAAGGAGCTGCAGAGGAGAAGAGATGAGAAAATCTTTTCAAGGGAGAAACATTTTTCTGCAAAACCACAGTCACTTTCATCATCACCATTGCTCTCTGCTTTTACAATACCACTTTCTCTCATCAGAGCTGCCATCACACCACATAAATGTCACTCATTTAACCCTCCTGGCCATGGCACTATGGAAATAACAATAAATGTCATCCCTCTGGTGAACTAAAAGTTAACTAAAAAAAGGTTTCCCTGTGATGTGTTCTGGACCGAAACATTCTTCTTCGGTCCTTGGTCCCAGCATGGTCGAGCACAATGGTTCTAGGTGATTGAGCTGGCCCAATAACTGTGGGTGGAACTCATTTGTTTTTATGAGAAATACAATTTCTCCACCTAAAACAGGAGGGGCGGGAGGGAAGAGAGGATGGTGGAGGCTAGGCTACACAAATGAATGGAATATATCAATATATTGGCCTAATAGGGATATAAATGCAAATTGTGTAAATGTAAAAAGAAGGGAGGGATGAATTTACATTTGTTATAATTCATTTTTAAAAATCTTCTTTAAACATTGGATTCATGGTCCTACTAGATGATTATCCATGATGATAGCACATGTACTGCAGGTGCCTGAGAGGATGAGCTGACCTGTGCCTCTCTCTGCACTCTATAGGGGTCCAGTCCATCCTTGCTGAATAGTTCATGGTAGTTCTGCAGGTCTCTCCAGAAGTAAATTGCATTTACCCACAGCTGAAACCACACACACAGACACAAAACGTCACGTACACGTTAGTTTCCTTTTTGTAACATCAGCAACATTAGTACATTTTCCCTCCACCCATTAGCATTTACAGTATATCTACCATAATATCATCTCATAACAACAATTTAAAATAGAAATTATTCACTTTTTAAAATATTTGACAGAAAAACATTTGTTCTGAAAAAAAGCTGTTTCTCCTAAAAACAACGATATAGTCAGGATACAGCTCAATGATACAGTCATGTCTTTTTTTCCAAAGAAATTCCTAAGGTTTTTCAATCAGATTAAAAGTCTTATTCCAATGCCACAAACCCTTTATTTTTACTTTTTGCACAGCTGTTGAAGAAAAGTTTATGCTTTTTGAACAATTGCCCCCTCAATAACTTTTTAGTGCTTGAATGGCTCAGTTTTCCCCCAAAACAAATGCAAATAAATTTTCTTTAGGGGCAAAGTCAAATCAGCACAACCAAAACACACCAGATGAATACCAGTCAATGCCACTGGAGAATGTTCTATAAAGCTTATTGGCAAAGAGGTCAAAGCTGGTGATGAGCTAAAGATCGATCAATACCAATATCGTGACTTTATATCTGCCAATCACCTGTGTCAAGGGTTTCAACATCTCAAATATATTTTTTAAAATTTTAAACAAATTCTTTGTCTGTAAAACAAAATGATTTAAGACTGTCTTTACGTATCCAGGACTGAATACACCTGACAGTTTACCCCAGAGATGATTGTTTAATGCAAGAAATAGTCTCAAAGTGTGAAGATGTCAAAAAACATTTATAATTCCAAAAACTGTAAGATATATAATCTGCATTAGAGATTTAAAAACAGTTTTCTGTAAAGATGATTAAGAATAATATCTTGAATCATTCAATCATTCAGAATCAAAGTAACACGTTTTAAATCAGGAGTCCTTACAATCAGATCTTTATCGTATGAGTTTGGTTAGTTGCCTTGAATATTTATTTATAATTATTATTTTTGTTGCAAAAAAAATGTTATAGGGTGTTTAATGGGCTCATAGTCATACTGCATATAATTGGATTAATTTAAAAATGAATCAAAAATTAAGTTTTCTTTGTGACATGGTACATCCCTTCCCTACATGATAATAGCAGGTATCCACAGCACAACCAATGTTTAGTAGAATTTTTCAGTGTTTTGTTAGTACCTGGTTTCCAGAATGTTCACAGAAGTGTGTGAAGTACAGCCCAGTCCGCAACTCAGCTAAGAGACACTGCAGCATCTGCTCCGTTTTTCTTCCAAATGGTAACGGACCTGTGATAAACATCTTACGAAAAGGAGACACCACAAGGAAACGCTTAATGCATAAATTATTTTATAAAGTTGTAACTTACAATTCAATTCAATTCAATTCACTTTATTTACATAGCGCCAATTCACAACACATGTCGTCTCAAGGCACTTCACAAAAGTCAGGTACATGCATTACAATTAATCCAAATCATTGAACAGTGCAGTCAGATTCTGTTATTTATTCAAATTGGATAAAAAGTTTGTCTATCTAAGGAAACCCAGCAGATTGCATCCAGTCAGTGACCAGCAGCATTCACTCCTCCCGGATGAGCATGTAGAGACAGTGGACAGTCACTGGCGTTGACTTTGCAGCAATCCCTCATACTGAGCATGCATGTAGCGACAGTGGAGAGGAAAAACTCCTTTTTTAACAGGAAGAACCTCCAGCAGAACCAGGCTCAGTGTGAGCGGCCATCTGCCACGACCGACTGGGGTTAGAGAAGAAAAGAGCAGAGACACAAAGAGAACAAAGAAGCACTGATCCAGGAGTACTTTCTATGGGAAGGAAAAGGTAATGTTAATGGGATGTAGCTCCTTTAGTCGTTTCACCTATAAAAGAAAGACAGATAAACTCTGAGCCAGTTTTCACAATGTTAGAGTCTGAAGAGAGCACATAGAGTTGGTTACAGTAAAAGCTCCGTCAGTAGCTATTTTTTTAGGAGAGAGAAGGGTTAAACACTGGGGAAAGACAGGGCCATGTGGATCATCGGTAGAGGGTGAGCACCAAGTTGTTGCCAGCAGAAGCTCGGACGATGCCCCTCTCCAGACAGTTGTCACAGGTAGACACAGAGTCAGGCCAGGTGTAGCTTCTAGGAAGAGAGAAAGAGAGAGAACAAAGTTAAAAGCTGAAATAACAGCAAATAATACAAAATTGAAGAGTAGTGTGAGAAGTAGCGAAGAGGGCGAAAGTGGTCATTATGTCCTCCAGCAGCCTAAGCCTATAGCAGCATAACTACAGAGATAGCTCAGGATAACCTAAGCCACTCTAACTATAAGCTTTATCAAAAAGGAAAGTTTAAGCCTAGCCTTAAAGTAGACAGGGTGGTCGCCTCACGGATTAAAACTGGAGCTGGTTCCACAGGCAAGGAGCCTGATAACTAAAGGATCTGCCTCCCATTCTACTTCTAGAGACTTTAGGAACACCAGTAAACCTGCAGTCTGAGAACTAGTGCTCTGTTGGGACATATGAACAATCAGCTCTCTGATGTATGATGGAGCTAAATCATTAAGGGCTTTATATGTGAGGAGGAGAATTTTAAATTCTATTCTGGATTTAACAGGGGAGCCAATGAAGGGAAGCTAAAGTAGGGAAATATGATCTCTCTTTTTAATTTTCATCAGAACTCTTGCTGCAGCATTTTTAAATCAGCTGAAGGCTTTTAACTGCAGTTTTGTGGACATCCTGATAGTAAAGAATTACAATAGTCCAGCCTTGAAGTAACAAATGCATGGACTAGTTTTTCACAAGCATCAATCCTGGACAGATATTTCTAATTTTTTTGGCAATGTTTTCCGGAGATTAAAGAAGGAAATCCTGAAACCTGTTTAATATGGGATTTAAATGACATGTCCTGGTCAAAAATAACACCAAGGTTTTTTACTTTATTATCGGAGGTCAAATTTAATGCCATCCAAGGTTAAGTGATTGACTAAGCAGTTTCTTTTTCAAACTCCGGTCCAAAGACGACAACTTCCTGTCTTGTCTGAATTTAGAAGCAGAATTTTAAAGTCATCCAAGTTTTTATGTCTTCAAGACATGCTTGTAGTCTATCTAACTGGTTGGGCTCATCAGGATTTATGGATAAGTAAAGCTGAGTGTCATCAGCGTAACAGTGAAAATTTATTCTATGCTGCCTGATAATTTTTACCTATTGGAAGCATATATATAGTAAAGAGAATTGGCCCAAGTACTGAACCCTGTGTACTCCACAATTAACCCTGGAGTTTAAAGATGATTTATCATTTACATGAACAAACTGGAATCTGTCAGACAAATAAGATTTTAAACCAGCCTAGCGCTGTTCCTCTGATCCCTACAGCATATTCCAGCCTTTCTAAGAGAATATTATGATCGACTGTATCAAATGCAGCACTGAGATCTAACGAACCAGTACAGACACAAGTCCATTATCTGAGGCCTAAGAATATAATTAGTGACCTTCAGCAGAGCTGTTTTTTCAGTGCTATGATGGCTCTGAAACCTGACTGAAACTCTTCAAACAGGTCATTGCTGTGTAAATGCTCACACATTTGATTAGCAACTCTTTTCTCAAGAATTTATGATAAGAACGGAAGATTGGAGATCGGTCTGTAATTTATTAAGTCATCCTGATCAAGCGAAGGTTTCCTTAAGCAAAGGTTTAATTACAGCTACCTTAAAGCTTGTGGTACATATCCATTTACTAAGGATAGATTAATCATATCTAAAATGGGCTGGTAATCAGAGGGAACACTTCCTTAAATAAATTTGGTTGGGATGGGTTCTAACATACAAGTTGAAGGTTTAGATAAAGCTAATATTTCTGATAACTCAGGAAGCTCCACAGGATCAAAACAGTCCCAACACAGATCAGGTTCTACAGTAATTCCAATGTTTTTGTCTCACTTGCTGAGGATGAAGTAATCATCTCTGGGAGATTGTCCAAAGATTTTCTTCTTAATAGAATCAATTTATTTTGAAGAATCCCATAAAATCATGACTGCTGAGAGCTAAGGGAATGGATTGGCTCAACAGAGCTATGACTCTGTGTAGTTTAGCAACTGTAACTAAAGAGAAACCTAGGATTATTCTTGTTCTCTTCCTATTAAGGATGAGAAATAAGCTGTTCTAGCTTGGTTGAAAGTGTCTTTTTTATACAACAGTAGGCATATTTTTCCAGATTAAGTAGTGTGTGTAGAGCGCCATTTTCGGCTCCAATTTTCTAACATTGTGGCTTTAAAGTACGCAGCTCTGAATTAAACCAGGGAGCCTCCCTCCTATGAATAATTTCCTTCTTTTTCAAAAAAGGGGCTGCATTGTCTAATGCACCACGCAATGATGAAGTAACACTCTGAACAGAGAATCAATTGTGAAGGAGAAGAAACTAAATAATTGCCCTCCACTCGGGGGGGGGGGGGGGGGGGGGGGGGGGTTTTCTGTGATAATGAGCAATTAAAAGTGTGGAACAGATTCCTTTAAAGGTTTTACAGCATCGTCTGATAATGATCTACTATAATGAAATTTTCTTTTAGGTGTGGAGTACTCGGTTAAATTAAACTCAAAGGTTATTAAAAAATGGTCAGACAGCACAGGGTTGTGAGAAAATATTGTAATGTCTGTACACTCAATGCCATATGTGAGCACAAGGTCCAGAGAATGAAGACAAACACGGGTAGGTTTGTTAATGACAAGTAATATTAAATTTCACTTAACAATCATTAGGGCTGAAGTAACGTGCAAATGTGCATGAGTAAAAAAGCAACTGAAACTTCAAGGGGTTATAAAAAGGACAACAGCAGACAGAGGCTGCAAAGAGCAAGCACCCAGTGATGTATCATATCAGGCCTACCTGGGTAAAAGCAGAATGAGGAAATGGAGACAAATACACATCAGGTTTTAGGCCATGTAGAGATGTTAAGCTACCGCAGGGCTTTCTTCCTGACAGAGGGCAGTAGCAACACGTCTCTGTCCAAAGTCCCACCTGAGGGTGGACATTTGGGACATCCCGAACACACTGGGATGTCCAGAAACGAGGAAGCCTATTGCAAAGATGGAGGAAAACTAGTTTATTGAAGAATTAGGCAGCTTTTGTAGAGTACAACTTTTTACGCTGTATAGATGCTGTGAAGTGTGTACATTTACTGCCTGCATACTATAAAACAGTCCTGTTTAATGTGAATTGAAATGAATACTGTGAACCACACCAGTAGTTGAGTAAAGGCTCAGTTAAGAGTGACTGAACCGAGCACAGTTTCTCCTCTGTCCAGCAGGGGGAGGTGGTCAGTCCCATCCTTGAGAGCAGCTCCACATTCAGACGGCTGGGACTGCTGCTCAACAGGTACCAGCTCCTCATTAGAACCAAATACCTGGGAACAGTACTACATCTGATTCACTTCTTTACATTTTATTGTAAAGACTGCTTTGCTTGACAAAGATGCAGGACAATCTGTTCCAATCAGATAAAATACAAAAGGTGTCTGTTGATGCAACAATGTTTACCTTTTTTTTTGCTCATTCTGCTGCATCGCTCTCAGTCTCTCTATATCCATCCACAGATTTAGGAGCTTCTCTGCTGGTGTTCCTTGCAGAAAATCCTTAAACGTATCCAAGCAAGGCCAGTTCTCGTAGCAAAAGGTGTCTTGCCGGCACCAAACCACAGCATTTCGTTGATTTGTGACTCTCCTACCCATCTCCCTACTCTTCTCAACCCCTAATGGCTCATCTCTACTCCTCCTTGTATCATTTAGTAATGTCTCTTTCTTCCTGTCCAGTCTTGCTCTGTCTTTATTTGTTGTGTGTTGGTTGTTTTGTTTGCCGGTCCTGAAGAAGTTTGACTGGTGTCCAGATTTGCTGACCCACCCAAAGGTTTCAGCCTGTCTCTGTCTGTGCAAAACGTTCACAGCATCTTTAAGCACCTGGTTAACCACTTTGTCAGCCAAGTACTTCAGCTGTTTTTCAGCAACTGTGTTATCACAGGTTATACTGGGACAGTGCTGTTCTCCAGGACCTGCTGACAGGCCAGATGAGCTGTGGAGCACCTGAGTTTGCTCACATTCAAGATCAGAGAAAGCTGATGAAGACAAAGAGGAATAAGTAAGTCAATTAATTGTGGATTATGATTATTAAGTCAGTATAAGATAGACAACCCCTGAAGCTTCTCAACTTTGTATGGATGGTAATTATACTTTGAATGCATATTCAAAATGTCTGTCTTGTTTGTTTTTGACAGAAAGCTAATTCATTTATTAGGATCTAGTACTAGACCCAAAACCCACCTTGTTTTGCTGATATACTCTCCAGGGAATGTAGAACCTGCAGTGCATTGATTTTTTCTTTAAACCAGGAGCGACAATGCAATTCTGAAGCTGAGCAAGTGCCTCGATCTGACCAGTTTTTCCTTTCATGGCTACAAAAGTTTGGGTTCCCCTGAAATAAGAGCTTGGTAAGTCTGTAAGAAAAATGAAGATGCATCACCTGTCAGAAAATCTGGTTGCTTAATTTAGAAAACCAACTGACTGTTGCATGTTGCCAGTTTATCACTGGTAGGAAGTTAGGGGGTATGGTCATGTGGCATAATGAATTAAAGTAACCAAAGAGAAACTGATTGGCAACAAGATATAGAAATTGTGAATACAAAATCATCTCTTTATTTTTCATAAGAATTGTAAGTTATTTTTCCAACTTTATAATTAGGATCATAAGAGCAAGCAAGCTGAAGGCAATTCAAACGATGTTAAAATTGTTTTATCCATTGATTTTCATGCTAGTATGGAGCTAAGCAATTTAAAAGCAAGCTTATTTCTATTTTTAATGCAATGCAAATTGTTTGGTTGTAATATTAATGAAACAAGACTGAAACAACTGACAAATGGTTTTCGTGTGTAGGTTAGAATAACAAAAATGATTTTTATATGATAAATGCCAGAAAAATCTTTTTTTATGACTTTCTTCAAAGTCAGAGCTTTACAGACACCAAGGCTACTATGACTTTAAACAGTTTGGGAAAGCCTAGATGATGTCATGGCTTTGTTACAGTAACTTCTGATAGGTTCTTTCACAACATTGCATTACAGGCACACCTTTAGATGTATTTTATGCAATATCTCAAACCTACTGCTTCTTTAATGATAAAGTCAAAAGAAATCAGCTCGGATATCAGGAGAAACAAAATGGACTTCCACCAGTTGGGTTCAGCCTTGGATACAATGCGTGAAGGTGCCAAGTTCATCTACTCCAACAAATAAATGCAACAATAAATAGCATGAGAAGGTTCAAGAGCAAAAGACCTTGGGAAAAAAAGTCCTGAGCTGCTGGAAGGAAAGAAGAAGCCTTTACTGCAACATAAAAACCCAAAAAACAGATTGCAAATACACTTAGGGACATTTCATGACGTGTGGTCTAATGAAATGAATATTGAAGTGTGTGGCCAGGATAACAAAAGTTACATTTGGAGGAAAACATGGGTAAAATTCCAAGCCTGAGAACAACTTTCGAAATATCAAGCATGGTTGTGGCAGCATGGTGTTGTGGGGATGTTCCGCTGCAGGACTTACCCAATTTAAAATAAAATTTCCTTAGTGAAAAAAGAACATTGTGTGGAAATACTGAGACACAGTATTTTGAAGTGACCATCATAAAGCACTGATCCCAGTCCCACAGAACATACATGGGCAGAGCTGAAAAGGTGTGTGAGGCGGCCTACAAACCCGGCCCAGTTAAAGGCAATGCAAACAAATATTAAGTACAGTTTAGCACAAAGAAATGATTTTAGTTCTTATTATCCCAAAACAGGAAATGTTCCTATTTAATATAAATGAGAAAAGGGGTTGTCTTATTATAGTGTATGTAAACATGTCATTCTCCACTATATAGTACCTGTATTCATGGTAGCAATCACTCTGGAGGAAAAAGGGCAATCTTTTTCCTTTAATCCACCGAATTCCTTCCTTTTTATCAAGGCACTGCAAAGAGGGAGACATTCCTCAAATCATGTCTGATATTGCTACTTCAACTGTTTTCTCAAACCATTTGTTTCTTACGCAGACAGAGTAACGGTTGTCTGGTGGTGGCATACTGGAAAACCCAGCGAGGTCACCAGACACCAGAAGGTTTTTGAGTTTCAGGTCAGTTCCGATTCTTTTGGACGCAAGCTGAGCTGCTCCATTCACCACCTCAAAAAGCCCAGATTCCTGATTGTACACCAAGGCCACTGAGAAAGCCTGAGAAAATATTGTGCATCAGGAGAGGTTTTTGTATGTTAGTATCTATATGTGTGTATGTGCGTCGAGATTACCGGCAGACTTAAGAACTCATTGAAGTAGTAAACCAGTACACCATCAGAGGCCAGATAGCTCTCCTGTAAAAATACCAAATACTTAATAAAACAAAGCACAATATTAACCATCGACCACAAAAAAATGACAAACTAGTACTCACAAAGTTTTCAGCAGTAAGATGGGGGATTTCTTAAAATGAAAAGAAAAAGTTCCAATTTACTATAATAGTCCATAAAAAATGTCCTGTTCAGGGTGAAAAGTATAAGATTCTATTCTTACCAGCTGAAGTAACTTCACACATTGTTCATCTTTAAAAAATTCAGGGTCTCTTCTAGATTTTCTAAGCACAAGGAAAAGCAGTCACCTTTAAACTGGTTCTGTAGGGTAACTGCAAACAGTCCAGGTTGCTATGGACTCATTTTCAAAACAAGAGGACTGTAAAAGTTTAACTAGAGAAACAGAAGCCAGAGTAATTTCCTCCATGGTGCATCTAGGTTACTTAATGCTCAAAGGGGGAAAAACAACTTTTACCATTACTTTTTAAAGTTAAAATCACTTGCATATAAGAAAATACTCAGCAGGACCTTGTTGCAGTTCACATTTGAGAGCATTAGAGGGCACCAAACCATAATGATGTAATTACTCAAATGACAAAAGAACCCAACAAAAAAAAAGTGACACATTTTTAGAAAAAGGATGTAATTTATTCTAAAAGCAACCTGGATACACACAAACACACAATTGTAAAACCTAAATACTTCAAACTCAAAAAAAAATCCTTACAGTGCGTAAAGAAAAGCACATCAGCACCAATTCGATATACATAATTAAAAAACAGTGCTGGAAGAAAATTACTGAAGTAAAGACATTCATTAGGATAGACATTGTATAGAACTTGCTACAAAGAGTTGGGATAACATATCTCTGTTATATGGGATTTAAAATGCTCCAGTGACTTCCACGTGACACATTGACTAGACAAACATTTCATTCAGAGTCTACGAACATTTCGCTTGCTTTCAACACTTCCTGGAAGCAGCTTGTCCTTCTTGCGACGGCCTGCCGACTGACTTCCACATTCTCTGGAGCCATGGAAAGCACACAAGCACGATATACAAAACTGAAACCCACAGTCCCCTCTGCTGCACACACCCTCCCTTTTCACTGAGTGACACCTTGCAGGATGTTGACATCTAGGGCAAGGCTTGAGGCACTGATCACTAAAGAGGGTTTTGGCAACCTGGAAGAAAGTTAATTGAAGTTATACTAAAGATTTTCCAAACTATTCAAAATTTACCCTTCATTTTCCAACAATTAGAACATTCACTGTGTTGTTCACAGCTCACCTCCATAAACTTTTCCTGTTTGCTGCTGCTGCCTGTGCTTAAAGTGCCATGCTGTGATGGGGTCAAAGTGCTGTTTGCCGACTGTGGGGTGCAGTAGCTAGAGGTTCTGGACCGGGCCTGAATCCTCTTCAAGGCTGACCTCTTGAGCAGAGCTGATCTGGTCTCTGCCTCAGAGATATGGAGGACACCCACACTATGCTGTGACGACACCAAACAGATCACTAAATATCACAAGCAACAGTACTGGTATATTTCATTTGCATTAATGGTTTCACACTAAATACTGGTTTCATCGTTTTAAGCAAACACTGATCTTGGTCATGCTTTCAAGTCTTTTTGCTTGAAGTGATGAACAACAACCTATCTTATAAATCATTTTAAAGCGATACATCATTACTCAGAGATTAAGCCGCATCACTGGTAACAATATTATAAAGACTTGTGACTGACCAGGATTAAGCTGTAGCTACATTCACATAACTACCTCCACAGCCTCCTCTAGTTCACTCAGGTGGGTTCTTCTCCTTAGGCTAGCTTGATGGTCCTGCTGGATAATTTCATTCCAACTTTTGCAAACTAGACCACACCTGTCAAATAAAGACCATAGAGTCTAAAGATGTATTCAAGGTTACATAGTTCTATACAAGCAGAGCTCAAAAGCTACAGAAAGTGAAGCTCAGTCTTTTAAATATTTCAAGCCTACGTTTCTTGTGCTTTTGATGATTGCGGCTTACAGATGATGAAAACGCAAAATGTAATCTCTTATTTAACAGAAATGCCAGGCTTCTAAAAAGGCATGTTAATTTCTATGAACTGAATACTTGTTGGGCCTCCGTTTGCATGAATTACTGCATCTATGCTGCATGGCATGGAGATCAGCCTGTGGTTCAGCTGATTAGTAGAAGCCCAGGTTGATTTGATAGCGGCCTTCAGGTCATCTGCATTGTTGGGACTGGTGTCCCTCATCTTCAATACCTTGGATTCTCTATAGGGTTCAGGTCAGGCCATTTTGTGGCGAATCAAGAAAAGTAACACCATGGTCACTGGACCAGGTTCTGGTACCTTTGGCAGTGTGGGCAGGTGCCAAGTCCTGCTGGAAGAAAGCAGAAGAAAGAATGAAGTGCTCTCAGAATACCAGACTCTGGGACCTTGATTTCCAAATTAAATGCAAACTTTACTTTTATCAGAAAAGAGGACTTTAGACCATTAAACAACAGTCAGGTTCTGATGTCTAGGTTCAGCAGTGGCCTGACATGAGGAAGGCTACATTTGTAGCCAGCCCATGTGTAGGAGTCATCTGTGGAGTCGCCGTGATCTGCCGACTCCAGCCTCAGTCCACTCCTTGTGAAGCTCCTCCAAATTCTGGAATGGATTGTGCTCGACAATCCTCTCTAGGCTGCACTTATTCTGGTGGCTGGTTTCAACTTTCTATGAATGCGTTCTAACTTTGTCACAATATTTTAATTTTCTCAGACACTAAATTTTGGGTTTTCATTAGCCGTAAACCACAATGAAACGAGAAATAAAGGCTTGAAATACAGTGTTCAAAAAAATAAAGGGAACACTTAAACAACACAATATAACTCCAAGTCAAACTTCTGTGAAATCAAACTGTCCACTTAGGAAGCAACACTGATTGACAATCA